>BPTQ01000008.1:105230715-105860169 GCA_019973895.1 Chrysanthemum seticuspe | reverse complement strand
TTTTTTTTTTTTTTTTTTTTTTTTTTTAATTGGGGATCTGAAAATAAATGATCAGGAAAATAAAAGCAATACACTCCTTTAGATCTAATCGCTTCTTTCCGAAAATTCGTCGAGCCACATAAGAAATTGTAAATGACACTCGAATCTGATTGAAACCAATCAAATGAACATCCACTTACGAGTTTTTATGCAGCGAATGGACATCGACAAAGAATTGAGGAACGATTAGAGAAAAGAAGGAGGAAAAGAATCGGGGTGGGATAGGCGTTTGAACCCGCCTGAAGTTGAGAACGCCGGTGAGAGTTTGAGAACGCCGGTGAGAGGTTTTATTTTTTGTGTTTTTTCTTTTCAAATTATATTACATATTAATAAATCAATTTTAAATGCTTTTATTTATTATTAATTTTTTTTTTAATTCAATTATATTATTTCTTACCTCATTTTCATTTCTCTCTATTACATTAAATCTAAATCCAAATCATAATCCAAATTCAAATTCAAATCGAAATCCTAATCCTAAACTCACTTTTATACCAAACGAGCCCTAAGAATCCAAGATCAGATAAGAAGAGTTTTAAGATTATAAAAAGTAATATAGCATTTGCTCAAAAAATTTATAACATAAATTTAAATTTTTATCATACAAATGTACTTTTATTTTGATCCGAAACAAACTTAAGAACGAATTCACATTTCAACTCACGATTATATTAATGAGGTCATATTTTGAATCTGTGTTATAAATTGATGTTATCTCATTCTTTTTGGGCTAATTGTTTAAAAAAAGCATCAAAGTTGACATTTTTTTTTTCGTAGGCATTCAAGTTTTAATTTTTCTATTGTATGTAAATTCTTTCTTAATGTTGCTATTGTATACATATGACTTTCTTAATTTTCTTATTGTATGCATATATCTGACGTGACATGATTTAATCAAGAGTTAATTACGTAAATTTACATAAATCATCCTTGTGGCTCTAAACAATTACACCATTCGTCCTTGAATTAATTACGTAAATCGTCCCCGTAGCTCTAAAAATTTACACCAATCGTCCTTGTGGCCATTCCTCCTTGAGTTAATTACATATATCATTTTCGTGACTCTAAAAATTTACACGAGTCAACCTTGTGGCTATAAATAATTAAAATTGCACATAGGCGAGGCTCGAACTCGGGTCTGCTACCTTACAAACGACCCATATAAAAACTCGGGCCACATTTTTATACGTCATCGAGTTGCAAGTTTTTATACGTGATCTATATAAAAATTGCAACTCGGTCCATACTTTTATACGTGATCGACTAGCAAATTTTTACATGTCATCGACAAAAAATTTCAACTCGGGCCACATTTTTATACGTGATCGAGTTGCACATTTTTATACGTGATCGATATACATATGTGGCCCGAGTTGCAAATATTTATACGTGATCGATAGAAATTTCATCGAAGCAAAAACGTGATCGATCACGTATACGGATCCTCGGGGCTTCATAAAAACGTATATGGTTTTGCATCGATAATCGGTGCTTCATAAAAACGTATATGGAATTGATCACGTTTTGCTTCGATAAAAATGTAAACATGATCGATACTCTCGGGGCTTCATAATATCCGTAATCGATCATGTTACGTATACGTAATTGATCACATTTTTGCTTTGATAAAAATATATACGTGATCGGGCTACATTTTTCTTAGATAAATACGTTTTTGGTGTTTTATATCGATAAAAGTTTGCAAAACAATTTTTTTTTATAAAATGAACCCTTAAAAATGTGATAATAGTTTTTTCTAAAAAAAAATGGTACTTCGATAAAAACGTTTTTGCTTCGATAAAAAATTGCAACTCGGACTACATTTTTATACGTGATCGAGTTAAAAAAATTTATACGCGATTGATAAAAAATGAGGGCCGAGTTGTAAATTTTATATGTGGCCTGATCACGTATACGTGATCGATGCAAATTTTTATCGACGCAAAATGTGGCCTGAGTTGTAACTTTTTATTGAAGCAAACACATTTTTATCGAAGTACAAAACAACTAAAATAATAATAATAATAATAATAATAATAATAATAATAATAATAATAATAATAATAATAATAATAATAATAATAATAATAAATCCTTTTATCACATTTTTATGGGTTCATTTTATAAATAAAAAAAATTGTTTTGTAAATTTTTATCGATATATAACACAAAAAACGTTTTTACCGAAGATAAATGTGGCATGATCACGTATATATTTTTATCGAAGCAAAAATGTGATCAATCACGTATACGTTTTTATCGAAGCAAAAATGTGATTGATCACGGATACAGTTTTATGAAGCCCCGAGAGTATCGATCACATCTACATTTTTATTGAAGCAAAAACGTGATTGGTCACGTAAAAGTGTGGCCCGAGTTGAAATTTTTTTCGATCATGTATAAAAATTTGTAACTCGATCACGTATACATTTTTATAAAATTACTCATCCAAAAAGATCGCATAAAATGATAAAAGAATGAGTGTATAACACTACTTCACGCTTGGTCCAATGGTAAGTTGTTCATTTGTAAGGCAGCCTCGCCTATGTGCAATTTTAATTATTTATAACCACAAGGACGACTCGTGTAAATTTTTAGAGCCACGGGGACGATTTATGTAATTAACTCAAGGACGAATGGCCACAAAGACGATTGGTGTAAATTTTTAGAGCCATGTGGACAATTTATGTAATTAACTCAAGGACGAATGGTGTAACTTTTTAGAGTCACAAGATCGATTTATGTAAATTTAAGTAATTAACTTTCGATTAAATCTTGTCACGTCAGATATATGCATACAATAGAAAAATTAAGAAAGTCATATGCATACAATAGTAAAATTAAGAAATTATTTGCATACAGTAAAAAAATTAAAAGTTTGATGCTTAAAAAAACAAAGTGTTAACTTTGATGCCTTTTTAGACAATTAACCCTTCTTTTTTTTTCATTGTTAACCTTTCTCACCAGAAATATGTCATGGTACATATACTCTAAAGTAAACACATAAAATCATCCCGTTAAATAAAGGGTGAAAGCTAAAGATACGTAACATAGTTTTTCAAAACAGACGATGTACGCAATGAACTTTGAAAATTATCATTGTACGCAAAATACTTTCAAATTTTGAACGATGTACGCAATATGACTAGGAACTAGTAGGTTACCAGGTTACAAAGTTTGAAAATTGACAGAAATGGTCCATGTGGCTTGCGTTGACTTTCACCGGTCATCCCTTGACTTAATTTTCAGTTAAAAAAGTTTCAGTAATGGTCTTTATGGTCATTGACTTTCAGATTTAGTCCGTTTTTATACCTTTTCGCCCGTTCTCTTACGTTTTTATCCGTTTCCATCCGTTATTTTACGTTTTTGTCCGTTTTTATACGTTTTAGTCTGGTTTCTTACGTTTTTATCTGTTTTTTATACATTTTCATCTGTTTTTATACCTTTTCGCCCGTTCTCTTACGTTTTTAACGGATGAAAACAGATAAAAACGTAAAATAACGGACTAAATCTGAAAGTCAATGACCATAAGGACCATTACTGAAACTTTTTTAACTGAAAATTAAGTCAAGGGATGACCGGTGAAAGTCAACGCAAGCCACAGGGACCATTTCTGTCAATTTTAAAACTTTATAACCTGGTAACCTACTAGTTCCCGGTCATATTACGTACATCGTTCAAAATTTGAAAGTATTTTGCGTACAATGATAATTTTCAAAATTCATTGGGTACATCGTCTATTTTGAAAAACTATATTGGTATCTTTAGCTTTCACCCTTAAATAAACCAATCATCCTTGACAACTTTAACGTGTCTTGCTTCAAATCCTCCAGTGGCTCTCTTTTGAGTCTTTTGAACTGAATAAGGCATGTAAGTCCCAAGAATTTTATCCCAAACAACAAAGAAGGGTTGGGAGAAGTTTTATTTCGCACCATATAGCTGGTGATGCACATCATGATACGCAGCATTATTCCGAAAAATGAAATGTAAAAGATTCCAAGGAAGCCACAAACCACAATGGTCGTCATTCATTAACTGTTCTGATGGTAGCAAAAAAGAAAATGAAATTAGAGGCTCGAGGCACATGCCTGATGAGAAGGAAGGCTAAAGCTCCAAGATAATAAGCTAATACAAACACCCCAAGCTTATCTAAAAAAGCTTATTCTATTTCACAAACACACGTTCTAAAACACACACAAGTCATGGTATAATACATTAACACCAAAATGACGTAATTAGACCATAATCATTCTAAGTAACACCTAAATCTAGTTACAAATATCATTTTTACAGATCAAGGAATCCTATATGGGAGCCGGAATTCGAACTTTGAATGTTTTTTACAGTAGTATTTTCTATACGCTCAACGTGATAAACTGATAAGCCAAAAAGAGCTTATGAGCTTTTCCATTTTACATAAGCTCATAAGCCAGGTACATAAGCCAACATAAACACCCCCAAAACAGTCTATATTTCCATCCACGAACAAAATATATGTACTACTTTGGTTTCAATGAAAAATGAAAATGATGGAGTGTTTTCATTGGTTGGAGAACTCCTTATCAAATGTAGAAAAAAACACTGCCAAATTCCTGAAAATGTTCGAGCATGTTACATGAATTAATCATTTGAAAATTTTAAATTTTTTCAAACTAATCAACTACTACGTACAATGTAAGAACTTATTAGTAATTCGTTTTTGACCTTTATTCACAAATTTATATACACAGAGTGTACATTTATTTTGATCGCAGACATATTTGGGAATCGTAAATTTGATCCGATATACATATATTTTAAATATAGAGACATAGCGAATTTCATTAGTCATTCATCCTTAACAACTTTAACTTCGAAACCGCCATTCTCTCTCTTTTTTATTGAAAAAGGCATATAAGTCCCAAGAATCTTATCCCAGACAACAAAGAAAGGCGGGGAGTAGTTGTATTTGGAGCCATATAGCTGGTGGTGTACATCATGATAAGCGGAACTATTTTGGAAAAAGACATGGAAAAAGTTCACTGGAAGCCACAAACCACAATGGTCATCAACTGCTTTTATGGTAGCAAATGAGAAAAAGAATATAGAGGCCCGAGGGGACATGCCGGAGAGAAGGAAGGCTAGGGCCCCACTGGTTGTGTCTACGAAAAGGCCTTCCAATGGATGGTTGTATAGAGCGCCAAAATCATATGGAACTACGAGTCGGTGATGGTGTGAATGAATGTGGCGATACAGGAACTTGTTTTGATGCAATATAGCGATGAATAAAGTACTGCCAAGTATCTAAAACCACCATAGCCGTAAAGAATTGTCTGACAAGCTCAAAGATAGAATGCTTTACATTGTTCGTAACACATGCAGCATCACGTCCAGTAACCTGAATAACAAAGTAACATGAATTATAACTTTTTAACAAAAAAGAAAGGTAAAACGTAACATACATGTGCAAAATGTGAGTCACTTCGCTTCTTACTGATCCCAAACCTGATCTCAAAACAAGTATAGTATGCACAAACTGATATAAACAAACGTACAGTGAAAAGGATCATAGCGACGCTAGCTTGAACAGCTTGTTGAGAAAGAACCCCTTTGATAACATTTGCCTTTGAAACCAAATTCTTTTCATCTTCATCTTGTTTTGTATGCAAACGATACTTTTCTTGCGTTCCAAACAACATATATAATCCAGAGAACAACCAATACACCACTATTGGAACAAACGTCCCCAAAAGTTCATCTGATATAATAAACTCCATAACTGAGATGCAGGTCGTTGAAAAACGAACGTGTGCTTCTTTCAAGAGAGTTGTGTGTGATATATGTATTGCGAAAGGTTGTCTCGTGATTGTAGCCCAATAAATACAGCTTTTGACTTAGTAATATTTTTACATTTTAACTGCTTACATATATTGAGCCAGATAAGCAGTTTGAAGTGATTATTGAAATTGCTTCTGCTTTGTTCTTATTTTGGGGCAAAACAAGCATTTTTCAATAAACAAATTAGAACATGATTATTTCAATGTAACATATTATAATCAGCTTATTAGTGTCTATATACCAGCATATGCATAATCAAAATCATACAAAAAAGAAAAGCAATCCCAAACACCCCTAAAATCTTTTGATGCCAGTCTGTCATAATAAGATCACGATGTTGACCCTTAATCACATGATTCACATGGACCAATTAATTGTTGACTAAATCTATATTTAGTTTATTGAATAGCTGTTATCATGTCAAACTTTAGACAAGCTTATCTATTTGTGATCATTTTCCACAAATTTATGACAGATAAAGTAGACATTACACCTTACGTAAACATGTAATGATCAAAACTAGTTCGAGCAATGGGATAAATGAAGTTGTATTTCAAAGTAAGATAAATAAGGGAATCAAGTTAATAAGTTCATAAGCTGTTAAAAGTGTGTTTATCGACTTTTTCAAAGTCAAATAAATTCATAAGCCAAGAATATGAGTTAATCCAAACACACTAATCTTTTTAAAAAGAACTTATTGTGTTCTGCAAACACACAAACAAATCATGTAGTTAGAAATGTCATTTTAACAGATCGAGGGAGCTTATCCTTTATAGAAACCAGAATTCGAATGTTGAATGTTTTTTACTGCAGTGTTTTGTATAGGCTCAACTTGATAAATGGATAAGTCAGAAAAAGTGGGATATGAGCTTTACAAGTTCTACATAAGCTCATAAGCCGGCCAGCTGGGTACATTAGCTAACACAAACACCCCTTAAAATGGTCTATATTTGTACTACTTTGGTTTCATCGAAAAATAAAGATGGAGTATTTCATTGTTGGAGAACTCCTCAAACTGTAGAAAATACAGTACCTCTACAGTACTTTCCAGCCTAACGCCACTATGCAATATCATTCCGTGTCATTTTCAACTTTTGCATTGAAGATGTATTTGTTAGGGGCAACTGTTTGCTACTATATGAGATATCTACTTGTTAGAACTTTGGACTTTCTTTATAGGGTAGTTATTTCGATGAAAAAAAAGTCAGGAAACCACAAACATGATATTTTCAGACATTTATTTAAAATCAGCCCTATGAACCCATGTTGTTCTGTTTAAAAAAATGGTAAGTAGAAATTTGGCATTTCTTGATTGGACCATCAGAAATTAAATACCCAGTAGAAGATACGCAAAATAAAAGATAAGGCAGTTAACTTTTGCTACCATCAAGGGCAACTCAATAAGTCAATAGCACCAAATTGCAAAAATAATTCTAAGATGACAAACAAGGTGGTACCACAAAGACTTGAGATGAACCAAAAGGGAGGGAAGATCCTACTAATTAACATTTTTACCAATAATAGCAAGGTACTGTGAAAATTAAAACAGAAAAGAACCTACTTTCATTTGTTTTATTAAATGTAGCATTATATATATACCAACCATAACAGCAAACTTTCATTTCTTCACCAATAATAAGGTAATTAACATTATGGGTTCTATACTTCTATGACTCGTAGAAAAGTTAAACTTCCTTGCTAATTCAGATATTTTTTTGCCAATTTGTCTGTCTAAAAAAAAGTTAGAATAACTTTTCAAAATGCATTACTATATTAGCACAAATTACGCAGTAATATATATGTTTGGAATATCTGTAACAGTATCAATGATATATGTAAACAATTCCTCCAAGCATTTCGAGAACATAAACTCCTATCTGTGCAACTACAAAAACGATTCCAATGTTGAGGCAGTTTTGTACTATTTCATACTCATGCATTGTGTGACAAATGCACCAACTAAATGACTCAATTAACCCAAAACTGCGTTCCTTATATCTATACTACTATATAAAGCATTTAAGTTGTGGGCTCCACAAAAAATTAAGATAAGGAGCTCCAATCATTGAGTGACATGTGTCACTTCTCTAACTAAAAAATAACAAAAAGGGAGGAGCTCTAACAAACTAAAATAAAGAGCTCCAATAATAGGGTGAAACATGTCACTTCCTAACTAATTAATCACCTTTATTTTTAAATTTAAATATATTTTAATCCGTTTAATTTTTTTATGATCTAATTTCACCATATTTTTTAAAATTTTGTACTCTTTAATTCAACATCCATTTTGATATATTTTTATGAGTTTTTAGTTTTTACATTTTTAGTAGGTTTATTTTATTTTGATTCAAATTTTTATAACTTTAACCTTTATTTCAATCAATACAAACTTTATTTATCAAAATCATTTACTTTTGGGAAAGTGTTTGACAGGAAAGAGATTGTGAATGTCTTTTTATATGCGGGAATAATGATGTCACGGGAAAGATACGGAAAACCCAAACAAACACATACAACTAACACATATACATTTGGAGTGTTGTGAAATGAATTCACTAAGCGGGTAGGGAATTGCGAGGAGAGTTGGGTTAGCAATTCATTTACTATATTTATCGCCGCCGCTGTGCGCGGGTATCTAACTAGTATAGATAATAAAAGCAACATGACCACAAGCTTACACTATAATCTACTTGTCTATCATGTAGCTCCAACTTCAGTTCCCGGAACTCTCTTAAAAAAGTTGAGTTGTGCTTGCTTGGTTTTTTTGACAGCAACTGCAATATAAAATGATACTTTAAGTCAGGCTCAAGTCCCAAAATTGTGGTTTATTGTTTAGATGAATGACAGACTAAATGAGGTTTATGATCGTATCCTGTTCTTTCATATCATAAACACGTTAACTTTCATGAGCATATCATGTATTTAGGTCAACACAAGTACTCAAGCTGACCATTTTCAGCCCGCTACCCAACCCACCCATTTTTGCCATCTATAAGTTATATTTACCTTGTTCCTTGCTTTGCTTATTGGATTCTACTACAGTTGATTTCCATTCCTCATATTTGTGGTTCTCCTGGCGCTTACGCTTCTTGTAGGCTGAAAGCTGCAACACATTATAATAGGATACAGGAATTAGTTTGATAACATTCATTGGCATAGATTATGAATGATGTGCAGAGTGTTCACTGTTGCATATAGACAGAAGAAATGAAGCATCATGATTGGATTTAAACTCATGTTATTAGATAAATGACGTGCTTGCATTTGGAGAGTGCTCATCCATCAAAAGTTTTATAAAAAATTGCATTAGAGTTTGCAAAACATCTGATTAGGTGAAGAAGATCTTAACTGATCAAGTGCAGGTGCTGATGAACTATTGATGAAAGACTGTATACATTGTGACGCTAATCGCAAAGCCAATACTAATGAAATTCATAGTATATGTGAAAACTACATGTCAATCATTTGAGTGTATTTTTCCAGTGAACAAGACAGTGAATTCTAACATAATGCAATGTATAATGTGGTCTTACTGTAATCCAAATTTCAAACTCGTTCTTTTAGATCATAGAGCTAAGTTACACTTAGAATGCAGAAATGATAAATAACAGAGACAAAAGCTATACATCTTTGCCTTCATCAGATGAGTAACCACCATCCTCGTCTTGCCTCTTCTCGGGTATGGCATCCAACAAGTCTGCAAAACATGTCAGAAAACATAAATGTAACCATATTTTACGTTAATTGTATTCTAGTACAGAAGTTATAACAAGTTTAACACCAAAAGCATCAGCAAGTGAAAACATTAGAAGTCGAAAATAAGATGTGTAACACTGAAGTTATACGGTTATACCTCTATTCCCTTTCACAGTCTTTGGATCTTTCTTTTCCTTTTCCACTCCGAAAACATCAAAACAAAGGTCCTTCATGGAGGTAGATACCTGCATTGATTCACACACTAGTATTTTAAAAGTGATCCCAAGAATATGTAACTAATGCTTTAGGGACACTATAATTGGTTCTTACACTAGAGAATTCATCTTCAGATGAGCCAGAAAGTTCAATCAGCTTACTCTTGTCAACCTTGAGCTGTAAATGAAACTAAGCCAGTTAGCAACAGAACCAACAAAAACAATCAAACTAATACATTATAAACATGTGTTTACAAATGCACGCAACTTCCATATGCTACAAAAATAGTCCAGCATACCTTATGCTTTTTTGCACACAGGTAAAATCCTGTGGCAGTAAACACAGGCCTTGAAAAGTCAGCACTAGCTCGACGGGTTGGAGGTAACGATGCAGTAAACCGCTCCCTATATCTATAAAACATTGCAGCCATACCAAGGAGTCAATAAACATCCAAATCATCGTATATCTCATGTATAGATCCTATCACAAAATAACAACTATCCAGCTTAACGCGTGAACTAAATGCACCTATGAAGCCTTACATGACTTTTGCTAATATAAATAGATTTACGGAACAAAACTGTAAACGAACTTACAATTTTAATCCTTTCTGAACAAGCGGAATAAGCCTAACGCATCCAAACTGTATACCCAATTCCCTAATATCAAGTGTATTCCTACAATTCACCACAACCAAACACACAATTCAATACACAAATCCACTAAAAATCACCTAACACATAATACACAAAAAAAAAAGGTAACACATACTTAATACCAATCCCGTTCTGCATCACGTTAAACGACCTAATATACGCCTTCTCCGACATCCCACTCAACCTTATCGCTGTCTGCCTATCAAACAAAGCTTGCTTCCTACAATTATCACAAATTAATCAAACTCCTCTCCTTGATAAATTTGTGCTTAAAAATAAGTACTTATTAGATTTACTAATTTGATGAAAACAGCACAAGCGAAAATGTACGTACATATTCGCGGCGATTTCGAGACAGATAACAGCTTTACAGATCTCACCCTACATTAATATAAGAATGAAATTAGGTCAAAAGGTGAACTGAAATGAAGATAATTAATAAAGGAAAGGCTTACGATTCCAGCGTTGGATGAATCGAATTGGAGATCGGACATACGACGAAGCTCGGCGGCTTTACGGATGATTTGTTTGGGTTCGGTGAGGCCTAGTTTGGATGCAAGCTCTGAAAGATCCATTTTTTGTTGTTGTTAAGGAATGTAATTATGGATTGATTGATTTGATTGTTGTTTGGGATTGTGAGAGATGGAATGGTGGATGATGATGATGATATGGAGGAGTGGTCATGGCGGGAATGAATGTGGGTTTTCAGTTTTCGCTTCGCGCGAAAAATGAAATATCAAACACCACACTTGCGCCATTTTTGTGTGTTTAGATGATTGTTTGATATTTTTTGGCGCTATATGTGGAGATTAAATTAATAATAATTGTTAATTAAACCCCTAATGATTGCTAATGTAATTCAAAGTTGAATTTACTTTTTGTTTTCCATTTTTGGATAATTTGTGTGTTAAATCTTATGAGTAGGTGATTTGCACAATTTTTAAATTGATCGGTACATTCTAATTTAGATTATATTTATATTCTCATATTACTTGTATATATTTTTATCATGTAAGGGTATAAATACCAACACACTCTAAATTAAAATATACCAATCAATTAGAAAAATGTGCAAATCACATCTCGATCTTGTGACTTCAAAATTGTCATTAGCAAAAGTGACTTGAAGCTAATATGACAAGTTAATATCCTCTTCGCTAAATAAATTAGTATACCGATTATTTTATTGGCTTGTTAGAAAAAAAATCTTGGCATATTTTATGGTTTGACAATGGAACAAGCAAACAATTAAGTCACTAGCCATATTATTGATTGACCTATATTTCATAAAAATAGAACGCAGTAAAAGGTGGTTAAGATTTAAATTGTTTGTTTTTTCTTTTTAGTTAAGAGCTGATAAGAAGCTAAAAACCCTTATTCAACTAGAGTGTTTGTCTTGACACATTTTTATTTAATGCCTTGTAATTTTTTATTTTTTTTTCTTGCATTATGTATTTTTTATTTTTGTTTCGGCTTTTCCAATCATATAGAAATTACCTTTTACAAAAAATCACCTAATATTTTTTGTTAAATAAAAAATGTAGAATATGATAAAAGTTATGGGTGAAAAATTGTATTAAACAGTTACAAAAGAACACAAACACATTTTGACGGGTTGAGAATCTCAATCTAAACATGTCCTCCTTATTAAATGAGTTACCCACGTCGACCATGTAACCACAATCATAATCATTTTATTGTTGTGCTGATGTCAAGTCGTGTTTTATGATGGGTGAAATTTTTCATGATAATCTAACATATTACAAAAACAAGCAATTTATATGAGTCAAATTCAGATTTCTCGCGTTTTTATTCATGTTTAGATGGAATCAGATTCAGAGATTTCAGGCAAAGATTCATATTCAGATGTGCGAATCAAATTAAGATTCAGAGACTCTTAATAAACAAACAACACATTAAGGTTCGTTTGCTTTGTCAATGAGATTGGAATTGACTTTGGATTTGGTATATGTTTGATAGAAAATGATGAAAGAAAAAATAAAATATTGTTTTAGTATATTTATTTATATATAAATTGGATATTATAAGTTATTTTGAAATTGAAAATATAAATACTAGGGGCCTGTTTGGTAGGGGCTTTTTGGAAGAGCTGTTAGCTTTTTGTTACAAAATAATCTCCTATAAACTAAGTAAATTTGTTTGGATGCATTAACTACAAGCTTTTATTTTAAACAAATAGCTACAAAATGAAAAGCTGATTCATGAAGCTTTTTAAATGTCTTGGAGATGTTAAAACTTTATTTACAATTTACCAAACAATTTTATTGAAAAAAGAATACAGCTTATAGCTCATGTTAACAGCTTTGCAGTTTACAGCTTACAATTTACGTCTTACAGCATACAACTTACAACTAGTTTTGCCAAACATACCCTAGAATAAAGAATGAATAAATATGTGATTGTAAAAAGTAATAAAATAGAAGGGGAAATGATGCCTACATTACAATGTAAGCAATTAATTACATTTTCTTTGAAACAAATTAGAGGGCCAGGAGGAAAACATGTACCAGGGACTTACTGCATGGACTGAAATGTAATTTTTTTTATAATTTTTTACAAAAGAAATGTAAGTAATTGCATACGTAGTAGGCATCATTTCTCCAAAATAGAAAACTAAAATCTTATTGGCTGGTTTCATCAAACAATCGCTATGAAATTTCTTTAAGTCAAAACCACCTAAGAGTAGGTGCAATGGGGAACACCCAACCTCCTCACCATTCACACCATTGCATGTATGTGTGCCACGCGTGGCATGAGTATGGGAAGCAAAAAAGGACGAATGAAAAGGACAAATGGTGACAGTGGTAACCACTCGGTTCCCGTACAAAATTTTCTTATTTATTTGATTTGTTAGTGTGTGAGATATGTTTGAAAGATGAGAAGAGTTGTGACAGTTATAGGTGTTATGGGTGAAAAGTAAAGAGAGTGATGATGTGTTGAATGGTAATATGACGTTGAGATGGAAAGTGACAGAGGATAATTACTACATCGTATAATACTCATATACCAAATGGGCCCTTAATACTTTTATAAGGTTAAATCCCGTCTTATTATCCAGCAATACGCAACCTTCCGGCAGAAACTTGTTTTTACACGACAGATCAACACCAGTAATTGATCTAACAATATACAATATAAGAAGTCAAAATTACAAAAATTGTAATCACCGTATAATTTAGACTTAAAACCACAAGGCTCAGTAGATTTTTTTAAAACGGCAATTTAACTATTTCGCAATATTTATACTACAAATGTATCTCACATGTCCTAAGTAGGACTTAACCCACAAACCCTTTGGTAATAGTAACTAGAGATTAACATAGTAAAAATCCAGCATACAAGAAAACATAACAATAAAATTATATTCCCACAAATAATAAAAGTGAAAATTTCATATAACTTTAACTAAATTCTATGCTTCATGGTGCGGGGAATTCCTGTTTCTGATGAAATTCTAGATATTGTGTCTGGGCTGACCAGTGAGGCAACCTCATACAAGCATAACATATCACAAAATTGTTTGAAATCCATTTCAATAAACAACACACGATTTCAGTGTGTACTATGTGGAAGTCTGTGTAGATCCTTCCTCGGTGTCATTCCCTTCAACTAGCTGCAAATACATTAAATGAAGTTATATCAATTCAAATGCACTTATAATACACATAAGCGAAAAAAGAATTACTTCTTATAAAATGTTGGAAAGTTTTATTAAAGACAGATAGTGAGGTGAGTACCAGGGAGCCAATTTGCTCATATGCACCCATCACTTTCGGATCTTCTTCCTCCTCGTACCCAATTTGGAGAATCCGTGGTCCATTCACAGACCAAAATGCCCTTCGACCTGCCCCCTGGAACATCATTATCCAAACATAGATACTTAAGTTAACCAGCCCACATATTATAAAAGTTGCCGTAAGTGTATAACCTATAGGCGACAATTTTGACCCATTTACTTATACAATGGTCGTTTTGGGCCGTCTCTCATCCCAAACAAATTACTAATGTGCTGTAACTGTTAATACAGAATTGGACAAAGAAGCGTAGTGATCCAACCCAACCCAACCAAGTCCAATAAGGACAGAAAATGCCCATTTTGACCAAAGTAATTGTGACCCATTACCCGACTCGCACATTATGCCACTTGTAGTATCATGTAATAAACAAAGAGCCATGTAATAAACAAAGAGAATTTGTGACCTGTAACGTGATCAAGTAAATAGCTTCCAACGCTTGGACACGAATTTCGGGATCAGTAACTCCTTCACGCTCAATTGAAAGTGCACTTCCTAGTTCAAGAGGCATTTTTGAAGTATCTTGTTCACTATACACCTGATGCATGAAATAGAACTTCTTAATTACACAGACTTCAATTTTTTATTTCAGATATAGTATCGTACGGTTTCTCTGACAGCTTAATCAGTGAATTTAAGTCATCAAAATGGAAAAGAAAATGAAGACAGAAGATTGGAGGTTGAGGATATCACCTTGTTTCCAGCAACTGGTAGAAGTAAAGCCGGCCATAAGAATTCTGATATCAAAAGCAGATTTTGTAGCTGATTATCAGCTTCAAAACAGCAGTTCCGAATAGTGCCAGATACCTGATCAATATAAAGTATTTGTTTCTAAGTTATTCACCTCGTACTTCCTCAACAATAATGCATACAATATAATCACCTAAAGTATAATTGAGCATACCCCTTTCTTGCGCAGTAGGCTTGTGGAGTCAAACTGCCTAATAATTTGTTTCAAGAGCCCACGCTTTGGATCTAAAAGAAATGATCTCCCTACTTTGTTTTTCGAAACATTAACAAGAATCGAACCAACATGTCCAAATGGATCGTCTGCTCAAGTGCAACAAAGAAGAAAATGAAGTCAAATCTTCACTTCGAACTAAATGAAACAGAAATTTCGATGCAAAAAAGGTGAACCTTTTCTCTCATTGGATGAAGTACAGAATGATCTAACAAGTTTCATGAGATAGAGCCCCTGCACCTTTTCGTCCCCAACCTAATATACATGTTACACATATACCATTAATATATATTTCATTTACTTCTTTCTGAAAGTTGGTTTCATGACAGGTTAGTAGAGTTTAAGCCGAACCTGAAGCAATGATTCAACACCAGCATCAAGTTGTGTAAGATTAACAAGAAGCATAACCAGTAAACCCGTGATGTCACATCCTTGCTTGTATAGCATATCCATTGTTACTTTAATCACACCCATTTCAATCATCTGAGCTGCCAAATCAGAATTTTGTGACAGATTTACCAGAGTTTCAGTTGCTGGTTCAGATACGTCCTGCAACATGATTATCAAAGTTAAGCTATAACTAGAAAAGAAGCATAGAACTAAGACGATAATCATTTTTCTTTTTATGAATAAAAATGACTAAGCCATACTTTCTTTTTAACTTCTTTAGCTTGTAGCATCTACATTCTACAGTTTGCAACATGACGGTCATAAATGAGTAAGGATTTAGATCAATTTTTAACACCTCACTGGTCACCACCCCAAAGGGTACTTGTAAGTCGTAACTACTTTTTGTAGCATCTATGTTATTCCGAGTCGTGCAAAAAGAAATTTTCTCCTGTCTGGGTCATTTTGTAACTTGTGATCTCAACATTTTTAACACAAAAAAGTACTACCCAAAAATTAACATTTTTATGCATAAAGTAAGCATTTTTATAGTAAATTTTGCATTTTTGAAACTGACCCAAACGGACGCAGATGCCTCTTTTGGTGGCTCAGATGTACAAAAAACACGACAATGAAAAAATAAGTTGCTACTTTCGACAAAAAGCATACCTAACCGAAACTACTATAGAACCATACATAGCACGCAAAAGCTTATTTTTGGGCTTGTGAGCTTTTTGAAATTTTGAAAAGCTCATAAGCTCAACTTTTGACTTATAGCTTATTTAAGCTCATAAGCTCATTGGCCTAAAAACCTGAGCTTGTCAGATTTTCAAAAGTTCAATAAGCCCATAAGCTGACCAAATGAGCATAAACAAAGTAACAAACACCTCCTAAACTACATCAACGTCGTATTAGTCTTCATAACCACCAATTTTATTCCACTTTATGACATCCCAACACATTTCATCATAAACACGACATAAAAATATAACGCCCATCAACACAACATAAACGCGAAAACAACATATCACCTTCTTTTCACCTAGAAGTCGCGACAAAGCCGGAAGCACTGTCTTAGAATAGCTAGCAAGCGACTGCAACCCGTCATCCGACCCGGTTAATCCGCGAACAATATCAACAGCTACCTTCTTTATCTAATCAATCATTAAACACAATATGCACATAGATAAGCAAATAATGTTGCACATGACTTCCACATAATTAAACAATACTAAAGGCTGATTTAGTGTTTTGGGTAAAAATAAAATTTGATATAGTCATAATAGCAAGTAAAAATAATTGGTAAGGTGTGTAAGTTAGGGTTTGAATTAATAAGGGATTGAATGAGCTCACTTGTGGTGAAGGGGATGATAGGAATTCGATTAGTTCCTCCATTTCGTTCGCCATTTTTGTAGAGCAGATTGATACAAAACCTGGTTGCTCTCTGGGTTTAGCGCCGCCGAGTTTTTCTGATACTTGTGAAAATTTTGTGGTTATTGGTTTTCGTTTCTGTTATTGGGGAAAAAAAAATATTTAAAATATAAGTTTGTTTAAGATACTAATTTATTATAAACTTTAGAGTAAAGATTACATACAAAATATTTTTTTACATAACATCAATCTCCACCTTCCATATTTCTTTATCTAATTGGTGAGATTAATCATGATAATTAAAAAAACTCGCTTTCCTTTATTTTTTTTACCATTACAACAAGCATTTAATTACCTTTTTATAGATAGGCATTTTGATATACTTTTGGCAAAAAAAAAAAAAAAAAAAAAATCGTGTTTTTCACCTTTTTTTTTAACATTTTTTTTCGTTTTTTTCGTTACTGAAATTTGCATGAAAAATCACGTGTGATTAAACACTAATTTGAATATCACATGTGATATTAAATATCATATGTGATTTATCACTAATATCACATATGATATTCAAATAGTATTTAATCACATGTGATTTTTTCATGCAAATTTCAGTTTAAAAAAAAAATTGAAAAAATGAAAAAAAATGATTTTTTTTCTTTTTTCGAAAGTATATCAAAATGTTCGTCTATATAGAGATAATTTCGTCGCAATGTTGTAATTATTTTCGCTTAACGATTAACGGTTTAAGATATATTTAAATTATAAAAATTAGGTGAAATATTTAAATGTTTTTAATCTCACACATTGATTTCTTTTTAGATGAATGGTATGGATGAATTCTTGGTATATGAGAAAAATTTGATATATAGAATAACTCTTCTATATACTTTAAAAGAGTAATTTTTCATAATCTATTGAAATCAAATGCTAATTCAGGTGGTTTATAAAAACAATCTACTTTCTTCATCTACATTTTTTAGTATTACCAGTACTTACTTTTGCCAAACACATCTTAAATTTCTTCGATGAAAAAGTGAACATATATTAAGAGGCTAGGTATCGTTTGGTGTCATGGATGGTGATATGAGAAAAAGTGATGCCCACCTCAACACTTTTTTTCTTATGGCATCACTTTTAGCTATGGCACCAAAACTCCTCTCTCTATCATAACATTAGTTTTTGTGGTGCTATTGTACCTTTCTTTTTTCTTTTCTTTTTTTTCATTTTTAAATAAAACAATATATATAACTAAAATTTATTTATATTAATAAAAAACTACATTACATAAAAAAAATACATAAAATAAAAGTTAGACGTAAACATAAAAATAAACTAGTTTTGGAATAACATAAACCTACCCGAGACCCAAGTATTATCATTAACCACTTAATACACTATTTTTCAACCCAACTTATCATCAAACAATAACAAAACTCGGATAAAAACTAATAGTATGGAAAATATTGAATCACAACAGCCCAAGCCCGATTAATGAGTAACTAGGTTTTTTTTTCATTCATTAATATTTACTCCCGCAACCACACATTTCATCCACCTTCTTCTTCATCATTCTCTGTTACCTTTCTTCCACTAAAATCTGCGCAAAAAAAAAAAAAAAAAAAAAAAAAAAAAAAGACCTTTGCCGTGGGCTGGTGGCCACAGTGCCAGGCCTTACCAGCCCAGCCCCAGTGCGGGTTGTCGCGCCATAGGCTCACACCGAGTACAATAGCTTGAGTTACCAGCCACTGTACCCAAGTCTCTAAGAAAACGTCAAAAGTTATAATCTTAACTGTTTTTGGCTTATGTTTCTTTTCTTATCTATTTTTTTTATTTACATATTTACATGAGCTTGACTTATTTAAATTCATTTTAAAGTAAGTAAAAAATATTTATTTATACTGCATTATAATTTCTTTTTATTTTTATTTTCTTAAATTTTAAAAACTTAAAATTAAGTTACGTGTTATATCCAAACCATCCTTTTAAATTTTGTTTTTTGTTTTTTTAATTTCCCATCAAAATAAGTTTGACTTGTCTTTTAAAAGTTGTCTTACAAAGTTACAATCACCATTAAATTTTTTACTAATACCATTTAATACATATATATATATATATTATATATATATATATATATATATATATATATATATATATATATATATATATACTTATCATTTCAACTACATATAAATTACTAGAAAAAAAAATATTATAGAAGAAGATAAATGCTTCAACTAATTATTGTCACGTTACATTTTCATATTATTATTATTATTATTAGTATTATTATTATTATTATTATAGTTATAATCAACAATATTAAATTAGTAATGTGAAATTGATACTCAAAACTATGTAAACAAATCAAACAACATTTTATATGCAGAGATAATTACCTCCATTTCATTATATTTTCAAACCAATACTGATAATAATTGCTATTTGCCAGCAAACGCGCCTTAAAAGAACAATCATCTAAATCTAGGCATATATGAGGATCAACTACATTGACTTAAAAGAGAAGTGTAAACATTGTTGATTATTCAAGTTACTCTTTCAGACTTATCATGTGCTAGTTTCAATTAGGTATGAAAGACCTAATATACTGTCACCACACATATATTAACCACTTCGGTATCACTTTTCGCACGTTGAATAATAATTGAAAATTGCCAAAATTGCATATCATTTTAAAAGCTCACATAAAATGGTATAAACATATGGTTTAACAAGCATCATATAAAAGTATAAACTTTGAAGCTTTTAATTCGAACGACCTAACAAAGTAGACAAACACATTTATGTTACTTAACTTATCAAAAAAAAAAAAAAATTGAAAAATTTAGTAACATATTTATCTATTTTTTTTTAGAACAGCAGAATTTTTATAGAAACTAGCAAGGAGCTAGAAAAAGATTACAAAGAATAATCCTCTAAAGGATTTCTAATCCAATTATTCCAGGAAGTGGAAGACAATTTGTTTCTAGAGGAATACCATCTAAAAGAACAATCGACAATCTTGTCAAATAATAAACTACGTTTAGGTAAAGCGGTGCCAAAGATCGTCTCGTTACGGTAGTTCCACAATGACCAGAGAACCACACCACAAATGACTTCCAAAGTATCTTTCTTTTTAGACGAGATGTGCAGGTCATCTAACCAAGCGTACAGACCATGGATATCTGATAAAATTGGAGGGGAAAGATCCAGCCAATTTAGAGCGCGGTTCCAAACCGTCATAGCCAGAGAACAGGTCCACAAAGTATGGTGTGATGTTTCTATCCCACAGTCACAGATCGGACAAGTAATTGAAGCAACGTCAATACCTTTACGACTGAGATTCCATCTACAAGGGAGACGGTCACGAAGAGTCCTCCAAATAAAGATGTTAATCTTTTTAGGAAGAAAACGATTCCACCTTGTAGCAAGACCTCCATCAGGAAGATAATTATTGTCGATGTGTTTGCGAGCACTTTTAACCGTGAACTCGGGAGTCTCGATGTACCAGGCCCAAATATCCACAGAATCATTAAGAGAGATATCAGACAGCAGGTTATGCAAGGTAGTTAACTGGTTAGCGTTTGTACCGCTAGAAATATTACGGGACCAAGTAAACTTCCAACCATGATTCCAGTAATCACGAACCATATTTATCTATTAATGCCACAAAAAATGATATAAACATCTGATTTAATGAGCACAGTATTAAAGTTAAAACTTAAAAGCTTTTAATTCGAACGACCTAACAAAGTAGACAAACATGCATGTCACTTAATCAAAGCCATAAAATCTCACCAAATTGAATCAAAGACATAACTTTGCTAAACAGAAAAAAAAGTACACACAACACATACATAAAAAAGTCCACTTTATATAAAGAAAAAAAAAAAGGATTTCGTTCGCATTTTCATAGGATACAATTAATACGACCGACAATTGTCTCTCAATCTTTCCCACTCGTCAAATCTCATTCCCTCATTATTATTACGAATACACAAAATCAAATCTCAAAACCGTAACTAGGGCTCGTAACAAGATCCACAAATCATTTCCCACTTTCCGTACGGAACCGGTATATATATTTACTTTTTTTTTTATGAATTACTAGAATGTATTGATGTATGTTACACTGATATTAAGTTAGCATAGTTTCATTTAACGTATAGATCATATTGTGTATTGCATCATTTTTGGTGCTGGATATTAAAATGTATTTGAAGTTAAGTTCTTACTAGTGTGATTTAGTTTGATGCTTAATGTTGTTATAGATCTTATGAAATATGAATATTAACAGTAGTATCATAGGTCTTATGATTTTTCAATAGTTACGATGATTCTGCGTTAGTAAACCTTTTACTTGAAGTATGATTTTGTGTCGTAAACTATTTTCTGTTAGCAAATGTATAAATTTAGGTTCTGAGGGGGTGTTTGTTTAGGGGCTTATTTGACTTCGGCTTATTTTGAGACTGATGGGATTATATAAGCTTATTATGATATAATAAACTTTAATTAGCACTCAAAATAAGTATGAAATATAAGCAAAAAACACATTAACTCGTAAGCCCACAAGTAAGCTTAAACAAACACCCCTTGAATGTATCTGTTTACTTTGAAGTTAACTTAGTATAATGTTCTGAATTTGAAGGATAGTGGCGATCTTGTGTTGCAGGCCGCGTATGTGTTGTACATGACCGTATTTGTTTACTTTGAAGTGAAGTCAGTATAATGTTTTTGTAGATCTTATGCATTTGAACTTGTGAAGTATAATGTGGTGGTTCTGTGCAGATGGATTCCTAGGAAAAACTGAAATGTTACCGGAGAGAAGGGGAGTTATTGTTTGTTCAGACATTAATAAAGGTGCTGATCATAACAGTGACCATGGATTACGGGCTGTTCGTCGCAGCAGGAGGTTTGGAAGGAGGAGATTATTGTTTTGGTTGTTTTCGTTTGCTGCTATATGTTCGATTTGTATTGCTGTTTTCGGGTTTAAGATGTTCTTCCATGGTAATTCACTTAATATTTTTGATAAACGAATAAGCATGATACTGAACAGGATTGGTCGTTACTGTACTTATCAAGAATTTGCTTGATATGTCACATACTCGCATAAAACAGATTAGTACCAGCATTTGTATAACCTCGAAGCGTTAAAAAAGCATTATCTATGCTAACTATAACAAAGACTGCCTGTTCATCATTTGAACCATCAAATGATGCAATACTTATTAATTAGACATACTCTGATCAAGGCTGTTTGTTTGTTACTCTGTAATTCAATGAACTCTTAATGGTAGTCACTGTTCTTGAATAACCCTAAGATATATATTTTTTTAACTGCCTATGGTTTTGGGCATATGGGTGACTTCAACATTTTGGAACTTTTGATACGGTGTATACATTATTGCCTACATATGGAGAGATGTAGACGTATGAGGGGATGCATGAGTTAAAAGAAGCTATTTTTAGACCATTGGAAGTTAAAGATCCTTTACTAGATGACCATTTTGCATTATGTGGCAGTACACATTGTTTTGGTGTATATCTAGGATCTTACAGTTTTGGTTATACTAAACTATATTGATGTGTTTATCCCTCCTGTGCTATCTTAAACTTTTTGTGTGTAGATTGCATATACTTATCTTATATACGTGTTATCTTTTTGTAGGCGTAGAAGAGCATCAGAATATTCCAACATTAACAAGTGTTAAAGAAATATTAACAAGTGTAGAAGATGTACCAGTAGAACCAGAGACCGTAGAGCCACAAAAAAAGAAGCCTCCTAGGGGACGTAAGAGTTCTTTTTGTTGCATATTTACTTCTGTTGAATTAACGCAAAAGCTGTGTCAGTTCCATTAAATCAAATCTACCTTAGCACTTGGAAATAAAATTTAGAACGAGCATTCTCGTTGCTCCTTAAAATCCATGATTATGATTTCTTAACTGGTGGATGGGTAAATTGAAGCTCACAAACATGTATTTTCGCTTACTAAAGCAAGAGCACAGAACACCTTACACCATTCTTAGCACCTTCCATTATTTAAACATTCCGTTGCAACGATCTAAGTGATATTGCAACACTAAGCACACTATAACACATTTCATACCCTTGACTCAATGTTAGAATAAATCACTCTATTAGGTCTAGTAAATTCTTTGCAGCATGTGTTTTAAGACGCTTTATGAGTGATTTTAAGTACCATATTACTTGTAGATTTATATCCGGATATTGGAAGCAACGGTTAATGCACTAGTTTAGATCAGTCTGGATCTTGGAACGATGATGGTTGCATACTTGCATGACTATAAGATGTAACTACACCAAGTTCTCCTATATTTCTTGGACAATATATATCTGTAGATAATAAAGCATTCAGAATTTGAATTTAAATTCCTCGTCCCATCTTACTATCAATAAATGTTTCTTTGTATATCGTGTTTTAGGTTTTTACCCCTGCAAAGTTGAGTTAAGGGACTCGGTTGATGAACTTGTTGAGCCCAAAGTTTTTGGGAAATTTGTAAATTTTTCATTAGACTATGTTGCGAGAGAGGACATACCTTTGCTTGAACATCCAATAACTCCCAGATTTGGAGGTCATCAGACCCTTGAAGAAAGAGAACAATCTTTCCATGCTGCAAATCAAACAATTCACTGTGGTTTTGTAGAGGGATCGGAAGGCTCTCCGAGCACTGGATTTGATTTGGACAAGGAGGACAAAATGTACATGAATACTTGTACTGTTGTTGTATCATCCTGTATTTTTGGAAGCTCAGACTTTTTGAGAAGGCCAACTAGCAAAATGGTATTTATAAATTACTCCATTGTTCTTATATTTTACCTGCTTTAATAAAACTATGATGACTGATTTTAATAATACTATAATGATGTAAATGACTTACTAAGTGTCTTAATGCGTTAATGGTATTCAATTACTGTGATTGCCTTGTGGTAGCTTGTTTATACCATTTCAATAATCTTACTGCTTGTGATTGTTATGTAATGTTGCAGATTAGCCAATATTCAAAGAAGAATGTTTGTTTCATTATGTTTGTTGACAAGGAAACGCTTGTAAAACTGTCAAAGGAGGGAAGTACTCCTGATGAGAGAGGGTTTGTTGGGTTATGGAGGATAGTAGTTGTAAGCAACTTACCTTATGACGATATGCGGAAAACTGGAAAGGTGCCGAAGTTTTTGTCACATCGTCTCTTCCCATCAGCCAGGTGATTCTTTAATTATTAACATACTTTAGTGAATTTTGAATACTGTATTTTAATTTCAAGTAGAGGTGGCATATTCACTTGTTTATAAGAGAATCAGCCCAATTTAGCTTGTATTTACCTGGGCACAAGTCAAAGGGGTAACTAATAAAATATTTAATAATGCATGAGTAGCATGGGTCAAAAGTTACATATCGTGTATCTAAATTCCTTAGATTTTTCTAAATGATCTAATTATATAAACAATATAGTTTCTGTAATCATATCTAATACAGTAAGTCTTACGAAATACAAAGAAGTGTTGAATGGGCAGATCAATCCGACCTCTACCGTTTCGAGCCGCATCCATTGTGACCTGCTTACCATTTTACAACTTGACCAAGCTGCCTGTTCTTCTAACTCTAATTTCTAGTACTGGTAAAGGCCTGCATGTTTAATCCCACCTCACTATTATGGCTTTCAGGTATTCCATTTGGCTTGATAGCAAGTTGAGGCTTCATACTGACCCCATGATGCTCATTGAATACTTTCTATGGCGAAGGAAATCAGAATATGCCATTTCCAACCATTATACTCGCCACTGTGTTTGGGATGAAGTACAACAAAATAAACGTTTAAATAAGTATAATCACACAGCAATTGATGAACAGTTCCTGTTTTATCAGGCTGATGGCCTCGTTAAGTTTGATCCTTCAGACCCCAGAAAACCCCTTCCAAGTTGTGCGTATCGCTGGTATTTTATTTTTAGTTCCCATTTTGGAGACCACCTTCCAGTGGTTGGAGCTAAGACACTAATTTTCCTTGTATTTTGAACCTGTCATTGCAGATGTACCTGAAGGTTCGTTCATTATTAGGGCACATACTCCAATGTCAAATTTATTTTCATGCCTTTGGTTTAACGAAGTTGATCGTTTTACTTCACGTGATCAATTGAGCTTCGGATATACTTTCTTGAAGCTGAAGACAACGAACCCGGATAAACCATTGGTCCTCCATATGTTTAAGGTAATTTAGGATGAAAAGTCTTTAGCGTCTGCAAAGATAAGTCATCGCTAAACACTACAAGTGTCTGAATGTAAGACATGTTTTGAAACATTTACATCTTGTTTTGAGGATGCTCACTTTTAGCGTTACTGTAAATGTAGGATTGTGAGCGCAGAGCAATCACAAAGCTATTTCATCATAGAAATCCCTGAATCACGTCCATTTCTATTGGTGTTTGTTGCCCTGTGCTGTGAAGTGCTCCAAGGTTTGTCTTTTGCTTTCATTTTCATCCCCACACCAAAATATTTTCTGTCTCAGTTTTTTAGGTTTTCTATAAATAAGTGTGTTAAGTTTGATTAGAAACTTATATATTTTTTTTAATAATATCATAATTCTTTGATTGAAAAGATCTAAGAAGTGATTTGGTGTGCCAACTCTCACGCATATACCTATGAATGGGTCAATTTGGGTTATGTTTTAGGTCTGACGGGTTAAATGGTAAATATCTAAAGAAGGTCAATTGTATCAAACGTGTAATTATATATATACAATCTCCTAATCGGTTTCTTGAAAACATCAGATCGTTGTCATATTTACGGAGTAGTTTTTATAATCATATGAAATAATTCTGTTCATTATGGAAAAAATGTGTTCTGGGTCATATCCAAACTGGTCTAGACAGTTCAAACTGCACATATTATTCATCGATTTTCTTCCGCTACCGAACCTAGCCATATTTTGGTAAAAGTTAGTTAATACATATTTACCATCTTGCAGGGCAAATAATGTGAGTCTGAGCAACATAGTCTCAAGCGTATATTGGAATTATGTAAGTTACAATTCATCAACAACCTGATTTAATGCACTAGTTTTTCAAGCGCTTGTTAATCGAACGGACATACTTTTGCCTAAATGGCGATATCAACTTTTTCTCGTATATGGAAGATACCCAAGTAAATGAAAACCCTCATTCAGTTTAGGCTCCTCCATTTTATGCTTTAGGTTTATTGACGTCAGATTCCCCTGCATACGTTGATTCATGTCATAGTTTGTAGTTTGTACTATTAATTTTGTGGATTATAAGTTAGGTTTTTGTGTAGTAGACAAGGGCCATTATTTAGCGCAAGCTGAAGATGGGAGTATAGATAATAAGAATATTTGTAACTTGTACACTGTTGTATGAATAGACACTGATACAGATGTATATTTATCTTTTTGCGCCATGGATTATATACATATTCGGTATGGTTCATGATAGTAATTGTATCAATAATACCTCAATTACTTCAAAGATTATCTATGCAATAGTGCAAATGTCATAACGCATCATAAAAATAATCTATGATATAAACTTCGATAAAAAAAAGTTTGCCAAGCAATAACATCTTTGGCACTACACTATAAATCAAACTAACTTCATATTAGGTTTCATAGAAGTCATTAAAATATAAGTAACCACATAACATTTGTTAGCAACATCTTCACCATTCTTTTTCGCTCCTTTGACACAATTTTTCCAGTCGGTAAATCTCTTCTTACACTCAACATCCTGGACACAATCACGCATTGAAGTGTAAAAACGTTTCTTTTCAATTTCTTCTCTACTAGCATTGTGTTCAGAACCATATTTGAATTCTTGTAAACTGACACCATAGTAATCTTGATTAGCTTTCATACATTTAACGAAATCCGCAGTAAC
Source organism: Chrysanthemum seticuspe (assembly GCA_019973895.1). NCBI lineage: Eukaryota > Viridiplantae > Streptophyta > Magnoliopsida > Asterales > Asteraceae > Chrysanthemum > Chrysanthemum seticuspe. The sequence continues at coordinate 105,833,316 of BPTQ01000008.1, read as the reverse complement.
TCCAGAGCATTTGTTATCAGTATCTTCATTATTCTTTTTAGCTTCGTCAATACAATTTTTTAAATTGATAACTGCTTCTTTACACTCACCACCCTTTAGATATTCTTCTGTTGTTTTTGATTGATAATTTGAGTACAGGGATTTAAGGGTTTCATGGGATGAAGACATGGTGGTGACGTTAAGAAGAATAATATTGATTAATTGAATTGATTGAACCAATATTTATACTTGAGCTTAAACCAATCCTAATCTTAATCTAATACAAATACTAATATAATTCTAAATCTAATAGTGATTGTGAACGTTAGATTTTTATCCCAATTTTTTTCCCAAAGCATATCGAAAAGTTATACTTATCAACACATGTCGAAAAGATTAAATCATCAAAACTAGCTAAAAACTTCATTGCTGTAATAAAACAGCATTAACATTATCGCGGTGATCAAAGCTCATGATATAATAAAACTTATATGAAAAAAGTTAGCCAAGCAATGACATATTTGTTACTACACTATAAATAAAATTCCTAGTTTCTTTAAGCTCCCCCCTCTTGTTTAGCTACCTCAAAATTCCTTGTTTCTTTGCAACAATTTTTTTCTCGCGAACAATAATCTTGATCAGCTTGGATGCACTTCTTAAAAGCAGAAGTAGCTTCAACACATTTAGTGGCAATGTCTTCATCGTTCTTCTTCGCTTCGTCAACACACTTTTGCCAATTGATATATGTTTCTAACTTTCTTTACACTCGCCTTGCTTCATATACAAACAATACCAGCATTCCTTTTCTGTAAGAGCTCTCACATTTTCAAGTATTTGATCATCACCATCTGGAGAATTATCTATTTCTTGCAAAAAATCACCATAGTGATCTTGATTAGCTTCCATGCATTCAACAAAATCTAAAGCAACTTCACGACATTTTTTTCCGATATTTTCATTTTTCTTATAATCTTCTATAGCACAATCAAGCATATTGTTCCAACTTTTTTTACACTTACCACGCATCATATGTATCGCAAATTCTTTGTCTTCTGGGGGTATAAATTGATCTTTTGATTCTTGGGTTTTAGGGGATGAAGACATGCTAGAGGTTGTAGATCCCATTGGATTTTTTATTTTATTTTTTTATTTTTTGGGCTATTTTTACAGACTTTTTTCGTGTAATAATCATAGGGATTTATCACACCAGTCTAACTTGATAAACACGAAAAACATCAAATTATCGAAATGTATTGAAAAAGATTAAATCACCATAACTAAATAAAGATTTCATCAATTTTATATATTTGCGTACTATGTTTGGAAAGAGTTATGCATGTCAACTCGGACGTAGGTGCCTAGCTTGAACAGAAATTAAAGAATAATCATTTCCATTTGTAGTAAATAGTTTTTCTACTAAACGTATAAATTTACTTGTATCAAAATGTATCTATTTAGTAATTATTACTTTAAGTTAAGTGATATACGAAGCATGGTGGCATTATTTTTAGGCTAGTTTTAACCGTACATAACGAATAGATTTTATAGCGACAATTAGTTTAACTGAGATATTTGTGGTTAAGTGTTTCGTTTAACGTTTAGCAATTGACATCAATTGGCAAGTTTTTCTTTATCATCCGAGATGACAACAACATTATACTAGTTCCACTTTAACAAATTGAAATTGAAATATGGATCGAGATTGAGAGCGAAATTAGGATGAATTTGTAAAAAAAGAAATAAAAATGGTAAATATTGGATAATTTTATAAATGATATTATGAGACAATATTTTAGGTAATAAATAAGGGCATAATAGCAATTTAACATTTCTAATTTTAAAAGTTTTTAAGTAATAACATTTTCTTTATATATAACTAAGCGTGTACTCGTGCATATCAACGAGATTTTATAGCGTCAAACAATTATAATTGCGATATTGTAGGTGTCTTGTGTAATGTTTATACTTATAACGTAAAATGATCAAAATGTAAACGAATAACACAATCAACTCACACAATAATATGTTGTGTTATATAGTAGTAGAGGGTGTGGATCCAATTTTAAGAAACTAATTATGTTGTCATTAAATATAAAGAAAGTTTACGTTTTTTAGAAACAACATTTATAAAAACGTTGTGAAGCGTTACACAATTCAAAAAGCTGTTAAAGAGTTCAGTACACCATTAATTGAGCAAAAGCGTTTTTGGGAAACTATGTTGAGGTTGCCGAATATACTTCAAACCACCATTAAATGAAATTTTGACAAAGGTGTTAACTTCAATATATCTATACTACTAGTTAAAAGACCCGTGAAATTCACATGTATTTTTAAAGAAAAGTTAAAAAACTACATAATGTTGATATCTTATGTAATAAAATGGTGGAACGAAACCTATAAACATATCATGTTTGATAGGGTAAATGTCGAGAAATCAGACAATCCAACAATTGTCAATTGTCAAATAAGTTAAAAAAGCATAAACCATATACAAATATATTGTAGTTTATGATTATGATACAATATGCAATTAAGGTTTAAATTCTACAAAATCATACATTAGCAAGATCACAATGATGCCTTCATCTAGTTGGTGCTTGAAACCTGACACCAAGCAATTCTCATTGTGAGTTGAAGTTTATTCATCTGCTAAGGAACAATATTATGATTATTAACACAATAAAATTTGTTGTTGCTTGCATTTCATATACGTGTATAACTTTATCTATCTTAACAATAAATTATGTGGATTACATTAAGCAATAATAATAATAAAAAAATTGTTATAAGTAACACAATTTCAAGTAAAAAAAGGCTTATTAAAACTATAGTAGATGCCCTTAGGCATTTTTACAAAAGTAGGTATGAACTGATTTATTATCAAAACACACTTCTTCAAATGGTGTTTGGATTACCTTATGACTTTTCAAAACATATTATTGGTAAAATGATTAAAAAAGACAACACCTTATAAAAGATATTGACAAATAAGAGTTTCAATCAAAAGATATTAATGTTTCGCGACAAATTTGTGCCTATTAAGGTGAATGTGCTTGCGTGGAAAGTCATGACAGATTCGTTGCCTTCGAGATTCAATGTTTCGCGACGAGGTATTCCTATTGATTCTATTAAGTGTGTTATTTGTGATTTGGGAGTGGAAACGTCTAGTCATTTGTTCTTCTCTTGTTGTATGGTTCGGCATTTGATACGCTTGATATCTCGGTGGTGGGATATTTCTTATGCGGAGTTCGAGTCGTACGAGGAATGGTTGATTTGGTTGGTAAATTTGCGTCTTCCGTCCAAGAATAAATTGATGTTAGAAGGAGTTTTTTATGTCACGTGGTGGTTCCTGTGGTCGTTTCGTAACAAGATGATTTTTGAAGCTAAGACCCCGAGGAAGGAGACGTTTTTTGATGATATAGTGTCTAAGTCTTATTATTGGTATCGTTATAGATGTAAAGCATCGTTTAGTTTGAACGATTGGCTTAAAAACCCTTGCCTTATATCTTTGTAATTTGCTAGCTTCTTGCTAGTGTTTTCTTTATAATACTGCCGTTCAAAAAAAAATCAAAAGATATTAACAAATAACAGTTACCATAGTTGACAAGTTGAGGAGGACTTTTGGAGAAATAGGTCATGAGTTCAATTCCAACTTTTGGTTAAAAAGTCATTATAATAGGGGCTCATTATCTGGGGCTTAGTCCTTGGGAAAAAATCAGTTAGCACCCAAGGAGATGCATGAGGTGAGGATTTCCTTTCTAATTTAAACCTTATGGATACATTCAAAGACTATATTAAATTAAAAATTGTAAAAATACATATAATCTAGAAAAATTAATACAAAAAGACTTATATAATTAGGCTTATTCAAGCTTGAATAAACTCATAAGCTTAAGCTACTTTATAATGTACAAACACATTTTTTAAGCTTGTGGGCTTTTATAACACAATAAGCCCATAAACTCCTTTAAATAATTTAAAATGAACACCATGTTAAATTTAAGATTACCAACTATAATTTGTAAATAAATTAATTAACATAAAATCAGTTAAATATTAAAACAGTCAATTTATCATTAAGAATAGCTAAACAAAGACATGTCGATCATTTTCTCAAATTAGTATACTTTTAAGACTCACAAGCCTATTTTCCTTAGATTTATATTTTAGACTTTAATGATGATGTTAGAACTAATATTTTATTCTCATTTTCTCACTTACATATAATTAGGCTGAGCAAATGACTCGAACGGATCGGACTGACCGACGGACCGGACTCGACCGAGACCGGACTCGACCGGACCGGACCGGCCACATTCGGTCTGATCCGTGGTCTCGGCTTTTGGGCTAATTCGGTCTTCGGTCCGGTCCGGACCACTAACCGACTAATTTGGGCTAATTTGGCCTTGTTGGACCAGACCGAGACCGGACCGACCACATTCGGTCCGGTCTCGGTCTAAGATTTTTGCCGAAATCGGGTCTCGGTCCGGTCTGGTCTTGTCCGGTCCGGTTTTTAGACCGTGCACACCCCTACAAATAATTAAAGTTATAAATAGCGCGAGACGTGACATAGCAGTATGATTATGCCTCACGCCTTAGCGGCCAAAGTGAAACTTTGGTTTTTTTAAGGCGTTGTAAAAGACGACACAAAATATGAAAATATTTATATATTTATATCATATTTCATATATATGGAGTTTACAAAAAGCGTTGTACATAATTAATAAGGTTTAGAAACTATCCTTACATGTAGTATTCTTCATTTAAAAAAAATAATATCGGAGTTGCATAAAAAAAGACTCACCACGCCTCACGTCTTATCGCGCCTTTTCCCACCTCATCTCACGCTACACCTAGAATCGACGCCTTAATATATTTCGTATCGTGAAAGGTCAAGCGTCTTGCTTTAGCGGCGCCTTAACGCCGCCATAACGTGCCTTTTAAAACCATGCATATAATACATCTTTTTATATCAAGTTGAATTAATTTGACATGTACACATGTATTAAATACCTTCGTAATGTTGATCGAATTTAAATGGTCTACCTGTTATAAAAAAATTTAGTTAGAAGAAAGTTTTGCGTCGATAAAAAGATAATATACATGTACACAATAACTCAAAAGCTTTACAATCTGATTTAAAAATATAAAAACTTTGTCTTAGAGGTTGTCATCTTAACAAGTAATATGAACCCGCCGCGATGCGGCGGGGTGTTTTGATGCATTTTCGTGTGGTTTAATGGGTCATGTACGGGAATGGGCCAAAAGCATGATGCATTTTTCTATTGTTAACCGACCAAGGGTTGTCATACGAAGCAAATGGGTTTAACTTCAACTTAAATGCCATCTTCCAGAAAACGTTATGGCATATTGTTAGAATTTGGAGTATTAATCTGTGGCAAACATATCATTCTATCAGTTCCTAATGGCTTTCAAGTTATGATCATTGCAGAGACTCTACAGGGGTTATTCATGGACAAAGAATAAAAGGTTTAAAGTTCCAAGAAGATGGTTTCTGCTGAAGAGTTACACATTTCTGCTGATGAGTCATTTATAGCCGTTAGAGGGGTCTTAGTGTAACTTAATCTCCTATTTAATAAATCCCTTAATCTAGGGTTATACACACTTGAGTGTGCAGTCTTTTGTATCACTCTCTTCTCTTCTCTTAGATCATTTCACTGATCTTGTCTTGTCTTTACATTCATATGATTATTGTCTCACTGACATTAATCTAATCTTGTAACATTTGGATACTATTAATCTAAGCTGACTATTGCAGCTTAGATCTGATTAAAGGTTCTGTTGTTTATCTACTGTTGCCTATACTTTCGTACATGGTATCAGAGCTTCAGGCTCATTGATTCTCTTCGGCAACTATTGGTGGTTTGGGGTTATTGCTATTGGCGTAATCACTGGTTATCTTCTACTTACAATTAGCCCTAGACTAAGTGAATCTAGGGTAATTGTGATTTGTTCTTCCGCCGCATATTTCTCTGTAAGTCTATATCTTGTCTCTTCTTCAAACATACAGTACTTAAGTCTTTGTGGGTGCAAACGGGTAGACTAACATCTTGATCTGCCACCTTTGAGTGGTACGAATACCTGCTCTGGTTTATCCTAGTCCACAGGCTTGGTGCTTGTTGTTTCTTAAATTCAAAGTCTTACTTATCTTTCTATTTGGTCTTATTATTATCTCTGTCTGCTTTATTTTTCTGTCTTACTGTCTTTATTATGGTTGATGGTGATAGTGCTGGTGGTGGTGGTTCCACTGAGAAAGGCTTATCCTTTGGGGATGCTTTGTACTTACACCCTAATAACACTAATGGGACTCCCATTATTTCTATCAAACTCACAGGAACTGAAAATTATAAAATATGGAATATGGCCATGACCTTTGCCTTAAGGAACCATAATAAGTTAGGGTTTATTGATGGTACTTGCATAAGAAACGATTCAAACCCTAATCTTGCTAATCAATGGGATACTTGTAACTCAGTTGTGGTTACTTGGATTCTTAATTCTCTCAGCCCTGAATTATTTGCTGGGGCTATCTATGCCAAAACTGCTTATGAAATGTGGAATGATCTTAAAGATACTTATGATAAGGTTGATGGTTCAGCTATTTTCAATTTGCATAAAAATATAAACTCTCTTAGTCAAAGTGGGTCCTCTCTTGCTGATTACTACAACAATCTTAACTCTTTATGGAAACAATTTGATTGTATGATTAGCTTGCCTCCTTGCACTTGTGAGGCTGCAAAACATTTTGAAAAACATAATCAGCTAATCAAGTTAATGCAATTTCTTATGGGTCTTGATGACTCCTATGTTCCCATCAGAAGCAATATTTTAACCAGAGATCCTTTACCTAATGTCAAAACTGCTTTCTCTGTTGTCTCTGGAGAAGAATCTCACAGAAATGTTTCATCTGGGAATAGCTCTGCTAAACCCAATGCTACAGCTTTTGCTGCAAAAACTTCTGATGGTGGAAAATTTTTTGATAACAAAAGAGGTTTTAATAACAAAGTGTCTAGTTTTAATAATGGTAACAGCTCTAATAGCAGAGGACCAAACATGAACCTCAAATGTACTAATTGCAAAAAACCTGGTCACACCATTGATAGATGCTATGATCTTGTTGGCTATCCTGCTGGATATGCTAAGAGAAATTTTAATGGTAAACCTTTCAGCAGTAACAATGTTTCTGCTGAAACCAATCTTGTCACTGATAATAGTACCAGCAACTCTCCTGTCTCCTTGTCTAATGAACAACTCTCAAGACTTATGAGTCTTCTCAATGACAACAAGGTGTCATCTGCTAATGCCAACTTGGCAGGTAAAATTTTTTCAGGAACCTTCTTTAATGGCAGTGTCAAGTTTAATATAAACTTCAACAAGTTTTTCAACAACAACACTAAGACATTATCTGGAAACATCAGTCTTGGTTGGATTGTTGATTCTGGTGCAAATCAGCACATGACTGTGAGTGAAAATTTTTTAATCAATGTTGTTAACATTTCAAATCTTGGTTTAACTGTTGGTCATCCCAACGGTACTCAGGCCTTAATTACAAAAATTGGTGATTTAAAGATCAATAATGATCTAACTCTTTTTGATGTACTTGTTGTTCCTGAGTACAATGTTAGTTTGCTATCTGTTCATAAAATTGCTAGAGACAACAAGATGTTTGTCGGGTTTAATGAATCTAATTGCTATATACAGGATTTACATCAAAAAAGGATTGTGGGGATTGGTAAACAACACAATGGGTTATATATGTTTGATATTGATTCTTCATGTAAGATTATTTCTAATAACTGCATATCTGTTTGTCATGTTTCAAAAAATCTTTGGCATCAAAGACTTGGTCATCCCTCTGACCAAGTCCTACACATACTTAAACCCACTCTTAAATTTGATAGTACATCTGAAACTGATCATCTCTGTGACACTTGTAATAAAGCTAAACAAACCAGGGAACCATTCCCTCTAAGTGAACATAAATCAACTAAAATTGGTCAACTTGTCCATCTTGATGTATGGGGACCATATAAAGTCACTAGCAGAGATGGTTACAAATATTTTTTAACTGTTGTTGATGACTATTCCAGGGCAGTGTGGGTTTATATGCTTAAGGGGAAGGATGATGTTTATGTTTCCATTGTTAACTTTACTCACATGCTATCAAATCAATTTGAACACAATGTCAAGATCTTTAGAAGTGATAATGGGACAGAATTTGTCAATAATAAACTTCAACATTTTTTTCCATGAAAACGGAATTTTACATCAAACCTCTTGTGTTTATACACCACAACAAAACGGTATAGCAGAAAGGAAACATAGGCATCTCCTTAATGTAGCTAGATCCCTCATGTTTCAGGGGGAATTACCTCTAAATCTTTGGTCTGAATGTGTTCTAACTGCTGCCTATGTCATAAACAGGTTGCCCTCTTCAGTTCTGTCTGGCAAGTCCCCGTTCTTCCTTGTGTATGGGCATGACCCTTCACTCTCTCTCCTTAGAGTCTTTGGCTGCTTATGTTATGCCACAATTCTCAACATCTCTGATAAATTTGGTAGTAGGTCTGAAAAAAGTGTCTTTATTGGTTACTCAAATGAGAAGAAAGGCTATAAACTCTTGAGCCTTGAAACAAAAAATATCTTTTACTCCAGAGATGTCAAATTTTATGAAACTGTTTTTCCTTTCAAAATGAAAAATTCTGTGTCAAAACCTTTTGTTGAAACCTTTGTACCAAAAGATTTAAATCACAAAAATTTCTTTGACTCACAAATAAGTCCCAATGATGAAGGGAGAGTGACATCCAATGATGATGGCACAGTGGTAAGTCATCCTACTAGGATTGACGAACCAGTTGCAACATCTATAGATGATAATACACACCCTGAGGGCAACATATCACATGATTCACATTCTGCTGATGCAGTTTCTGATCCTGCTGATACAACACCTGATTCTGCTGAACAAGAAAGAGGCTTGCCAGCCATTACTGCTAGAAGGTCAACCAGAGTTTCCAAGTTGCCCAGTAATCTTAATGACTTTATTATAGAAGGGAAAGTCAAATATGGTGTTGAAAAGGTTGTTAATTACTCCAATCTTAACAAAGATAATTACTGCTTTGCATCTAGTCTTAATAAAAGTATTGAACCTACCTGTTATGAAGAAGCTATCCATGATAGTAATTGGGTTGATGCTATGAATTCTGAAATTGAGGCCTTAAATGAAAACCATGCTTGGGATATAACTGATCTACCTCCTAATAGAACTCCCATTGGTTACAAATGGATTTTTAAAATCAAATATAAAGCCAATGGTGAAGTTGATAGATACAAGGCTAGATTAGTTGTTAAAGGCTATAACCAAAGGGAAGGAATAGACTATGATGAAACTTTTTCCCCTGTTGTGAAAATGTCTACTGTTAGATGTCTTATTGCCTTAGCTGTAAAAAACAAATGGCCTCTTTTTCAACTTGATGTTAACAATGCCTTCTTGTATGGAGATCTTGATGAGGATATCTATATGACCATCCCCAAAGGGTTTTGTAATGAGAACAATAAAAATAAAGTTTGTAAACTTGTCAAGTCCCTATATGGCCTAAAACAAGCTCCCAGGAAATGGAATGAAAAACTTGTGAGTGTTTTAAAAGAAAATAACTTTGTTCAATCTGTCAATGATCACTCCCTGTTCACCAAAACAAAGAATAAAAAGTTTATTGCTCTGCTTGTTTATGTGGATGATATTGTTCTTACTGGAAACTGCATTGATGAGATAAATCTTTTTAAAGAGTTTCTAAAATCCAAATTTCATATCAAAGACTTGGGAAATCTAAAATATTTCCTTGGCATTGAGGTTTTAAAAACTGGGAATGACATTTGTCTTTCTCAAAGAAAATACTGTCTTGAACTCCTCAAAGAATTTGGTCTTCTTGGGTGCAAACCTGTGTCTACTCCTATGGAACCCAACTCTGTGCTTCCATACATTCCCACTGCTGATGACCCACTGCTTGTCAACATCACTGGTTATCAGAAGTTACTTGGGAAACTTATCTATCTCACCCATACAAGACCTGACATCTCATACTCAGTTCATTGTCTGGCACAATATATGCATTCTCCCTTAAAATCTCATCTGGAATGTGCCCTCAATGTTCTGAGATATCTAAAAGGAGCTCCAGGAAAAGGTCTAAGGTACAATTTCAGCAACTCTGAAAATCATCTTGAAGGATATAGTGATGCTGATTGGGCCAAATGCAAGAAAACCAGAAAATCTGTCACAGGTTATTGTGTTTTCTTCAATAATTGTTTGATCTCATGGAAAAGTAAAAAACAAAACACTCTTTCAAAATCTTCCACAGAAGCAGAGTATAGATCTATGTCTACTGCTGCCTGTGAAATCATTTGGATTCAAAAAATCCTAAAAGATCTAAAAGTTGATATCAATCTTCCTGTTAATCTTTTTTGTGACAACAAATCTGCTTTACAACTTGCTGTCAACCCTGTTTTTCATGAAAGATCAAAACACTTTGAAATTGATGTTCACTTCATCAGGGAGAAAATTGCAAGAGGTGTTATAAGTGCTAAGAAGATTGGCTCTTCAAACCAAACTGCAGACATTCTCACTAAAAATCTCCCTGTTTATCAGCATAAATTTTTGTGTGAAAAATTGATATTGTTTGATATGTTTGCTAATCAGATTAAGGGGGAATGTTAGAATTTGGAGTATTAATCTGTGGCAAACATATCATTCTATCAGTTCCTAATGGCTTTCAAGTTATGATCATTGCAGAGACTCTACAGGGGTTATTCATGGACAAAGAATAAAAGGTTTAAAGTTCCAAGAAGATGGTTTCTGCTGAAGAGTTACACATTTCTGCTGATGAGTCATTTATAGCCGTTAGAGGGGTCTTAGTGTAACTTAATCTCCTATTTAATAAATCCCTTAATCTAGGGTTATACACACTTGAGTGTGCAGTCTTTTGTATCACTCTCTTCTCTTCTCTTAGATCATTTCACTGATCTTGTCTTGTCTTTACATTCATATGATTATTGTCTCACTGACATTAATCTAATCTTGTAACATTTGGATACTATTAATCTAAGCTGACTATTGCAGCTTAGATCTGATTAAAGGTTCTGTTGTTTATCTACTGTTGCCTATACTTTCGTACACATATATACATATGAAGATATATCATATACAGAAGCAATCAAAACTATTACATACAATATATTTTGTGCTGCTTGCAACATTGATGGTACCGAGACACGACGTTGGTATGACACATCAGGCTAGAACATGGCACGACAACGGTAGCAGATTTTTGTACAACGACCCATACTTTTGTAATCGTATGGTGTTCCTGAAAAAATTTAGATACCAAAGTAAGAAAAGAACACGTATAACAGTACCACTGTAACCCGAAACATCTGTGCACTAAAATTACCTACAGATATACGACAGCGTCGGGTGTGATCATTAGTGGTAGTGGTAATATCCACTGGTCTCGAATGCGGTACACCTGTTGCAAATGAAAATTGTTACTATAAACATATGTAGCCAAAAAAAAGGCAAACCTCTAAGAGAGGAATAAAAGCCGTATGTAAAGAATAGCGGTGCGCAAAACATCAAAAACACTATACCTTGATGTACACACTGCCGGTTAGAATATTGTGTGGCACACTAATTCAAATACCTTGGCTGCTTGTCGCGTGTATCTGATTAAAAGTAAAAGAGAAGCCTTAGATAAAAGCGTCTGGCGGTATAAGTAAACAATTTACTGGTGTTTGGGATTGCTTACCTAGAGTTGTTATCCACTTAAAATAGTATAAGTGATAATCTTGAAGTAGTTACCCTCTAGTAAGCTAACATATATGATATACCTTTATCCAAACCCTCAAAACTACTATATCTGTCATAATTTTCACGAAAATTGGGAATAAGCAAATCCCAAGGATCCTCTTATCTTAGACGACTTCAAAGAAAAAAAAGAAAAAACGAAAAACGAAAGAAATAATAACTAACCGCGACCTCCTCATTTCGTCCAGGTTCATTGATAACTCTTGCAACGACAGGCGGATATCTAAATATCATGTTGATATGGTCTCGTAACTTTTCAATAGAAGTCGCGATATGGACCTGGTTGGAACAAATAGCGATATAAAATTATAAACTGATTAAATTAGCTAATCCAAACACCCCTTTAACTTGATAATACAAAGGTTACTTCAGTAAGTCTGGTTGCATCAACTACAATCGCATCAACGGAATTTCAGCTTGTAGAAAGTCTTTTGAATTAGTTCACGTTTGGTAATTTACTACATTCACCCGTTGACAAAATAAAATGTAATATCAGTTTAAATATAAGAGCAGACTTATGTAACGTATAATTTTTGCTGGTCGGTTACATATGTATGGAGGTTATTTGATCCGGTGCAATGAGAAATTATGTTGGCATTTCTATGTGCAATAAAGAATCAATTGTAGGTTGGTTTATATTTTGGCATGATAAATTTTTTCGGTTGTAGGGATAGCAACAACATTATAGGATTCTGTTAAGAGGTTAATCCGATAATGTAATTGGCATATCTTACCTGTAGTTTGGAATGGTCAGCGACCCATTGTCGTTGCCCTTGGTACCGTGAATTCTCAATAACTTAATGGCTGTAAGCTGAGCATTTTTTGTACCACCATATGTTCGGTTCTGCAATCTCGAAAGCACCAGTAAACATCATGTAAAACAAATTATATCGGGACAACCAAATAAGCTGCTAATATAATAAGATTCAAAGCGAAATAGAGAAATACAATTGGTTAGCCACTGGAGAGATGAGGGGATATGTGATTACCATTTTGAGAAGCTTATAATCTTCTAAAAGGGGATAAGCCTGCCGAGGTATTACACTAACATCGCTGCAACAAAATGCAGAAATAATGGTATTATCGTAGTAAGCGTGTGTGTTTTATGGAGCGCTGGTGTGTCTTTATTACCTGATGTAACAAATGTTTCCAAAACAGAAGCCCATCCAACGATAATCACGTACATGCCACACTTGTAGAGGGTTAATATACACTGACAATATATTAGTTTATCTGAAATGGTCTAATGTATTTAAGATTCTATAATTAATATCAATCTGTATTGTGCACGTGTGTGTATAGTTTAAAGACATCGCAACCAAAAATATCGTTATTTTTCAATGAGGACCGTATTGGTACACTTTTTTTATACAATAGAATTACTTAATACCAATACATTTTATGATCTATGCCAATAAATAAAACTTAGATATATAATCCATACAATACTTTGTATATTCAGCTTATCAGCCACCTCAAAAAAATTTAATGAAACCTTTTTGAAGAGAATTATGTCCCAACGCACTCTTTTAGCCATTAGCAAACACTATTTGAATAACTCTTTCTGATATTGTTACACAATAGCGGAAACTTAAGAACGAAATACCTGACTAAATTTACCTTCGTTTTCTCAACATCTTCAAGGTTTTCTCCAATCAACCATGGCTGAAAAACTATGTAGAGACATATTTCCCATATGAAGGCATAGGCACCCCTTCTGATCCAAGGTAACTTACCAAGAACTCCCATCTATCTGCTAGACCCCCAAAGTTTATGTGGAAAACTAGAAGGGGTGTTGAATAGTTTTGCCGATTTTAAGTTAGTTTCTAAAAACTTTAGATTCGATGTTGTGTGAAATCGTATGGATGAATAGAGAGTATATATCTAAGAGTAATGTAAATAAAGAAAGTAAAGTAAGGGATAGAAATGACACAACCGATTTATAGTGGTTCGGCTACAAGGACACCTTCCTTGCCCTACTCCACTCCCCGAGTCACCTACTCGAGAGTTCAAGCACTATGTCAACAAACTCCTTTAATTTGGCGGAGAAGCCTTCACAACGTTGCTTACACCTTTTTCCGGTACAAAGCTAAATATGTGAAATATCAAGTACAAGATCTTTGCTACATAAATCTTGTGGAGGAATGACTTGTAGAATGCTCGTGATCTCACCTTAGAGAAGGGCCTATATGAGAATCACAATAGAAGAAAGAAGAACAACTCTCTAGATCAAGTGATCTTTTGTTAGAAGAGTGTAAGAATATATGAGAGAGTTAGTAAGAAGAGGGGTAAGTAAAAATGAAGAAATGACTATCTATTTATAGGCAAAATCTTGCCACTGTTGCACGGATCCCACGGATCCCTTGCTTAAGGGATCTGTCTTGTGTAACTCTAGGGATCCCTTGCTTAAGGGATCTGTCTTGTGTAACTCTAGGGATCCCTTGCTTAAGGGATCTGTCTTGTGTAACTCTAGGGATCCGTGGGACGCTCCTCTTTGCCCATGGGTTTTTGGGTTATGGGTCATGGGTCATAGGTTATGGGTTGGTCCATGGTTATTTATTTAGATACAATGTATCTAATAGATGCAATGCATCTAGTCAATGGATCATGGGTTAATACCATGGGTCATGGGTTGTGGTTTTTACCCATCCTAATAAACTATTACAACAAATGATTTATTACAACAATTTGTATTAAATGACTATATGTAAATGCTTTACAAAAATAACATGTATCCTTATAATTTTACTTATGATAACATTATATTTGTTATCAACAAAACACAAAGAAATCGCTAAATATTAATAAACGTTTTTACGGTTTATTTGTATTAACAATCTCTCCCTTTTTTTTAGATGACAAAACATAATGTTATGATGAGTAAACTTAAGATTATATGTATGTTTTGAAAGCCTAAGTTTTACTTCTTCTCCCCCTTTTTGTCGAAACAAAAAATTACCCTAACGAATAAATAAAATGTGGAAAAATAGTCCACGTATCTCTAACTCCCCCTTGACGGTAGCTCCCCCTAGAATGGGGCGTCAAGTGAGTAAAATAAAAAAAATCCTACAAAGAAAGGGTTAGTAGTAACATGCATAAATAATCTTGTGATTGACGAGAATCAAGATTGGGAGCCAAGGTATGTAAACAAGGCCTTGTAATAAAACAACAAAATGTAGTGGTATTTATGCCACATACAAGCATGTAAAAGTAAGAACAAGACTTGTTCAAAAAAAACGACTCCAAAGAAAAATACTAAAAGTAATAAAGATGATTCCTTCCATGCTTGCATAAGGTTATGGATGGGAGGTTTGGTGAGTAATGATGTTGATGCGATCAAGGATGAGGTTAAGTATGACTCGCATTTCTTTCCTAATTTCTATTGCAATATCCCTAGTGGATTGGCAATGTTCACAATGTAAGTGATGTGGGTAATGAGTGCGGAAGTTTTCCAGGTTACTTTTGTTAATACAAATAAGCCGTTAAAACGTTTATTTATATTTTACGATCTTCTAATGTTTTGTCGATAACAAACGTAAAATCATTTTAACGAAACAAATAGAATACGTAAATAGTTTGAGTTAATAGTTTCCTAACACACTTACGTTTTCACATAAAACACTAAAACAAGTATAAGTGATTTTATGATTTAAATACATATGTACAACAACTAGTGTTTACATATTGGGTTAGCATATACTTAAACTAAGTATACTAAAATGGGTAAAAACAAGTATATACTAAATGGGTAAAAACTAGCAAATGGTATTGACCCATAACCCATGGTTTTATATATACCACTTAACCAAGTTCATTGTATCTAGAAAGAAAACCATGGATCAACCCATAACCCATGACCCATGACCCATAACCAAAAATACCCATGGGTAAAGAGGAGCGTTCCACGGATCCCTGACTTTGTGCTAGCCGGATCCCAAGTGGAAGGGATCCGTGGGATCCGGGGAAACAGAAGAGAATTTTCTCTATAAATAGAGAGCCATTTCTTCCTTTCTATTCATTACTTCACACACATACTTCCCCCTAGTATTCTAACCCTCTAACCTCAGATCCAAGTGATCTATGTAGTTTGTCTTTTGTTTTTGTGTGATCTTCTAGGTTCCTCTTAAAGGAAAGATCACCACTTCTTGAAGACCTGCAAGCTCAAGTCCATGAGTTGCCAAGCTTCGTCATCATCAAGGCAACTAAGGTTCTCTTGTTGATAGTTCTTCCTTTCTCCATAGATGTTGGGTTAAAGGCATTAGTGAAGGATGCCGAAAGTGTCAAGTCGGAAGCATTAGTGAAAGGTGCTTATCGTTCATGTCAAGAGCATTAGTGAAGAATGCTATAGGTGTCAAGACGAAGGCATTAGTGAAGGGTGCCAAGCGTTGTGTCAAAAGCATTAGTGAAGGATGCCGAAGAATCGAATCAAGTAGCATTTGGGAAGAATGCCTAGGTCGTATAGTCGATGAGGTGCATCGTTATACTTATAAGTATTTGTTTATTTCCAAGGATGGTGATATCCTTGATTGTGTTGTAACAAGGAGAGGATCTCCTTGATATTAGGTGTTGTGTTGTGAAAGGTAGTAGTTCCTCCATAGTAATGGAACTAGGTGCTTAGCCTAGTACCTAATAAAGGGTAGACGACGTTGTGATAGGATTAGTTCTCCTTGGTGTGAAAGAACTCGGTGGTTAGCCTAGCACCGTATAAAGGGTAGGCGACGTTGTGTTAGGTGTGGTTCGCCTTGGTGTGAAAGAACTCGGTATTTAGCTTTGTACTGGAAAAAGGTTAAGCGACGTTGTGAAGGCTTCTCCGCCATAAGGAGATTGGTGTAGTGCTTACGAACTCTCGAGTAGGTGACTCGGGGAGTGGAGTAGGGCAAGGAAGGTGTCCTTGTAGCCGAACCACTATAAATAACTTGTGTCGTGGTGATGTGCTTCTTACTCTTTATCTTTCATTACACGTTTATATATCTATCTATCAACGTCCAACATAAACAACCAAATAGATTGACATAAGTCGATCTAAATATTTAAAAGGAAGTTTTAAATTGGTAAAACTATTCAACCCCCCCTTCTAGTTTTCCACAATTGGCATCAGAGCTTCGTTACCAAGTTTTTTTTGTATATTGTACTTTGAAAACTTGATACGATCCGTGTATGTTTGAAAACTACAAAGAAGGGAATTTCTTAAAACAAAAAGTCATGTTTTTAGAAATCATCATATGTTGGATATTGATAGATCATTCTAACATTTTCCTTTGAGAAGTCTTAATACTAGAATTTGGGTATCTTAGAAGATCATGAAGTATTTCGCGTCTATGGTTTCTAAAACCATAAAAAGGGAATATAGCAAAGGATTGGGGTATCTTAGAAGATCAGGAAGTATTTCGCGTCTATGGTTTCTAAAACCATAAAAAGGGGATATAGCAAAGGTATGTTTTCTTAGTTACATTTTTTTTTTCAAAAACATGCTAAATTGCTTGTGGACAAAATGGTGATATATGCTTCTATCTTATAATAAGCATAATATGAAAAGTGTTTTAGTGATTTTTTTTTTTCTCTTTGAAGTTTTGTTGTTAGATATCTTGTTAATCAAGCTTGAATAAAGGTAAAAATGGGTAATATAACTTCACTAAAAAGTCTACAAAGACTAAACCTTTTCGTCGGGTCAAAACGTACATTTTTGTAATTCTGTGTCAGATCCGCGGATCCCTCAGGTTACACTGGACGGATCCCTCAAGCAAGGGATTCGTGGGATCCGTGGTACATAAGACAGTTTTTGTCTGAATTTCAAAAATTCATAACTTTTTAACCGTAAGTCGTTAGAAGTCGTGCCACCTATCGTTTTAAATGCATTTGAGTCTACTTTCATTTAAAAATGATATCATAAACTGATTCAAAACAATAATTTACAGAATCATTGATTTATAATAGAAAGTCATTTTCCGGTCATAACTTTTGCACAAACTTTTGAGCTAATTGGAGACGGATGTTTTGTCTTTTGAATAACAACGTGTCCTCTATTGAAATTAAGGTTTTGATCATATTTATAAATATAAAAGAAACTAATCAAGCTTGGTATACATGTTTATATTTAACACAAAGCGATGAAAAGAACTTTCGTATGCTATGCTAAATGATAAATTGTCTTCTTTGCATTACTTGATTATTTGCTTATCTCAAATAGCTTTTGTGCTTGTTTGATTGAATAGCATATGTGGTTTCCTTACCTTGCTATTCATTCTCTTGTTTGTCGATTTAGTAATATTCTACTAATCAATGTGCTATTTGAAGGAGTGTTTGGGATAACATCTAGTTGTGTCGAAAATGTTAGTTTAGATATTTAGATAAGTCATATAGGTTGAAAAATGTTTAAAACATATAACACACTAAATGGATTTTTGATTGAGTTTGTCATATGTGCTTATATGAATTCCTTTGTTCTTGTATCATTTTCCAAAAAACAACAAGAATGTACATCGGATCATAACCTACACTTATGTTGATGATGTACTCTCCCATTTTCCTTTTCATGATCGCTCTCCAAGCTTCATAGTAGGATTGAAAACTTGATTATTTCATCCGATATACTCAAGTAAATTATTTTGCAACGCAAATATAATTGTTCATATCCGAAAGTCCAAACTCAAAGCTTTCCAACAACATATGTTGAACTAGCTCATCCAACCATTTTTTGTTGTTTACCATATGGACAACTTTTAAACTTATTTTTAACATGACGCCTTCGTCACCTTAGTTGTCTCAAGTATAATATTAAACGAAGCAAAGTATCATCATTGTTACTCTTCGATAGGCCATTGTAGGAATATAAATTTTCCTAACTTGAGAATGAATACTGGAGAACTTATTGCACTAGAAACTCAATTTGACCTAACGGTTGAATTGCTTCCTTGATAGAAGTTGGGTATGTGGAAGCACCCGTAAAAATGGTCGTGTTTAGCCGTAATTGAGCACCGCTAGTAACAGTCTCATATTCATTCTCTCACTTGGGAAATTTATACTCCTATGTTTTCCTAAAGTAAGTGTACAATGGAAATACTTTGCATTGTCTTAGGATTACTAATCAAACAAGTTGTAAAATAAAATTTTCTTTTAGTTAATCACAACCACTTGCCTCATCAAGCGATTATCTTGCTTTGATCGAGAAGAGCTACATGACTTCATGGACGAAGTTCATTGTATGCTAATCACCATCCGTAATGACTATACATAGTTCATTGCTTCCGTTGGACAAAACAACCCTATTGTCTTGAACACCATCATCTACTCTGCACGCCATTGTTAATACAAATGATTTACTAATCTAGATCGTAAATCTATTTTGAGCTTCTTGAATAACGGTTGTTAAGTTTGATAAACCTATGTGTTACTTGTGAGCTAGATCTCATTTAATTGCTTATGTGCTCTTTCTACATGCTCTTAGTATGTTTTACTTGTATACATGTATACTTACTGTAGAGATCATTATCTTCTAAGTTTGATACTTAGAACAAACGCTCACTGTTAAGTAAAACTGTCCCAGATGCCAGATCCCTAGTTTGTAACTATCCGGATCCCTCAAGTGAAGGATCCGTGGGATCCGGGCGAATAGAAGTGGAATTTCAATCCTTTACACCTCAAACCATGTTCCTAGACTACTTCACACTAGCTGAACTTAATACCTTAGGATCTCTTAAGTCCTTCTCAAGCTTAGTAAGCTTCACACTCACTCATAGCTCATTAAGGATCACACTCTAAGTGCTTTTCGATCTATCGTTTCACCTAAACTTATTACTCTTCCGCTCTCTAGATCACTCATTATTTCTCACATGATCCCTCACATCTAGACCTAGAAATCTTTCGATTATGGCAAAATTGATCATAATCATCCTTACCTCAAAATTGGTCGAAATTGATCAAATTCTAGTTCTTCCACCTTAAAACCTTTAGGATCTTCTCCAAAACATTATCCTAAGTCACTATCTGATCACTAGGATCATCTAGCTCCATTTGACACTCTCAAGATTTTAGTGTCATCTTTTTTCATTCATTGGTACTCACGAAAGTTCCAATTTCTTTCATATAAGGCAATCATTAGCTACATCACTCATTGCCCTTGAACATTTAAGTACCCTTCCATTTAAAGACACTTAGAAGAACTGAAACATTCAAAAAGGTATAGGCTTTAGACCTTTCAAACATCACTTCTATCAATTCCTAGCTGCTGAGAGCCAGATCTCTAGGATTAGCCTAGACGGATCCCCCATTGGTGGGAACCGTAGGATCCGGGTGACAGATTTATGTCAACTCTTGCTCGAACAATCATTTCAAGCTCATCTTGCTAACTTGAACACTCCACCTCATCCTAATTAAATCTCTGAAGTTGACTCTTGTGCATGCTAATCATCACATTCCAAAGGATATTAGAGACTTAAGTCTTGAATGCACTTGCTAAATCCTTCCCTTTATAAGTCATCTTTCTAGAATCCCTTAGTCATCAAACACAACATAATTCTCAGCATTTAGAAACCTTTTCCTTAGTCATTTCATCATGAGGAAAGCTCCTAGTGCTTACTCATCCAACCAAGAACCACCCAAGAAACTTGCTCGTGTTGTACACGAAATTTCCTCAACCGAATCATCTCCGGTTAAACCCACAAATGGCAGGACTTCCCATCCACCGAATCATCATCCGTAAGAGATAATAGTGCTAGAATCTCACCTCAACAAACCCAATCAACAATTTCCAAGAGAACCGCAATAATTAGCATTAAACCTCTTAGGTTAGAAAAGGGATCATCGAGCTCTAAACCAAACGTACCTAGTTCTAGCAAAACGTCTAAACCTTCATTCCTAGAGCATGGACTACACTCCTTTACCGAGCCTCTCTCTATTCATTAGAGCATTCACCACCGAGAACTTCCCATTCACAAACCTTCTCGTTAAAATCGGAACCACCTACATCACCAACTAGTCCATCGTTGGAAACAAGGAACCACCAAGGACTTGATCATATGGAGGAATTTCCATTACCACCACTCTCATTCCTAGTAGAACCTCATCCTAAATTACTCAATGTACCTCCACCATCATTTGTAGAACCTCCTCAAAACATCATGTTCCTAATCAAGACAATAATTGCTCTAATTGTCTAATCACCCAAGGACTTGTTCAAGAAGTACGAAATGAGTTGCATTTCATGTTTAATTATCTTCTTGAAAGATTGGACCAAATCAATAAGTCTACTCATCCCTAGACTCAAGCACATTGTTGCTTCTTAAGCTTTGGTCACTTATTAGTATTAGTAGAATATGGCTAAATCATTCTCTTAGTTTTTAGAGATTTGTTGATCATCTCTTATGTTTTATTAAATGATAGTTTACTTGCCATATTGCATTGAGTATATGTTTTTTGGTTGAATACATATCTCATTTTGATGTTAACATTACTTGTTACATCACCATTGCTGAATTTAATCATCAGCTATACGGATCCCTCAAAATTGCCTAGACGGATCCCTACTAGGAGGGAACCGTGGGATCCGTGAGACAGAAAACTATTTTTCTACTAACTTGGATCACATATGCAGGAAATTGTGCATTATACTTGTTTTATAACCTTTGTTTTGTAGTTATTCAATCTACACTTGAAGCCTTTTGACACCCTAAAGCTAGGGGGAGCTTTGTGTCAAACGACATTGCAAAATCATTTGCAACTTAATCCAATTTTGGATTACACTTCATGATACCCCATTGCATCTTTGCAATCTTCAAGGGGGAGCACGTTTTCGTCACTTAGACGAACCATTTGCAAACTTAATTGCAAACACAATTAGTTTATTTTACGTCATGTCCTTGACGCCCTTTCAAAGGGATGGACTCGTCAAGGGGGAGTTAAGACGAGTACCATTCCCGTCACTTGCTCTCTTTACATTTTTACATATCTTTTCTTATAAAAATTGTGTTAGTTTCTTTTAACACTTTTTGTTTCGACAAAAAGGGGGAGAAGAAAGTAAAAACTACAAATTCAAACTTCTACGAATTTTAGCTTTTCCTTAAAATAATTTTATGTTTTGTCATCAACAAAAAGGGGGAGATTGTAATACAAATAACCCGTTAAAACGTTTATTTATATTTTACAATCTTCTAATGTTTTGTCGATAACAAACGTAAAATCATTTTAACGAAACAAATAGAATACGTAAATAGTTTGAGTTAATAGTTTCCTAACACACTTACGTTTTCACATAAAACACTAAAACAAGTATAAGTGATTTTATGATTTAAATACATATGTACAACAGCTAGTGTTTACATATTGGGTTAGCATATACTTAAACTAAGTATACTAAAATGGGTAAAAACAAGTATATACTAAATGGGTAAAAACTAGCAAATGGTATTGACCCATAACCCATGGTTTTATATATACCACTTAACCAAGTTTATTGTATCTAGAAAGAAAACCATGGATCAACCCATAACCCATAACCCATGACCCATAACCAAAAATACCCATGGGTAAAGAGGAGCGTTCCACAGATCCCTGGCTTTGTGCTAGCCGGATCCCAAGTGGAAGGGATCCATGGGATCCGGAGAAACAGAAGAGAATTTTCTCTATAAATAGAGAGCCATTTCTTCCTTTCTATTCATTACTTCACACACATACTTCCCCTAGTATTCTAACCCTTTAACCTCAGATCCAAGTGATCTATGTAGTTTGTCTTTTGTTTTTGTGTGATCTTCTAGGTTCCTCTTAAAGGAAAGATCACCACTTCTTGAAGATGTGCAAGCTCAAGTCCATGAGTTGCCAAGCTTCGTCATCATCAAGGCAACTAAGGTTCTCTTGTTGATAGTTCTTCCTTTCTCCATAGATGTTGGGTTAAAGGCATTAGTGAAGGATGCCGAAAGTGTCAAGACGAAAGCATTAGTGAAAGGTGCTTATCGTTCGTGTCAAGAGCATTAGTGAAGAATGCTATAGGTGTCAAGACGAAGGCATTAGTGAAGGGTGCCAAGCGTTGTGTCAAAAGCATTAGTGAAGGATGCCGAAGAATCGAATCAAGTAGCATTTGGGAAGAATGCCTAGGTCGTATAGTCGATGAGGTGCATCGTTATACTTATAAGTATTTGTTTATTTCCAAGGATGGTGATATCCTTGATTGTGTTGTAACAAGGAGAGGATCTCCTTGATATTAGGTGTTGTGTTGTGAAGGGTAGTAGTTCCTCCATAGTAATGGAACTAGGTGCTTAGCCTAGTACCTAATAAAGGGTAGGCGACGTTGTGATAGGATTAGTTCTCCTTGGTGTGAAAGAACTCGATGGTTAGCCTAGCACCGTATAAAGGGTAGGTGACGTTGTGTTAGGTGTGGTTCGCCTTGGTGTGAAAGAAATCGGTATTTAGCTTTGTATCGTAAAAAGGTTAAGCGACGTTGTGAAGGCTTCTCCGCCATAAGGAGATTGGTGTAGTGCTTACGAACTCTCGAGTAGGTGACTCGGGGAGTGGAGTAGGGCAAGGAAGGTATCCTTGTAGCCGAACCACTATAAATAACTTGTGTCGTGGTGATGTGCTTCTTACTCTTTATCTTTCATTACACGTTTATATATCTATCTATCAAAGTCCAACATAAACAACTAAATAGATTGACATAAGTCGATCTAAATATTTAAAAAGAAGTTTTAAATTAGTAAAACTATTCAACCCCCCTTCTAGTTTTCCACAACTTTGATTTGTGAGATGCGGAAGTTGTTGTGGAAAAGTTGAAAAATACGGATCAAAGTTCGGAATGTTTGGAAGTGGTAGTGGAAAAGAACCTAGATGTTCTTGTAACACAATGGGAGCTAAAGGTGGTAAGGTTTCAAGGTCTTTGAAAATTGTGTTTGGAGAAGTTGGAGGTGTAAAAAAGACTAGTTCTTTTTGCTTGGTTTGTTGAGATCTTGTTGGAGTCTTAAGGAGTTCCAAAAGAGTGACCTTAGGTGGGGATTTTATGGGTGATGAAGTTGGTGTACTTGTTGGTGATGAAGGAGGTGCTATAATGGAAGCATCTTATGGTGAATGAGTGGTTGGTGATGAACCATTTGAAGATGGTTTTGCTAAGCAACAAGGCCGGATGCTAATCCGTACAGTTTTTCTAGATTTGGGTGGTGGTACTTTGAAAGATGGGAGGACAAAGTTTTGGATTTCTTGAAAGGGATTGTTTGCACTAGGTGATTTATCTATGTTTGAAGATCTTTTGGATGACATGATGATGTTTTGTTTGTGAGGTTGAGAGTGATGAATATGCAAGCATTTTGGGAATCCTATTTATAGAAAAATAATGCATTGTAATGAATGCTTGACCCAAAACGTGGATTAAAATCTAATGATTAGATATGAATTTAAGGCATGTGATCATGAGAACACAAGCATTAAGTAACATACTCCAAAAAAATAATAAAAAATGATGAAAATATTGAAGTTTTCATCCAAAGTGAGAAAAAAATAGAAGATAAAATTAGCTTCTGTCTCACGGATCCCACGGATCCTTCCCTTGAGGGATCCGTCCAGCATTAAGGCTGGGATCCGTGGTACTGGTGATTCAGGCAGCTCAAAATTTTCCTTATGGAAACATTTGTGCCTAGTGTGGGCCTATATGCAAACCATTTGGAGTTGCGGTTATCTCGAATCCTAAAATGAAAAGAAAAACAAACTAGAAGTGAAAAAGCACATTATTATGTGAGATAACCCGAGTGCTCCTAATTCATTGTTGCTTAAATGAATGTACCCGAAAACACATATTAGTTATGTGTTTTCTTTAGCATTCAAAAGACTCGAGATGCAATGAAAACGGGTTTTTACTTTGTATTAATAATGAAAAAGAAATTTATCCTAGACGTGAGAAATGGCTTTTATGAAAGTGATACGGGAAGAGGCATCCTTTTATACAACACTTTGAAAAGAGATTTCTTTGTGTGAATAAAACGTTTATTCCTTAAAAATTAGGTATGCAATTACGTGTTTGCAAGAGGTACTTGTCTTGAAAAATAAGAGAAGACTATGAAAGTATGAGTTATAAGTAAAAACTTATCTTGGGTTTTGAAAATTCCCGTATTGCTTGTGAGTTGTGCGTGAAATAGAGATCCTAGACTCAGAAAGAAGAAGGCTAGTGTTTACATACCTTGTAGAGTTTAAAAGCAAATTACGACGATTGTTCCAT
Organism: Chrysanthemum seticuspe; assembly: GCA_019973895.1. NCBI lineage: Eukaryota > Viridiplantae > Streptophyta > Magnoliopsida > Asterales > Asteraceae > Chrysanthemum > Chrysanthemum seticuspe. The sequence goes on along the minus strand of BPTQ01000008.1, from coordinate 105,808,270 downwards.
GAGACCAAGACCAAGACGACGTAGGTTGAATTGTTCCCGCTTCAACGGTTTCGTGAGGACGTCGACTATGTTGTCTTCAGATGCTAGTTTCTCAATAGAGATGTTCCCCTTTTGAACATTGTCTCTTAAGAAGTGATGACGAATCTCTATATGCTTGGTGTGAGAATGCAATACCGGATTCTTGCTTAATTCGATGGCACCTTTGTTGTCACATAGAATGGCTATGTCACTTAGATGAATGTCGTAGTCAACTAACGCTTGTTTCATCCATAGTGCTTGTTGGCATGCTTTGCCGGCGGAGACATATTCGGCTTCGGTTGTTGATATGGCCAATGTCGTTTGCTTCTTTGAGAACCAAGATGTTAAACAACATCCCATAAAAGTACATATCCCACTAGTACTTTTTCGGTCAACATAATTACCTGCATGGTCAGAATCTGCATATACAATTGTTTCTATCCCCGTACCCTTAGGATACCACAATCCTAATTGAGTTGTACCCTTAATGTACCTAAATATCCTTTTGATGGCTTCTAGATGTGATGTTTTAGGATCTTCTTGAAACCTAGCACATAGACAAACACTAAACATGATATCCGACCGTCTATCCGTGAGGTAGAGAAGACTACCAATCATGCCACGATATTTTGTGTTATCAACGGATTCGCCGTCTTCATATTTTGTGAGTTTAGTGTCGGATGACAATGGTGTCCTAATGGGTTTTGACTCTTCTAAACTGAATTTCTTTAACATCTCCTTAATGTATTTAGATTGGTTAAAGAAGATACCATCTTCTACTTTTTTGATTTGTAGACCAAGAAAGAAGCTAAGTTCTCCCATCATACTCATCTCGAACTCGTCATGCATGATTTTAGAGAAATCATCACACATGTCTTGACAAGTAGATCCGAATATAATATCATCTACATATATTTGAACAATGATTATATGTGACTCTATTTTCTTAGTAAAAAGTATGTTATCAACTAACCCCATGGTGTAGTTGTGTTTGATTAAGAATGACTTGAGTCTATCATACCAAGCTTTTGGAGCTTGTTTAAGACCGTAAAGGGCTTTCTTTAAATTATACACATGTTCAGGTTTTTCAAAATTGATGAAGCCCGGAGGTTGAGCTACATATACTTCTTCATTAATAAAACCATTTAGGAAAGCACTTTTGACATCCATTTGATAAAGCTTAAGATCATTAACACAAGCATAAGCAAGAAGTATTCTTATAGACTCTAATCTAGCCACGGGGGCATAGGTCTCATCAAAGTCTATTCCTTCTTGTTGATTATACCCTTGGGCAACAAGTCTAGCTTTGTTTCTAGACACTACACCGTTTGCATCTAACTTGTTTTTATATACCCATGTGGTTCCTATTATGGTTTGATTACTAGGTGGAGGGACAAGTGTCCAAACATCATTAGAAACAAATTGATTTAACTCTTCTTGCATAGACATTACCCAACTTTCATCTTTTATGGCTTCTTGTGTATTCTTAGGTTCCATGGTTGAGACAAAACAAAATAGGCTACTTTGGTTTTGTACTTTAGACCTTAAGGTTCTTTCGTTTAACTTTCCTATGACCTTATCTACGGGGTGATCTTTGGACTCTTTAATATTTATGATTTCATCATTTAAAGTTTCTTCTTCTTCGTTTATCTTTTTCTTTATTACAATGGCTTCACTCTCGACAATCTCGTCATCGACAAGAGGTAGAGTAGATTTGGGTGGACTCTCATGAAATTTTACGTTTAATGACTCTTCAACCTTCATTGTTTCTTTATTTAATATTGTTAATACAAATATCGTCATTAAACGTTATTTATATTTTTGATCTTTACCTAAGTTTTGTTAACGACAAAAGTAAATTTAATTTGTATAAAAGCTTAAAGCTTGTCAAGTTTAATAGATATTAAAACAAGCTTTTTCAAACAATATCTTCATCATTTAAGCATTTACATTGTGACTAATCATATCTTAATATGAGTCTAAGCATAATGTATGATAGTAGTTTTTAGAATGTTTTAGTTTCTTAAAAACTAAACATTACTTATGTATTTGCATATTTCTAAAAATAGAAAAACAACACATGACATCATGTGATGCATCATGGAAATCATTGGAAGATTTCATTAGATATTTTGTGTAGATTTGTACTCTTCATATCTTACACAATCTTACATAGATATGGTTGACTTTGGCAAGATCTTGATATCTTGCTGTCAGACCCCGGCGGCACCAAAATATATATTGGACGGAACTCTTTCAAGGGTTCCGTCGTCCGTGGTGCCTGCTGAAGGTTTTGGCTATAAATAGCAAAGCCAAACCAAGTAGTTTTTCATCCCTTTCTATCATACTCTCTTACATATCTTCTCTCTAACCTTTCTAACTCAGTTTCATATCATATTAGTGATCTCTTTTGTAGCAAAGAAGATCAAGTCACATTCAAGCTTCAAACGAGAAGTTGGAAGTCTTGTTTGTTTAGTGTTGTATGATCTTGTGTTGATTCATGCTTCTTTGTTGTATTAAATCATCATAATCTTGTGAGTGTGAGTGGTTAGTATTTTAGTCCTCAAAATACATTGTGTGTGGGAGTGGTTGTACCCTTGGAAAGAACTCGACATCTAGCTTAGTGTCGGAAATAGTGTAAGCGAAGTGTAAAGGTTTCTCCGCCGGTGAAAGGAGCTTGTTGACTAGTGAAGTTAAACTCTCGAGTGTGAGACTCGGGGAGTGGAGTAGGGCAAGGAAAAAGAGTCCTTGTAGACCGAACCACTATAAACAACTTGTTGTGGTTTGATTATTTTTTTCCTTATTTACTCTTTACATATTGCTTGCATATTTCATTAACATATCTAAGATCAATATCAATTGATCTTTCAATAAGTTTCAAAACAAAGTTTTAATTGGTAAACTATTCAACCCCCCTTCTAGTTTTCTACAATTGGTACCAGAGCCTCGTTGCTCAAGAATTTCTAAAATAATTTGTATTTTATAAACTTGAAACGATCCATGGATTCTGAAAACTTTAAAGAAGGGCAATCTATGCAAAGACCACCACTCTTTGAAACCAATGGATTTATCTATTGGAAAAACCGTTTTGAAACATATGTAAAATCAAAAGATATAGATCTTTGGTTTGTTATTGTTAAAGGGGATTTTAGTTCTACAACAAAAGATATTTCTGTTGATGAACAAAAGAAATTAGTTGCTAAAAATAATGAAGCTAAAATGATGCTTTATAATGCTTTACCTAGAAAAGAATATGAAAGAATTTTTATATGTGAAACCGCCAAAGATATTTGGGAATCTTTGATTGTTACACATCAAGGTAATTCACAAGTCAAGGATAACAAAATTGATCTTCTTGTTCAACAATATGAACAATTTGTTATCCCTGAAGATGAAACCATTGATTGTGGCTTTGCTCGCTTTAATACTATTATTACATCACTTAAAGCACTTGATGAATCTTTTCGTAGTAAGAACTTTGTCAGGAAATTTCTTAGAGCACTCCATCCCAAATGGAGAGCTAAAGTGACCGCTATTGAAGAATTAAAAGATCTCTCAAAAATGTCACTAGACGAGCTAATTGGTAATCTCAAAGTACACGAAATGGTGATGGAGAAAGATTCGGTGATCATCAAAGGAAGAAGGGAGAAGATCAAATCCGTTGCTCTAAAAGCAAAGGCGGAATCAAGTGATGATGACGAATCTTGCTCCTGTAGTGAAGATGAGGAGTATGCCATGGCCGTTAGAGATTTTAAGAAGTTCTTTAGAAGAAGAGGAAAGTTTGTAAGACAACCTCGAGATGAAAAGAAGCCATTTCGAAAAGATCGGGATGACAAAAAGGGTAAAGGTGAAAGAAAGTGTTTTAGATGTGGTGATGCAAGTCATCTCATAGGAGAATGTCCCAAGCCACCTAAAAGCAAAACTCAACGAGCTTTCGTAAGTGGTGCTTGGAGTGATAGTGAAGACGATGAAGAATCAAGCAAGGAAGAGATCGCTCTAATGGCACATGAGTCAAACGAGGCACTTTCCGACTCTTCTTATTCTTCTATTGATGATGACACTTTGCAAAAACAATATAATCAATTGTGTGAGCTAAGTCTAAAAATCATAACTAAAAATAAATTTTTAAAAACCAAAAGGGAATTTTTGGAAAATGAAGTTTATGAGTTAAAAGAAAAAGCAAAACGACTTGAAAAAGGAAAAGCAAATGACGATGGTTGTAAATCATGTCAAGAGCTTAATCTTGAAATAGAAAAACTAAAGCTCACACAAGATGTTCTAATCGAACAAAATTCTAAATTTAAAAGGTTTAACAAAAACATCGCACTTGCCGATGAAATAGTTAAAATACATAAAACACCAGGAGATATGAATGGGCTAGGATTTAATGAGGTATTAATTCCAAAGAGTCAAAACAAAACGGCCGAAAAGGACGAACAAACTGTCAAAACTGCTGCAGTACAACACGGACCAGACGGACCCAAAATAAGGGTTCCGTCCATTGAACCAAATGGTGCCGTGGGTACTTCAGCAGGACAGAATGTTTGCGATACGGACCGTAGTGAATTTGTCAAAGTAAGAATGAAAACCAAGGATAGTGTTAAACTAAAACCAGCTGTTACATCATGAGTAGGACTTGCTAAAAATGAATTTAGATCAAAAACTACTCAACAATGACATAAAACACCTTTTGCCAAACGCCCCTTTCCTAAGAGCAACCACAACGTACATCCCAACTACCAACACAACGGTTGGAATCAAAACTTTCCTAGACCATACCAGACTCCAGATTACATGTCATGGAACTCTTACCCATCATTTCCATACATGAATCAAATAAATGGTATCTTTAACCCAAACGGACCCATGAGATATTGGGGACCAAATGCTTGAGTTATTTGCTTCTTAGGTATGCTTGAAAGTTGGATTGGAACCTGATGAATGGATAAAATATATTGGATGCTCACGACGCATGACAGGCAACAAAAGTCTCTTCTCATCATACCAAGAGTATGACGAAGGTAATGTCACTTTTGGTAGCAATCTCAAAAGTAAAATCATTGGCAAAGGTACGATCGCTCATAACTCTCTAACTATTGAAAATGTTGGTCATGTAGATAGGTTAGGATTTAATCTACTTAGTATTAGCCAATTATGTGATAAAAAGTATAAAGTACTATTTGATGAAAATGGTAGTAAAATACTAAAAGATGGTATCACCATAGCTAAAGGAGTTAGGAAAAATAACATATATGTCATGAAAATAGATAAAACATCTAATGACAAACTTTGCCTAACAACGTTAGATGATAGCTCATCTCTTTGGCATAGATGCTTAGGTCACGCTAATATGAGACTTATACAAAACCTATCTTCGAAAGAGCTAGTTAGGAATTTACCAAAACTAAAATATGACCAACACTTTTGCGACGCTTGCAAAATTGGTAAACAAACCCATAGTAGTCATAAATCTAAAAATTTGGTGTCCACATCTAAGTGTCTAGAATTATTGCATATGGACTTGTTTGGTCCATCCGCTATAAGAAGCTACGGAGGCAAATTATACACTTTGGTCATAGTAGATGATTACTCAAGATTTACTTAGACATTGTTTTTGAAAACTAAAAATGAAGCTTTTGATAAATTTGAAATTCTTAGCAAGAAAATTCAAAATCAACTAGGTGTTAAAATTGTGGCGATCCGAACGGATCATGGTCGTGAATTTGACAACGAAACTCAATTTGGAAACTTTTATGATACAAATGGTATAACACATAACTTTTCGGCTCCACGAACACCTCAATCAAATGGAGTGGTAGAACGTAAAAATAGAACAATTCAAGAAATGAGTAGAACAATGCTTAATGAACAAAACATTCCTCAAAAGTTTTGGTGTAACACGGTTGACACTTCTACATATATTTTAAATAGAGTCTTAACTCGTCCTTTCCTAAACAAAACACCATATGAGCTTTATAAAGGTAAAAAGCCAACTTTAGGATATTTTAGAGTCTTTGGTTGTAAATGCTTTATTCTTAATACTAAAGATTATCTCACCAAGTTTGACCCAAAGTATTATGAAGGTGTATTTCTTGGTTATTCTCAAACTAGTAAAGCTTATATTGTCCTAAACAAAGAAACAATGATAGTCGAGGAATCGTTGAACATAACATTCGACGAAAGTCCACCTCCTTCTAAGACATCACCTTTGGTAGATGATGACTTAGTTGAAAGTCAAATGATAGAAAGTCAAGAAATAATTAATAATAACAAGGAAGATGAACCATTAAATAAAGAAATTGTAAACATCAAAGAATCTAAAAGTCATCCTTTAGAAAAAGTCATAGGACAACTTAATCAAAGAACCTTAAGGTCACAAGCCCAAAATCAAAGTAACTATTTTTGTTTTGTATCCACCATTGAACCGAAAAATATAAATGAAGCAATAAAAGATGAATCATGGGTAATTGCCATGCAAGAAGAGTTAAACCAATTCGTTAGAAATGATGTTTGGAAACTAGTTCCAAAACCTAAAGATCAAACTATAATTGGAACGAAATGGGTTTTTCGAAATAAAATGGATGAAAATGGTGTAGTATCTAGAAACCAAGCTAGGCTTGTTGCACAAGATTATAATCAACAAGAGGGGATTGACTATGATGAAACTTATGCAGCGGTAGCTAGACTCGAATCTATTAGAATATTACTCGCTTATGCATGTGCTTATGACTTTAAATTATTTCAAATGGATGTTAAAAGTGATTTCTTAATGGGTTTATTAACGAAGAAGTGTATGTTGCTCAACCTCCCAGTTTTACCGACTTTGAGAAACCACATCATGTCTTCAAACTCAAGAAAGCATTATACGGCCTTAAACAAGCACCAAAAGCTTGGTGCGACCGACTTAAGACTTTTCTTATTGATAACAAATACACTATGGGATTAGTAGATAATACTCTTTTTACCAAGAAAAAGGAATCACATATTATCATTGTTCAAATATACGTTGATGACATTATATTCGGATCAACTTGTCAAGAGCTATGTGATGATTTCTCTAAAATCATGCACGACGAGTTTGAAATGAGTATGATGGGTGAGTTAAATTTCTTTCTAGGACTTCAAATTAAACAACTAGAATATGGCATATTTTTTTAACCAATCTAAATATACAAAAGACATGCTTAAGAAATTTGGTCTTGAAGATTCCAAACCAACTAAAACACCCATGTCCTCGGACACTAAACTCACCAAGGACGAAGAAGGTGAATCCGTAGATAACACTAAATATAGAGGAATGATTGGTAGCCTACTCTATCTTACGGCTAGTAGACCCGACATTATGTTTAGTGTTTGTCTATGTGCTCGCTTTCAAGAAAACCCAAAGGCATCACACTTAGAAGCCTTAAAAAGGATTTTTAGATACATTAAGGGAACAGCGTGTTTAGGATTATGGTATCCCAAAGGAACGGGTGTAGAAACCATAGTGTATGCCGACTCGGATCATGCCGGTGATTATGTCGATAGAAAAAGTACAAGTGGTATTTTCACTTTTGTTGGACATTGTCTCACCTCATGGTTTGCAAAGAAGCAAACGGCTTTAGCCATCTCAACTACTGAAGCCGAGTACGTCTCAGCCGGAGAAGCATGTCAACAAGCTCTTTGGATGAAGCAAGCTCTCGTAGATTACGGAATTCATCTCAACGACATTGTAATATTTTGCGACAACAAAGGAGCCATCGATCTCAGCAAGAATCCCGTTCAACATGCTCGTACAAAGCATATTGAAATCCGTCATCATTTTCTTCGCGACAATGTTCAAAATGGAAACATCTCAATCGAGAAAGTATCCTCCAAAGACAACATTGCCGACATCTTAACTATGCCTCTTAAACGAGAACCTTTTAATCTTCTTAGACTTGGTTTAGGGTTAATGGAACCAAACATGTAGGATAAACATAGCACAAAACATTAGAATAGTCAAAACAAAACAATTTTGTTTTGTATCTGCTACTGTAGCCACGACACCAAACGACAACACGGACGGAACCAAAAATTTGGTACCGTCTGGTCCGTGGTGTCTACAGAAGCAAAACTGCTACCTACAAAATATCTTCTTCCTCAAAACCCACTTTACCAAAACGTGTAAACATTAAACCAAGCTCATTATTGACACCTTCCCACTCACTAATCACTGAAGATAACATCATTGTAAGTATCCTAACTACATTTTATCTCTTAATTATGAGTCTAGGATTCTTATTTATGCACAAAACCATTACAAATCATTACAAATCATTACATGGGGTTTTATGTATGCTTTTATACTAAATATGAATTCAATTGGCAAATTGCATAACTAGTCATTGAAATTAGGTACTACATTATCATATTGCATAAACAAATCATGCTTCCCACTAATCAATAGATAATGACTATAAGGCCTTATTCAAATAACCAAACACCCCATGTCAAAAAATTTGAAAAGCTTCTCACTTGTAGGAAAACAATTTTTTCATTGTTAATACAAATAGAAACGTTAGACTTTCATCACTTGCATGCTCTTGAATACTAAAGGTATTGCATAACTAATATGCATTCCCGGGTATATTCAAATGAAGCCACATTGAATTAGGAGCATTTGGGTTATCTCATGGTATTTGCCAAACACCCCACTAAAACCATTTTTATGCATAAAATGAGTCGAGATAACCGTAACTCCAAATCGTTTTCATATAGGCACACACTAGAACTAAAACGTTAAAGTTTATTCTCATTTTTAACATATTAATTCTTGCTCCTAGGAATAACCATGGTAGCCGCAAGATTCTATGATCACAAGGACACCCTTGGCTACATTCCCAAACATCACAAAACCAAAGGACTTTCCAAGGAACAAGTAGAAATCTTTAAGAGTCTAGAATCACGGTATTTCCATGAGGGTAGAACCATTCACCCATCTTTCATTGAAAATACCAATCTCCGTGAAGAACTAGCCGCCATTCAATTCGATTGTCTTCTTGACATCGATGAACCAATTTGTCCTAGGTTTGTGTTAGAGTTCTATGCTAGTGTAACCGGCTTTAGTGATGAAGATGATGATGATTTTTGTCTTAGGTTTAAAATCAATCAAAACGACTACCCCATCACCTTAACCAACTTTGCTCAATTGCTAGGAATTCCCAACCGAGGGACATGTGTCTACTAGGATAAGTGGTCACTCACCACTCTTGATGCAAACAATGACCGCACTTCTCCCTACCAAACACCTCTAGCAAATAAGGATGTCATCCGTGAGCACCTATTTATCCCAAGGGGAGATACAACCCGAGTCACCCGAAAAGGAAAAGAAGTGAACCGAGATCCATATGGAATGGAGCTAAATGAACTTAAGCCCGAATTTAGGAAATGGGAAGAACTACTTAGAGCCAACGTCATTAGCACCATAGGAAATAGGGATCACGTCAATGCTTGTCTTTGTCATATACTCTACAACTTGTCCACCCGTCAACCATTCAATTTAGCCTACTACATTGCTAGGAGAATGATTGATATTCCAACACAAGGATCGGTTGCTCTCCCATACGGGATGCTTCTCACCCGTCTCTATAGATCCTTTGAACCAATTCAACCAAGCCCAAAAGGGATGCACCTTCACTATGAGCTCATCCCTCACATCTTTGTACCTTTGAGTGATGCACGAGTTGCTAAGACAAAAGGCAAGAGAGCAAAACCTCCAACTCCATCATCATCATCATCAAATAGATCCGATGATGGTCTTCCAAACTCTCGCCTTCCACCTCATGAGTATTATGCATCTCTTCCCGAGATTGAGAATGAATCAGCGGAGTTCAAGCAAACCAAGGGAATGTTCAAGTGCCTTGGTAGAATGATGAACAAGATCTACAAGAAGTTGGATAAGTGAGAATCGTTTTAAGGAGCGTTTGGAACAATACATTATCTCTAATGTTTGATACAATTTGGTTGTTTTTATCTTGTAGGATGATAATATAACTCGAAACAATGATGTATGCTAACAATCTTATGCAGGGAGATAGCACAAGTATGCTATCAAATTTTACCCATTTTCACTATAATGTGAAAATCACTTAGCCTTGCTCAAAATCTATACTCCATTATGTTTGTACATGTGTTATTTACTTTTCCTAACTAGAAATGTTTAGTATCACTTGTTTTGAGAAAAATTTCAGGTTTCGGAAATGTCCCCGACACCTTAAAATACACTCTGTGAAGTTTTCTGCACTGCACGGATCAGACGGCACCAACGTTTTGGTTCCGTCTGTTATGAGAAATGGTACCGCCGTACCTGTACAGGCGGACCAGACGACACCCTTTTTAGGGGTCCGTCCGTGTAAACTTTTGGTGTCGTGGATCCTCCAGGTAACTTTCTGAATTTTGATTCTTTCGTGATTCCAAATTACCATCCATTGCTTATAGGTCAATCTTAACTAGTTTATACCCTTCTTAGAACTAGTATAATTCTCTTAGGCATATAAGAAATCCATTTCCCACCAAAATTCAAAAATTTGCAAAATTCACCCAAGGAGCCCTTTGGCATAAAGGAAGGAACCAAATTTTTGGTACCTTGAAATCCGTGGGTAATCTGATTGTTAGGAAATTCCACTCATTAGAACACATTTATTGCAAATCTTTGCTTCTTCACTCCATCTCTTTTGTATGGCTTAACTTGGGTGATATGACTAGCATTTAACCCACTTCCAAATCATTAGGAACCTCATCTCTTCAATGGTTTAACATCAAATCAATCACATTTCTCCATAATTTTTCACTTCTATAAATTGAGAGGTTTTACCATGATCATCCTCACACCTTCTTCATTCTTACCATCATCTAGCAAAGAAAAACACAAGTCAAAATGACAAAATCCTCTCCTAAACCTTGCAAGAAAACTGCTAGAATTAGCGTGAGGCCTTGTTGCTTTGTAAACTTGAGCTCCTCATCCGAGTCTTCTCCACTCACAATCTCATCCCCCATCCGAGATGATACAAGCCTAACTTTGGCTACTCCTAACCAATCACCAATTGTGATCACCACTCCACCACCTACAAAAACACCAACTTCACCTCGACCGACACCCATCCAAACATCCAAAACACCCTCACCACCCTCACCACCAAAGTCTCCAACTCTCATTCCTATGGAGTTATTTTCCACACCACCCACTTCTCTAAATACTTTCTTGGAGGACTTGGATGACTTGCCTCCTAGGCCAAATCATCCACCACCATTGCCTTCCTTTGGCACAATTGAGCGGATTGCTCATAAGTCACCTAGGCCATCCTTTGACCCAAATGCCCCATTAGGGCCAAAACCTCTTCTCTCCACCCCATTCACAAAGACATTCATGGTCCTTTGTATGGGGACCAACCACTCCCCACATCAATGTCCCCTCACTTAGAGGACATTGAGGAGTGCATGTGGGATGCTAATCCCACAAGAGAGGAGATTCAAGCGGAACTCCAACACCTCCATCAATTCAAAGGCATGGTGGATTCTCACCTTAGTGAGACTATGCAAATGCAAAGTGCTTTGCTAGCCTCCATCATGACCACCCCAAACATCCCCACCAACACCAACACATCTACCATTCCACCACATCAACCTTACCAAACATACTACCCCCCCAGGCATGGTTGCTCAACTTGTGAGCAAACCGCCCAAACCGTTGATAGGACCCGGGTTATGGTCCATGACTTCCAAGAGGAAATGAGGTTCATCCTCAATCACATCCTTGAGCGCCTCAACGCTCTTTCTCATCCACCATCTCATTAGGATGGTCATAGATTAGCATTTCTAAGTTTTTCTTTTCTTAGGATTATTTATTTTCTTGTACTAAAAACACATCATTGTGTTCTCTTTTCATGATTTTTATTCATAAAAAATTTTAGCTAATGAATGGTGTTTTCTATATTGTTGGTGCCTTTACATAGTGTTTGGAAATGCTTGTGAATAATTATTATTACTAACATTTTTTTTGTAGCTTTATTTTCACAATCCATGTATCTTCCTATTAAGCACCCAATTTAGGGGGAGCTTCGATCAAGGGGGAGATAATGGCTCGGGCTCATTACATTCTGCATCGCCTCTTCTTTTTGTTGAGACAAAAAGGGGGAGAAAATATAGAACTTGTTTATATTTGACTTTTCTAAAAAAGTCAAACTGTATACATTGACTTTCTGAAAAAGTCAAATATGATACTTCATTGGTAATACTTGACTTTTCTTAAAAAGTCAACTGCATACTTTGACTTACTGAAAAAGTCAACATCATGCATCAACTAGTGAGTACTTTGACTTTCTGAAAAAGTTAAACATCATACACTTGCATTATCATTTCCTTTTCAAGTTCTAAAACTAATATTTTTATAACTTGTTAGGAATTAGAAATTCCAGGTATTAAAGAGTCGGTCACCTCAAGTATATGTAATCGTTAGAAAGCTCGTAGTCGTAGTTCTTTTATGTTAAGTAGTATTTAGTTTAGTAACACCGTGGAGGACAGACGGGTCTTTACCCACTGTATGCCTGATCCACAGCCCGTTGTGTGGCGTTTTATTGTAAGACTATAAATACTCTCTACCTTCCAAGGTAGAGAGTTGGAGCTCATAATAATATCTTTCACTTTCTCTCACTAAGTTCCCTAAACCTCTAACTTTCTCTCTCTAAAACACTCTTGTACGCCTACTTGTGTTAATGGTTTGATGTGTATGTGAAATCCAATATCTAACAATTGGTATCAGAGAGCCATGGTTAGATCATATCTTACATATCTTTGGATTTCTAGTGGTTTTTAGGTGGTTTTTGAGTTTGAAAAAGTTTAGTGGTTTTTGCATCATTTGGTTGATTTCTAGTGTTAAAGTTTGGATTTTGGTAGTACTTTTGTGTTTAGAATCATCTCAAGTGTTTAGGTTTTGATTTAGAAGGTTTGAATCATAGTGGTTGGGTTGTTGTTGGATTGAAAAGTGGTGTTTATGTGTTTTTCATGCTAGCGACTTGAGCCACGGAAAGGTATTATTGGTAGCGACTTGCTTTACAATTTGGTAGCGAGTTGTTGTTTGACGCCTTAGCGAGTTGAGCTAGCGACTTGTCTATTGAGACAAGCCGACAAAAAGTACAGTTAGTGGATTCCCCACTACGAGTAGCGACTTGGTTTAAGTTAGCGACTTGTACTTTATAGTGTTAGCGAGTTGGTACCTAGCGAGTTGCTATTTAGCGACTTGGTGCTTAGCGAATTGCTGCCAAAATTTTGTTAGCGACTTGGATTGTAGCGAGTTGTTATATAACGACTTGGAACTTTAGCGACTTAGCACTTAGCGACTTGGTTCACAATTTTCCTAGCGACTTGAGTGATTTCCTTTAAATACGGTTTTCTCTTGATTCAGTAAAATCCCGTGAAAGAATCTATTTCCCGGTTTAATCATAGAGTTATAAAATCCCGTTTAACTTGTCATCATGTCTACCAACGTTCCTACAATCATCTCCACTGTTGCCGAGGATGTTCAAGCAGCTGGTTCAGATACTCGTCCACCCATGCTTGACAGAACTGACTATGACTCTTGGGCTCAACGAATCAGATTGTACTGTCTTGGAAAAGAAAATGGGGTTAACATTCTCAAATCCATTGATGAAGGACCTTACCGAGTTGAAACTACTAGAGATGTACTTGATACTGCTGAAGATGGAACTTTGATTTACGGAATGGACAGACCAAAGATGTATGATGAGCTTGACGATAAGGAGAAAAAGAGATTCGATGCAGATATCCGAGCGTCCAACATTATACTGCAAGGTCTACCAAAGGACATCTACAAGCTTATCAATCACAACACCGAGGCAAAAGCTGTATGGGATAATGTCAAGATGCTTCTTTCTGGTTCTGAGCTAACTATGGAAGACAGAGAATCACAACTCTATGATGAATTTGAACACTTCAAGATGAAACCAGATGAGAGTGTTTATGAGTACTATGTGAGATTTCATAAGCTGGTGAATGACATGAGGAACATCAGAATGACCATGCCTAACATTCAGCTGAACTCAAAGTTTGTAAACAACATGAATCCCGAATGGCACAAATTTGTTACTTCTGTGAAGCTCACTAAAGGATTGAAGAATACGAATTATGAGCAACTCTATGCCTTCCTTCTTCAAAATGAGAGGCATGCCATGTTTGAAAAGAGGATTCTAGATCAGTTCAAAGCTCAGGGAGAAGCAAGTTCAACAAATGATTCAACTGCCTTTTACTCAAAAGTTGGGATTACCACCAAAGCTTCTCAAGTTGTACCTATGGGTAATGGTAATCATAAACTTATTCCAGATCCAATGTTCAAACAAGCTGATGCTGATGTAGGCATGGAAAACTTCATCAATCAACTGGCTCTCATGATAAGTCAAAACATGAATTCTCTCCCACAAACCAACAACAACCTCAGAACAGCCTCTAACCCACACAATCAAGCTACTGTCAGAGATGGGAGGATTGTTGTGCAACCAGTTCAGGAAAGAAAATATGATCAGGGAAGAGGAGCGAGGTTATGTTGGTAATCAGAATCGAGGAAGGAATGGAAATCAAGGTCAAGCTAAGTCGATCAAATGCTATAACTGTGGTGGTGAGGGACACATTGCAAGGAACTGCACATCTCCAAAACGTCCACAGAATGCTGATTACTTCAGAGATAAGATGCTGCTTGTACAAGCTCAGGATAATGGTGCTGCTTTGGATGAAGAGGAGTTGTTGTTTCTTGCTGAGGGCAATGCCAAGACCTATGATGCAGATGTGGATGAGCAGCCAATTCAGGAGATAGGTCACAATCATCAGAATGCCTTTCAAGTCGCTGATTGTGATGCATACGACTCTGATGTGGATGATGGACCTACTGCACACACAATTTTTATGGCTAGCATTTCTCCAATGGTTTCTCCCAAGGTCTCATCTTCACCACAAGCTGGCCCATCCAAAGACAAACTCATCTCAGAGGTATTAAAACTATATGATGATGCTGATGTGCAAAAGATGCATGACAAAGTACAATCAACTGAAACTATTGAATCAAATATTGAAAATATGGGTAATATCAATGTTGTCCCATATGATCAATATGTGAAACAAAGTGAAAGTGAAGTTGTACCAAGTGATGCATCTTCTGCAGTCAACAATGACTATGTTTATGATGAATACACTGCATGTGCCCCTGATGATTCTGTTATCTCTGAACTGAATGCCTATAAAGAACATGTTGCTATTTATGAACAACGTGCAAAATTTGAGTTGACCACCCGTGAGCAGAAAATGGATGACCAAATGCGTACAACTATTAGAAAAAGTAGGTTTAGAGAAGAAGTATTAAAACAAGAGTTAAACTCCTTACAAGAAAAGCTTTCTAAAACTGCTAAGCAAAAACAAGAACTTCAAGAAAATGTTAAAATGCTTAAGCAAGAATTCAGTGCTAAGGAATCAAAACTTTTGAATGATTTTTCTAATCTAAAAACCTTGAAAAACAAGCTTGAAAATAAGTTGTACGTACAAGGAAATACCATTCAGACTGCTCACTTAATCACTAAGCATAGAGTTCTAAGCGATAAGCATAGTGTTCCCATTATAGATAAACCCAACCCTGAGTACGGGAAGATTGAAAAAGCAGCTCAAAGTGTAATCTATGATGGCAATGAGATTCTTAAACCTAGACAAAAACCTAGTTGCTTTGAGTGCACAGAGGAAGATAAGAAATTAGATGAAATCACTAGGGAAAAGATGAACAAGAAACTAGATGATCCTAAATGTAAAAAGAAGAAAATAATTATCACACCCCATGACTACAAAAAGGAGAATTGGATCTCATTGAGCATGTTTAAGCCTCAAACATTGTTGACTCCCGAACAAGTGTTCTGGAAAATGGACTTAGATAAGCAGAAAGCTGAAAATATTGTTGAAACAAACCCTCCCCTTAGAAAAATGCCTAAAGCGACCGTGTATCCTCCCAATACACCAATGCATCTAGTTCCTAGAACTATTGCTACTAAAAGCAAGACC
This sequence comes from Chrysanthemum seticuspe, assembly GCA_019973895.1. Classification (NCBI taxonomy): domain Eukaryota; kingdom Viridiplantae; phylum Streptophyta; class Magnoliopsida; order Asterales; family Asteraceae; genus Chrysanthemum; species Chrysanthemum seticuspe. The sequence continues at coordinate 105,792,184 of BPTQ01000008.1, read as the reverse complement.
TTAATCAGTCAATATGTTATTTTTCAACTATTTGTTGATTTTGAGAAAACTTGTAAGAAAAGGATCACACCCACTGGGATAACTGAAGGGGAAAGGGGTTTTGAACAAACAAAAGAATGCTATTTAACTGAGGTCATGCCTTTCTTTAAACTTCTAAAAGATCACTTTGAGAGTCTTAAAAAGGGGATAGATACTGATATCAAGGGAATGGAAAAGGAATTTGATGCAATGTTAGTTGAGGTTAGTGACTATGAGCGAACACTAAAATATAATGAGATTGAGAGGAAGAACTTGCATACACTAAATGAGAACCTGATTTCTGAATGTATTGCTCAAGATGTGTTCTACACTGCTACTAACTGTTCTATTACTGCTTCTCAATTTCATGAACTGTCTGTTGCTTTAAAAGTCTCCCATGATCGTGTCATTGAGCTTGAAATCAAAAACTCTAAGCTAAGTGAGAAAATTGATCAGGATGACCATGATAATTTGGTAAAACATCTTTCTAAACTAGAGGTTGATCATTTTGATCTACAACTAAAATATCAACATCTTAAAGAAAGTGTTAAAACCTCAAACATCAAGACATCCTCAGATGCTCCAGAGTTTGATGCAGTTTTTCAAATAAACAAACGTGACGAACAGATTCAAGCTCATTGTAACACGATCAGAAAGTTGAAAGCCCAAATCGCTCAATTAAAGGGTGAAAAGAACAATGTGACTGGTCCCCAAATGCCTCCTCCTTTAGATTATCAGAATTCTCAAAACTTTCATCTTCAAAACTTAGTAAATGCTTTACAAAAAGAAAATGAGAGTTTTCTTGAAGAAAATGAAAAGGTTAAACGTCATTTCAATGAGTTATTTGAATCTATAAAGGTCACTCGTAACAAAAATAACGAAACGGTAGTCTCGTTACAAAATGAAATTGAGAATCTAAAGAGTCAGGTAAAAGGGAAGATGCCAATGACCAATGGGGAGAATGGTGTATCAAAGGTACATGTCTGTAATAAATATGCTTTGTCTGTGAAATATGTTCCTCCTCATCTTAGGAATAACAAACTTGCTATTCAAACATATTTCTCATACCTTAAGGACAGCCTAGAATGTCTCCGTGAGATTGTAGAAGAGGATAAGTTAGAGAAACCAGATAATAATGCAATTGGCCATGCATGCTTATATGCCAAACGATCTCAAGAACTTCTAGAATGCCTAATTACAATATGCCCTAAAACCTTAGGTGAGCAAGTCAATCCCTTGATACCGTGTTCTATGCCTAGTGCCAAGCATGCAAGTCATTCAATGCCAGATGCTTTGAATATGAACCTTAGTGTGCCTTCAAGAAGTTCAGATTACAGATCTGTTAATGATAAGATAGTGAACTCATATGTGCCTTCTAGAAGTACAAATCCCAGCACTTCCTGTGTTAAGAAAGTGAATCTTAGTGTGCTTGCATGTAGTTCAGATCCTAGCACATCTAAACAGGAGAAGCAAAAAGTAGCAAAACCAACTAATGTTCCCATTCCGTCTACAGGAGTAATCAGTGACATTAAAGCAAGCAGGTCAAAGTCTCAAGACAATACAAGGAATGATAGGACCTCGCAAGCTAAGAATGTGCATTGGAAAAGAGTAGAAGACCAACCTAGGAACTCTAATTTTGAGCCGAATAAAACGAATCGTGTTGATTCTAGTATTAGCCATAGGCGTACTGTAATTAATTCGTATTCTGATACTTTTTGCAAACCTTGTATTGATGTCTGCTTGAATTCTGTTTCTAATCATGAAAGTAGTGTTAATGTTTTGCCTAATGATGTTAATTGTCCAGTTAATATTGTTAATGCAAAAAATCATGTTAAGAAGGCAAAAAGGCAAAAACGTAAGAAAGTTAGAAAACAATGGAAACCCACAGGAAGAACATTCTGTAAGATAGGATATAGATGGATACCGGTTGGCCGTAAGGTTAATCAGACAATGCCCACTAGAAAATGGATGCTTACGGGTAGAACTATTCCCTTAAGAAGTGGACATACTTTGAATAGGGCAAATACAGACACAAGTACTGCATCTATTTATAATGATTCCATTGCTTCAATATCTGATATGGACGTTTCTATTACTGATGTGGGTGTTCCAATCTCTATTTCTAACCAAATGGAACCCATTCTTGCATGGGGATCCCAATTATCCAGTTATCCACTCTTGTCTGTGTTCAACTACAGATCGTTCAAATCGTTCTGTGGTACCTGGACTCAGGCTGTTCCAAGCATATGACTGGCGACCGGTCGCGGCTCATGAACTTCGTGAGCAAATTCATCGGGACAGTTAGATTCGGAAATGATCATTTCGGTGCAATTATGGGTTATGGTGATTATGTTGTTGGTGATAGTGTTATCTCTAGAGTATACTATGTGGAAGGTCTTGGTCATAATCTGTTCTCTGTTGGTCAATTCTGTGATCCTGATCTAGAAGTAGCCTTCAGAAAACATACTTGTTTTGTTAGAGAACTTGATGGTAAGGAACTGTTAAGAGGAACTCGTGGTTCAAATCTTTACACCATCTCTATCGATGATATGATGAAGTCTTCTCCAATTTGCTTGTTGTCAAAGGCTTCGAAAACAAAGTCATGGTTATGGCATCGTTGTCTCAATCACTTGAACTTCGGCACCATCAATGATCTCTCCAGAAATGACTTAGTTGTAGGTTTACCTAGACTAAAGTATGAAAAGGATCATCTTTGTTCAGCATGCCAATTGGGAAAAAACAAAAAGTATACCCATAAACCCAAACCTACAAACTCAATTACAGAAGTTCTTCATACCCTTCATATGGATTTATGTGGACCAATGAGAGTGCAGAATATCTTTGAGTAGAAACATGTGTTAGTTGTGGTTGATGATTACTCTAGATTCACCTGGGTCAAGTTCTTAAGGACAAAGGATGAAACTCCTGATATCATCATCAAACTCATCAAACAACTGCAGGTTCGACTTAACAAAACCATCAGAATTATCCGAACAGACAATGGTACTGAGTTTGTTAACAAACAACTTAGTGAATTTTATGAAAGCATTGGAATCAGCCATCAAAGAAGTGTTTCACGAACTCCTCAACAGAACGGTGTAGTTGAAAGACGAAATCGAACTCTTGTGGAAGCCGCTAGAACAATGCTGATTTACTCAAAGGTTCCAATGTTTCTCTGGGCTGAAGCTATTGCCACTGCATGCTACACACAAAATCGTTCCCTGATTCACACTGTTCATGGAAAAACTCCATATGAACTGGTCCACAACAGAAAACCTAATCTCTCTTTCCTTCGTGTGTTTGGTGCATTGTGTTATCCAACTAATGAGGGTCAAGACTTAGGCAAACTGAGAGCTAAAGCAGACACTGGAGTTTTTGTAAGGTATGCACCAAACAAAAAGGGATACCGAATCTACAACAAAAGAACCTGAAATATCATGGAAACAATTCACGTTACATTTGATGAGCTGACCGATCAAACGGCTCCTGGACAATCCAGTTCAGGACCCGCACTTCAAAACAGTCCCATTGGTTCATCCCTTGTTCCAAACTCTTCTCAAGAAACTCCATATGTACCTCCATCTGAAGATGATTTAAAGAAATTGTTTGATCCTATGTTTGATGAACAGTATGAGCCAAGTGCTAATGAACTGACGACTCCCTCAGCAGAGGCTGCTCATATTCCTGTGAATGAAGTCAATCCTTCAGTCTCAATATCATTAAGCCAAGAAGCGCCTGTTGCTGATCACTCTATCTCATCGACAAATCATCAATCTTCCAATGTACATCATGGAACTGTTTCTCACATCAATGATGAAGACAATCCCTTTGCTACTCCTGAAGAGGCTCTATTTGAGAACATATTTGCTCCTGAATCTTCATCAGAACCATCTTCTTCAGAAGACATCAACTCTGCTACTTCAGTCCCCCAACCACTACCACATGAACACCTCAGAAAATGGACTCATGATCATCCATTAGATAACATCATTGGAAATCCTTCTCGTCCAGTATCAACACGGAAACAACTTGCAACCGATGCTTTGTGGTGCTTCTTCAACTCCGTACTCTCTAAGATCGAACCAAAAGATGTCAAAACCGCCATGAATGAAGATAGCTGGTTCAATGCCATGCAAGAAGAAATTCATGAGTTTGATCGACTTGATGTATGGGAGTTAGTACCTACTCCAGATTGTGCTATGATTATTGCTCTAAAATGGATCTTCAAAGTGAAACTTGATGAGCATGGTGATGTGTTGAAGAACAAGGCTCAATTAGTTGCTAAAGGATACCGTCAAGATGAGGGTATAGACTTTGAAGAATCTTTTGCTCCTGTTGCTCGAATCGAGGCAATCAGAATCTTTTTGGCTAATGCTGCTAGTAAGAACATGGTAGTCTATCAGATGGACGTGAAGACGGCATTCCTGAACGGAGATCTTAAAGAAGTCGTCTATGTCAGCCAACCTGAAGGCTTTGTAAATCCAGAGCATCCTACTCACGTTTATCGTCTGAAAATGGCTCTGTACGGTTTAAAGCAAGCTCCAAGGGCATGGTATGATACGCTATCAAAGTTTCTTCTATCTACCGGATTCAGCAAAGGAGTAGTTGATCCAACATTGTTCACAAGGAAGTCAGGCAAACATTTAATCCATGTTCAAATTTAAGTTGATGATATCATCTTTGCCTTGACTGACCCTAATGAGTGTGACCGTTTTTCAAATGAAATGAGTTCAAAATTTCAAATGTCAATGATGGGACAAATGTCATTTTTCTTGGGATTACAAATTTCACAAAGTCCCAGAGGCATTTTCATAAATCAATCTAAATATGCAACTGAGATCTTAAAGAAATTTAGATTTGATTCAAGTGACCCTGTTGACACTCCCATGATTGATCGAACCAAACTAGATGAGGACCACTCAGGGATCATGATTGACCAAACGAAATATCGTAGTATGATTGGATCCTTGATGTACCTCACTGCTAGTAGACCAGACATCTTGTTCGCTGTTTGCATGTGTGCTAAATACCAGGCTAAGCCTACTAAAAAGCACCTTGAAGCGGTTAAACGGGTCTTTCGGTATCTCCAAGGAACCATCAATTTGGGACTTTGGTACCCGAAGGACACCGGTATGTCACTAATAGCCTATGCAGATGCTGATCATGCAGGATGTCAAGATACTCGTCGAAGTACGTCTGGAGGTGCTCAGTTTTTGGGTGATAAGCTTGTGAGCTGGTCTTCAAAGAAGCAAATGAGTACTTCTATTTCCTCTACAGAGGCAGAATACATAGCCATGTCATCTTGTTGTGCTCAAATCCTTTGGATGAGATCTCAATTAACTGACTATGGCTTTGTATTTAACAAAATCCCTCTGTACTGTGATAATAAAAGTGCTATTGCTCTTTCATGCAATAACGTTCAACACTCAAGAGCTAAGCATATCGACATTTGACATCATTTCATCAGGGAACAAGTGGAAAAAGGTGTGGTGGAACTCTATTTTGTGAGGTCTGAATATCAGTTAGCAGACATCTTCACCAAAGCTCTTCCAAGAGAACGTTTTGAGTTCATACTTCCACGACTAGGCTTGAAAAGCCTTCAACCAGAAACACTCAAACGTCTTCAGGAGGAAGACGAGGAGTAAAGGTCTATGCTCATCTATCTCTTGTATATATCTATTCGAAAAACAAAAATACAAAATTATAAAACCCTCAAAAATCAAATAGAAAAATATAAAACCTTCAAAATCCATAAAAATCTGAAAAATTCGAAAAATCTTCAAAAAATATTGTCAATTTGTTATGTTTTTTTTCTTTCCCGGTTCGACTATATCTACGGTCTTTGTGCTGTCATTCAAAGAATGACACGGGACTTTAGATGTTGTTCGAATTCTTAAAAAAAAAAAAAAAAAAAAAAAAAAAAAAAAAAATCAAAAAATTATTATTGAGAGAAAGAAGAAAAAATGGTTTATTGTCATGTCAGGCAGTAACCCACTTTTCAAAGAAAGAACAGAGCCATACTTTATCATGTTTTCAAAATTCCATGCTCTGATTCTATAAACATTTATCTGCTGAAAACTAACTGCTTTGAAAAAATAACTCGGACTCTATTTTTGATAATCATCTGGATTTATTTGTCAAAATATCTATCTCTCAATCAACAACCTATGTCATTGATTGAGGGGGAGAATGATTTCAATTAAATTAAAAAGTTATTTGTCATTCAATTGTTTTTCAAAAGATATTCATGCATGTTTTATCAATGGAGTTTAAAGTTTTGAAATCCGATCCTTATCAGTTAAAACGCTTTCATAATGAAGTCACAATTCTCCTCAAAAGCTTTCAAAATCAATTTAAATCTATAAGAGATCACAAATCTCAAATGATTTGATAATTGTGATCGGGGGAGAATGTGTGATTTAAATTGGATTTAAACTGATAATTCGGTAAATGGTTTTATAAGGATGTACAAGCTCTCCTTCCCACATGTGAGAAACGATTTCAAATTTTCCATGCACATGTTGAGGGGGAGCATCTATCTTAAACCTATGATATGAAACGTGATCACTTATCTCAATGTGCAGGTTCCCTCTAGTATGTGCAAAACTCTTTTCAAATCTCGAGGCACATATTGAGGGGGAGCAAAATTATGAAAATCTCATCCTTCCCCAAAATGCTTTATCTACTTGATTTGATCAGGGAAGTGAGGTTGATATCTTTTAGAAAATGGTAATCAAAGAAGTTAATTCTTCCTCTTGCCTCCGTGTGCAAAACGATTTCAAACATTTGATGCACATGTTGAGGGGGAGCACTTGTTCTAAAAATATCAAAAACAATTCAGGTACAAAATGTCTTGATAATATATCACAAGTATCTGGATTGATTTTCAAATGGTTTTCAATTGGTTCAAATGGCAGATGAACAATACCAAATAGACCGACCAAATTTACTTTATGTACGGTGATATAAGGATGATAAGGTTAGGTATTTGTTCCCATGATCCGCCAGAACCGGAGGGATCTACCCAGGGACTATCCTCTAGTTAGGGTAGAGTTCTTAGGTATGATGATAAAAGGAGAAAAATGAGATATGAGAAGAGTGCGGACTGAGACTGAGCTAGTACTGGAATAAACCCAACAAGGTTCTAGCTATGAAGTATCGGTAAGCACTGAAGGGGTTGAAGAATTATAAAGAATTGAATGAGAAAAAGGGTGAAAACAAATAGCCCTCCATTGATTCAACCTTAGGGCAGAAACCGGGTTCAATTCATTTGCTACTGGTGGTTACCAAGGTAACACCGGTATTGAAGACAAGACGTCATGGACCCAGTGATGCACTGCACTTCATTCTTCCCAAACCACTCAAGTTCCTCTTAAAAGGGCTTGTTTCATTCTCACGGGGAACCTACATTATCTGTCGACTTTCTCTTAGAGATTGTTGATATTGAAGAAGGAGATCCTCTCCCTAGTCTCCGATGCAGGATCCAAATATGCACTAATTGAGTCTAGAGCCACGAGATCATCAATAAATCTCATTAGGACACTTTCAATGAAGACTCTCTGTTTCACACAATGTGGAAAGAGAGATTATATCTTGAGTCCTACGCATTATCCTTGTGGTATTGCCAGAACATCTGAGTGATATGCAAACATATTCACAATGAAGATGGAAAGCCCTCTGGAGCCAACATCAAACAAGCTCCTGGTGGGTGGCATGTGCGATCTATTCAATAGATCAACCATGTGACAACTGAACAGAAACAATGGGGCGATTCAATCTTTTGAATCAATCCTGGTTCAGGTTATGGATTGACTGATACCTTTGAAAAACCGGTCACTATGCTTAAAAACTTTTTTCTTTAGCACATTGACCGTGTTCGAATATTTCAAATCAAAAGGTGTTTTATGATTGATAATTGATTTTCATTAAAACCTTCGTTGTATTGCAAAAAAAAATTCTATTGAGCAATACACGATTGTCTTTCAAATCTCTTTTCATCAATCAGTGAATTTCTATTTCGCTGGTTCACTCACTCCGTGTTGTCTTCTTTGAGATGTTCCAGTTTGAGAACAGCTAGAGCAGCTGCGAAACCCTGTCAAGGAAATTCTTCAGAATTATACCTGATCACAGGCAGTACTTGTACTGATCAACGGGGAACCGTGGGCCGTGTACCTCAATTCAACGAAAGTGATCAAAGACACTTTCGTGCGCTTTATTGCTAACTGTTTTATGCAGGTACACCCGACGTTTGCAGCTGATCAGAATGAAGCGGTCCATCCATAGCCGCATGCTCACTTAACACATTCATCTAAATTAAATCATGATTAGTGTATCAATGACTCTGATATTTTCACTCCATGCTTCTGCTACGCTGCTGCCAATATCATGAATCAACGAAAGCTTCCGTTACTCTGATGAGAAGATATCATGATCCAGAATGTGAGCATGTCGGTCCGAAAGTCACAACATCACATAATACCAACACCACAATGGATGTCTCAGAGAATTTTTATTAGCTGATGATCTCAAAAGCTGGCTCAAAATTATTATCACGTGGATCAGTAAAAGACCTCCACTTGGATTAACCAAACATGCAATGAGTGGAATCAATGACTACGAGCTTCGGAGCAAAGTACTACATCAAGAATGCAAGAACAATTGTTAATGTAATATCTGATTGTATTCAATGTAATTTTAGTATATGTTTGAGGTGACCTCCCTTAGGGGGAGATTGTTAGGAATTAGAAATTCCAGGTATTAAAGAGTCGGTCACCTCAAGTATATGTAATCGTTAGAAAGCTCGTAGTCGTAGTTCTTTTATGTTAAGTAGTATTTAGTTTAGTAACACCGTGGAGGACGGACGGGTCTTTACCCACTGTATGCCTGATCCACAGCCCGTTGTGTGGCGTTTTATTGTAAGACTATAAATACTTTCTACCTTCCAAGGTAGAGAGTTGGAGCTTATAATAATATCTTTCACTTTCTCTCACTAAGTTCCCTAAACCTCTAACTTTCTCTCTCTAAAACACTCTTGTACGCCTACTTGTGTTAATGGTTTGATGTGTATGTGAAATCCAATATCTAACATAACTCTTGCACAAACTTTGTATCTTTTATAAAACTAAAATTTATATTTTGTCCTCAACAAAAAGGGGGAGATTGTTAATACAAATATCGTCATTAAACGTTATTTATATTTTTGATCTTTACCTAAGTTTTGTTAACGACAAAAGTAAATTTAATTTGTATAAAAGCTTAAAGCTTGTCAAGTTTAATAGATATTAAAACAAGCTTTTTCAAACAATATCTTCATCATTTAAGCATTTACATTGTGACTAATCATATCTTAATATGAGTCTAAGCATAATGTATGATAGTAGTTTTTAGAATGTTTTAGTTTCTTAAAAACTAAACATTACTTATGTATTTGCATATTTCTAAAAATAGAAAAACAACACATGACATCATGTGATGCATCATGGAAATCATTGGAAGATTTCATTAGATATTTTGTGTAGATTTGTACTCTTCATATCTTACACAATCTTACATAGATATGGTTGACTTTGGCAAGATCTTGATATCTTGCTGTCAGACCCCGGCGGCACCAAAATATATATCGGACGGAACCCTTTCAAGCGTTCCGCCGTCCGTGGTGCCTGCTGAAGGTTTTGGCTATAAATAGCAAAGCCAAACCAAGTAGTTTTTCATCACTTTCTATCATACTCTCTTACATATCATCTCTCTAACCTTTCTAACTCAGTTTCATATCATATTAGTGATCTCTTTTGTAGCAAAGAAGATCAAGTCACATTCAAGCTTCAAACGAGAAGTTGGAAGTCTTGTTTGTTTAGTGTTGTATGATCTTGTGTTGATTCATACTTCATTGTTGTATTAAATCATCATAATCTTGTGAGTGTGAGTAGTTAGTATTTTAGTCCTCAAAATACATTGTGTGTGGGAGTGGTTGTACCCTTGGAAAGAACTCGACATCTAGCTTAGTGTCGGAAATGGTGTAAGCGAAGTGTAAAGGTTTCTCCGCCGGTGAAAGGAGCTTGTTGACTAGTGAAGTTAAACTCTCGAGTGTGAGACTCGGGGAGTGGAGTAGGGCAAGGAAAAAGAGTCCTTGTAGACCAAACCACTATAAACAACTTGATGTGGTTTGATCATTTCTTTCATTATTTACTCTTTACATATTGCTTGCATATTTCATTAACATATCTAAGATCAATATCAATTGATCTTTCAATAAGTTTCAAAACAAAGTTTTAATTGGTAAACTATTCAACCCCCTTCTAGTTTTCTACAAATATGACGTAAGCTTTGCTATTAGGAGAGTAACCTAAAAAGATACCTTCGGTTGATTTAGGATCAAATTTTGTAAGGTAATCTTTAGTGTTAAGTAGAAAACATTTGCTACCAAAGACTCTAAAGTGGTCTAACGTAGGCTTTTTGCCTCGAAGTAACTCGTATGGAGTTTTACCTAAAAATGGTCTAATTAAGACTCGATTAAGTATGTACGTTGAGGTATCAACGACATTGCACCAAAACGCTTGAGGTATGGATTGCTCATTTAGCATGGTGCGACTCATTTCTTGTAGGGTTCTATTCTTTCTTTCAACTACCCCATTCGATTGTGGAGTGCGAGGAGCCGAGAAGTTGTGAGTAATACCATTAGCGTCATAAAACGCTCCAAATTGCACTTCATTATCAAATTCCCTACCATGATCCGTTCTAATAGACACTATAGGACTTCCTAATTGTCTTTGGATTTTCTTACTTAATATTTCAAAGTTATTAAACGTTTCAGTTTTGTTCTTTAAGAATTTAGTCTATGTGTACCTAGAGTAATCATCCACTATAACCAAAGTGTAGTAGTTACCTCCATAACTTTAGATAGCGGATGGACCAAATAAATCCATGTGTAGTAATTCTAGACACTTAGTTGTAGATACTATATTTTTAGCTTTGTGACTAGCATGGACTTGTTTTCACTTACTAGATCTTCTGGTAGATCTCTTACTAGATCTTTTGATGATAGCGATTGAAGAAGTCGCATGTTGGCATGACCCAATCTTCGATGCCATAAGGTCGAAGAATCATCCATATAAGTAAGACAAAGTTTGTATTTAGGTTCATTACCAATTTTAATGACATAGACTCCATGTTTCCTAATTCCTCTACCTATGGTGATACCGTTTTTCAATATCTTACAACCGGTTTCGTTAAAAAGTACGTTGGACTTTTTCTCACATATTTGTCCTATACTTAAGAGTTTAAAGTTTAGGTTTTCTACGTGACACACATCGTTGATGGTTAGAGATTTGTTAGAAATCATACCTTTATCGATGATTTTGCTTTTGCTATTTTCAAATACCACATTTCCTCCATTGAAGGATTCATATGTGGGGAATAAATCTTTATTTCCGGTCATGTGCCTCGTGCACCAGCTATCCTTGATCCATTCATCCGGATCTAGGTCGACCTTTAAGCACACCTAAGAAAACAATTAACTCAAAAGTTTGGTCCCCATTTGTTCATGGGTCCATTAGTGTTAAACATTCCATTCATGTTAGACATATATGGATAAGTTGAGAATGTGTTCCATGGTGTAAAGTTTTGAAATGGAAAGCCATTTCGCATATTTGGATTCCATCCCATTTGATGGTTACTTCTTGGATAAACATTTTTAGGTCTCGTAGATGTGTTTGGTTTTGAAAATGATGGACCTTTGTTTCTTGAAAAACTTTGATTTTGTCTTGGAGGTGGTTGTCTAAAAGTAACATGGGTTGGTTTTTTCTTATTAACAATAACAAAATCAGTTCTACACGAGGAAGCTATATTATTACCACTGTTTGCTTCAGCAGACCCACGGATCCCTGGCTGTACACTAGCCGGTTCCCTTTTTGTAGGATCCGTGGGATCCGTGACTACAGTGGTTTGTTTTTCTAGTGCCTTTACGAATTGTGTTTCTTTATTTTCACTAGTTGACGCATTAAGTTCCTGAAAACCTAGACCTTTTTGGTTGTTTCCTGTTTTAACACTATCCAATATCATATCTAAGGTATTAGTGTTCATTCTAGCAATCTTAAAGTCTAGGTGATCAACTAGTGTTTGAAGTTGAACGCAAAGTTCACATTCGCCACTTGCTATCTTCCCCTTTTCTAGACGTTTTAATTTTGCCTTTAACTCTATGACTTCCTTTTCTAAATGTTGGTTTTGGTTTTTCAAAAACTTGTTTTTGTTAATTACTTTTAAACTAATTTTGCAAGTTTATCATATTCATTTTGCAAAGAGTCATCATCTAATGATGAGCCACTATAGTATTCATGACATACCTCGTCATTTTCCATGAGACAAATTTCCTCGTCCTCCTCCTCGCTCATTCCCCACGAACCGCTCACAAATACTTTTTGATCATCACATTTGGGACACTTACTAATAAAGTGGTTTGGGTCCCCGCATTTAAAGCAAGCGCAATCATCCCTTGCTTTCTCGTCCTCTTTGCTTTTCCGGAATCCTTTCTTGTCGTCATACAGTTGTTTGACGTATCTTCCCTTTCTTCTAAAGAACTTTTTGAAGTCCCTTAACGCCATGGCATACTCCTCGTCATCACTATCCGAAGAGGAGTTCTTTTCATCGCTTGAGACCTTCTTGGCTTTAAGGGCAAGAGATTTGTGCTTCTCTTCACTTTTGAGGCTTCGAAATCTTTAGCAAGGACAATCTCATAGACCTTTAAATTTCCTATGAGTTCATCAAGGGTGAGGATTGTCAAGTCTTTTGATTCTTCAATTGCCGTCACCTTAGATCTCCACTTGGATGGAAGTGCCCATAGATATTTCCTAACATGATTACGGCTAGAGAAAGATTCATCAAGTGCTTGTAAAGATGTAATTATAGTATTGAAGTTAGCAAAAGAATGATCTATATTTTCCTCATCCGATATTGAAAATTGTTCATATTCTTGAACAAATAAATCTATTTTATTGTTTTTCACTTGTTGATTACCTTGATGAGTTACAACTAAAGAATTCCAAATTTCTTTAGAGGTTTTAAGCATGGAGATTCTTTCGAATTCCTTTTTGGGTAAATCATTATATAAAGCATTTTAGCTTAACTATTTTTGGAAAGCTTTTTCTTAATTTCATCGGTGAGTTTATCATGAGGTATGTTAACTAAAATTCCATTTTCATCTTTTGCAGTGGCTTCAAAATCGTCTTCAACAATGATGTACCAAAGATCAATATCTTTAGACTTCACATACGTTTCGAATCTATTTTTCCAATATATAAAACCATTAGTTTCAAGTAGTGGAGGTCGTTGCATGGATTGCCCTTCCTTGTAATTTTCAGAACCCATAGTGATCGAAAAGTTTTTAAAATACGGTTTACCTTAAAACTTTTATAAACTTAGCTCTTGATGCCAATTGTGGAAAACTAGAAGGGGGGTTGAATAGTTTTGTCGATTTTAAGTTAGTTTCCAAAAACTTTAGATTTGATGTTGTGTGAAATCGTATGGATGAAGAGAGAGTATAGATCTAAGAGTAATGCAAATAAAGAAAGTAAAGTAAGGGATAGAAATGACACAACCGATTTATAGTGGTTCGGCTACAAGGACACCTTCCTTGCCCTACTCCACTCCCCAAGTCACCTACTCGAGAGTTCAAGCACTATGTCAACAAACTCCTTCAATTTGGCGGAGAAGCCTTCACAACGTTGCTTACACCTTTTTCCGGTACAAAGCTAAATACCGAGTCCGTAACACGGAGGACCAAACCAACACGACTATTACACAACAAATATGTGAAATATCAAGTACAAGATCTTTGCTACAGAAATCTTGTGGAGGAACAAATCAATCAAGGACCCCTTGCTTGGATGACTTGTAGAATGCTCGTGATCTCGCCTTAGAGAAGGACCTATATGAGTATATGAGAATCACAATAGAAGAAAGAAGAACAACTCTCTAGATCAAGTGATCTTTTGTTAGAAGAGTGTAAGAATATATGAGAGAGTTAGTAAGAAGAGGGGTGAGTAAAAATGAAGAAATGACTCTCTATTTATAGGCAAAATTTTGCCACTGTTGCACGGATCCCACGGATCCCTTGCTTAAGGGATCCATCTAGTGTAACTCTAGGGATCCGTGGGATGCTCCTCTTTGCCCATGGGTTTTTGGGTTATGGGTCATGGGTCATGGGTTATGGGTTGGTCCATGGTTATTTATTTAGATACAATGTATCTAATAGATGCAATGCATCTAGTCAATGGATCATGGGTTGTGGTTTTTACCCATCCTAATAAACTATTACAACAAATGATTTATTACAAAAATTTGTATTAAATGACTATATGTAAATGCTTTACAAAAATAACATGTATCATTATAATTTTACTTATGATAACATTATATTTGTTATCAACAAAACACAAAGAGTCGCTAAATATTAATAAACGTTTTTACTGTTTATTTGTATTAACAGTTTTCGTCAGAACGCCCATACGAAGGCCCACAATACTATTCAAAAGCTCTCACTTTATAGGTTTCTAAATTTCATCTCCTAATTAATTAACAATTTTCGTTGATCTATACCCCATAATCACTTTCAACACCATGCAAACACCCGCTGAATCATAAACAATAACTGAAAAAAGTTGTACCTTTAGATCTTAAAGGAATGGAGACAACTCCAGTATGGTATTAGTCCCTGAATCGTGACGTTGTCGGTATGCGTTTGTAGCTCAAGATCTTTAGCATTGGCATGTAACTACCTACACCATGTAACATACCATATCATACCAGTTTGACTGAATAGTTTGATATTTATGCGTATACTAACTTGCACCATTTTCAACCTGATCCACCGCTTGAAAACCTGGGCTTCTCCATAGACAATCAAGAACATATGTAGAAATGTAGAGAAAATGATAATGAAATATAACTTTTTCATTCATCCCGCTGCAAAAAGAATGAGATATAGAGTTATGGAAAATAAAGACAGAGGAACTCGTATCAGATTCTAAGAACGTAAGAGCACATACATTCGTTTGAGGTTCAATTTTGACAAAAATATCATGCATTTTACTAAAGATTTGTGAGTTGCTTGCAACTAGCTTCTTATTGCCTTAGTCTCAATATCTTTGTTACATGTTATTTCAATTCAATATCACTATTTATTTTGCTAGTCAACATACAACATTCATTTTATGTCTTGCATAACACTATGTGGCCTTTCTTTTATAGTATCCCCAAGTTTGAATCTAAAAGGAACTGACAAGATGAAATCATTAGGCCTATCGGTCGACCATTTTCCAAACTTCCTAGATTTGATATTTGCCGACTCGGCTTCTTCATAGGTTGTGATAAAATCTACCAATTATTACAAATTATTCCAGGTATGTATGAATTGACGATTCAACTTTATAGTAGGTAGGACTTCATGAGGGATCTTAAGAACTTTGTTAAGCTAATGGCATTTGAAAAGAACCCAACATAGCACCGTTAGCCAATTCCTTGGCCCCAATTATTAGCAAAACCAAAACGAAAACCATGAGCGTGTACACACTAAAACGAAAATTCGAAAACTAAGCTTAAGTAAACAACGGCACAGAAAGTAACATGTTTGCACAAACGACTCGATTTCGCAAGAAAAGCCAAGATCAAAAATATTATACCTGTTAAGCATAAAGGTTGATTATCAATATTGAAGATAAAACCACCAATGGTTAGGATATCAAGTAAATGCAATTGGTTAACAAAATAACTATTGTTATTACAGCTTCGGTTACAAAAATACCATGTTCGGATATGATATCTTTTACTGGTTTGTTAACCAATTGCATTTACATTTCACTGAACCTATTACTATTGTTAACCAATTGCATTTACATGGTTAGGATATGATATCCTAACAAACGAATCTATTCAAAAATATTATGCCTATTATTTTGACAATATTGAAGATAAAACCACCAATGGTTTTCCCCAAGTAACTGTTAATTTTTATCAATTGCTAAAAATTAAATAAAGAGGAATTTGTACTACCTTGTCAAGCATAAAGAACTCACCTTTGAATCTCGTACACACAGTTTCATGAATTTCGTCACTTGTTCCTGGTACTTGCCAAACGGACTGGTTGCATATGTGAGCCAAGTAAAAATACATCCAAAATTACCATAACTCATAATCAAGTTGAAAGATTTAATTAAGGTTTACATCTTCAATCCATCTCTTCAGTATTGTTCAACAAATTTGTGGATTTCCATTTGGTTTATGTGTTAATTCGATCTGATGATGGAACATATATGTGAAACGCAGTAGATTAGAGAGAGACATGGAAGATGGTGGAAGAAGTAAGGCGATGCATATAATTACTAATCCTCACTTCTCACTTGGGCAGAAACAAAGGAGGGTTTTTGGACTGAAGTTAACGCCAAAAACAAGCTCATCAAACGGGCCAGATTAAATTATTATTTAAAAAGATAAAATAATATAGTTAGAACATGCTCTCGTCTATTATATCTTATATAAATTTATTCTAATTGATTAATTGATCCATTGCATACAGAGTACTATTCTTGTGTTATGGCATGTGAACAAATTGCAGATGACCTACAAATAACGAAAACTAAAACTTCTCACAAATCAATCAAGAAAATATGTTCATAAGTTTTATTTAGAAATAAGAATATCAGGAACCTATTTTCGGTAAATTAAATGATTTGAAAAAAAGGGGATCGTACTAAGCAATTCATAAACACATAGCATGCATGAAATAATACCGCTTTGTGCTTGATTAAAAATATCAAAATTTAAGTATAAAACTCTAACCTTAGAATCAATAACCTCAAACATGACAAAAAAAATATAGGTTGCGAGAGATGGTGAGGTGATAGAAACGCACAATTCGTCCTTTTTTTGGCTTCACACTTAAATGAGAGATAACTATTAATGGGATAATAACAGAAAATGTATCTAACTTGTCAATCGTTCTTGTTTTGTGTAGTTATTCTCCTTTCTCTTTTTGCTATTAAAACAAAAACCTTTTAAATTTAGACCTTTGCGTGTATTTTGTTCATGTACAATGATCATTTTACTCTTCAATGTTAACAGGGTGGTTAAAACTGTAAGAGTAGCATGATTACAAAATACATACAAATGTCAAATTTGAAATATTTGTGTTTTGATAGAAAAAAAATGCTACAGAGAACAACAAGATTGACAAGTTAGATAATTTTTTCTGTTATTGTTTCCATCATATCATAATAAATTAGGAGTTTTTTACTATCCTATAAGGATTTTAAAAAGTATTTCCCAAACCAAAAAAATTTAAATTTATTATCTAAACCAATTTAATTGTTTATTTAAGAAAGCATTAATTAACTAAATCAATTTATTTATCTGCACCTTTACTTTAACATATTTGCAATTGTCTACATTAACTATACATTCTAATGTGTATGAACTAAATAAATAGTAAATCCATTTTTTACAACGCATCTCTTGTATAAGCAATTGTGGATATAGAGCTTTCTTGGATTGACAACTATGATGGTTTAATGTAACAAATTTTGAAACATGTATGCATTTATCATATCCATAGCACCTCTACTTAAGACATAAAGTAGTCTACCGTAGATATGCATCTCGAATCACAACACTAACACACAAGCTGCACATGCGCAATTGGCACTCAAAGTATAACTTAAAGCATCAAAACTTGCTATAATGATTAAAAAGCTAGTTTATTATGTCAGGGATCCGGAATGCACCTAATTTCTTTCAAGAGTATTGGCATGTCTCATCAAAAAACAAGACATAAAAATGTATACAACTCCACATAGGATGCAGTGATACGAGAATCTAGGTATCATTTACATAAGCATCTGATACTCACACTACATCCTGACCCCAGTAACAAGTAAATTAATGATCAGAGAAAGAAGCAAAGTAACAATATAATCGAGTTATCCTTAATGAGTAGCATAGCTAAAAATCAGTTATTCCATAGAAGTAAACAAAAGAAACCATTAAAAAAGAATAACAAAAAATCAACCAGGTGGCGTCTGAATAACAATAAACATAAAACCAAAACAACAATTCAATTCATTGACCAAAAAGAAAACCTGGACAACAACAATGTCCTCTATGAGTCCAATCACAACCCCAATCGATAGATACATGTTAGCACAAACACAACTTTATGTTAGATGCATAACTAAAAATTAAAAGAAAATTCAAGTTTAATATACCTTGATAATACACTAGTTGGGAAGTCGTTTAGGCTTAAAAGGACATGTTTTCTTATTATGGCCACCATTTTTGCATATTCCACAAAGGTTTCTTTTTTTCCCTTCTTTGATGTCCATTCCATTTCGTATCCTAGTTGAACGAGGACGGCCACTTGCCTTTCGTTTTAAGTCTGGATTTGGAAGCAGTTGTAATACCCGATTTTTTTTTATACAATGAAAAGTTATGGCTTATTATACTTTGAGACTAAATATAAAATTATATAAATAACTAAGGGTGGTATCTTGACATTTTAAAACAAATAGGGCTAATTATGCTAAGTGCCTTTGAAATTAAAAAAAATAAAATAAAACGTGGGTTGAATTGGCATCAAAGATATGCTTTACTGGACATTCGTATTAGTCGGTATATTCCCGAGATTTTTGGCCCAAGTCGGTTTAATATATATCATGACTCAGCGTATCTATCACAAAAAAAAAAAAAAAAAAAGAACGCACATAAACCCTAGAGATTAGTGAGCAGCAGTAGGGAGATATCGGGGCGATACTCTTCTACTTCCTGGTTTCGAGTCTCCACTGTGAAGTAAGTGAGCAGCTATACATAGGAAGTGAAGTTGTGATTTTCAGGTTTCTAGTTCGAGTTCCATAGCCTAGTAAGGTAACATTCTCATTAAATATGACTAGCATGTGATTTAGAATTTGTATATTACTGATAGTCGATTGATCGAGTTTTATTTGCCTTAGATAAAATAGATCCTCTCAATGATATATGTAGACGGATGGCGTTTCGATATGGTTTTCATGCTTAAATGGTACTATGGCTAGTATTATGGTAGAAACTGATCATAATTGTATATAAGCTTCAGGTGCGTTAATGTTGATGGCCTAAGCAGCAGTAATAATAGACAGGTGTATATATGTTTCATGTATTTAGATAGTAACTGAAATATATAATTCTTATAAAGATATCATTGCCCATACTTAGATTATAAGGACTTACAACATTACTGATAGTTTTAAATGAATGAAGAGTTGGTAGACTGGTTGTTTAATTAATAAATACTGAAACAAATAAATAGACGGAAAGGGAAAAAAAAAAGTGCTTGTGTTGTTAACCGAGAGACAGAAAAGGGAAGAATAAATAACGCTTGCTTAAGTACTCTAAATTTAAAAACAACTGCTATGACTATTCCACTTACTGTCTTGTTTTGGATATGAGATGGCATAGATTGTTTTAGTAATATAATTAACTTTTATAAAATTTTGTAGAAGGTTGTGGGTAAGTAGTGGAGATATTGTTTTTTTTGTTTAAATTTAGTATAAGAAATGTATATTGTTAGCATTGGCACTATGATACAATTTTAAAGCTGGAAGTAATAAGTAGTATTAAAACGTCCAACCATTAGCTATATCATTATTTGGTTTTAATTGAATACTCGAACTCGACGAATCAACTAGGACTCGTACGTAACTTGCATAAAATCTTAGCGATATGTTATCGTATGTGTAGGAGACGTGTTTGGCCCAAAGTGAACTTTCTTTCCGAGCATTCTTGAGGTGAGTTTTCATGTGCTTTTTAAATTGGGTTGCACTTTATTCGAAATAGTATCATGCAAACTTGTTTAAATGATCATTATTTGCTACGTGTTTGGATTCTTCGATAATAAGTGAATGTTGAGAAATATGCTATATGTACATGAACAGATATATAAATGTTGGATTATAAATCGTGAACCGTATAAATGTTGAATTGTGAATCGTGGAAATAAAGAAAGTTGGAACCGTTGAACCGAACGGGTATATGTTGAATTGTTGGAACCGTTGAACCGAACGTGTATATGTTGAACTGTTGGAACCGTTGAACCGAACGGGAATATGAATTGTTGGAACCGTTGAACCGAACGGCAATATGAATCGTTGGAACCGTTGAATCGAATGGAATATAAATAGGTGGTATATGTTATAACGTGATATAATTTGAATTGTTGGTTTATATTGAGTTGTTGGTATTTGAATTAATTAAGAATATGCTATAACTGAATAACTCTTATATGAGATTTGAACAAATTGCATGATTATTTTATAAGTTGATTTTATATGAATGTTTTTATATGTGAAAACCATGAATTCTCACTAGGCCTTTGGCTGACCCAAAACTCTTTTAAAATTTTTGCAACTCAGATAAGCCGCTTTAGGAATCAAGAGTTTGATTGAGACCGAGTAAGAGTAGACGCTTCCGCTGATATAAGGTAAATAAGAGGATTTAACGCTCCGAAAAGGCGGGGTGTTACAGTTGGTATCAGAGCCATAGGTTTAAGTGAATTAGGTTTTAGGAACCTAGTCTTAAACCCATATTAGGTATTTAAGTTGCAAAAATAGTTGATAGTTAGTGATTACTAGGCTCATTAAAGATAAAGAGTAATAGTTGTATTTTGACATGAAGTATATGCCTTTATATAGATAGATACGTTGGCCTCTTAGATATCTTATGGACTTCAATTAAAATGGCACAGAGAAATGGAAGGAAAAGGTGGTGGTGGCTCCAAGATAAATCCAACAAAGAACCAAGATGTGCCTGTTACCAAAGGAGAACTAAGTAACGAAATCATAAGAATTATGTCAGAACACATGCCCACTATTCTGGCTAAAAGTCAAGAAAACTTTAGGAAGGCAGAAGAAGCTAGGAAAGCTGCAGAAGAGGCTGAGAAAAAGAAAAAGTCAAATGAAGATGCTGACAGGAGGAGAAAAGCAATGGAAGATAAGAGGGCTGCAGAGGAGCAGGAAAAGAAAAGAAAGGCTGAACAAGATAGGAAAAACGCAGAAGATGCTGAGAGACTAAGAAACGAAGAAGCCCAGAGAGACGGATGTAGCTACAAATCCTTCTTAAATTGCAAACCGACTGAATTTCATGGAGATAGCGACCCTGTGATTGTCACTAACTGGTTAAAGGAAATAGAGGACATCTTTGAAATTAGTGAATGCTCACGTGGACAAAGGGTGAAGTATGCGTCCCATTTGCTTAAAGGAGAAGCGCGACATTGGTGGAATATGATCAAGATCGCTCGTGGTAATGAAGCTGTGAGTGCTATGACATGGGAACAATTTGAAGAGTTGGTAATGGAAAATTATTGTCCTCAAGGATTGATGGATAAGCTTGAAGAGGAATTCTTGAAACTACAGCAGAATGATATGACGGTCCCGAAATACACGGCAAAGTTTAATGAAAAGGCAAGATTTGCAAAATACCAGGTAGCCACTGAGGAAAGAAGAATCAAACGATACATATGGGGTTTACGAGCGGGGATTAGGGGTCCAGTTCAACAAGCAAGACCCTCAACTTTTCAAGAAGCCGTGGAACTTGCCTTGATGGTTGAGAAAGAGAATAGTCGTCAACTAGAAGAAGGAGGAGAGAACAAAAGAAAGAGAGAGAATCGGGATGATGACATGAAAAAGATCAAAATAGCTGGTGAGAAAATGGAGAATGCAAGTGAGTATAAACCATGTACGATATGCAAAAAGACACACAGGGGGAAATGTTGGCATGAGGATTGTCGTAATTGTGGGAAGCCGGGACATGCAACAAAGGACTGTAAAGCTGATTGGGTTTGTTTTAGATGTAAGAAACCGGGACACAAGATTGCTGATTGTCCTGAATGGAAGCCTCTTGATCCCCAAGAGAAAATCGGATATAGCGGCACCCGAGTGGAGTACAAAGATACTCAACCACTAAAGACAAAGGGAAGAGTTTTTCAGCTAACTGCTGAGAATGCTTCGCATAAGAAATGAGATAATAAAGAAGCATGTGACGTCTAGTAGCACCTTTTCGATTATTTTAGGGTTATGCATTTTGATGTGTTCGAATTATTAAGTTTGGTTTATTTTGACGAAACTTTCACTTCATGCTTGTTGCAAACATTTTTGATAATAGTTGAACTTTTAGTGGCATAATAAAGATAAGATTATTGATAAGCAAGATGTTATGACAAGTTACCCATGCCTTCTTAGGTAAATTTTGAGGACAAAATTTTTTTTTAAGGGAGAGAGAATTGTAATACCCGATTTTTTTTTATACAATGAAAAGTTATGGCTTATTATACTTTGAGACTAAATATAAAATTATATAAATAACTAAGGGTGGTATCTTGACATTTTAAAACAAATAGGGCTAATTATGCTAAGTGCCTTTGAAATTAAAAAAAATAAAATAAAACGTGGGTTGAATTGGCATCAAAGATATGCTTTACTGGACATTCGTATTAGTCGGTATATTCCCGAGATTTTTGGCCCAAGTCGGTTTAATATATATCATGACTCAGCGTATCTATCACAAAAAAAAAAAAAAAAAAAGAACGCACATAAACCCTAGAGATTAGTGAGCAGCAGTAGGGAGATATCGGGGCGATACTCTTCTACTTCCTGGTTTCGAGTCTCCACTGTGAAGTAAGTGAGCAGCTATACATAGGAAGTGAAGTTGTGATTTTCAGGTTTCTAGTTCGAGTTCCATAGCCTAGTAAGGTAACATTCTCATTAAATATGACTAGCATGTGATTTAGAATTTGTATATTACTGATAGTCGATTGATCGAGTTTTATTTGCCTTAGATAAAATAGATCCTCTCAATGATATATGTAGACGGATGGCGTTTCGATATGGTTTTCATGCTTAAATGGTACTATGGCTAGTATTATGGTAGAAACTGATCATAATTGTATATAAGCTTCAGGTGCGTTAATGTTGATGGCCTAAGCAGCAGTAATAATAGACAGGTGTATATATGTTTCATGTATTTAGATAGTAACTGAAATATATAATTCTTATAAAGATATCATTGCCCATACTTAGATTATAAGGACTTACAACATTACTGATAGTTTTAAATGAATGAAGAGTTGGTAGACTGGTTGTTTAATTAATAAATACTGAAACAAATAAATAGACGGAAAGGGAAAAAAAAAAGTGCTTGTGTTGTTAACCGAGAGACAGAAAAGGGAAGAATAAATAACGCTTGCTTAAGTACTCTAAATTTAAAAACAACTGCTATGACTATTCCACTTACTGTCTTGTTTTGGATATGAGATGGCATAGATTGTTTTAGTAATATAATTAACTTTTATAAAATTTTGTAGAAGGTTGTGGGTAAGTAGTGGAGATATTGTTTTTTTTGTTTAAATTTAGTATAAGAAATGTATATTGTTAGCATTGGCACTATGATACAATTTTAAAGCTGGAAGTAATAAGTAGTATTAAAACGTCCAACCATTAGCTATATCATTATTTGGTTTTAATTGAATACTCGAACTCGACGAATCAACTAGGACTCGTACGTAACTTGCATAAAATCTTAGCGATATGTTATCGTATGTGTAGGAGACGTGTTTGGCCCAAAGTGAACTTTCTTTCCGAGCATTCTTGAGGTGAGTTTTCATGTGCTTTTTAAATTGGGTTGCACTTTATTCGAAATAGTATCATGCAAACTTGTTTAAATGATCATTATTTGCTACGTGTTTGGATTCTTCGATAATAAGTGAATGTTGAGAAATATGCTATATGTACATGAACAGATATATAAATGTTGGATTATAAATCGTGAACCGTATAAATGTTGAATTGTGAATCGTGGAAATAAAGAAAGTTGGAACCGTTGAACCGAACGGGTATATGTTGAATTGTTGGAACCGTTGAACCGAACGTGTATATGTTGAACTGTTGGAACCGTTGAACCGAACGGGAATATGAATTGTTGGAACCGTTGAACCGAACGGCAATATGAATCGTTGGAACCGTTGAATCGAATGGAATATAAATAGGTGGTATATGTTATAACGTGATATAATTTGAATTGTTGGTTTATATTGAGTTGTTGGTATTTGAATTAATTAAGAATATGCTATAACTGAATAACTCTTATATGAGATTTGAACAAATTGCATGATTATTTTATAAGTTGATTTTATATGAATGTTTTTATATGTGAAAACCATGAATTCTCACTAGGCCTTTGGCTGACCCAAAACTCTTTTAAAATTTTTGCAACTCAGATAAGCCGCTTTAGGAATCAAGAGTTTGATTGAGACCGAGTAAGAGTAGACGCTTCCGCTGATATAAGGTAAATAAGAGGATTTAACGCTCCGAAAAGGCGGGGTGTTACAGCAGTTGTGGTATAGATGATTCTGGCCAATACGCTTCATGAGGAAGTGGAGAAAACTCAGATGCCCAAGTAGCGGAATACTCTACAATTGAGTAACATCTATGAACATATTGCCAACTATTTAAAGAAAGATTGGCGCATGCACTTAAGACGTGAGAGCAAGGATACTTAAATACTTCCCACTTACCACATGTGCATATTTTGTTTTCTAAATTAACTACTTGCACATTTCGTTTTCTGTGAGTTATCACCTCAAATATTCCTTTCTCTCTATTAATATGTCTCACATCATTGCTCCTTTCTTCGTCAACCAAAACTGAATTTTGAGTTATGAAATTACTATAACATACAAAATAAGTAAAAATCTGTTTTAGCACCAAATATTAAGTGAACAAAATAAAAATGAAAGTAGATAGTAAAACGAATTGTTATACCCGGGTGCCATTTCTTCACGGCGTGGTTCAGTTTCTTCAAGCTCTATGTATAAATCAATGTTACTTAGTTTTTTATGGCGAGTAAGCACATCAAACTTGATTCCAACATCATTATTATCATTGATATGAAGTGAAATATATTTCATCACTTTTTCAGCAACTGTTGGATATCGACATATTACTGTAATGCGATGTTGTTGCTTATCAACGGGTATGGCCGTATGAATCTGTTCGAGTAGTTCATCGTATCGTATTCCACATTGGACCTTTATAGCCTTGCTCGGGGACTTGTTATAGAACACACCTTCTGGCCCATCACAAATTGCAGCATCCCAATAGCATAATAGTGTAACAAACATTGGTGCCATGTTGATAAAGGTCTCTGAAATCTTTAAACAAAAGTAAACGTAAAATATTACATATACTATTGCATCAATCATTCATATAATGCATGTCGTCAAAAGAATATACTGGTTCAACAGTAACAAAAACTAAAATACTAAATCAATCTGTGACAAATCATAATTTCAGGTCATTTTACAAACTTTGATAATTTCACTATTCATCTCGGGAATTTACTATTCATTGGTTACTATTCATCATTTTACTATTCATCATTTTTGAAGTCGATATGATATTCTAAGAACGTATTTTAAAATTTTACTATTCACGAAACACTATTCATTCCCGGAGAAAAATCACTATTCATGATTCACTATTCATCATTTTACGTAAACTAGGTTTACGAGTATCAAATTCGCGTAACCTTAAGGGTTTAGCTGCGAATTCATGAACAATCATTGAGGACATTTCATATAGACTAGATTTAGTCTACATATTGTTGGGTTCAGTAAATACCCAAACCCCTTAATCTATGATTTGAATAGAAAATAGCCCAAGTGTTTAGTCCGTTAACACTAACAGGTCACTGAGTGCATAGTCTCTCAGTGAGTCATCTTCAGGATACTCAATATGAGGCGAAGAAGAAGTCTCTCCACTCAGTAAGGCGGAACTTAAAGGGTGAAGACTGAGTCAAGAAGAAGATGATGGATTCAGTGAGTGATGACAATAACTCACTGAATCCCTAAGACTCCTCTCCAACTCTTACACTGAAGACAAACTGAAGTAGAAGACTGAAGGATGTAAAGACTGAAGAAAGAGCGGGACAAGGCGGGATAAGTTTGAATCAGATAAGATGAAGTCCTTATCAACCAAAGTCAACTTTCCCTGAATAGCAAAAGATCAGGCTCAGTGTCATCACTGAACTTAGGAAAGTAGTCTTGTCTCTTACCTAGAATAGTCTTTGTAAACAGAGACAAAATACATCAAAATTTTGTCTTCTGTATGATGTCAGTTTGTCACTTAGGAAAGAGTCAAATATCATACATGTATAAATATCATAAGAGATGGAGTGAAAAGATTAAGGTTGTGAATTGTAAAAACACACATACACGCAAGCCATCTTTTCACTCCTCCAAATACAACTTAGTTCCTGAGATAGCTCAGTGAGCTCTAAGAGTTGTGCTCAGACTTAGCCTGAGCTTAGAGAGGAGTCACCAAACTTTGTCATTTCAATCCCAAGTACTATTCCGCAAGTACTTGGGTAACGTATTCTTTGTTGATTTATTTCTAATAAGAATATGATGTTGAAAATTACTTTGTGTGTTTTACTTGTCTTAATTTCAGTCATAGTTCACTATTAACTTGTTTTATATACTTAAACTGTTTTAAACGATAGTGAACGGGGAACAACAAGTGGTATCAGAGCAAGGATAATTATAAAACTCGTTTTTAGGCCGCTCTAAAAGTTTTTAAATTAGGATCCTAAATGGCTGAAATTGATGTACCCCAACTAGTCGAAATAAAGTCCCTGGTATATCAAAATAAAGAAAAATATCATTTAAAGTCCCTAGGGATTCATGAGTTGTCAAAAATTGGTCCTTGAAATTTAAAATTGCAAAATGACAACTTAGGTCTCTAAAGTTTGAAAATTGTCATAAAAGGTCCTTGGATATTTAAAAATGTAAAATAATCAAATATGGTCCTTGTACTATTCATATTTGGCAGGATAGGTCCTTGTGTTAACTTGGAAACTTGTAAAATCAGGCCCCTCAAGTTTGGTTGAATTGCAAAATTGGTCCTTGTGTATTAAACAAACCAAACGGACTCCTTTGTATTATTATCCAGTCCAATATACCATTTGAACCCTGCCAAAACCCATTGTGAACCCCCAACTTAATACTTAAAAACGGGTCAAATAAAGTCAACGCGCCAAAACCAGATACACTGTTCATCTTCCTCTCCCAAGTCTGCAAACCAAAACCAGGGTGGTTTTTTCCACCTCTCCACCTTTCCACCTCACCTTAACAGCTGTATACCCACTCCCTAACACCTCCACATCCACCAAAATTCATTAATAACAAAAACCTGCTCAAATGACCTTTTTGGCGCCAAATTTCCACTTGGACGAATATGATGAGTTTGATGGATCCAATGGCTGAAATGAGGTGGGAAAGTCTCAAAGATGTCGACAGAGTCTAAAAAGATCATTATAAAAACAGAGATGAAGCAATGTGAAGACTATCTAGTGTAAATTAGTTTAAGTTATGTCGTTTTAATTAAATTTCAATTTCCAGTGTAAGGTTAAGCTTTTAAAGACTTTGTTTAAGTATTTCAGTGTATTGTACATCTTTATCAATAATCAATTTCAAGGTTTCAGTATCATTTTCAAGTTATGCATTTTCAAGCTTAAAATTCTCAATATGTCTTAAAGATGTTTGTAGCTGTTAATTTGGACTCATAAGCCCATATAAGCTCTTCAGAAAGCTTATTAAAGCTTTTAGTAACCTTTAAAATCAGTTTAGAAGTAAAAAAGCAAAAATACCAAAAAATTAGTTAAAAATAAAAAAATCAAGAATGAAGAAGAAAGAAAGCTGGAGCAAGGTGAATTGTGGATTGCCTTGGGTTTAGAGCTTCTTGGGAAGCTGTAGGTTATGTTTTTAGTCCTTGGATCTCAGTTTTGAGCTTGGAAGCCACTTGTAAGCTTAATTCTTGAATTTGGCAATTCACTGTAGAACTGCTTATCATTGCTTATCTCTGTGTTCTTTGTGCTTATTTGGTGTGTGTTAGTGATATTATTGCTTAATATAGCCTGCTTGTTCATCAGTTATTGTAGTTGCTTTGTTTTCTATTTTTCACTAAGTAAAACTACATAATAGTAATTTATAGGCTTTAGTTGTAATTGTTAGTGTTTATGTGTTTAATTCAGCTTATTATATCATTAGATGATTGTATGAATCAGTTTCATGGTTTAAATCACTCATTTGCTTTGAAAATCTTCAAAACAGTTAAGTAAAAGGGTGTTTGGTTTTGATTTGTTAACTGTGTTAAAGGGTATTCAAGACAGTGTTCTTGTTTGATACATGTCACACTTGGTCTAAATAACTCAAACATACAAGAAAAACCAGTGCTTGTTTGTTCAAAAGTCAAAGTTACTTTTAACCTCACTTAAATTGTTAACTGTTAGGTTTTAAAGAGTAAAACTCATAATAGTAGCTTAGAACTTGGTAACTTAGCTTAATTCCATCTTATTTTAGGTTATCATAACATAATCAGTGAGTAGATTTGATTTAAAGTTCATAATAGTCAACTTTTAGTTCATCTTAAAAAGTCAAAATTTTCAGTTTTGCAGTTTTTGAATAAACTAGATTATTTTCTATAGGACTTAATATTAAGCTTCAAGATTTGAGCTTTTGGTATATTAATATTCAACTGCTTATCTCTATCATAGTATTTTTTTATATTTTCTAGCTAGCTTATTACACTGCTTAATTCTTAGCTTATTTCAAGTACTTTTTCAAAATAGTGCCCTGTGCACAGTTGGGCCTACCTATTTCACAAGCTCATAAAAAGCTTAATAGTAAACCATAGCTTGTGAAATTTGGTTCTTTGAAAAGCTAACCTAGCTGTCTTAAAGATCCAAGCTTAATATTTTACTTTGCAGCTTATTTGTTAGGGCTGCAAGTGACTTTTTCTTTGTCCCATTTCTGTGTTACATAACTGATCAGTGAACTGGTACCTTTTTCATAAGCTCTTCACAAGATCATTAGTGGGCCCCACAGTGAGAACCTTGGCTTTTTGGATAGCCCACCAACCTAGCTTGTTGACTCAGTGCTTATTTTGAACTTAGGAGCTTTTGCCCCTAGCTTAATCTTGCCTACAAGAACTGTGTAAGACTGTTTGGTAGATAGGTTTAGGATAAGTGCTTATTTGATTATTACAGCTTATCAATATGGTTCTTTGTGTTTTTTAGCTTAATATAAGTAGTCTTAGCTTGTTTATATCTTATTTCATCTTTGGTTTCAACTTTGCAGCTTATTATAAACTTATTTGAGCTTAAAACATCAAAATAAGCAATAAGCTCAACTGTTGCTTTTAAGCTCTTAAACTGCTTATTTTTAAGTTGTAAAATTTTTGTTTTCATTAAAGTTACTTAATATCAGTAGTATAATAGTTTTGAAAAAGAAAAATCACAAAAACATCATTTTTAAAATAGTGATAGCGTTTATTTAATAGAATTTAGCTTTTTAATTTTTCTTTTCAGCTTATTATTAAGCACTTCTAGTTTTTATAATTTTATTAGCTTTCTGTCACCATAGGATAATTTTATAAAAAATTTCATAATTTTCCTAGCTTGTTTAGTATTTATTAGAATTTAAAATAGTTAAAAGTATTAAATAATTAATAATAAATAAATAAAAAACATAAAAAATATCTTTTCAGTTTTAAAATTAGTTTTATAATATTTTAGATTTTTCTGAGTTAAAATTTTATTTTTCTAGGTTAATTTTGTGTTTTCTTGTATTTAAGTGTATTATAAATAGTAATTAATTAATAATAAATAGATAAAAAGTGTAAAAAATATATTTTCAATTTTTAAATAAGTTTTATAATATTTTAGATTTTTCTAAGTCATAATTTCATTTTTCTAGCTTTATTTCCTATTTTATTATATTTTAGAGTATTATTAAATAGTTAAAAATAGTTTTTAATTAATAATAATTAAATAAATAGTTATAAAAATAATTTTAATTTTCTAAATAATTTTCTTTTATTATTAGGATTATAAAAATATCATTTTCATATTTGTAGGTCTTTTATTTCTTAAAACTCACGTTTTATTTTGTACGTTTACGTAGTTTATTAAACGTACGCGTTTAAGTTTATTTAATCTGATTGTTGTGCTTTATAATTCTGTATCCAAATACCATTCCAATCAATCAGTAGTGTAGTTATCAATCAAAATCCTTACTGATCATTATCCTTAGTGATCATTCGACATCTGAACGTTTTTAAGCACCATTAATCCTCCGTGGGACTTAACGACCCGGGAATCCACTATATTCCAAGGGAAATTGCATTGCTTTTAGACTGTTTGAATTTTATTACGGTTGACCATTCATAAGTGGTTGACTTGTGTGATAAACTTGACAGTTTGCCACCAATCAAATTTTGGCGCCGCTGCCGGGGATTAATTTACCCGATCTCTGATAGTCCTTGGGTTAGCCCAATTCACTGTGTTCCTAAAAAGGGTGGCATAACTGTTGTCACAAATGAAGAAAACGAGTTAATTCCAACTCGATTGGTTACGGGATGGCGTGTTTGCATTGACTATCGTAAGTTGAATGACGCCACCCGAAAAGACCATTTTCCCCTACCCTTCATGGACCAAATGCTTGAGAGATTAGCAGGGAACGAATACTATTGTTTCCTTGATGGTTTCTCGGGTTATTTTCAGATCCCCATTGATCCACAGGATCAAGAGAAGACCACATTCACCTGCCCATACGGAACGTTTGCCTACAAACGTATGCCTTTTGGCTTATGTAACGCTCCTGGCACGTTCCAACGATGTATGATGGCCATATTCCACGACATGATCGGGGAAACAATGGAGGTGTTTATGGATGACTTCTCGGTCATTGGGGACTCGTTTCAAACATGTCTCTCCCATTTAGATAAAATGCTAAAACGGTGTGAAGACACCAATCTTTGTCTAAATTGGGAGAAGAGCCACTTTATGGTCAAAGAAGGCATAGTCCTTGGCCATAAGATTTCCAAAAACGGGATTGAGGTAGATAGAGCAAAAGTCGATGTTATTGCTAAATTGCCTCATCCTACTACCGTCAAAGGTATTAGGAGTTTTTTAGGTCATGCCGGTTTTTATCGTAGATTCATACAAGATTTTTCTAAAATCGCCCGGCCTATGACCCATCTTCTTGAAAAAGATGCTCCTTTTATCTTCTCACCTGAGTGCATCGAAGCTTTTGAAACATTAAAGAAAAAGCTTACTGAGGCACCCATTCTCATTGCTCCCGACTGGGATTTACCCTTTGAGCTCATGTGCGATGCAAGTGATTTTGCTATCGGTGCAGTCTTAGGGCAACGTAGAGCCAAGCATTTTCAGCCTATCCACTACGCAAGTAAGACTATAACTGAAGCTCAAACCCATTACACCACCACAGAAAAAGAGCTATTAGCCGTGGTGTATGCGTTTGAGAAGTTTCGGCCATACTTAATCTTGACCAAATGTGTGGTGTATACGGATCACTCGGATCTCAAATATCTCTTTGCAAAACAAGATGCAAAGCCGAGATTGCTCCGTTGGGTTCTCCTTCTGCAAGAATTTGATATCATTATACGTGATAAAAAAGGAGCTGAGAACCTGGCTGCTGATCATCTGTCCCGATTAGAAAACCCTCACCAAGATGTTTTCGAGAAAAAGGAAATAAATGAAACATTTCCTCTTGAGACACTCAATACGGTTTCTTTTCGTGGAAACTCTACCACCCCATGGTTTGCTGACTTTGCAAATTACCATGCGGGTAACTTCATAGTGAAAGGAATGTCGACCCAAAAGAAAAACAAATTCTTCAAGGATGTTAAACATTACTTCTGGGACGACCCCTACTTATTCAAAATCTGTGCGGATCAAGTCATCTGACGGTGTGTTTATGGACAGGAAGCTATGGACATTCTCAAAGCTTGCCATGCTGGACCCACCGGGGGCCATCATAGTCCAAATTATACCGCCAAAAAGGTGTTTGATTCCGGGTTTTATTGGCCCACTATTTATAAAGATGCCCACGAATTTGTCAAAACCTGTGACGCTTGTCAACGTCACGAAAATATCTCTCAAAGAAATGAAATGCCGCAAAACGCCATTCAAGTATGTGAGATCTTTGACATATGGGGCATTGACTTTATGGGGCCATTTCCATCATCTCGAGGAAACAAATACATACTTGTGGCTGTTGACTATTTGTCAAAATGGGTTGAAGCGAAAGCTTTACCTACCAATGATGCCCGAGTAGTTGTGAAATTTTTAAAATCTCTTTTTGCTAGGTTTGGAACTCCACGAGCTATAATCATTGATCGTGGTACACATTTCTGCAATGATCAATTTGATCGTGTCATGCAAAAGTATGGTGTAACCCACCGTCTCTCTACTGCGTACCACCCCCAAACAAGTGGGCAAGTGGAAGTTTCCAACCGTGGTATTAAAAGAATTCTTGAAAGGACAGTAGGCGAAAACCGTGCATCCTGGTCGGATAAACTGGATGACGCACTCTGGGCCTTCCGTACAGCTTATAAAACACCAATCGGGTGTACTCCATACAAGCTAGTGTACGGAAAGGCATGTCATCTACCGATTGAGCTTGAGCACAAAACATACTGGGCCTTGAAACATGCCAACTTCGATATTCAGACAGCTGGTGATCACAGAAAAGTTCAAATGAATGAATTAAATGAACTCCGTGATCAAGCATACGAGAACTCTTTGATCTACAAACAAAAGACAAAGAAGATTCATGACTCCAAAATCAAGAACCGCGTTTTCAACGTCGGTGATCGAGTCCTTCTTTTCAATTCAAGATTAAAGATTTTCTCAGGAAAACTAAAATCCCGCTGGTCTGGACCATTCACCATCACTAAAGTATTTCCTTATGGGACTATTGAGTTATCTCAGCCTGATGGTCCAAATTTTAAAGTGAATGGTCATCGATTGAAGCATTATTTTGGAGAGGACATTCCACCCGTGGTTGTCCCGGATCTACAAACTTTCCCCATGAACCAATGAATGCGGGGATCGAGTCAAGCTAGCGACTCGGTAATCAAAAACAGTAGCACACCATATGGGGTTTCACCCGTATTTCTTACTTCTTTCTACTTTCTACCACCCTAGTGTGGGGGAGTTGCCCCCCGCTGTTGTATATAAGTACTCTCTAAAAAAAAAAATGTGTATATATCAAAAATAAAATAATGGCCGTAATATTTCTATTTTACGTTCTATGTTTCGGCATAATAGCCGGTACTTTGAATATTGAGGGCAATATTCATTTCTAGTGTGGGGGGGAATTCTCACGAATTTTATCATGTAATTATACCACCCAATTCCCCCGTTTTTGGCCAAATTTTTTTTTGGAGTAAATGTTTTTCACTTACTCAGCAAATGGTAATCAATCCGCCATGTCTAACCCACATAAGGATTGGCTAATCCAGGAGCAAACGGCTCTTGGTAAAGATAAATCAAATCCGTTTATGGCTTGCAATTTGCCCAAAATTGTATGGTGTTCAGCTCACCATATCTTTAATTAGTGAAGAGTTGGCTAGCCCGCAAGTTTATGGCTTGTGGTAAAGGCAGTTGGAAATCCATAATTGGTAATCGACTCACCAAAGATAATATTGATAATTTATCTAAGAGTTGGCTAGTCTAGAAGCAAACGGCTTCTGGTAAAGACAAATCAAAACCGTTGAAAGCTGGTGATTTGCTCAAAATCAT
This sequence comes from Chrysanthemum seticuspe, assembly GCA_019973895.1. Classification (NCBI taxonomy): domain Eukaryota; kingdom Viridiplantae; phylum Streptophyta; class Magnoliopsida; order Asterales; family Asteraceae; genus Chrysanthemum; species Chrysanthemum seticuspe. The sequence goes on along the minus strand of BPTQ01000008.1, from coordinate 105,758,497 downwards.
TTGGTTATCATTGTGCCAAGGTTCTTACTTGAACTGAAACAATTGGCTACTCCAGAAGTAATGGCTTTTGGTAAAGAGATGAAATCCAATAAGTTTTCTCAAAAGATTGCTAGGGACTAGCAATATCTTAGTGTGGGGGATTGATGAGTGTCTAAATACTCATCATTTTTGTACCATTTAAACTGCAAAAACATCTGAAAACACTCAGAAATACATCAAAATGATAAAAATATCACAAATAAGTGTTTTATGTGTTTTTAATGCAAAAATACCAAAATCAGATGAAAAACGTATCAAGTTTGCATAATTGGCAGTTTTAGTCCCCCAAGTTTCAAAAGTTGTCAAAACAGTCCCTGGTATATCAAAATAAAGAAAAATATCATTTAAAGTCCCTAGGGATTCATGAGTTGTCAAAAATTGGTCCTTGAAATTTAAAATTACAAAATGACAACTTAGGTCCCTAAATTTTGAAAATTGTCATAAAAGGTCCCTGGATATTTAAAAATGTAAAATAATCAAATATGGTCCTTGTACTATTCATATTTGGCAGGATAGGTCCTTGTGTTAACTTTGGAAACTTGTAAAATCAGGCCCCTAAAGTTTGGTTGAATTGCAAAATTGGTCCTTGTGTATTAAACAAACCAAACGGACTCCCTTGTATTATTATCCAGTCCAATATACCATTTGAACCCTGCCAAAACCCGTTGTGAACCCCCAACTTAATACTTAAAAACGGGTCAAATAAAGTCAACGCGCCAAAACCAGATACACTGTTCATCTTCCTCTCCCAAGTCTGCAAACCAAAACCAGGGTGATTTTTTCCACCTCTCCACCTTTCCACCTCACCTTAACAGCTGTATACCCACTCCCTAACACCTCCACATCCACCAAAATTCATTAATAACAAAAACCTGCTCAAATGACTTTTTTGGCGCCAAATTTCCACTTGGACGAATATGATGAGTTTGATGGATCCAATGGCTGAAATGAGGTGGGAAAGTCTCAAAGATGTCGACAGAGTCTAAAAAGATCATTATAAAGACAGATATGAAGCAATGTGAAGACTATCTAGTGTAAATTAGTTTAAGTTATGTCGTTTTAATTAAATTTCAATTTCCAGTGTAAGGTTAAGCTTTTAAAGACTTTGTTTAAGTATTTCAGTGTATTGTACATCTTTATCAATAATCAATTTCAAGGTTTCAGTATCATTTTCAAGTTATGCATTTTCAAGCTTAAAATTCTCAATATGTCTTAAAGATGTTTGTAGCTGTTAATTTGGACTCATAAGCCCATATAAGCTCCTCATAAAGCTTATTAAAGCTTTTAGTAACCTTTAAAATCAGTTTAGAAGTAAAAAAGCAAAAATACCAAAAATACCAAAAAATTAGTTAAAAATAAAAAAATCAAGAATGAAGAAGAAAGAAAGCTGGAGCAAGGTGAATTGTGGATTGCCTTGGGTTTAGAGCTTCTTGGGAAGCTGTAGGTTATGTTTTTAGTCCTTGGATCTCAGTTTTGAGCTTGGAAGCCACTTGTAAGCTTAATTCTTGAATTTGGCAATTCACTGTAGAACTGCTTATCATTGCTTATCTCTGTGTTCTTTGTGCTTATTTGGTGTGTGTTAGTGATATTATTGCTTAATATAGCCTGCTTGTTCATCAGTTATTGTAGTTGCTTTGTTTTCTATTTTTCACTAAGTAAAACTGCATAATAGTAATTTATAGGCTTTAGTTGTAATTGTTAGTGTTTATGTGTTTAATTCAGCTTATTATATCATTAGATGATTGTATGAATCAGTTTCATGGTTTAAATCACTCATTTGCTTTGAAAATCTTCAAAACAGTTAAGTAAAAGAGTGTTTGGTTTTGATTTGTTAACTGTGTTAAAGTGTATTCAAGACAGTGTTCTTGTTTGATACATGTCACACTTGGTCTAAATAACTCAAACATACAAGAAAAACCAGTGCTTGTTTGTTCAAAAGTCAAAGTTACTTTTAATCTCACTTAAATTGTTAACTGTTAGGTTTTAAAGAGTAAAACTCATAATAGTAGCTTAGAACTTGGTAACTTAGCTTAATTCCATCTTATTTTAGGTTATCATAACATAATCAGTGAGTAGATTTGATTTAAAGTTCATAATAGTCAACTTTTAGTTCATCTTAAAAAGTCAAAATTTTCAGTTTTGCAGTTTTTGAATAAACTAGATTATTTTCTATAGGACTTAATATTAAGCTTCAAGATTTGAGCTTTTGGTATATTAATATTCAACTGCTTATCTCTATCATAGTATTTTTTATATTTTCTAGCTAGCTTATTACACTGCTTAATTCTTAGCTTATTTCAAGTACTTTTTCAAAATAGTGCCCTGTGCACAGTTGAGCCTACCTATTTCACAAGCTCATAAAAAGCTTAATAGTAAACCATAGCTTGTGAAATTTGGTTCTTTGGAAAGCTAACCTAGCTGTCTTAAAGATCCAAGCTTAATATTTTACTTTGCAGCTTATTTGTTAGGGCTGCAAGTGACTTTTTCTTTGTCCCATTTCTGTGTTACATAACTGATCAGTGAACTGGTACCTTTTTCGTAAGCTCTTCACAAGCTCATTAGTGGGCCCCACAGTGAGAACCTTGGCTTTTTGGATAGCCCACCAACCTAGCTTGTTGACTCAGTGCTTATTTTGAACTTAGGAGCTTTTGCCCCTAGCTTAATCTTGCCTACAAGAACTGTGTAAGACTGTTTGGTAGATAGGTTTAGGATAAGTGCTTATTTGATTATTACAGCTTATCAATATGGTTCTTTGTGTTTTTTAGCTTAATATAAGTAGTTTTAGCTTGTTTATATCTTATTTCATCTTTGGTTTCAATTTTGCAGCTTATTATAAACTTATTTGAGCTTAAAACATCAAAATAAGCAATAAGCTCAACTGTTAAGCTTTTAAGCTCTTAAACTGCTTATTTTTAAGTTGTAAATTTTTTGTTTTCATTAAAGTTACTTAATATCAGTAGTATAATAGTTTTGAAAAAGAAAAATCACAAAAACATCATTTTTAAAATAGTGATAGCGTTTATTTAATAGAATTTAGCTTTTTAATTTTTCTTTTCAGCTTATTATTAAGCACTTCTAGTTTTTATAATTTTCTTAGCTTTCTGTCACCATAGGATAATTTTGTAAAAAATTTCATAATTTTCCTAGCTTGTTTAGTATTTATTAGAATTTAAAATAGTTAAAAGTATTAAATAATTAATAATAAATAAATAAAAAACATAAAAAATATCTTTTCAGTTTTAAAATTAGTTTTATAATATTTTATATTTTTATGAGTTAAAATTTTATTTTTCTAGGTTAATTTTGTATTTTCTTGTATTTAAGTGTGTTATAAATAGTAATTAATTAATAATAAATAGATAAAAAGTGTAAAAAATATATTTTCAATTTTAAAATAAGTTTTATAATATTTTAGATTTTTCTAAGTCATAATTTCATTTTTCTAGCTTTATTTCCTATTTTATTATATTTTAGAGTATTATTAAATAGTTAAAAATAGTTTTTAATTAATAATAATTAAATAAATAGTTATAAAAATAATTTTAATTTTCTAAATAATTTTATTTTATTATTAGGATTATAAAAATATCATTTTCATATTTTAGGTCTTTTATTTCTTAAAACTCACGTTTTATTTTGTACGTTTACGTAGTTTATTAAACGTACGCGTTTAAGTTTATTTAATCTGATTGTTGTGCTTTATAATTCTGTATCCAAATACCATTCCAATCAATCAGTAGTGTAGTTATCAATCAAAATCCTTACTGATCATTATCCTTAGTGATCATTCGACATCTGAACATTTTTAAGCACCATTAATCCTCCGTGGGACTTAACGACCCGGGAATCCACTATATTCCAAGGGAAATTGCATTGGTTTTAGACTGTTTGAATTTTATTACGGTTGACCATTCACAAGTGGTTGACTTGTGTGATAAACTTGACAGTTTGCCACCAATCAATTTGTCTATGAGGAAAACCTCATCAACACACGATACCCTGACTTGAAAAAATCTCAGGAAGTCAAGAAGTCCCTGACAATCATTTCCAGTCCTGTGTCAACTGCTTTTTATTCTAACAATGTGATTCAAGATTTTCGGGAAAACTCTGATGATGAGGCTGATGAGAGGACAAGCGAGGAGTACCTGAACGATTTAAATATTGAGTTTCAGGAAAGAGCACTCCTCGCTAACTCTAAAAGGTTTATTCGAAGAAACAAAAGTTTTTCAAACGCTAAAGCTAATGAAGACACTGAATGTTTTAAGTGTCACAAAAAAGGTCATTTTGCAAAAGACTGCTTTTCAAAAACAACTTCTGAACCCTCTTACAAACCATCAGGGTCAAACCAGTCTTCAGGCTTTAGCAAATTTCAACCAAAAATCTTTCAGTCTCATCAAAATTTTCAAAACAAGTCTGATCAAAACAAAGCTGTTGATTATGAAACCCAGTATAAGAAAGCAAAAGCTAAGCTTGCATTGCTTGAGGCCAATCCCTCAGAAACAACCAGTGTTAAATCTGTGAAGGGTAAAAACAAAGGCCTCGTTGCTGAAACCTTCGACTGGGATGAAGAGCCAATATCATCTGATGATGGAATGGTGCATGTCAGTGCACTGATGGCCCTCTCAGAAGAGGACAAGCTAGCTGTTGGGAAGAATCATGCCAGAAACGGGGAATGGGTCAACATCACAATGAAGAAGGTAAACATCTTGCTTTCTATGGATGATGACTCTGATTGGCAGTCTTATATGAATTATCTTAATGTTGACCTTAAGTTTGTAAAAGAGCAAAGATTAAATCTTTTTTCAAAATACAACAAGCTAAGTTTTGAATTAAACAAGTGTAGAGATGAACTGCTTATTTTAAAACAAGCCAAGCTTGAGGCTGTCACTTTGCAAATTCAAAACACTGAATTAGTTAAGAGAAATCAGGCTCTTCAAGATGAACTTATAAAGGTACAAGATATTCTTGATAGTTGGACTGCTAAGAATCCCAGGGTCTTTAATGCTGTGGGTGCCCCCAGTAGCAAAAAGAGAATCATAGGTGAAGATCATCTCCCTGACTCTCGCAACAAAGGCCAAAGTTCTAAACCATTTATGTCTGGTGGTATGATTACCAATATGCTGAAAACTCCTAATTCCAGTGATTGGATTAAACGTGCTAATCCTGAGAGTAAGCTTCCAAATTTCGATTCTGGAAGGATTCTTGAGCCTGAGAGCCAAGCTCTTAAGAGCATACTAGGACTCCCTGATGTGCCCAGTAGTACTGAACACATCTCTAAGTCTGAAGCAGAATCTCAAACACCGCTTCCACCCCTGAAACCTCTTCAGGGTGCTGATCCAAGCTCTGAGCTTACTCCTCTAAAATTCAATCCTCACTCACCAAAAGAAAGGTCTGGACTTGGTAGAACCATCCTGCAAAGACAAACAAAACAAATCCAACAAGAGTCTACTCCTACTGAGACTTCAACATCCTCTGTCCCCACTGAAGCTGACCAAATTCAGCAACTTACTGAGCTTGTGAGGAAGCTGACAGAAAAGATGGATTCCATCAAAAAAGCCCCTGATTCAATCAAGGAAACTAAGTCAGCCTCATCTAGCTCATCAAAATCAAAATCCACCAACAAACCCAAGCAGAAGTGTGAGATGTGTCATTACACTAGTCATACCACTGACAACTGCTATAGAATCCTTTATTGTATGATATGCAATAAGGATGATCACAGAACTGCAGACCACTTACAATATGTAAGCTTTGTCAGTAAAGCAAACTATACCAAAGTTGGTCATCAGTATGCTTCATCCTCCAAAACAGCTCTCAAGAATAGAGCAAAACCTTTTCCCCTTTGCCCTCACTGTGGGTTTAATGATCATCATCAGGATGACTGTCTCATGAACACGTGCTGTGATATATGTGGAAATCCAGCTCATGAGACATCCCAACATGACAGTGTCATTCATGCAAGGAGAAGTACAAAACAACCCAAAATCACTGAGTCTTCCTCAGTCTCTAAATGCAAAACCTGTGGTAGCACAATGCACTCAACCACTGACCATGAGTCGATTGCAAAATTCAAAGAGACCTTGAGACCCAAGCCTACTAGCAAATGGGTCACTAAGAGAAACTAATTCAGTTTACAACTTGTGCAAAGACACGCCAGGGAGCCTATCTGGCATCTAGACAGTGGATGCTCAAGAAGCATGACTGGTGTGAAGGAGTATTTGCATAAGTATGTAAAGGAATCAGGACCTAAGGTAGTATTTGGTGATAACTCATCATGTCCCACTGAAGGTTATGGTTCAGTAAACTGCAATGGAATAGTTTTCTCTAGAATTGCTTATGTCAATGGTCTCAAATACAATCTCATCAGTGTCAGTCAACTATGTGATGCTAAGTACATTGTGCAATTCAATGACAAACAAGGCACCATTTTCAATGCCAATAAAGAAGTTGTTTTGATAACTCCTAGAAGAGATGATGTTTATGTCTTAGACATGTCTACTCTTTCTCAAGATGGAACCTGTCTCTTTGCCAAAGCTACTGAATCTATCAACTGGCTGTGGCACAAGAGACTCTCTCACTTAAACTTCAAAAATATCAACAACCTGGCAAAACAAAACAAGGTCCTTGGCTTACCATCACTGATTTTTGCAAAATACAAACCATGCTCTGCCTGTGAGAAAGGAAAACACCACAGAGCATCTTTCAAAACCAAACAAAATTTCTCCATCAAAAGCTGCCTTCACCTCCTGCACATGGATCTCTTTGGACTTGTCAGTCCCAGATCAATCCAGCATGAGAAGTATACACTTGTCATTGTTGATGAGTTTTCAAGATACACTTGGGTATACTTTCTTTCCAAAAAGAGTCAGGCAGCTGATACAATAATGTCATTCATCAGAAAAATTGAAAACCAGAATGACATTACTGTTAAACAAATCAGAACTGACAATGGTACTGAGTTCAGAAATCAAGAGCTTGAAAGCTTCTGTGATGAAAAAGGAATTTCTCAAAATTTCTCATCTCCTTATACCCCTGAACAAAATGGGGTTGCTGAAAGGAAAAACAAAACTCTCATTGAGGCAGCAAGAACCATGTTAAATGGCTCAGCCCTCTCAAAGCATTTCTGGACTGAAGCAGTCAAAACTGCCTGTTACACTAAAAACAGGTCAATCATTGTCAAAAGACATAATAAAACCCCATATGAGACTTTCAAAGGTAGACTTCCTGACATCAGATACTTTCATGTGTTTCGGTGTCCTGTGTTTATTCATAACCACAAGGATCACCTAGGCAAATTTGATGCAAAAGCTGATGATGTATATTTCTTAGGCTACTCACTGATCTCCAAAGCCTTCAGGGTGTTTAACACCAGAAGACAACAAGTTGAGGAAACCTTTCATGTCACCTTTGATGAAAGTTCTGAAAACATCAGGTTCACAAATACCTCAGTGGAGGAAATAGGAATTGATGACTCATCAAGATATCCTCCTGATGAGTTCAACACTGAAATCAATTCCTCATATCAAGCTGATGCTGACATCTCATATTATGTCTTACCTTACAACCTACCCCAACCAACCATCAGTGAATTTATTGATAATCAATCAGTCCCTGCTGGGATAGGCAACAATGATCCAAATGATCAGGTACCTATGATTCATGAAACCCAACCTGAACAAGACATCTCAATAGATGTTCTTAATGATTCTGTGGCTGATGTACCAGAACTCATTCCTGAGTCTCCAGTGACCTCCTCAAGTTCAGATCCTAGACCACAAAGTAAGTGGACAAAATCTCAGGACATTGAACTTGTAAACATCATTGGTGAACCCACTGAGGGCATGCTCACTAGAAGCATGGCTGCTAACTTAACTGCAGCTTCAGCCAATGAATGTCTATATGCTGATTTCCTATCAGATATAGAACCCAAAAGTGTCATTGAGGCTCTAAAACACCCAAGCTGGGTTCAGGCTATGCAAAGAACTGCAACAGTTTGATAAAAACAAGGTCATGACCTTGATCAAATGTCCTCAGGATGTAGTTGTTAGGAATTGGTAATTCCATGTTAAAGTGTCGGTCACCCCAATTATAGTCTAGCATAAGTTAGCTCGTAGACTTGTAGTTATTTACGTTATTTGTTAGTTAATTAGTTAGTTTGTAGCGTAGTTTAGTTTAGTGTTATACCGTGGAGGAAGGACGGGTCTTTACCCACTGTATACCTGATCCACAGGCCGTCAGGAGGTCGTGTATTTTGTAACTATAAATACCCCTTCCATCCATGGAAGGGGTAGTTCTTTCAATCTAACATTTTACATTTTACAAAGCAAGTCTCTAGCTTGAACACCCATCTCTCTACTTTCTCTCTCTAAAATGGCTATCATGTATTTTGATCATCCAAGACCACCCGAATCATCAAACACAATAATATTATCGATCCTACAAATGGTACCAGAGCCAAGGTTTTTGTGTGTTGATGATTTTTTCAGTTTTGTTACATGGTTTTAAACTGGTTCGTGTATTTTGATGGTCGGAATATTTGTTGTCCGTTTATTATTTGTGGTTTACTATTTTTAACATGTATTTGGATTCTTCTTTTGGTCAATACTTCATGGTTCAAACTGGTCTTTACATGTTTTTGTGTCATCCATATGTCCAAAAATGATACTTGTTTTTTCATCTTTTTAGATTTTTTTTTTGTACCATCAGTGAAAATTTAAGGTCAAAACTAGTCTAATTTTTTGAGGTCAAAACTGGTCTATTCTCTTGGTCTAAATGGGTCAAAGATGAAGAGTTTCATATTCTGTTTTCTGGGTAAACTGGGTAAATATGAATATGGTCGGAAAACTCATCGGAAAAAGGTCATATTTCAAGTTAGCAACTTGTCGCAAAACTGTCCAGATGCCATGAATATATGTAGCGACTTGTCAATAGAATTGTGTAGCGAGTTGAGTAAAACTGCCTAGCGACTTGTATTTACAAGTCATAGCGACTTGGTGCTAGCGACTTGGCACTTGACTCAATATAGCGACTTGGACAGAAATGAAGAATGAGAAGACTTAACCAACACCACTTACAATTAATCCTAATCTATCATTACTCATCCTCCACTTACAATTTCAATCCCATATCTTTCAAAACCAAATACTGAAAACGAGAATCGAAAACAACAAACAATCTCAGAAAGTGTTCAATTGTAATCTTTTACAGATCTTTTCTTTGAACCCTCATCATCACGTGTTAGGACCGTTTAACATATAGATTTATGTGGTTTGGAGGTCTTGGTTGGTGGAAGAAAATGAAGATCTTCATCTCTTCTATTAAGAGAAAGTAGAGAGAGGGAGGAGAAAACACAAGACTTTTATTGATAAACACACACAATACAAATAACCTAATGATTCACCTCACCCCTCATGGAGAGTCATGAGGGGTATATATAGGCCATATCTTTGCCACTTAAACGATACTAGTCCCTAAGGGCAAAGTATACTATGCGTCTAGTCCAATTCACGTAAGTGATGTTATCTTTATAAAAAGCGAGGCTAACAATCTCCCTCCAAGATACCGTCACACGTGAATGGTTACAATGAGACCTATAAATACAAAACAAAGTAAATTACAATAGTAATGAACAATGTTGACTTTCTTGAAGCGCAGAGTCTCTGTAGTCTAGATACTGAGGCAAACTTGAAGTTTTATCTTCCGACGATCTCGGCATTTGATCTTCTTGTAGCTCTGAACTTCAACTGTAACGGTCTAGTTAGGTTATTACTCCCTCTTAACTAGTGAGCCTTTTTCTTTTTCTGCTCCCTCCTGAACCGACAACACTCTTCCAACACGTCTTTAATATTCAGACACGCAGCGGAGAAAGTAAACTCTGGATCGTACAATGGTTGTCGTTCTGGGAACATCATAACAACATAACTCACTTAGTATTGCATCCAAGTTGGTAAAAAGACCCGATGTACACACACTACTTCTCCTTCTTCGGTCTTAAGCATAAATCCCTTCGTAATCCAATCACGGAAGATGAAATACCAACTTCTCCCTCCTGATGGTTGCGAGCTATCAGAATCATCATAATGTTGCGTACATACCGTATTACCTTCTTGATGCAATATTAACATCATAGCTTGATCAAAATTCTGTGAGAATATGTCGCAAAAATACTCTCAATAATTTTTTCTAACCAACTGTTAATACAAATATCGTCATTAAACGTTATTTATATTTTTGATCTTTACCTAAGTTTTGTTAACGACAAAAGTAAATTTAATTTATATAAAAGCTTAAAGCTTGTCAAGTTTAATAGATATTAAAACAAGCTTTTTCAAATAATATCTTCATCATTTAAGCATTTACATTGTGACTAATCATATCTCAATATGAGTCTAAGCATGATGTATGATAGTAGTTTTTAGAATGTTTTAGTTTTTTAAAAACTAAACATTACTTATGCATTTGTATATTTCTAAAAATAGAAAGACAACACATGACATCATGTAATGCATCATGGAAATCATTGAAAAATTTCATTAGATATTTTGTGTGGATTTGTACTCTTCATATCTTACACAATCTTACATAGATATGGTTAAATTTGGCAAGATTTTGATATCTTGGCTGTCAGACCTGGCGGTACCAAAATGGTACACGGGCGGAACCCTTTTAAGGGTTCCGTGGTCCGTGGACGCTCCTGTCCATTTTGGCTATAAATAGCAATGCCAAACCAAGTAGTTTTTCATCCCTTTCTATCATACTCTCATACATATCTTCTCTCTAACCTTTCTAACTCAGTTTCATATCATATTAGTGATCTCTTTTGTAGCAAAGAAGATCAAGTCACATTGAATTTTCAAACGAGAAGTTAGAAGTCTTGTTTGTTTAGTGTTGTATGATCTAGTGTTGACTCATACTTCATTGTTGTATTAAACCATCATAATCTTGTGAGTGTGAGTGGTTAGTATTTTAGTCCTCAAAATACATTGTGTGTGGGAGTAGTTGTACCCTTGGAAAGAACTCGACATCTAGCTTAGTGTCGGAAATAGTGTAAGCGAAGTGTAAAGGTTTTCTCCGCCGGTGAAAGGAGTTTGTTGACTAGTGAAGTTAAACTCTCGAGTGTGAGACTCGGGGAGTGGAGTAGGGCAAGGAAAAAGAGTCCTTGTAGACCGAACCACTATAAACAACTTGTTGTGGTTTGATCATTTCTTTCCTTATTTACTCTTTACATATTGCTTGCATATTTCATTAACATATCTAAGATCAATATCAATTGATCTTTTCAATAAGTTTCAAAACAAAGTTTTTAATTGGTAAACTATTCAACCCCCCTTCTAGTTTTCTACAATTGGTACCAGAGCCTCGTTGTTCAAGAATTTCTAAAATAATTTGTATTTTATAAACTTGAAACGATCCATGGATTCCGAAAACTGTAAAGAAGGGCAATCTATGCAAAGACCACCACTCTTTGAAACCAATGGATTTATCTATTGGAAAAACCGTTTTGAAACATATGTAAAGTCAAAAGATATAGATCTTTGGTTTATTATTGTTAAAGGGGATTTTAGTTCTACAACAAAGGACATTTCTGTTGATGAACAAAAGAAATTAGTTGCAAAAAATAATGAAGCTAAAATGATGCTTTACAATGCTTTACCTAGAAAAGAATATGAAAGAATTTTTATGTGTGAAACCGCCAAAGATATTTGGGAATCTTTGATTGTTACATATCAAGGTAATTCACAAGTCAAGGATAACAAAATTGATCTTCTTGTTCAACAATATGAACAATTTGTTATCCCTGAAGATGAAACCATTGATTGTGGCTTTGCTCGCTTTAATACTATTATTACATCACTTAAAGCACTTGATGAATCTTTTGGTAGTAAGAACTTTGTCAGGAAATTTCTTAGAGCACTCTATCCCAAATTGAGAGCTAAAGTGACCGCTATTGAAGAATCAAAAGATCTCTAAAAAATGTCACTAGACGAGCTAATCGGTAACCTCAAAGTACACGAAATGGTGATGGAGAAAGATTCGGAGATCATCAAAGGAAGAAGTGAGAAGATCAAATCCGTTGCTCTAAAAGCAAAGGCGGAATCAAGTGATGATGACGAATCTTGCTCCGGTAGTGAAGATGAGGAATATGCCATGGCCGTTAGAGATTTTAAGAAGTTCTTTAGAAGAAGAGGAAAGTTCGTAAGACAACCTCGAGAAGAAAAGAAGCCATTCCGAAAAGATCGGGATGACAAAAAGGGTAAAGGTGAAAGAAAGTGTTTTAGATGTGGTGATGCAAATCATCTCATAAGAGAATGTCCCAAGCCACCTAAAATCAAAACTCAACGAGCTTTTGTAAGTGGTGCTTGGAGTGATAATGAAGACGATGAAGAATCAAGCAAGGAAGAGATCGCTCTAATGGCACATGAGTCAAATGAGGTACTTTCCGACTCTTCTTACTCTTCTATTGATGATGACACTTTGCAAAAACAATATAATCAATTGTGTGAGCTAAGTCTAAAAATCATAACTAAAAATAAATTTTTAAAAACCAAAAAGGAATTTTTGGAAAATGAAGTTTATGAGTTAAAAGAAAAAGCAAAACGACTTGAAAAGGGAAAAGCAAATGACGATGGTTGTAAATCATGTCAAGAGCTTAATATTGAAATAGAAAAACGAAAGCTCACACAAGATGTTCTAATCGACAATAATTCTAAATTTAAAAGGTTTAACAAAAACATCGCTCTTGCCGATGAAATAGTTAAAATCCATAAAACACCAGGAGACATGAATGGGCTAGGATTTAATGAAGTATTAATTCCAAAGAGTCAAAACAAAATGGCCGAAAAGGACGAACAATCTGTCAAAACTGCTGCAGTACAGCACGGACCAGACGGAACCAAAATAAGGGTTCCGTCCGTTGAAACAAATGGTGCCGTGGGTACTTCAGCATGACAGAATGTTCGTAATACGGACCGTACTGAATTTGTCAAAGTAACAAAGAAAACCAAGGATAGTGTTAAACTAAAACCAGCTGTTACATAAGGAGTAGGACTTGCTAAAAATGAATTTAGATAAAAAACTACTCAACAACGATATAAATCACCTTTTGCCAAACGCCCCTTTCCTAAGAGCAACCACAACGTACAACCCAACTACCAACACAATGGTTGGAATCAAAACTTCCCTAGACCATATCAAACTCCAGATTACATGTCATGGAACTCTTTCCCATCATTTCCATACATGAATCAAATAAATGGTATGTTTAACCCAAACGGACCCATGAGATATTGGGGACCAAATGCTTGAGTTATTTACTTCTTAGGTATGCTTGAAAGTTGGATTGGAACCTGATGAATGGATAAAAGATAGTGGATGCTCACGGCATATGACGGGCAACAAAAGTCTCTTCTCATCATACCAAGAGTATGACGGAGGTAATGTCACTTTTGGTAGTAATCTCAAAAGCAAAATCATTGGCAAAGGTACGATCGCTCATAACTCCCTAACTATTGAAAATGTTGCTCATGTGGATAGGTTAGGATTTAATCTACTTAGTATTAGTCAATTATGTGATAAAAAGTATAAAGTACTATTTGATGAAAATGGTAGTAAAATACTAAAAGATGGTATCACCATAGCTAAAGGAGTTAGGAAAAATAACATATACGTCATGAAGATAGATAAAACATATAACAACAAACTTTGTCTAACAACATTAGATGATAGCTCATCTCTTTGGCATAGACGCTTAGGTCACGCTAATATGAGACTTATACAAAACCTATCTTCAAAAGAGCTAGTTAGGAATTTACCTAAACTAAAATATGACCAACACTTTTGCGACGCTTGCAAAATTGGTAAACAAACCCATAGTAGTCATAAATCTAAAAATATGGTGTCAACATCTAAGTGTCTAGAATTATTGCATATGGACTTGTTTGGTCCATCCGCTATAAGAAGCTACGGAGGCAACTTATACACTTTGGTCATAGTAGATGATTACTCAAGGTTTACTTGGACGTTGTTTTTGAAAACCAAAAATGAAGCTTTTGATCAATTTGAAATTCTTAGCAAGAAAATTCAAAATCAACTAAGTGTTAAAATTGTGTCGATCCGAACGGATCATGGTCATGAATTTGACAACGAAACTCAATTTGGAAACTTTTGTGATACAAATGGTATAACACATAACTTTTTCGCTCCACGAACACCTCAATCAAATGGAGTAGTAGAACGTAAAAATAGAACAATTCAAGAAATGAGTAGAACAATGCTTAATGAACAAAACATTCCTCAAAAATTTTGGTGTAACGCCGTTGACACTTCTACATATATTTTGAATAGAGTCTTAATACGTCATTTCTTAAACAAAACACCATATGAGCTTTATAAAGGTAAAAAGCCAACGTTAGGATATTTTAGAGTCTTTGGTTGTAAATGCTATATTCTTAATACTAAGGATTATCTCACCAAGTTTGACCCAAAGTCTTATGAAGGTGTATTTCTTGGCTATTCTCAAACTAGTAAAGCTTATATTGTCCTAAACAAAGAAACAATGATAGTCGAGGAATCGTTGAACATAACATTCGAAGAAAGTCCACCTCCATCTAAGACATCACCTTTGGTAGATGATGACTTAGTTGAAAGTCAAATGATAGAAAATCAAGAAATAAATAATAATAACAAGGAAGATGAACCTTTAAATAAGGAGATTGTCAACATCAAAGAATCTAAAAGTCATCCTTTATAAAAAGTCGTAGGACAACTTAATCAAAGAACCTTAAGGTCACAAGCCCAAAATCAAAGTAATTATTTTTGTTTTGTATCCACCATAGAACCGAAAAACATAAATGAAGCAATAAAAGATGAGTCATGGGTAATTGCCATGCAAGAAGAATTAAACCAATTCGTTAGAAATGATGTTTGGAAATTAGTTCCAAAACCTAATGATCAAACCATAATTGGAACGAAATGGGTTTTTAGAAATAAAATGGTTGAAAATGGTATAGTATCTAGAAACAAAGCTAGGCTTGTTGCACAAGGCTATAATCAACAAGAAGGTATTGATTATGATGAAACTTATGCTCAGGTAGCTAGACTCGAATCTATTATAATATTACTTGCCTATGCATGTGCTTATGACTTTAAATTATTTCAAATGGATGTTAAAAGTGCTTTTCTTAATGGGTTTATTAACGAAGAAGTGTATGTTGCTCAACCTCCCGGTTTCACCGACTTTGAGAAACCACATCATGTCTTCAAACTCAAGAAAGCATTGTATGGTCTTAAACAAGCACCAAAAGCTTGGTACGACCGACTTAAGACTTTTCTTATTAATAACAAATACACTATGGGATTAGTAGATAATACTCTTTTTACCAAGAAAAAGGAATCACATATTATCATTGTTCAAATATACTTTGATGACATTATATTCGGATCAACTTGTCAAGAGCTATGTGATGATTTCTTTAAAATCATGCACGACGAGTTTGAAATGAGTATGATGGGTGAGTTAAATTTCTTTCTAGGACTTCAAATTAAACAACTAGAAGATGGCATATTTTTTTAACCAATCTAAATATATAAAAGACATTCTTAAGAAATTTGGTCTTGAAGATTCCAAACCAACTAAAACACCCATGTCCTCGGACACCAAACTCACCAAGGACGAAGAAGGTGAATCCGTAGATAACACTAAATATAGAGGAATGATTGGTAGCCTACTCTATCTTACGGCTAGTAGACCCGACATTATGTTTAGTGTTTGTCTATGTGCTCACTTTCAAGAAAACCCAAAGGCATCACACTTAGAAGCCTTAAAAAGGATTTTTAGATACATTAAGGGAACAACGTGTTTAGGATTATGGTATCCCAAAGGAACGGGTGTAGAAACCATAGTGTATGCTGACTCGAATCATGCCGGTGATTATGTCGATAGAAAAAGTACAAGTGGTATTTGCACTTTTGTTGGACATTGTCTCACTTCATGGTTTGCAAAGAAGCAAACGGCCTTAGCCATCTCAACTACTGAAGCCGAGTACGTCTCAGCCGGAAAAGCATGTCAACAAGCTCTTTGGATGAAGCAAGCTCTCGTAGATTACAGAATTCATCTCAACGACATTGTGATACTTTGCGACAACAAAGGAGCCATCGATCTCATCAAGAATCCCGTTCAACATGCCCGTACAAAGCATATTGAAATCCGTCATCACTTTCTTCACGACAATGTTCAAAAAGGAAACATCTCAATCGAGAAAGTATCCTCCGAAGACAACATTGCCGACATCTTAACTAAGCCTCTTAAACGAGAACCTTTTAATCTTCTTAGGCTTGGTTTAGGGTTAATGGAACCAAACATGTAGGATAAACATAGCCCAAAACATTAGAATAGTCAAAACAAAAAAATTTGTCTTGTATCTGCTGCTGTAGCCACGGCACCAAACGATAACACGGACGGAACCAAAAATTTGGTACCGTCTGGTCCGTGGTGTCTACAGAAGCAAAACTGCTACCTACAAAACATCTTCTTCCTCAAAACCCACTTTACCAAAACGTGTAAACATTAAACCAAGCTCATTATTGACATCTTCCCACTCACTAATCACTGAAGATAACATCATTGTAAGTATCCTAACTACATTTTATCTCTTAATTCTGAGTCTAGGATTCTTATTTATGCACAAAACTATCACAAATCATTACATGGGGTTTTATGTATGCTTTTATACCAAATATGAATTCAATTGGTAAAATGCATAACTAGTAATTGAAATTAGGTACTACATTATCATATTGCATAAACAAATCATGTTTCCCACTAATCAATAGATAATGAATATAAGGCCTTATTCAAATAACCAAACACCCCATGTCAATTTTTTTTTGAAAAGCTTCTCACTTGTAGAAAAACAATTCTTTTCATTGTTAATACAAATAGAAACGTTAGATTTTCATCACTTGCTTGCTCTTGAATACTAAAGGTATTGCATAACTAATATGCATTCTCGGGTATATTCAAATGAAGCCACATTGAATTAGGAGCATTTGGGTTATCTCATGGTATTTGCCAAACACCCCACTAAAACCACTTTTGTGCATAAAATGAGTCGAGATAACCGCAACTCCAAATTGTTTTCATATAGGCACACTCTAGAACCAAAACGTTAAAGTTTATTCTCATTTTTAACATATCAATTCTTGTCCTTAGGAATAACCATGGTAGTCGGAAGATTCTATGATCACAAAGACACCCTTGGGTATATTCCCAAACATCACAAAACCAAAGGACTTTCCAAGGAACAAGTAGAAATATTTAGGGGTCTAGAATCAAGGTACTTCCATGAGGGTAGAATCATTCACTCATCCTTCCTTGAAAATACCAATCTCCGTGAAGAACTAGCCGCCATTCAATTCGATTGTCTTCTTGACATCGATGAACCAATTTGTCCTAGGTTTGTGTTAGAATTCTATGCTAGTGTGACCGGCTTTAGTGATGAAGATGATGATGAATTTTGTCTTAGGTTTAGAATCAATCAAAACGACTACACCATCACCTTAGCCAATTTTGCTCAGGTGCTAGGAATTCCCAACCGAGGGACTTGTGTCTATTCGGATAAATGGTCACTCACCGTTCTTGATGCAATCAATGACCGCACTCTTCCCTACCAAACCCGTTTGGCCGATAAGGATGTTATCCGTGAACACCTTTTTAACCCAAAGGGTGATACAACCCGAGTTACCCGAAAGGGAAAAGAGGTAAACCGAGATCCATATGGAATGGAGCTAAATGAACTTAAGCCCGAATTTAAGAAATGGGAGGAACTACTTAGAGCCAACGTCATTAGCACCATAGGAAATAGGGATCACATAAACGCTTGCCTTTGTCACATGCTCTACAACTTGTCCACCCGACAACCATTCAATTTAGCCTACTACATCGCTAGGAGAATGATTGATATTCCAACTCAAGGATCGGTTGCTCTTCCATACGAGATGCTTCTCACCCGTCTCTATAGAAACTTTGCACCAATTCCACCAACCCCAAAAGGGATGCAACTTCACTATGAACTCATCCCTCACATCTTTGTACCTTTGAGTGATGAACGAGTTGCTAAGACAAAAGGCAAGAGAGCAAAACCTCCAACTCCATCATCATCATCATCAAATAGCTCCGAGGATGGTCTTCCAAGCTCTCATCTTCCACCTCATGAGTATTATGTGTCTCTTCCCGAGATCGAAAATGAATCAGCGGAATTCAAGCAAACTAAGGGAATGTTCAAGTACCTTGGTAGGATGATGAACAAGATTTACAAGAAGTTGGACAAATGAGGGTACTTTAAGGAGTGTTTGGAACAATACATTATCGTTAATGTTTGATACTATTTAGTTGTTTTTATTATGTAGGATGATAATATAACTTGAAACAATGTTGTATGCTAACAATCTCATGCAGAAGGATAACACAAGTATGCTATCAAATTTTACCCATTTTCACTATAATGTGAAAATCAAAAAGCCTTGCTTAAAATCTATGCTCCAGTATGTTTATACATGTGTTATTTACTTTTCCTAACTAGAAATGTTTAGTGTAACAACTTTTGAGAAAAATTTCAGGTTTCAGAAAAGTCCCCGACACCTAAAAACATACTCTGTCTACTTTTTTGCACTACACGGATCAGACGACACCAACGATTTGGTACCGTCTGTTATGTGAATTGGTACCGCTGTACCTGTACAGGCGGACCAGACGACACCCTTTTTAGGGTCCGGCCGTGTACATTTTTGGTGCCGTGGATCCTCCAGGTAATTTTCTGAATTTCGACTCTTTCGTGATTCCAAATTACCATCCATCACTTATAAATCAATCTTAACTAGTTTATACTCTTATTAGAACTAGTATAATTTACTTAGATATATAAGAAATCCATTTCCCACCAAAATTCAAAATTTTGAAAAATCCACCCAATGAGCCCTTTGGCATAAAGAAAGGAACCAAATTTTTGGTACCTTCAAATCTGTGGGTAATCTGATTGTTAGAAAATTCCACTCATTAGAACACATTTATTGCAAATCTTTTCTTCTTCACTCCATCTCTCTTGTATGGATTGACTTGGGTGATATGACTAGCATTCAACCCACTTCCAAATCATTAGGAACCTCATCTCTTCAATGGTTTAACATCAAATCAAACAGATTTCTCCATAATTTTTCACTTCTATAAATTGAGAGGTTTTACCATGATCATCCTCACACCTTCTTCATTCTTACCATTATCTAGCAAAGAAAAACCTAAGTCAAAAATGACAAAATCCTCTCCTAAACCTTGCAAGAAAACCGCTAGAATTAGTGTGAGGCCTTGTTGCTTTGTTAACCTTAGCTCCTCATCCGAGTCTTCTCCACTCACGATCTCATCTCCCATCCGAGATGATACAAGCCTTACCTTGGCTACACCTACTCAATCACACATTGTGATCACCACTCTACCACCTACAAAAACACCAACTTCACCTCCACCGGCACCCATCCAAACATCCAAAACACCCTCACCACCTTCACCACCAAGGTCTCCAACTCTCATTCCTATGGAGTTATTTTCCACTCCACCAACTTCACCAAATCCTTTCTTGGAGGACTTGGATGACTTGCCTCCTAGGCCAAATCATCCACCACCATTGCCATCCTTTGGCACAATTGAGCGAATAGCTCATGAATCACCAAGGTCATCTTTTGACCCAAACGCCCCACTAGGGCCAAAACCTCTTCTCTTCCACCCCATTCACAAAGACATTCATGGTCCTTTGTATGGGGACCATCCACTCCCAACATCAATGTCCCCTCATCTTGAGGACATTGAGGAGTGCATGTGGGATGCCAATCCCACTAGAGAGGAGATTCAAGCGGAACTCCACAACCTCCACCAATTCAAAGGCATGGTGGATTCTCACCTTAGTGAGACTATGCAAATGCAAAATGCTTTGCTAGCCTCCATCATGACCACCTCAAACATCCCCAACACCACCAACACATCTACCATTCCACCACCACAACCTTCCCAAACATACTATCCTCCTAGGCATGGTTGCTCAATTTGTGAGCAAACGGCCCAAACCGTTGAAAGGACCCGGGTTATGGTCCATGACTTTCAAGAGGAAATGAGTTTCATCCTCAATCACATCCTTGAGCGCCTCAACGCTCTTTCTCATCCACCATCTCATTAGGATGGTCATAGACTAGCATTTCTAGTTTTTCTTTTCTTAGGATTATCTTTATTTTCTTGTACTAAAAATACATCATTGTGTTCTCTTTTCATGATCTTTATTCATAAAAATTTTTAACTAATGAATGATGTTTATTATATTGTTGGTGCCATTCCATAGTGTTTGGAGATGCTTGTGAATGATCATTATTACTAAAATTTTTTTTGTAGCTTTATTTTCACAATCCATGTATCTTCCCATTAAGCACCCAATTTAGGGGGAGCTTTTATCAAGGGGGAGATAATGGCTCAGGCTCATTACATTCCGCATAGCCTCTTCTTTTTGTTGAGACAAAAAGGGGGAGAAAATAGAGAACTTGAACTTGTTTACATTTGACTTTTCTGAAAAAGTCAAACTGCATACATTGACTTTGTGAAAAAGTCAAACATGATACCTCATTGATAATACTTGACTTTTCTTAAAGAAGTCAACTGCATACTTTGACTTTCTGAAAAAGTCAACATCATGCATCAACTAGTGAATACTTTGACTTTCTGAAAAAGTCATACATCATACACTTACATTATCATTTCCTTTTCAAGTTCTAAAACTAATATTTTTATAACTCTTGCACAAACTTTGTATCTTTTATAAAAATAAAATTTATATTTTGTCCTCAACAAAAAGGGGGAGATTGTTAATACAAATATCGTCATTAAACGTTATTTATATTTTTGATCTTTACCTAAGTTTTGTTAACGACAAAAGTAAATTTAATTTATATAAAAGCTTAAAGCTTGTCAAGTTTAATAGATATTAAAACAAGCTTTTTCAAATAATATCTTCATCATTTAAGCATTTACATTGTGACTAATCATATCTCAATATGAGTCTAAGCATGATGTATGATAGTAGTTTTTAGAATGTTTTAGTTTCTTAAAAACTAAACATTACTTATGCATTTGCATATTTCTAAAAATAGAAAGACAACACATGACATCATGTAATGCATCATGGAAATCATTGAAAGATTTCATTAGATATTTTGTGTGGATTTATACTCTTCATATCTTACACAATCTTACATAGATATGGTTGACTTTGGCAAGATTTTGATATCTTGGCTATCAGACCTGGCGGTACCAAAATGGTACACGGGCGGAACCCTTTTAAGGGTTCCATGGTCCGTGGACGCTCCTGTCCATTTTGGCTATAAATAGCAATGCCAAACCAAGTAGTTTTTCATCCCTTTCTATCATACTCTCATACATATCTTCTCTCTAACCTTTCTAACTCAGTTTCATATCATATTAGTGATCTCTTTTGTAGCAAAGAAGATCAAGTCACATTCAAGCTTCAAACGAGAAGTTAGAAGTCTTGTTTGTTTAGTGTTGTATGATCTAGTGTTGATTCATACTTCATTGTTGTATTAAACCATCATAATCTTGTGAGTGTGAGTGGTTAGTATTTTAGTCCTCAAAATACATTGTGTGTGGGAGTAGTTGTACCCTTGGAAAGAACTCGACATCTAGCTTAGTGTCAGAAATAGTGTAAGCGAAGTGTAAAGGTTTTCTCCGCCGGGTAAAGGAGCTTGTTGACTAGTGAAGTTAAACTCTCGAGTGTGAGACTCGGGGAGTGGAGTAGGGCAAGGAAAAAGAGTCCTTGTAGACCGAACCACTATAAACAACTTGTTGTGGTTTGATCATTTCTTTCCTTATTCACTCTTTACATATTGCTTGCATATTTCATTAACATATCTAAGATCAATATCAATTGATCTTTTCAATAAGTTTTAAAACAAAGTTTTTAATTGGTAAACTATTCAACCCCTTTCTAGTTTTCTACACCAACCTTTAAATCGAACCTCCTTTGAATTCTCCAGCTAATTGTAATGACCACATGTGGAGATAACCCGATACGACTGACTTGAAAAGGAAGCAAACATCCCAACTTTGTGACTTACTGCTTGTTCTATATTTTTGACCAATCCACCACGCCGTGTGACACTGAGCACTACAACGTAACTCCTTAAAGTGATGGTTACACACTGTTAGCACTACAACGTAACTCCTTACATCAGTCATAACCAGATTGTCAAATTTCATAATGTGCTCCAACAAATTATCTTGAGACATGCATCCAAGCAACCATCGTCTCATAGATAAAGAAGTCCACCCGTGAAATGTCACGTCAATTTCTCGTCAATAATAACGTACAAAAACCCCGTAGTCATTTTTCACATCTTCGTTCAAGCCGTGAATTTGTATCCCTCGAGAAAATATTACCATACCAAAATACCACTCATTTTCTAAATATGAATTGTCATCCAAATTTTTAGCAAAAGATAGCTAAAAAATTCGAATGTCATTTTTTCTATTAACGCATCCTGCTGTCCACCTCTTGTAGCCTAACCATATCAAACATATGTGAAAGCCTAAGTCATCAATTTTCCATTTCCGGTTATTCTACTGAAGCCCAAAGCGCGAAGCCAAAGCCCACGTATCTGAGGTATACCGAATCCAGTTTATCTAGTTTTTATTAGAAGTGATGGTCATTCACATTTAGGAACTTTGTAACGTGTGTTAGATATCGTATTAGAATAGTCAACGGGCTCGTAGATTGGGCTAAGCTAAATGGTTAATCATTTAGTTAAGCTAGCCTTGAATAAGTTCATTTAACCCAATCCAATCCAAGCCCATCCACGAGGCCCATGGAAAGCCTTTTAGGGCATCTAGTGCTTGTACTATATAAACCCCTCAAAGTCTCATTTGAGAGGTGTGCTTGAAAGTGTGTGTGTGTGTGTGTTTTCTTTGGAATATACAACATCTTGTGTTCATCTTTCTCTCTACACACATATACGCATAACATTACTACATCAAGTCACCATCTTTCTCATCTTTGTTTCTTGTTTATTTACTCATAACGTGGGTGTTTGTTTACGTGTTCTACTCGTTTGGTTAGCTTTGGTATAAGCGTAAAGTTGATATATTTAAGGTCCTACAATTGGTATCAATCACCTAACAATGGTTTAGGAGTGTTTTGGTTGAAGTTTTTTGTGTGTTGTGCTTACGCGTAGCTCTCGTTCTCAAAATTTTTCTTGCTTAAAACTTTAATTTTTGCACTTAAATATTCAAGATTCTTATGGTTTAAGGTTTATATAGTGTTAAAGATTCTAGTTTTTGAAAAAAGTTCGAAGCTTTGCGTGTTTTTCTTCAGTTTTAAACTCGTTTGTATCTCGTTGTTCGTTTTTACGCATAAGCTGTAAAACCACTTTGGGTGAAAAAGGTCAAAACTTTTGTGTTATTTGAGTGTTTTGAAGGCTTTGAGTGTATCAGAAATCGTTTGATTCACAGGGAATTTGTTAAGCGTAAATTCAGAAAGTCAAAACCCTCGAGTTACGCGTAGAAAAAGTCAAAACCCTCTTTTTACGCATAACTTTTTACGCATAAGCATTTGGTTCAGAATCTTCGTGCAACAACGGTTACTCAGTGCTTCCCTCACTTGGATAAGTGTGTGGAACACTTCGACTTGTGGATATCTTTTACGCTGTGACAGTGTAAAGGATTTTTGGTTTTAAACCTAAGTTTACGCATAAGCATAAACACTTACGAGTAACACTCTACGCATAAGCTCACACTTACGCGTAAGGTTTTTACGACTAAGCATTTCTGTTTACGCATAAGATTACGCTTAAGCCTAAAGGTTACGCGTAAGATACTGTTTACGCATAAGAATCCTACGCTTAAGAACAGGTTTACGAGTAATATTTTGAGCAAAACTTCAAACGGCTATAACTTTTGAACCGTAACTCTGTTTTCAGCGTTCTACCCATCAAAACGACCGTGAGAACGAGGAGAATAGACCGCCGAATGAACTATTTAGGTCAACCTTCAAGTCCTAAAAACGCTCCGAAAAGAAGTTATTGAGGTTTTTAAGTTTTTAGACCAAATTTTCACTACAACAACCGAGCTTAATCTTCATCAAACACGAGTCCTTTATCGTTGAATCGATCCTACATCAACTTTATCATAACATACCTTCATCAATGGCAACTCAACAAGACATTCATGCAGCCGGTGCCGAAAACCGTCCTCCTATGTTGGAAAAAGGTGGTTATCTTCAATGGACAAGTCGAATGCTTCGTTACATCAAGACAAAACCTAGTGGAAAATTGATGATTAAATCCATTCAGAATGGACCCTTCATACCTCGACAAGTCCAAGACCCTGGAAATGCTGATGCAACACCTCCCGTCCCACCATTTTTTCGTCTTCATAAAGAATCGGAACACTCTGAAGAGGATCAGAAGCAAGTCGAAGCAGATGACATGGCAATTCATATTGTCCAACTGGGTTTACCAAGAGACATCTTTGCTGCTGTAGACAGTTGTGAAACTGCTTTCGATATATGGGAACGTGTTTGTCATGGAACTGAAATTGGTCAACAAGACACGGAGAACAAGCTGCTAACTGCTTGGGAGAAGTTTACATCCACTCCAGGAGAATCCATTGAATCCTACTATGGAAGGTTCTGCACTTTAATGAATGAGCTTATCAGAAACAAGTTGACACCCAGAACTATCGTGAGCAACATCAAATTCCTGAACAATCTACCAGAAGAATGGGGACGATATGTCACTATTGTCAACCAAACAAAAGACTTACATCAAGTGAACTTTGATCAACTCAACGATTTTCTGAAACAAAACCAAAATGAAGTGAATGAAGTCAGGAAAGAAAGATTAGCCAAGAATCATGATCCATTGGCACTCATTGCAAAGACTCAAACTCCAGTGAATACACAACAAAAAGCTTCATCATCTTCCACTAACAACAACTTGCAGCAATACATTCCACAACAACAAGCTGTTATCCCTCAACAACAAACCTATCAACCAGAACAACAACATTACCAGGAACAAGGAATAACTGATCTTGAAATTGAACAAGAACAAGCTTTGCTACAGGCATTTGCATTTTTGGGTAAAGCATTCAGAAGTCGCTATTCCACACCAACTAACAACAACCAAAGGATTTCATCAAACACTCGCAACAGGCAAATTGCACAGCCGGGTGTGAACATGGGTAATCAAAGACAAATGGTTGGAGTTATTGCGAACCCACAGGGATATGCTACTGGATTTCAGATGGGTAATCAGGCGGTTCTAAATCAGGGTAATCAGATGGGTCAGAATGTTGGGAATAGAGCAGTGGGTAATCAAAATGGGAATGTTGCAGCTCCAGTAGTTGGGATTATGGAAATGTGAATCAGGGTAATCAGGTTACGTGTTACAACTGTCAAGGAGTGGGTCACATGGCAAGGAGCTGTCCTACTAAGCCGAAAAAGAAGGATCTTGCGTATCTTCAGAAAGCTATCATGTTGGTACAAAAAGAAAATGCAGGACTTCAATTGAGTGCTGAGGAACATGACTTTATGGCTATTATGGATGATTTGGAAGACCTCAAGGAAATCAATGCAAACTGCATCTTCATGGCAAATCTTCAGGAGACTAAGTACGACACTGATTCTGACGCACCTCCTGTCTATGACGCCAATGCAGTATCTGAGGTACCAATCACTGATCCATGCTATAACAATGTCATATTTGATGTGTTTACTCATGACGAACAACATTCTGTGACATCAACACCTACTTATGATACATACCTGGACAATCCGAGTTGTAGCAATACTAACTCTGAGACTCCAGATGTGGATCCTAGTGGAGGCTATGTGGCACAAAATACTGAGACTGATGAGGAAACACGTGCTTATTTTGAATCATTAATCAATAACTGTGGCATTGAAATCGAGAAAGTTAGAACGGTCAATCGCGAAGTTAAGGCCGCGAATGCTAAATTGACCGCTGAGCTTGAGAGTTACAAGGAGAACGCAAAAGCCTTTGAATTTCATAAAAATAAAGAATCAGAATTAGAAATTGGTTATCGAAATTTGGTTTCTAAAGAACAACTATTGCAAATCAAGTATAACACACTTGATGTGAACTTGAACTTGAAAATTAAATCTTTAAACAAGGAAATTTCTGATTTAAATGACCAACTTTCTAAACAAAAAGAAATGTTTTCTGATCTTGAAAAAGAGAAGAAGCAGTTGATTACTGATTTTTCAAAACGAGAAGATTCTCTTCTTGATGAAATTCTTGATAAAAATGAAAAAATCCAAACTTTGGAAATTTTGCTTCTTAAAACGGGTCATTCTGCTCAAACAATCAAGATGCTTTCTAATCAAGTAAATCCGCGTTTTCATACTAATCATAGAATGGCACTTGGTAACGACCCTTCTTCGTTCCTCAAGAAAGCTCAGAAATCTCAGAATGTGTTAAACAATGGAAATGCTTTACATGAACCCATTATTGTTCGTGATTCTCTTGAAACGTTAGAACTATCTGAGGAGAGTAGATCAAAAATGAAACAAAAAAATCCGGAAATCAAACCAATTGATTATAACAAATGGAACAAAATTAACGGAATTACTTTTGTTAATCAAAAAGAAAAGTCAAAGTTTTCCATCACACCAAGTGTTTCAAACAAGGAGTCAACACCTGTTTCAAAATCTATTTCAAAACCAGTTGTTGTCTCAAATTCTCATTCGAACATAGAACAAATGTCTTCAAACAATCCTTTTAACACAAGTGATGCGAGAAGTATTTTAGAAAATGTGAAAACTAGAATTGCGGATCTTCAAGACACTGTTAAAACTAAAACCAATATTACAACAAACATCTGGTTTAATAGTTTTGATAATGAAAATAAAAAGTACTTTGAAACTCAAATTGCCCCTCAGCTGAATAACATCAACTCAAGGGTAATTCATTTTGAACAAGCGTTTTTGAAAGAAACAGCTGACTTTGTCAAGGACCATAAATCCCTAGTAAAGAAAGCTAATGACTGTGTCGAACACATCAAATTTTTGGAAAATTTAAATGACTCTCTCTTCGAAGATGTTCTGACTACTGATATTATGTCCATTATTTTACAAACATATTCTGTTGAAGATCATGAAAGACTCCAGTCTGAGACCTCCAAAATTGTTTCAAAATATGAAAAAGCACTTGAGAAACTTGAAAAAGAAAATGTCTCATATTTGAAACAACTTGATCGAAAAACTGAGGAATGCAAGTATGACAAACTGTCGTATGAGCGTGCCTACAATGACATGAAAGCGAAAAATCATCTTTTGAGGGCTCAGCTGGAATGTCAAAAAGGAAAGGCAGTGGATACTAAGGCTACAAAACCATTGACTGAGGAGAAAGCAAATGTTCCCAAACCAGTTTTAAAACCAAAAACGTCTATTTCTATGCCTCCTCCAAAAGTCAATGAGAAAAATGATTTATCCAAACCAGTCACTCCACCTGCCTTGCCTAAACAAAATGCTGAAAAAGGAAAAGCGGTTATCGAGAAACCAAAAGTTTTAGCTCCTGGCCTTTTTAAGATGAGTACCACTAATGCGTCTGCCTCCACATCTAAACCATATGGAACAAACGACATAAGTTTAGAAAAACACTCCAAAGAGACTAGGAAAGCTGAAACCACCTCTCTTGATAAAAATGTGAATCCTAATGAGTGTGCCTTACCTTCTACAGGACTAGGAAGCATCTCTAGGAGCAGCAGACTAAAGCCTAAGAGCAATACAAGGAACAATAGAGTCTCGCTTGCCTCTAAGAGTAGTCGCTTGAATAAAGAGAAGAAAGTAGAAGAACACCCTAGGAGTTTACCGCTTTGTAATAAGAAAGACATTTCATCTGAATGTAATGAACGTATGAACTCTGCTAAGTTTAATGAATCTGTTGAATCTATTTGTTTAACTTGCAAGAAATCTTTAACTAATGTTCATGATGATTGTGTTTCTAAGAATGAGATTGTTAAGCCTGTTAAGAAGAATGTTCCCAAAAGAACTTATGCTAAACGAATAGGAAGACTAGTTGCGAGACTTAGGCTTTACACTACTGATAGGGAGCATAATTTTTACTTTAGGGATGACATTTGGAAACCCACGGGTAGAACTTTCACACACCAGAATGGTAGAATGAGTGATAAACCTGTCTTACCAATAGACAACTTCTATGAGTGTGATCAGGATTTTACCTCTAACCCAAAGGAACCAAAATCAAAACGGTTTCCAAAATCTTCTTCTTCTGTTATTGGCAGGTTATCGAAATATGTCTTTGGATCGTCGACTCGGGTTGCTCCAAGCACATGACCGGGAATCTGAAGCTGCTGATCAATTTCGTTTGGAAATTCATGGGAACCGTACGTTTTGGAAATGATCATGTAGCAGCTATCATGGGTTATGGAGATCTACCTTTTGGAAATTATTTGATCACTCGGGTTTACTATGTCGAAGGGTTGGGACACAGTTTGTTTTCAGTCGGGTAGTTCTGTGATGCAGATTTAGAGGTTGCTTTTAGGAAAAATTCTTGCTTCGTTAGAAACTTGAATGGCACTGATCTCTTAACTGGGAATCGTGATACAAACTTGTATGCTATCGACATAAATCAAATGGCCTCTTCATCACCAATATGTCGTATGACACGAGCATCTGGAACAAAGTCCTGGTTGTGGCATAGAAGATTATCCCATCTCAATTTTAACACTATCAACAAACTTGCCAAAGACAACATCGTCAATGGACTTCCAAAGTTCAAATACACCAAGGATCACTTATGTCCATCATGCGAACAAGAAAAAAGCAAAAGAGCATCATATAAACCCAAATCCGTACCTAGTTCGGAAGCAAAGTTACATATGTTGCACATGGACTTATGTGGCCCAATGAGAGTTGAAAGCATTAATGGGAAAAAGTATATTCTTGTTATCGTCGATGATTATTCAAGATATACATGGGTTAGGTTTTTGAGATCAAAAGACGAAGCACCAGGCATCATCATCACCTTCCTGAAACGTATTCAAGTACTTCTTCAAGCTCCAGTAAGAGTAGTAAGAACAGAAAACGGCACATAATTCACCAATCAGGAGTTAAGAGCTTATTTTGAGGATGTTGGAATCACACATCAGACATCAGTTGTTAGAACTCTACATCAGATTGGGGTAGTTGAAAGAAGAAATCGAACTCTTGTGGAATCTTCTCACATAATGCTAATCTATTCTAGTGCACCGTTATTTCTATGGGCTGATGCTGTTGCCACTGCTTGTTTCACTTAGAACCAATCCCTAATCCATCCAAGATTCAATAAAACCCCATATGAAATTGTGAACAACAGAAAACCTGATATCTCTTACTTTTACGTGTTTGGCGCTTTATGTTATCCGACAAACGACAGAGAAGATCTAGAGAAACTGAAAGCTAAAGGTGATATTGGAATCTTCATTGGATATTCAGATAGCTCGAGGGCATTCAGGGTGTATAACAGAAGAACTAGGAGGATCATGGAGACGATGAATGTGAATTTTGATGAACTTTCACAAATGGCTTCTGAGAGACTCGCTCTAGAACCCACACTAAACCCGCAGACTTTTGGACATATCAGTTCAGGACTCGTACATCAAAGAGCTCCATCAACTTTTGTTGGCACACCTCATGAACAAGAATGGGAGAATTTCTTCGAGTTAATGTTCGATGAATACTATGGTGGAACTTCGAAAAATGCATCAAACCATAATTCCGCTGCACCCGCTCAAAATCATCCACCACCACCAACAGAAGATGCATCTACAACGGTTGAAACTAATGCACCAACTCCATCAACATCATCTACATCTACTCCAACAACTTCAATTCTTCAAACAGTTTTACCAGCAGTTGACGAGCAAACCCAAAACATATCATTTCAAGAAGAACCTACTCAAAACCAGAACGATGCAACGTTAGATGAAGACTTATTTGAAAACCCGTTTGCTACGGAATCAGCTGAATCATCTTCATGCTTACGAGAACCATCTAACTCGCACTCGTATAATCTACGGTATCCTTCTACTCTGAAGTGGACAAAAGACCATCCAATTGAACAAGTTATTGGTGAACCGTCAAGGCCAATTCAGACGAGACGCCAACTTGCCACCGATTGCGACTTGTGCATTTACCTTTGCTCAATTAGCAAAATTGAACCAAAGAACATTCGGGAGGCAATAGCAGAACCCACTTGGATAGAAGCGATGCAGGAGGAACTTCTCCAATACCGTCTACATGACTCTTGGGATATGGTTCCAAGACCAATTGACATTCACGTCATTAATTTCAAATGGTTATGAAAGAACAAAAGGGATGAAGAGATGACTGTAATTCGCAACAAAGCTCGTCTTGTGGCCAAAGGATACAGACAGAAAGAAGGGATAGACTTTGAAGAGTCATTCGCTCCGGTTGCTAGACTTGAGGCAGTCAAGATTTTCTTAGCCTATGCAGCTCACAAAAACATCACGGTTTATCAGATGGACATTAAGACCGCATTCTTGAATGGAACTCTGAAAGAAGAAGTGTACGTGAGTCAGCCAGAAGGCTTCATTAGACATGGAACATCCAGACTACGTCTACAAACTCAAAAAGGCAATCTATGGTTTAAAGCAAGCTCCGCGAGCGTGGTATGACGAACTGTCCTCTTTCCTTATCCTTAACAATTTCACCAAAGGAACGGTTGATCCTACCTTGTTTACACAAAAATGCAAAAATGACATTTTGATTGTTCAGATTTACGTGGACGACATCATTTTTGGGTCCAATAATCCGAAACTTTCAAAACATTTTGAAAATCTCATGAAAAGCAAATTTGAAATGTCCATGATGGGGGAACTAAAGTTTTTTCTTGGTTTACAAATTCATCAATCCCCACGTGGAATTTTTATTAATCAAGCAAAATATACAACTGAGATTTTGAAAAATCATGGTATGGATAATTGTGACTATGTTGGAACACCAATGGTAACTTCACCAAAAATTAGAGTCGATCTGTTTGGGAAACCTATCGATCCGAAGAAATATCGGAGCATGATTGGTTCTCTCATGTACCTTACTGCTAGTCGACTCGATATTCATTTTGCTGTTTGCTTATTAGCACGGTTTTAGGCTAAGCCTACCGAACTGCACCTCAAAGAGGTTAAAAGGATCTTTCGGTACCTGAAGACATCCATTCACAAGGGTCTTTGGTATCCGAAGGAATCCGGATTTGATCTAATTGCCTTTTCAGATGCGGACCACGCAGGTGACCAAGTTACAGCAAAAAGTACATCAGGAGGAGCACAATTTTTGGGTGAAAAGTTAGTAAGCTGGTCTTCAAAGAAACAAGATTTCACTGCACTTTCAACCGCTGAAGCTGAATATGTGTCTCTATCTGCGTGTTGTGCTCAAGTTCTATGGATGAGAACACAACTCACAGATTATGGCTTTACTTTCGATAAAATACCTATGTATTGTGACTCGAAAAGTGCCATAGCCATATCATGCAATCCTGTTCATCACTCAAAGACTAAGCATATCAGAGTCCGCTACCACTTCATAAAAGAACATGTGGAAGAATGTACTGTTGAATTATTTTTCGTGAAGACATATTACCAACTCGCCGATATATTTACTAAAGCCCTTCCAAAAGAAAGGTTTGATGATTTAGTTCGACGAATTGAAATGCGAAGCCTAACCCCTGAGGAGTTAGAACGTCTTCTCGAATCTTCTTGAAAATGATTTTCCAAAAAGCTTCGCTGTAAATAGTTTTGAAAAACAAAATACAAAATTTGAAAAACCAACAAAAGCAAAATATAAAAATATAAAACTTTCAAAAAATTCAAAAACAATATAAAATCAAAAATCCAAAAATATTCTTCTCATGACATGTCTCTCGTATAATCGATATTCTGTACGTTTCTAGAAATGTCATTCAACAATGATACGGGCATGTACAGATGCTTGAGCGAGAGTTCTTTTAATGTTTTCCAAAACATGTCGTTTCTCAAAATTTCTTCGAAAATGGCTTTCGTATACTTCTGTACGAAACCCGGACAAAAATGATGACTTTTGATTATTTCAAATCAAAAATCGTGTTTTTTAAAGAAAAATCAAGTGTACGCTTCAGTGCACTACACTTAAAACTGGTGAGAAATCATCGTGATCTTGAGCACTCTTTCAAGATTGTTCAAAAAGATTTTCAATATCTTTCAAAATATTTTGTGCTCAAGATAACTCCCTCTAAAACCCTTTAATTGTTTATGCTTTATTAAAGGGGGAGTATAAAACAAAAAAGTTCCAAATTCATGCTTAAATCAAATCCGTTTTTCTCCCCAAAAGATTCTAAAATGTTGTTTAATCCATTGATATAAAAAATATCACGTATATGCTATTTTTGAGGGGGAGGAGACGTGATTGAAATGTGATCAAAAAGTTTAATGTTTGTTGTTTGAATCTCAAAATGAGCTCGACTCAGTTGAAACCAATGAATTGACGAGGAATCATGTACCATCTCGAGAAACTTTCTATGGACTTGACCAGGACGAGTAATAATTTCAAGCTAGTTCTCTAGTGATGTAAACGTGTCTCGAATCGGTCTAGTTCATTTAAAGTCGATCAATTCAAAAAGTGCGAACTCTACCCTCTATGTGCAGATTTCTGTCAAAACATATAAGCACATGTGAAGATGGAGTGTTTCTGAAAATATAAAACTTACGGAATGTTTCAAGCATGTTTTCTATCATAAACACTCTGAGAGATTTTCAAGAAAAATGGTTTTATGGAAACATGGGACACTCATGGAGTTATAAGGTGACTAAGGATAGGAAAATCCGTCCTATGATCCGCCAGAGCCGGAGGGATCTACCCAAGGACATCTCAAATAGTTAGTATTAGAAGTCTTTAGGAATGATTGAAAAAAAGGAGTAATGTGAGAAAGGAGAAAGAAGGGGTTGAAGAATTAAAAAGAAATGTAATGAAAAAGGGTGAAAAGAAATAGCCCTCCATAATCAACCTTAGGGCAGAAACCGGGTTCAATACATATGCTACTGGTCGTCACTAGATGACACTGGTATTGAAGACAAAGACGCATGGACCCAGTGACGCACTGCACTAAACCTTCTTGCCACTCATTTCCTCTTAAAAGGAATTGTTTCATTCTCACTGGGAACCCTACATAATCTATCGACTTTCTCTTAGAGATCGTTGGCATTGAAGAAGGAGACCCTCTCCCTAGTCTCCGCTCAGGAAAACCAAAATGCACTATTGAGTCTAGAGCTACGAGATTCATCAAAAAGATCTCATAGGAACACTTGATATTTCATCGCTTGTTGTTCAACAATAAGGGCACAAATGATACATTCTAGAGTCTTACGCAGGTCTTAGCTATCTGCCAGAACATTTATGAGAAGTTTCACATCTGTGATCTTCAGTGATTGAATGGAAACTCCTGCCAGGGTCAACATCAAGCAGCCCTGACAGCAGGTCACATCGGTAACTCCCCATGGATTACGCTTAGTGTATCTCAAACGGTCTACAGTCGTGGAGTGATGCTTCGGTGTACTTCAGCGACTCATCTGAATTGTAGATGTACTTCGGTATATCGTGTTATCTCACTTGTGGGACTCCAGTTCAGGAACGGCCTTTGTAAGAAATAGAGATGTGTTTTCACACTATGCTGTTAACACCCTCGAAATAGAGATGTATAAAGACTTGAGAACTACATCATTGGTAACCAAAAGACAAATAGAAGTGTGAGCATGGTGGATAAAGGCGTGGAGACACCTAACCAACGAAGTTGACAATGGCTCTATACCACATTAACTGATCACAAAGCATGAAGGAACAATGAAACAAGACTATTCTATATCTACACGCAAAGTTCAAGCTTAAGAAAAGTAAAGATCTAATCAAGTGGAGCATCTTTTGAATGACCACCCCTTAGGGGGAGATTGTTAGCCTTAATAGTTTTTATTAGA
This sequence comes from Chrysanthemum seticuspe, assembly GCA_019973895.1. NCBI lineage: Eukaryota > Viridiplantae > Streptophyta > Magnoliopsida > Asterales > Asteraceae > Chrysanthemum > Chrysanthemum seticuspe. The sequence goes on along the minus strand of BPTQ01000008.1, from coordinate 105,724,374 downwards.
AGTGATGGTCATTCACATTTAGGAACTTTGTAACGTGTGTTAGATATCGTATTAGAATAGTCAACGGGCTCGTGGATTGGGCTAAGCTAAATGGTTAATCGTTTAGTTAAGCTATCCTTGAATAAGTTCATTTAACCCAATCCAATCCAAGCCCATCCATGAGGCCCATGGAAAGCCTTTTAGGGCATCTAGTGCTTGTACTATATAAACCCCTCAAAGTCTCATTTGAGGGGTATGCTTGAAAGTGTGTGTGTGTGTGTGTTTTCTTTGGAATATACAACATCTTGTGTTCATCTTTCTCTCTACACACATATACGCATAACATTACTACATCAAGTCACCATCTTTCTCATCTTTGTTTCTTGTTTATTTACTCATAACGTGGGTGTTTGTTTACGTGTTCTACTCGTTTGGTTAGCTTTGGTATAAGCGTAAAGTTGATATATTTAAGGTCCTACATCACGGATCAAAAAATTTGTTTGAAGACCAAGCTCCATTTAATATTCGAATTAACAAGAAAAGAAAATATAACAACAACGTTATTTTTCTTTCCTTAAATTCGGTATATGACCTCTGGAAAACATCAAGAACTCATTTAGATCTCAGTCCTTACTATTCGTTATATTCACAGAAATATAATGAACCTTCAAGGTCTATAAAACGAAAGTAAAAGATCATCTTCGATCTATGTTGGTTACAATATCCGAAAAAATAAAATTTGAAGAAAGAACAAAACCATTTAGGGTATCATCCTTTCCTCATTTTCGGTTAAATGGAAAACTAAACATCAAATTAAAACCTACCCAAACCTGTTTATGTGTTATTGAAGCCGTCTCTACCATCCCTATGGCGTTAATATAGACCTTTGTCATCCCTGTGGCGAGGACATATAGGTAGTAATATGAGAAGTGATTGAGAAAGATTAGGAGAGATGTTTGATAAACTTTTGATGAGTCTTGATAAATTAATATGGTATGATGGATTAGGGTTGGGTGATTTTTTTTATTTGTCTGCGCTAAGAGTATTCTTAGGGTTTGAGAAGCAGGAATGTGATGAAGGGGGTGGATTGTTAAGATTAGGGTATGGAATGAGTATTATTAAGGTAGTGTGAGATTGTGGAACATTTTATACTCACGTGGCTTTAGGTCATTGTATTTAATGGGCCCATGAATTGTATGTGCTATTGGATATTATGCTACTTTTGATTGATCATGGGCCAACCTGAATCAGCTGCTATCCTTAGTGAGCCGTATATACATTTGGGTATAAGGCTATGATGGACCTCCTTGATAAATGGATCGGATATAGATTACTATGGGCTGAACTAATGATATATTCAAGGGTCGTAAATGGTTTTTATGTGTGAAAGGTTATATTAATGAACGCTGTGTGGTATAATGGAATGTGTAATTAAGGGAATGATTGGCCTTTGCTTTTGATTAATATTCGATCGAGGATTGATTAAGTTCCATTGATCCAATTCGAATGGATCGGATAGTGCGGTCTATTAATGAGCTTGGTCAAGTGTAATTTTTATGAAATATGTGATCAATGAGCATCAAATGAAGTGGGTCGGATGTTATGCACTTTAGAATGGGCCGTGAGATGACTATTTATGGACCAGGCGTTCGATACATGCTCGTATATTTGGATTTAAGGTTTATGGTAATTTATGGAATACAAGTTGTAATTTGATGTGATGAAGCTTGGTACTTTGGCTTATGCATTTTCACGAAAGATATTATGTCTTGGCTTGAAGTGATATTGGAACTTGGGTGACTACGGGATTGTTTGAGTTCGATATTTCTTACTTGAAAGTGAAGTGAGGTTTTCCGGACGCGTTTACTTATTTTCGTCTTCTTTCTTTCTACCCTTCCGATAAGATGACTTGTTTGGGCGTTTATAGAGGGTGATAAAGACTTGGCTATTTAGTTTCGTTTGTGATTCTTTCTCGCTTAACCCACAATGTAACTATCACTTCGGTGTCTCATGCAGTTGAGGATACGTCAAGAGGTTTTGTACTTTGGGTACACCGTTTCTTTTTCACAAGGATTAGTACAAGCATAAGTAACAAATCTGGGGAATTTTTCATCATGTTCAAGCTTGGTATATCAAATTTACTTCTTCTAGTGATCACTGCAATAGCCGGCAGAATGCGTGAATGATGTGTTTACCAAAGTGTTGATTGGATGGTTAATGATGTTGTTGATGTTGGATAATGAACCGTTGATGAACCTCTGCATGTTCCCCTAAAACAGATATTCACCGAAACCAATGTTGTCATAACACATTCAACCTGACATTGTTTACGGTTTAGTCTTGATTTTGTAAAATCCCGCGAAAGAAACTATTTCTCGGTTTAAATCCTAGACTTGCGAAATCCCGTGACAATGGAAACATCCTGGTAATAGTAAAGTACATTTCCGGATCTATCGTACGGTTTATTCTTGGTCTTGTAAAATCCCGCGAAAGAAACTATTTCTCGGTTTAGACCATAGAATTGTAAAATCCCGTTATGATGGAACCATCCTGGAGAGAGGAAAGTGTATTTCGGGATATTTTCTGATCCTGGTGCTATGGTTTCTGCTTCAAAGAAAGGATAAAAGGGTGTATTTCATGAATTGGATGTGTGTTTGGATATTCGTCATGGTAGTTTGGTTATTACATGGTTTTATGGGGTTATGTGCTTTTAACCATGGTCGGGATGAAACCATTATCAGAGTTCACTTAAAACGTCAAAGGAGGCTAGATTTGAGCTTTTAACCAGAAGATGTGACAACGGCGTCTAATTCAGTATTATTTATTTGAGGTTGAAGTGAAATATCACGGGCGAGTGTACTTAGTATCTGAAGGTATCGGGGATGGATGGATGAAGATTCTTCATGATCCTTGTTCATGCTTATTTTCAAAAACGAAGACTTGGAAATCTAGTTATTGTTGGGTGACTTTTACCTCTTCTTTTACCACTTGGGGGAATTGGGCTCTTATCACCTCAAAATAACTATCACTTAAAGGAGTTACGTTGTAGTGCTCAGTGTCACATTCAATTGTGGATTTTCAAGAGGTGATGTACGTCTTATACTTGATGGTTGGTTGGATGAAGAGTATAGAGTACTTAGAGATTCAATGGAGCATGAAGTCTCGGCACCGCTCTTTGTTACATGTGTGCAAGTTTAAGTCACGAGTTCGGGTTATTCTACTTCAGGGTAAAATTCATCATATTGGGTGTTCTCCATCAGCTGTCACAACAAAGAGCCTACTGAATGATAATGGGGTTGATTACATGTTTTGCCAAGAGAGCTGAAAAGAGAGAGATTTATGACGTATGAACACAACAGTTCATGCCTCATACTCTAAAGAAAAGAAATGTGTACATTTCAGTGCGCATTATCTTCGAAAGAAGAGAAATCTTCTTATGACATTTGAACACAACAGTTCAAGCCTCGTTCTCTAAAGTAAAGAAATGTGTACGTTTCAGTGCGCATTATCTTTGGAAGAAGAGAATTCTTCTCTATTATGACCATTCTCATCAACATGCTTCATGCTTTTTCCACGTGCTTTCGATTATCAAGTGAACCGGGCTACCGTTGATTGTTTTCTTATTCCACTTGCTCAACTATAATGACGATGGCGACATCATGTGCTAATTTTGCAGGGGAGAAGTGTGAATAGAATACATTTGTTGAAGATATTCACTTATTCAATCAAGAATGGCAACTCCGTATGCAATTCTTGAGGGGGAGAAGGGTGCTATGGTTTCTGCTTCAAAGAAAGGATAAAAGGGTGTATTTCATGAATTGGATGTGTGTTTGGATATTCGTCATGGTAGTTTGGTTATTACATGGTTTTATGGGGTTATGTGCTTTTAACCATGGTCGGGATGAAACCATTATCAGAGTTCACTTAAAACGTCAAAGGAGGCTAGATTTGAGCTTTTAACCAGAAGATGTGACAACGGCGTCTAATTCAGTATTATTTATTTGAGGTTGAAGTGAAATATCACGGGCGAGTGTACTTAGTATCTGAAGGTATCGGGGATGGATGGATGAAGATTCTTCATGATCCTTGTTCATGCTTATTTTCAAAAACGAAGACTTGGAAATCTAGTTATTGTTGGGTGACTTTTACCTCTTCTTTTACCACTTGGGGGAATTGGGCTCTTATCACCTCAAAATAACTATCACTTAAAGGAGTTACGTTGTAGTGCTCAGTGTCACATTCAATTGTGGATTTTCAAGAGGTGATGTACGTCTTATACTTGATGGTTGGTTGGATGAAGAGTATAGAGTACTTAGAGATTCAATGGAGCATGAAGTCTCGGCACCGCTCTTTGTTACATGTGTGCAAGTTTAAGTCACGAGTTCGGGTTATTCTACTTCAGGGTAAAATTCATCATATTGGGTGTTCTCCATCAGCTGTCACAACAAAGAGCCTACTGAATGATAATGGGGTTGATTACATGTTTTGCCAAGAGAGCTGAAAAGAGAGAGATTTATGACGTATGAACACAACAGTTCATGCCTCATACTCTAAAGAAAAGAAATGTGTACATTTCAGTGCGCATTATCTTCGAAAGAAGAGAAATCTTCTTATGACATTTGAACACAACAGTTCAAGCCTCGTTCTCTAAAGTAAAGAAATGTGTACGTTTCAGTGCGCATTATCTTTGGAAGAAGAGAATTCTTCTCTATTATGACCATTCTCATCAACATGCTTCATGCTTTTTCCACGTGCTTTCGATTATCAAGTGAACCGGGCTACCGTTGATTGTTTTCTTATTCCACTTGCTCAACTATAATGACGATGGCGACATCATGTGCTAATTTTGCAGGGGAGAAGTGTGAATAGAATACATTTGTTGAAGATATTCACTTATTCAATCAAGAATGGCAACTCCGTATGCAATTCTTGAGGGGGAGAAGAAGTGTGAATTTACTGCATGGTTGATTGATTACTGAGAATATATGGTCAAACGGCTCCAAACTCATGTAAGAAACCGAGCTTCTTCTTATCGGGTCATCTTTACATGGTGTTTCTTCTATGAGCCGCTGGTTGACATCTTCACGGGCTGATATGGTTAAATGACAAAGTGCTTCCTATTGTGGGGTTGATTTCCTTGATGAACATCTTTCTGTTCTTGTTTGATTGGGAGGGATTTGATTTAAGGGGATTTGCTATTTGTAAGTTAATGGGAATGCAGTTGGTGAGTTGAAGATGTTGACTTTCTATTCCCCAATTGGACAATATTGAAGAAGGTCGAGTCTACAGTCGGTTCTACATTTTCTGCTACATGTTATAAGACTAAAGACGAGTTGCATTTAACAATCTAAAGACTTCTTCTTAATTCAAGCATTCATCATAAAGATTGTCGGTTTAGGGGAGAGCACTAATTGGGGGAGGGTGAAGTGTCTGATTTAATCCCCAATTAGACTTGCTCACATTCTTCAGCAAGTTGATTCTCACAGATACATCTGAGCTAATTATGATCTTCTCAAGAAGATTTCTAGTATACGGGCTTACAATATGTTGCTGATTCTGAAGTATCAAAACCAGCAAGGGGGAAGGAGACACACATCTAAACAAAAAGTGAGTAAACTTGATGAACTTAATTCTTTTAAGTGATTGAAGATATCCCGAGAAGACAAATGTTATTACCGCAGAGAAACTCAAGATTTGACTCATGGCGAGTAAACTTGATGTACTTAATTTTTCTAAGTGATTGAAGATATCCCGGGAAGACAAATGTCATGACCGCAGAGAAACTCAAGGTTTTACTCATAAAGGCTTTTAGTGTTATTATTCCAACAACGTGGGGGAAGTGATGTAAGAGAAAGTTTTTGAAGATAAAAAGAGGTACACAAGTGTGTGATGATTTCGATGTTATCGCAATCATCAGGGGAGAGAGAATTGTGTACATTGGGGATGCTCAGCTGCTTCACTTGAGGGCTTAATCAGTGATTCAGAGATATAATCACTTATTCCGGAGTGGACATCCGTAGAGATTGTCATCCGCAGAGATAATCAGTGATTCGGCCTGCTTCTTCAATGTTATCGGTTATTCTCTCTTTGGGCATTCGGGTACTTCGGGTTCTTGAGCTTCATACACTATAATCAGGGGAGAGAAAAGTATACTTCGGGGTTATTCTTTGGCTATTGGACTTAATCTGCTACTTCGATGGTATAAGTTTCTTTGTATTTGGGTATATGTGTATTTGGGTTCGTGTGCTCTAGTCTAAGAGACTGACTGCATCAATTCGTCTACTTGGGGGAAGTGGTTTCTTGACAACTTGTGGTATGGATTGCTTCAGACTTCAGTGGGTATGGAATTTGAGAAGATTATTTAAATGTGGGATGATACGTTGCTGTTGTTCTATTGGATGATATAACCTCAAACGAAGAATCACGGTGATTATTCTTAAAAGGAGCAGCAGGATCAATGATAATGGTGTGCTTCTTGGTGCACCTAGCTATTGGAAGCTTTAAAGAAAGCTTTGAATCTGCTCAACATAAGTATTTTCGGTTTGGGGGGAAGCTGCCAAAGTCTCTCTTTCTCAAAGGCTCATGTTCTATCTTCTATTCTGGAGCCTCAGAAGCTTTGGTGGTGGAAGTTTAAGAGATTACGAATTCTATCTTCTACAACGGGGCTGTTCGATATCCTTATCTCGGTACTCGTATCATCATCTTTCTTCAACTATATCATCTACTCTATCTTTTTATATACTTTTCAAAAACCAAAATACAAAAATATAAAACCAACAAAAAGAAAATAGAAAAATAGAAAAGTTCAAAAACCCATAAAATCAGAAAATTTCAAAAATACCAAATATATGTTTTCTCTAGACATGTCTTCTGGTATCGATAACATCTACGGTCTTAGAAATGTCATTCAATAATGGCACGGGACCATAGATGAAGTTCGAGCAGGAGGTGTAAATATTCTTTTCCAAAACATGTCTCAAACTATGGTTTGCTATTATTTCAGATAGCAACCCGTTTTTCAAAGAAGGAAAGTGTTATGCTTAAACATTTTTCAAATATTTTGTGCACTTATCCTAAAACAAAATGAGAAAAATATGTCGAAGGACTACTGTTCCTACACAAATGTTTTTCCTTCTATAAATTCTTCAGAAAAATATTTGTTGTTTTTAACAAAATGGTGGAAAATGAGTTGCTTGTAAATCAATCAGTTTCAGAGTTTTTGGAAAAATTGAAAACTCAATCAATGACTTCAGCGCTTTTAAATTTTTCAGAAAAATAAGTCATTGATTGAGGGGGAGAATGTTTTCAAATCTATATCATCTAACGAGATTATCTAATTATCCTGTATGCTTAATTGAAAATGATGTTAACCTACGTTGAAGGACTAGGTGCCTAGGATATGATTGTTAGGATTAGATGATTAGAGTTTGAAAAACACATAATCCCATGCTTTATATGATCTGATTGATATGTTGAATTGACTGTTATTAGTCGATTGTTGTTTGGGTGATGTCGAACACCATATATCTGTTTGTGTTCACTAACGAATGCAGGTATATTGGCATATAAGAATGTTCCCGATCCGGATCCCACAACTGAAGACGATTGGATGCCGAAAGGAAAGGGCAACTATATCTTGGGTCGACAAATGAAGAAACGGAGCTTAATTTGACTTCAATGGAGAGTTGGCATGAAATGCAACGTAAGAGGTCTCACTGCATCAGCATATGGTTTTCTTCTAAGTGATTGAAGAAACGGAGCTTAATTTGACCTCAGTTGGCATTAAAATGCAACGTAAGAAGTCTCACTGCATCAGCAGACGGTTTTTCTTCAAAGCCCTACAACAGCAACATCAACAGAAGCAGCTCAACCACTTAACATATCTTTGTGTAGGATAATTGTGATGATACCATCTTCTTAAAACAATTTTTAAAATATTGTTTTGAAAATGGAAAAATATTGTTTTGAAAATAAACTGGACTAAATTTGAAAATCACCGGACTTCATTTTATCAAAACTTAAGTCACTCAATCATCGACTACGGTCATCGATTGAGGGGGAGAGTAATTTACAATAAAATATTTTCAAACGATATTTCTTCATAAAAGTCCGTTTGTACGTAATAAAGTGGTGATCTAAATATTTAATGTTATGTCATGGTATGATTTTTCATTAAGAATCAAGATCTTTCAAAATGAAATTTTTTCTGTTCTTGTTTGATTGTGAAATTGTTTTATTTTACTTAAAGATCTCCTAAAAAACTATCATACCTGACACTAACAATCTTTAATGTCTGTTATTGGTCCTTATCTGTCATTTTTTCAAAATTAAATCTTGCCACGTCTTTCCCCTAAAATTTTCCAAATGATTTAAATCATTCAGGATCACAAATCTAAAATGGTTTGATATTTTTGATCGGGGGAGAGATCGTGATTTAAATCTCAAATCTGTTTTAGTCCTTTAAAGGCACTCCTGCCTCCATGTGCCAAACGATTTCAATATATGATGCACATGTTGAGGAGGAGCAGTTATCCAAAAATAAGATGAGTATTTTAAATGAGGCACATTTTCTCCCATGTTTTCTAAACCTTGTTAAATCACTTGTGATCCAAAATCTCAAAGGGTTTGATATTTTTGATCGGGGGAGAATTTGTGATTTAATAATGAAATTTGATAATGGATGATCGATTTGATTCAAAAGTGCTAGTTCTCTCTAATATGGGCTAAACTCTTTCATATATTGATGCACATATTGAGGGGGAGCGAATGGTTTTTTAATGGCTTGTGTGATCGTAATTGTGCTTCAAAAGAACTCTTTCCTCTATGTGATAAAATGATTTCAAATATCCTATGCACATATTGAGGGGGAGAATTTACCAAAGAAAATCAAATGGCTTTTTCTATGAAAATTGTGATCAAAGAAAATATTTTAACGTCCTCTTGCCTCCATGTGCTAAACAATTTCTAAATCATATGCACATGTTGTGGGGGAGGTTTTCTAAATGATCAAAACTATTAAGGTAGAAAATGCTTTGATCTCGTATCACAAGTACCTTGATTGTTTTTCCAAATGATTTTTCAATTGGTTTCAAGGAAGAAATGAACTGTACCAAAAGACCGACCATTTTACTTTATGTATAGAGTTATAAGGATGGCTAGGTATTTGTTCCCACGATCCAGCCAGAACCGGAGGGATCTACCCAGGGACAATCCACTAGATAGTGTAGAAGTCCTTAGGTATGATGAAAAAAGGAGAAAAATGAGATATGGGAAGAGTGCGGACTGAGACAGAGCTAGTACCAAAATAAACCCAACAAGGTTCTAGTAATGAAGTCTCGGTAAGCACTGAAGGGGTTGAAGAATGAAAAAAAAACAAAATGAGAAAAAGGTGAAATGAAATAGCCCTCCAACAATTAAACCTTAGGGCAGTAACCGGGTTCAATACATATGCTACTGGTGGTTACTAAGGTAACACTAGTATTGAAGACAAGACGTCATGGACCCAGTGACGCACTGCACTACAACTTCCCAAGCTACTCAAGTTCCTCTTAAAAGGGCTTGTTTCATTCTCACGGGGAACCTACATAATCTATCGACTTTCTCTTAGAGATTGTTGATATTGAAGAAGGAGACCCTCTCCCTAGTCTCCGGCATAGGAACCAAATGTGCACTATTGAGTCTAGAGCCAAGAGATCATCCACAATATCTCATTAGGACACAAAATTAATGAAGACTTGCTGTTTCACACTATGTGGAAAGTAAGTATATATTGAGAGTCCTACACATTATCCTTGTGGTATTGCCAAAACATCTGAGTGATATGCAAACATATTCACAATGAAGATGGAAAGCCTTCTAGAGCCAACATCAAACAAGCTCTTGGTAGGTGGCATGTGAGATCTTCTAAAGATCAAGCTTGTGACAACTGGATAGAAACGAATGGGCGATTCACTCTTGAATCAACCTTGGTCCAGGATTGGAATTGACGAATAATTTTGGAAAAACCGTTCGATGTGCAAACCTTCTTTTCTCTAGCACGTCGAATGTGTACTTATGTTTTCAAACACAAAAAGTATCTCTGATTAAAAAAATACTTTTGGAAAAACCTTTCGATGTGCAAATCTTCTTTTCTCTAGCACGTCGAATGTGTACTCTTTTCAAATACAAAAAGTATTTTTGATTGAAAATTGATCTTTCTCATAAAACCTTCATTGTATTGCAAAACTCTTTCTTCTAAGCAATACGCGATTGTTTTCAAATCATTTTTCATCAATCAGTAAATCTCAATTTGCTGGTTCACTCACTTCGTGTTGTCTTCTTTGAGATGTTCCGGTTTGAGAACGGCTAGAACAGCTGCGAAACCCTGTCAAGGAGATTCTTAGGAATCCTACCTGATCACAGGCAGTACTTGTTTTGATCAACGGGGAACCGTGGGGCGTGTACCTCAATTCAACGAAAGTGATCAAAGACACTTTTGTGTGTTTTATTGCTAACTGTTGTTTGCAGGTACATTTGGACGGTTACAGCTGATCAGAATTGAGGAGTCAATCCAAAGTCGCATGCTCACAGCATCTACAATTAATTGAAGAAATCATGACTTGTGCATATCTACAGAACCTGGCTCAGATATTTCTATATTATGTTCCTGCTGCACTGCTACAAATATCTTGAACCAGTAAAAGCTTCCGCTACTCTGATGGAAAGATGTCATGATCCAAAAGTGTGAGCATGTCGGTCCAAAAGTCACAACATCACATGAAGGCAACACAACTATGGATGATCCAGAGAGATTTACTGTGGCTGATGATCTCAAAGAAAGCTCAAAGATCATCAAGATGTGGATCAGTTCAAAGACCTCCACTCAAAGTACAAAACTATGCGGACTTTGAAGAATCACTACTAAAGCACAAAGATTGCGGAAATTGAAGAATTGAAGTCTACGAGCTCAAGAACAAAGTCAAGAATAGAATGCTAGGATGAAAAATGTATTTCATGGGGTGACCTCCCTTAGAGGGAGATTGTTAGGAATTGGTAATTCTATGTTAAAGTGTCGGTCACCCCAATTATAGTCTAGCATAAGTTAGCTGGTAGACTTGTAGTTATTTACGTTATTTGTTAGTTAATTAGTTAGTTTGTAGCGTAGTTTAGTTTAGTGTTATACCGTGGAGGAAGGACGGGTCTTTACCCACTGTATACCTGATCCACAGGCCGTCAGGAGGTCGTGTATTTTGTAACTATAAATACCCCTTCCATCCATGGAAGGGGTGGTGCTTTCAATCTAACATTTTACATTTTACAAAGCAAGTCTCTAGCTTGAACACCCATCTCTCTACTTTCTCTCTCTAAAATGGCTATCATGTATTTTGATCATCCAGGACCACTCGAATCATCAAACACAATAATATTATCGATCCTGCAGTAGTAGTCATAGGAATGAAGTGGGTTTTCAGAAACAAAACTGATGAAAACGGCACTGTCATCAAAAACAAAGCCAGACTTGTAGCCAAAGGTTACAGTCAACAAGAAGGCATTGACTATGATGAGACATTTGCTCCTGTTGCAAGAATGGAAGCAATCAGGATCTTCCTTGCATATGCAACATACATGAACTTCAGGGTCTACCAAATGGATGTTAAAAGTGCATTCTTAAATGGTGACCTCAAGGAAGATGTGTATGTTCAACAACCTCCAGGCTTTGAGAGTAGTGAATTCCCTGACTACGTCTGCAAGCTTGACAAAGCCCTTTATGGACTTAAACAAGCTCCCAGGGCATGGTATGAAACTATCTCAGCCTTCCTGATCCAAAACAAGTTTGTCAGAGGGAAGATAGACAACACACTGTTTGTCTATATAACACAACAGGATGTGATACTAGTCCAAGTGTATGTTGATGACATCATCTTTGGCTCAACAAACTACAAACTTTGCAAACAGTTTGAAAAACTGATGACAAAGAAGTTTGAAATGAGCATGATGGGTGAACTCACATACTTCCTTGGACTACAAATCAGGCAAACTGATAAAGGAATATCCATCAGTCAAGCGAAATACACCAGAAATCTCTTGAAGAAATATGAGATATCTGACTTTGCCTTAGTGAAGACTCCAATGGTCCCACCTAACAACCTTGGACCTAATCTCACTGGCAAATCAGTCAATCAAACTCATTTCAGAGGGATTGTAGGCTCACTGATGTATCTAACTGCTTCTAGACCAGACATCCAATTCTCAGTCTGTCTAATAGCAAGATATCAGTCTAATCCTAAAGAATCCCATCTCACTGCAGCTAAGAGAATTCTCAGATACCTGAAGGGAACCTCAAGCCTTGGACTTTACTATCCAAAATGCTCAGGGTTTGATCTCAAAGGTTACTCTGATTCTGATTATGCTGGCTGCAACATGGACAGGAAGAGTACCTCAGGGTCCTGTCAATTTCTTGGAGGAAAGCTGGTTTGTTAGAGTGCTAAAAAGCAATAATCAGTGGCTATGTCTTCAGCAGAAGCTGAGTATGTAGCTGCAGCAGGATGTTGTGCCAATGTATTATGGATGAAAAGTCAACTCAGTGACTATGAAATCCATTACAAAATGGTACCCATCTTCTATGATAACACCAGTGCAATTGCAATCTCCAACAACCCTGTCCTCCACCAAAGAACCAAACACATTGATATCAGATATCACTTCATCAGGGATCACATAATGAAAGGAGACAAAGAACTTCATTTCATCCCTACTGAATATCAACTTGCTGATATCTTCACCAAACCCTTGGATGAACCTACCTTCAGGAGACTGAAAGCTGAATTGGGAATGCTTGACATTGAAAGTCAGGCATCTGAAAACCAATCTCAGTAAGTTCTTTGAAATGGTTCCTCCTCCCTGAACGAAACCCCACATAACATCCTCTCACTGAATGAGTAAGACTCATTCAGGGACCCTGACAGTTGATATTGAGCATTGAATGAGTAACTAAATGATCCAAGTATTAGTTACTTAAATGTCCTAGGTTGGTAACTATGCCAATTTAACATAGGAATATGTCTTACTGTCAGGGGTCTCCTCACTTACCTCATCCAACTTGGCATTAAATGCCTTCTCTTACATAAAATATCCTATGGATATTTTATTACTGCAAATGTGCACTTTTACTGTGCACTGCAACTGTTCCCTTGAAATACGGGATTTTACTGCGGGTAGTGGTGGGTGGCAATAAATGTGGAATTTCAAACGTTTTCAAAAACCATCTTTAAAGATCCATGTTTATGCAAAAACCACCCCTCTCATCACTCTATAAATACCCATCTCATAAACATTAAAACACACACAATTGATTTTTGCAAACAAAACTCTGTCAAAATTTCTTTCAAACCCAGAAATCATTGTGTTCTTCAAACCTCTTTCTGAAAAACCTTCATTGTAAACATTTACAAAAGTTTTTCATCACAACTAAGAGATACTAAAACTTTTGATTGTTCTTGTCAAGAAATTTGTTTCAGAACCCTAAAACCTTTTTAATGGAAATGGCAAGAACACAATCTCTTTAGTTTGCTTCACAGTGGGTAGGCGGTCTTAACAATGTTGAATTTAAAACGAATAATGTCATTGGCAATTTTGAATATCCTCCAAATGTCCCAGCCTATAAATACATTATGAAATTTTTGTATAACTGCCCACTGAAAACGGCCTTTATTCAGTGTCCTTCTATACTATACCAAAACCTCCTCAGGGAGTTTTGGGCAACTGCTAAGGCCTTTGACCCGACACCCTCTACTGATGAGAACAACCTTAGACATCTCAGGGAATATCTCATCAGGTTCAGTCTTAACGGGGGGGGGGGGGGAACAATTCACCCTGGATTATAAAACATTTTGCACCTTAACAGGGTTAGATTACAACAAAGGTGTTTATGTCGCCCATCCTGAACCCTCCACAGTGAAGGATGGGTTAAAACAAATTGTTTTAGATCCAACGTTTTTTGACAGAACCCCAGTCACCAAGAGTTCATTTCCCGTGGCTTGGAGGATCCTATTCACATTTGTGATTCAGGTCCTCGGCGGGAATCACTCATCAACTGAACAAGTTAACTCTATTCAGTTGATGATGGCATACTGCCTGATGAATGGGGTCACTGTCGACATAGGGGAGATCATTTACAGTGATCTCGTAACCAAGCTACAGAGCAAAACTAGGACGAAATACATTTCGTATCCTAGGTTTGTCTCTTGCGCTTTGCAAGTGTTACTGGGTACAAATTATCCTCAGGAAGAAAATTTTGGTGCTTTACCTGGCATCCCGAGCCAATCAAATTTTCAAAAGGACGCATCCCTTGTCACAAACATTGAATTGACGGCCCATATGGTTGTTGTAAACAACCAGAAGGAATCAGTGTCTCGTAACCCTGCTCCTACAAAGAGAAAGGGGAAGTCTCAGACTGGGACTAAAACCAAACCCAAGTCTCAGGGTCCTGAGGCTTCATGAGCACAGCCTAAAATTCAAAGAAAGCCCAAGACTGATTTGCCACCCGTTGGAGACCAAGCAACATCCACCCACGTGACAACGAAGGACACTGATAAATCACAATCAGTGCCCTTGGTCCCAACTACTACTCCCCAAGATCCAGAGGGAAACATATAACCCGTTGGTAGGGGAGCGCCTTCCACAACGCCCAGTGATGACATTAGCAAATCCAAGCCTTTGTCTGAGGGCACACTGATCGATCCTAAAGACTCAGAGGGAATCATACAACCCGCTGATAAGGATATCACTGTTACTGACTCTGCTAAAGGCACTGGAAAACACCCATCAGTGTCTCAGGGGTCAAAGGGGGACAAAGACTCGGAGGGAAAGAAACAACCCGCCGATATGGAACCCAAAACCAATCCTGACTCCAGAGAAGGCACTGGGAAACTCCCACCAATGTCTGAGGGGTCAAAGGGGGACAAAGACTCAGAGGGATTAATACCACCCGCTGATATGGAACCCATCACCAACCCCCTGTTAACCGTTGTTGATGTTACTGGAATACTGTTCTTAGAAGATGAGCTTGCTGATACTGATGATGAAATTCTATCAGCTGGGGAAGAAGTGGACGCTGAGATTCAATATGAACAAGAGCCTCAGCCTGATCCAAAGGAGCATACTGAATCACCATTCCAGCCGGAAAATGATGACTCCTCTTCCTCCACTGATGAATTTGCAAGATTTGATAATGTTCTCCCACTTACTGAAAGGCAGCTTGTTCAGTGGATCACCAAAGCATCAAGGAAATTATACTTTGGGGTCACTGAAACACTGTGGGAACAACAAACTGAGGCTGGTGCCAGTTATGCAGATCTGAAGGCTGAGGTACAGGCTTATGATGAAAATGTTCATGAACACAAAGATCTCATGTACCAACACCTTCATAGACTGGATGAAAACCTGGGTAAATTCCTCAAGCATCTTCAGACATGTGGGGTCACAATTGATGAAATCAGGGATGCTGTCAAAGAAGACCCAGCACTCAACTCTAAAGTGTTGGAGGCTACTGAGGCCTACTTAAAACAATCCTCAAGCCTCACTGAACTGATAGAAACCCTAAAATCTGCAAATGTTCAGGGTCTTCAATCTACAGTCCAGTCTCTTCAGGCTACATTGGACTCGTTGACCACTCAGGTGGCTACTTTGACTCAGGCCTCGTCTTCTATGGCTTGGAATCTTAGACCCAGACTGACTGCTTTGGAGGAATCTCAGGCTAACTTGGCAGCAAAAGTCACTGGCATTCAGGCAGATACTTCAGAGATTAAGGCTATGATTACTGAAATTTATCAGGCCTTCAAGGGTCAAGCAGATCAGTCCCCCTCAGCACCAACACCAACTCTTGCCCTCACTGACGCTCCGGCAACAGTTGAGGGGGAGAATATTGCTGAAGAAACTCCTCTTCACACTGAGGGGGAGCCAACACCACCAGTCTCAGCCATACCCATCTCATCACTTCCACCACAAACATCAACAACTACAACAACACTAACAGTCACAACACCTATAATGACAACACCACCACCCTTAGTTGCATCATCTTCCTCAGGCCAGGACAAAGGAAAAGGCAAAATGACAATTACTGAGCCTGAGAAGATTCCCTACAAAATCGGTGACACTGAATACCTTCTCACACCTCAACAGCTAACCAAATATCTTGCTAAAGAAGAAAGGAGATTGAAACAAGCTGAGGACGATAAAAAGACTAAGGAAGCACTGATTCAAGTGATTGCCGAAGAAGCTGAGCATGTAGGAATTGATTCAAAGAAGCTTGAAATGGGTCAGGCAGGACAGAGGTTCAAGGATGCTCAGACAACAAAAATGGCTGAAATGAAAAAGCAGTTGGATGAAAAGAACAAAAGAACTGCAGCCATCATAAATGCAAGAATTGACCATTATAATTGGACAATGACAAGCAGAAGACTGCCTGAGAAGATCACTGATGTCAAAATCATCCCCAGGTCTAAACCACTGGCAATGAACGTCTACAGGGGGATGATAAAAGGCATTTCGAGTTTCATGATCCCCTAAAATTCACTGACTTTGGGATCACTGAACTCGATGAACTCGGTCCAATTATTGAAAAGAAGCAAAATGCAGAAGTTAAGGAGCTGATGAAGATGCTCAGTAAGAGGTATGAAAGACTGAGAGATACACCAGCACAACTGGGAATACAGCCTGCCTTAACTGCACCTCAAGGATCTCAACCACAATCATCCGCTGGCAAAAGGAAAAGGGTTGAGTTCCAGCCTGAGATAAAAGTGCTTGGATTCGAATGCAACAATGAACTGCCAGAAGGTGTTAAGTTTGTGAACTGTTTAGTGATTGAAAAGCCTGAAAGAGGGCTATTCCACATTGATGTCTATGGAAACCCAGCATTTCAAAGATGGAGTGATATTGATCAGGCTGGTGTAGCTGCAATGCTGAGCTACATACCAGTGGCCTCTCAGATCCAAACCCCAGCAAACATCAGGTTCTGTCAAGACCTGAATGCCAAGATAAGAGACCATCCTGACAGAGAAACACTCATCACCAAGAAAGTCAAGCTTGAAGCATTGGGAATCCATCTGGACTGACATCATTTTGATTTATCTTTTGTACTAGTGATAGGAACCCTGTAATTTGATCAATAAACGATGTATGTTTTGTTAAAATACTCAATGTTCCTTATTGTATTCATTATTACATTCAGTGTAAGAAGAAGACATTTGCTCACTTACACTGATCAACCACTTAGGCTATTTGTATATCCAAATAGGGGGAGACTGTTGGGTTCAGTAAATACCCAAACCCCTTAATCTAGGATTTGAATAGAAAATAGCCCAAGTGTTTAGTCCGTTAACACTAACAGGTCACTGAGTGCATAGTCTCTCAATGAGTCATCTTCATGATACTCAGTATGAGGCGAAGAAGAAGTCTCTCCACTTAGTAAGGCGGAACTTAAAGGGTGAAGACTGAGTCAAGAAGAAGATGATGGATTCAGTGAGTGATGACAATAACTCACTGAATCCCTAAGACTCTTCTCCAACTCTTACACTGAAGAAAAACTGAAGTAGAAGACTGAATGATGTAAAGACTGAAGAAAGAGCGGGACAAGGCGGGATAAGTTTGAATCAGATAAGACAAATTCCTTATCAACCAAAGTCAACTTTCCCTGAATAGCAAAAGATCAGGCTCAGTGTCATCACTGAACTTAGGAAAGTAGTCTTGTCTCTTACCTAGAATAGTCTTTGTAAACAGAGACAAAATACATCAGTATTTTGTCTTCAGTATGATGTCAGTTTTTCACTTAGGAAAGAGTCAAATATCATACATGTATAAATAGCATAAGAGATGGAGTGAAAAGATTAAGCTTGTGAATTGTAAAAACACACATACACGCAAGCCATCTTTTCACTCCTCCAAATACAACTTAGTTCCTGAGATAGCTCGGTGAGCTCTAAGAGTTGTGCTCAGACTTAGCCTGAGCTTAGAGAGGAGTCACCAAACTTTGTCATTTCAATCCCAAGTACTATTCCGCAAGTACTTGGGTAACGTATTCTTTGTTGATTTATTTCTAATAAGAATATGATGTTGAAAATTACTTTGTGTGTTTTACTTGTGTTAATTTCAGTCATAGTTCACTATTAACTTATTTTATATACTTAAACTGTTTTAAACGATAGTGAACGGGGAACAACACATATCATTAGCAATATCATCGTCATATTAGTTCATGCATGGATTTGCATTTTCATTAAACGTATAATTTCCTATTAAATAAACGATATCGCGCAATCATTTATTTTGAACATTTGATCCGACACTTCCAAAAATTATTCTGATATATTTTTATACTCATTTTAATATTATAAAAATTAGAGTAAATTGCAAAAATCGTCCCTGTGGTTTGCCCAGATTGCAAAAATCGTCCCTAGGGTTCGCTAATTGCAGGCGGCCTCCCTGTGGGGAAACTTTTTCATCATTTTGGTCCCTGGCTTTAACCGGCGTTAACTAGATTCCGTTAAGTGTTACACTTTAGCCCCTTTTGGCTAACGACCGTTGCAACGTTAATCCTTTAAACCACAGGGACGATTTTTGCAATTACACCGTCAGTCCTCAATACAAAAATAATTGCACCGTTAGTCCTTAATACACAATTTCAGTTAAAAAAAGTCAAAAAAAATTTGTAAAAAAAATCTTCAAAAAAAAAAAAAAAAAAATTTGATATTTTTTTCTAAAATCTTTAATATTTTCGAAATAATTTTTTTTCAAAAGAAAAAAATCGAAATATTTTTATTCCAAATTTTTTATTTTCGAAATTATTTTTCCAAATTTCTAAAAAATTATTTTTGGAAAAAGAATTTAGAAAAAAAAATTCTGGAAAAAATACCGGACAAAAAAAATGCGACGTATTGCAATTTTTGAAAAAAAAAATCATTTTTTTTGAATTTTTTTCTTAGAAATTATTTTTCCAATTCGGGTAATATCCAAAATATTAAACTCTGCTAATTTAGAAAAAAGAATATTACAAACATTCCGTCGCAACGCGCGGGTTGAAATCATCGTTTTAAGACATAGGGAGTTAACGCTAAAAGAGACTCGGCGAAGTATAATATTAGAAGCAAATTTCATATTTACGTATTATGTGAGTAATTTTAAATACACGTAACATATCTTGATTTTTGTAGTTAATAACTTGAATTTGTTTTGCTAATTTTGTAGTTAAAAGTTTAAACCGTTATTTTTTCATAAAATTATCGCGCGCGTCATACGAATGATTGAATGAAGATAGGTAAACTTGATTCGGTTTTCGATTTAACCCCGAACTACATAACTTTTATTTTTTTTTTAATTTAATTTTATATATATTTAGCAAAAAATATATTTCACACTAAAAAAGTGTTTTAATTTCTCGTATGAAAATGTTTAATGGTCTTTTTAGGTATATAAATATATACGTACATATATATTTATATACATAAAAATTCGGTTCGGTTTGAATTTTGCTAAATATCCAACGAAAACCGTATATTTAATTCGGTTCAGTTCTAAAAAATTCGGTTGGATTTTTTTTGTTCGGTTCGATTTCAGTTTACGGTTCTTGTGGATATTACCCGAATTGTAAACACCCCTCTCGCATGCTAGCAATAATGCAGCCTAAAAAATTCAAAAAAAAATGTTTTTTTTTTCAAAAATTGCAATATGTCGCATTTTTTATGTCCGATACTTTTTCCAGATTTTTTTTTCAAAATTCTTTTGAAAAAAAATTATTTCGAAAATATTAAAGATTTTGGAAAAAAATATCAAAATTTTTTTTTTTAAAGATGCTTTTTACAAATTTTTTTTGACTTTTTTTAACTGAAATTGTGTATTAAGGACTAACGGTGCAATTGTTTTTGTATTGAGGACTAACCGTGTAATTGCAAAAATCGTCCCTGTGGTTTAAAGGATTAACGTTGCAACGGTCGTTAGCCAAAAGGGGCTAAAGTGTAACACTTAACGGAATCTAGTTAACGCCGGTTAAAGCCAGGGACCAAAATGATGAAAAAGTTTCCCCACAGGGAGGCCGCCTGCAATTAGCGAACCCTAGGGACGATTTTTGCAATCTGGGCAAACCACAGGGACGATTTTTGCAATTTACTCTAAAAATTATAATATTAGTTTACCCGATGTTTTAAATTTATTTTGTATATAAATTGTTATATATATATTTACAACGGTTTTCGTAAATAATACTCGATAATTATTATTTCACTAAATTTTTGTAAGAAATGTATTTTTATAATTTTTATGACATCGATATATTTTATTTTGTTCCGTTAAAATTTATTTCTAGCTAACGCTACCCTAAATACTTAATTATACAAACAACTTATCCATATTACTTACACTATATTACATTAATACAACAAAATACATTACCTTCTCTTTTGTTTTACCGTTGTCGACCAATACATGACTCAACACATTTCCTTACATAAAAATCTTCTAAACTAGCTATACACATATGCAAAACTAGAGCTACACTTGTAGTATTTTAATTATATACTCATTTAACACATACTAGCACTTATTTTTTGGGTGAAAAAAAAAACATATCACTCTCTACTTGATACACCATAACCGGCCATAGAGAAGAACAAGAAGGAAGCCAAGAATTTTTCAAGAACAAGCTAAATTATTAACACTAGCATACTCTTAATTAAGGTTTTGCAATAAAAACCTAGGGTATTTAGGAAAAACCTTGTTTCATAAACCCCATCACTATACTAGTAAGCATTTCATAATCATTTTTATTCTTCCATATTCATACTTTGGTTATTTTTATCATGCTTGAGGAAAACATGCAAGTTATATGAGTATCTATACCACTTTATTTGTTTTTAGTACTTATAATGAATATATATCATCCTATAATTAATCCCTTGAAAACATATCATTTTTGATGATGTCTAGGAACCCATGACACCCTAAGAAGGTGTATGGTAGGTTTAGAATAGCTTTGGTGTTGATTTGAAGTGGTTAGAATAAGTATTACGGGAGAGAAATCATTTTCGACAACCTAAATATAAGTATTACTGGAAATTTCGACAGTTTTTAAAATATTTTGGGCTAGATATTCAGAAAATATACTTTAAAACGAAAACGTGGTCACTTGAACGGGTTAAAACGGAGTTATAACGAAGAAGTTATGATATTTTCAAGTTTAACGACGAAAACTATATTTTTCCGGAAAAACAGCATGCTGTCCAGATTTTTAAGGGTAAAAAATGAGTCTTAAGCGTTATCTAAATGAGTCGATTTATCAAAAATATATTAGTATACTTTAACACGAAGTTAAAGATATATAAAACGTAGAAAACGGACTTATAACGATTAAATTATACGTGTTTAAATAAGGTTGACATAACTATTTTCACAAGTATAATACATATATATTTCTTATTAGCAAAAACTAGTTGTCGCTAGTGACCATGTTGAGAGTCGTTTTTAACATCGATGGAATACTTTTTAGAAAACGATGTCTTCTAGTAAAAGTAAGTTCACCTAGCCTATTTTCCAAAATGTCTAACCGTTCGTCAAACGGAGTTATAACGAATAAAATACGGTCACTCAAACTTTGCCGAAAATTACCCTTAAAACAATATTTTTGGTACAAGTACCCTACTTCACCTATGTTTTTCTCCATGATCGAGACCTCAATGATAAAAATTTAAAAGCTAAGACTTTGAGATAATGCTACAAGCTTTCCAAAACCGTTGAGTTTGTTTTCTAACACTCGATATTCACTATTTTACTACTAGCTTTTCGAGGCCATTTAGTCACTTTCATGAATTGTCAAATTATATTGTTTTGCGACGAAAAGCTATAATTTCTTGATAAATCACTAAACGACTATCGCAGGATGTTGTTTCAACGTAAATACTTGTAAAGTATTTTATAACATGACGAGATGTCATAAACATATATTTCGACGATAAACTTTATTTTCAAAAATTCACAAGTGGTATAGATATCATACGAGTTGCATGCATAACATTACATCATGACTTATATTAGAATCATATCATTCATAATAGGTCGCAGTTAGAGATTGCGCCTCATTTCAGTGTACTCACTTTTGCCATCGCATCATTGTACCAAGTGAGTTCATAGCCCCACTTTCTATTACTTAACTGTTTTAGAAACTCATGGGGGAGATACATGCTATATTTTTTAATCGAACACAAATGCTTTGAACTGTACGTTATATCCAAATATTTTATTGTCACTAAGTATTCTATTGCCATGTTTGAAGTCCCTACATCATGCACCATTAATCACTTGCGAGTGAGCGCGAATATTGTGAATAGGCCTATTGGAATTAACACTCCCGTTCTTATTGACCCAGTTAGGGGAAATCGAACGCACTCTATTTGAATCATTAAGGTAAATTGGCAAGTTTACCTATTAGGGCTGCGATGAAACGATTTTTACCAATTTCTATTGGTACGAGGTTTATGCTTTGGTCGTCATGAACTTAGTGAAATAAATGTTGTTTTGTTTTCAACGATGAGTGTGAAACAACGTAACTCACACTACGAATATTGTGTTCAAACGATTTAATTAAACCTATGGATTTCACTCAACCTTTGTGTTGACTGTTTTAAGCATGTTTTATCTCAGGTATTAGCATATCATCAGGGCTTGCATGGAGTCGCTGAGTTGACGCGTCTCACATATATTTTATGCACTTAACTATCGTTTGATTGTAACAAATTCATTTTTGTACTTTGGAAATCTTTTGGGACCAATACTTTGTAAACTCTGATTATATTATTCAATCAAACGATGTATTTTCCAAACGACACTTTAGGTCGTTCAATATAATTGTAACTGTGATGCTATGACAGTCATCCCCCAGGTATTCCATTCCGTTGCAAAACAGGTAATTTGGGGGTGTGACACAATCTTACAAACAACATAAATCACAAGAAAAAGAAAGAGTTGTGACGTATATTAACGACAAAGAAAATACTAAACTATAAATTAGTATGTTAAGTTGAGAGACAGAGATATATTGATGATGATAAAGATTTAAGAATTGAATAATTATTGTTGTTGAATAAATAGATATTGAATGCAAAAATTGAAATTAAATAAAATACCTATATTGATTTAGATGGAATGAGTGGGTGAATGGTCATTGAGTGTGAGTTTGTGACGGCTGAAACAGACGTGGGTTTTGATTTATTGATTTAGTGAAAGAAAAACAAAAAAGAAAATAGAAAAAATACTTTAGAGATTATTTTATAAGTCTTTAGGTTTGGGAAATAGTTTTTTAAACACTGTGGGTTTCGTAAAAAACTCTATAAAAGAGTTATCAAAACATATAGAAAAGATTAAATCATCAAAGCTAGTTAAAAACTTCATTGCTATAATAAAACCACATCAACATTATTGGGGTGATCAATACTCGCGATATAACAAAACTTATACTTTTTCGTGCTTCTCATAAATAGAATCAACTCATAACAGAACTTATTATAATTCCAACTTTAAGTTCTTCCCTCTTGTTTAGCTACCTCAAAATTCCTAGTTTCTTTGCAACAACTTTTTTCTCGTGAACAATAATCTTGATCAGCTTCGATACACTTCTTAAAAGCAGAAGTAGTGATAAGGATTTAAAAGGTACACTTTTGAGGGGTCATTTAAGCCCTTAATCGACCACTTTTAAATCCGTTACTGCTTAATTTCGTTCCTTTTCACTTTTTAGGTCTCTTGAAAGCAAAATACTGGAATGATGCTTATTTGGACGAAAAGGCGTGAATATATGAAGAAAATAGCTAAAGTCAAGATCAAGACACTCAAGCTGCTGGAATTTCACCCGACGACGTCACAAACAAAGGGTGACGTCGTCCCTCTATTTGCGACGGCTCAAAAGTGAAATTGCTATTTTGCACCTGAAGGCGTCAGGCTTTGAAGAGTAGGGCGTCACGACTCAGACGGCCTGGATCCAGATTCAGACGGCGTCAGAAGTTGAAGCTGACGGCGTTACAACCACAACGTGACGCCGTCCCAAAGTTGACTTGGCCAAGACGAAACCCTAATGGCGGCAATCCGACGGCGACACAATTAAAAAGTGACGTTGTCGTAGTTGTAACTCTATATATATAATTCGATTTTCAGACTTTTAAAGAGGTAGATTTGTGGAGTAAAAACCTAAAACGATTTTGGTTTGTCTCGGGCAGTATCTTAGGGTTCTCATACCCTATTTTACAACAAGATAAGTAATTTACTTCATTAATTTCATTATGTCTTTGATTGTATGTGTGTATGCTTGCATGTTTACCATGTTCGGCTAATTTACTTGTGTGTTTGCCTAGATCCATGAAACCTAGTTATTAATTATTGATTGGTTGTCTCTTATCTTAATTGTAATTGGCTTAGGATTGCAATAGGCCATCGTTGTGTTTTTAACGCTTGAGTAATCTTTGTGAACATTAGTTTCTAATCGCCTAGAGTTATTGTAGGCTAAAAATCCAAAGATAACCTTAGAGTTATTTTATGAATCCTAGAGATTTTGTAGGCAATAACCTTAAGGTATTCTCAAAGAGTTAGGGAGAAAAGCATACCCTACGACCTTAGAAGACACAACGCGTTAAGAATAAGGACGTGACAATTCAACCATCAATAAAAGATAACTAGGGAGTAATAGTATCTCGGTAGACACATTTTTAATCATCATACGAGCACACATCAATTAGACATAGACTACCCCTTGTTTTAAATTAGATAATTAGATAAGTAGCGTAATTGGTAGAAGTACCACCCCCCAAATTCAATACCCCGAGGTCGTACCTTTCAATTTTCTAAAAAATATAAAAAAAGATAAAAAATAATCTTCCTCAACCCCAACCTTAGCGTAGTAATTTCTCACTAGCATTCCTATTCCCCTAGAGAACGATATCAATCCCGAGGCTTACCCTAATACTACACTACAACGATTAGGTTCACTGCCTAGGTGGTTGAAAACATTGCTCGAAGAAATGGAAGTTTCCTTTGATCCCGAACGCGCATTGTACGCGTATCAAGTTTTTGGCACCGCTGCCGGGGAATAGAATAGCTAGTTAGATTTTTATCTCGTTTAGGTTCCCTTACTTGATTCCTATCAAGTAAGAATTTTTTTCTCATTTTTAGCTTCTTTGTAGTCTATCCCCCTTCTTTGTGTTTGTGTTCGTATCATTTGTCGCTATGGCAAGTGAAGTTGCATTTGAATCATTAACAAATGAGGAACAATTGAATTTCACAAATTGGATTGCTTTTTATTGTTTTAATGAATTTATGAGTGATCTTAGAGATATCCAAAAGGAGACGGGTGTAAGGTTTGATGGATTTGATAAATTTTGTGCTTGTGTGGCTTCTATTCAATGATCATTTTTAGAATCAACTCCTTTTAGTGAGACCCTCTGGAATTTTTTTGAGAAAAGCCTCCTAAGCATGAACCATCAGTTGAATGATCTTAGGCACCATGATCAAAAAGACCTAGTTTTTAAGAACATGGAACCTAAACCCGAACAAGATTGTGAGATGGTTAGAGTTGAACTACCTAGTTGCTTGTGTGGGATAGATTTCAAAACATATGACACGCATGAGGAATCCTTTAGGCAAATAGAACATAGTGATCAAATTTTTGAGAATGATTCTTATGAATCGGACCAAGAATTTGAAATGGCTAAAGAAGGATTTGAGATACTTAGGAGTGTATTTGGGTTAGATCATATACTAAAGCACATGATGAACATTTAGGAGATCTAGATATAATGGAGAATGAGGTGGAAACTCTAAGCCCTACCATCACTTAAGGAACACACATCGCCTATAACTTACTCGGAAAAAGTAGAAGAGACTATAGGAACCTTGATTGATATAGAACCTTTGGACCAAACGCCACTAGAGAATGTAGGTTTAGATGCTTGTTGTCATGACCTCTCTCTTAGTCCTAGGGAAGTTCCTAATCTTGATGAACCGGAGCCTCAACCAAAAACCTTACCTAATTTTCCATCTTTAGATGTGAATCTATGAATTGAATTAGGCCCCAATCCACCCATCAAAATAAATAGTCCGGGTAATTGCTTGATAAAGGTAGTGGACTCTAGGCCATGTAGAGTGGAAGCTAATATAGGAGTAACCCATGACCTTACACACTTACATCACCCATTCATGGGATAACAAAAAACATTATGGGTTTAAACCGAGTTTATTAGGTCATGATGGATCCTTAACTAAGAATCTCTTGAAGTTGATAGAAGATGATCCATTTCTAGGAGAAAGACTTGATTCACCCGCTACACCCCTAGAATTAGGTAAGGTTATAATGAATGGAGCACACCCCTTTGAGCATATAAATTACCCATCACCCTCTCCTCACGTAGCAAATTTCAACCCTAAGGGTGTGTATCGCTACTATCACCCGCACTTAAGCTTAAGTGTAGAAAAAACTTCCCCTTTATCCGTTAAATAAGGGTAGAGTCAAGCTCGTGACTCGAACAAAAACAAGCCCTTTTTGGGAGGCAACCCATGTGTTTTTCTTTTTCTTTTTTATTTGTGTGTCATATATCTTTTCATTATTGTATGTTCTCATGTTTGAATTTGTGAAAATACTTTATTTTGTCTTTAACCTCGTCTTAATTACATATAAAGGTATTTTACAAAAATGATAAGTGTAGGGAGGATTACACACGTTTTTAAAAGAACGTGAACATGAGAATTACAATTATTGAAAAAGATATATATGTGTGTTTGTTAGAGTCAAATGCTTGTATCGAGTCATAATGGATGTTTTGCCGGAACTTTTCCAGATTTTAAAGGTGGACCAGTTTCTGACAGGATAACCTGACAGCGTCAGGATTGCAATCTGACATCGTCAGGAGGATCAGAAACAACTTATCTAACTTTCTCTCGTTTTCTGTGCTACTTATAAATTTTTGGAATTTCTCAGGTTTTAATTTTCCAGAAAATCTGCAAACATCCATTCCACAAGCATTATATCCTAGTTTAGTAGAGTCATATATAATTTTACCGCCGATTTTACGCGAAGGTTTCGTCTATTTTCTTAAAGTGTGCAGGTTTTATTTATCAAGAAGAAGAAACATAAGATTGGATGGAGCTTTTTACGCATACATTCTTCTTGGAAAGAATTTAACCACTACTTCACACGGATCCTACCGAGCTAATCAGGGGAGTACTAGTTTCTTTCTATTTTAATTACCTTCCATTATCATAACTTTGATACTTTCGAGGAACATTGGGGACAATGTTCAGTTTAAGTGTAGGGAGGGAGAATAAAACGGGAACTTTGAAACTATGCTTATCCTTGATTATTTTTCTTGTCCTATTTCATTTGTGTAATAAACCATGAGAAATATCGGTTATGGTAATTTTAGCACCAAATTTAAAATTTTTCATAACTTGTACGAGTGGGTCTTTAGTCTTAATAAAGCGTCTCATGGATAGGGAGTTATATGACTAGCACAAAAAAAAACCCTTTACCACTCAAATTCCACCCCAAAAATGTGAGGTTCGCCCCTAGATTTGTAGGAATTAAAGCATTCCTCTTTAATGCTTCGAGAGTGTACCGGTAGTATATAGATTCTAGAACTTGTTTTGTGATGCATCCCGAGATCGCTAGTGAGACTACACTTGTGTAGTTAGAAATAACTAAATGATAAGAGGCATTAGGATAACCCTTGTTTGATACCCGTATTATAATTACTTCTTCCACATCGGATGAGTAATTCCCCACACCTTTGCGTTGTACTCATCTTTAGTACACGATACCCCTAGTTAACCCTTCAAAGCCTATCCTTTTCGCGGTTCTCGTGATGTTTTGGTTTTTCGGAATATCAATGAAGAGCATTGTTTACAATCCACCCCTAAATGTACACCCAAATCGCCTTAGCCTACCTTGTATGCACTCACCTTTAGTGCATTATTGTTATCATACTAAACCCTTAGTTCAATTATCTAGTTACTTGCATGGTTGCTAAGTCGATTCATATATTTTGTACACAGTTTTGGGATGATTGGGACTCATGGGTAAAGTTAAATTTTATGGAGTGACGGGAAAGAACGTTAAATTCAAATTCCCTTAATGTACGTAATAATGTACTCCAAGTGTTTTGATCTTTTCAATTCGGGTCAAATTAGTGTTAGAGTAATAAAAACTCAAGTGTAGGGATGTGCCTATAAATCCCTTATATTTTGATGTTATCGTAGAGGATGGAAGAGTAACAGTGTATGCAAAAAAAAAAAAATCGAAAAAGAAACCATACGGGCTACCATCCTGCATCTATCTTTATATTTATTTGTGTTTGTTTTAAAGTTATCTAGATTTTAGTGAGTCGAGTCTTGGCTTAGCAACACCATTCTTCTCATGCTTGTAACATAAAGATTTTTGACTTGCCACCACTAAATCGCCTATCCAACCAAACCCTTTGTTTTCCCTACCGTAAGCCTAACGTTACAACCCTTTAAAATACTTCTTAGATAGTTTTTCCTAGGTGTTTACGCCAAAGCGATGGAGGTTTGATCTAGTCTTAAGCCTATGGGAATCTATGTACTAGGACCGGTTAATGAGTGTTTATCTTCAATTTCCAATTTGATATATTTCATATACACCCGAGAGATGAGAGTATCCAAACACCACTTGTGAGGTGCTAGTATGTAATTTTCATGCTTGTTATTACTTTTTCGGGGCTTATACTTGTTGTGAATTGTTCTAAACCAATACTTCATGCCCATTAACTTATAAATTGATTGGCTAAAAGCACATTTGCTTGAGGACAAGCAAATATCAAGTGTAGGGATATTTGATAAGGATTTAAAAGGTACACTTTAGAGGGGTTATTTAAGCCCTTAATCGACCATTTTTATATATCTGTTACTGCTTAATTTCGTTCCTTTTCACTTTTTAGGTCTCTTGAAGGCAAAATGCTGGAATGATGCTTATTTGGACGAAAAGACGTGAATATATGAAGAAAATGGCTAAAGTCAAGATCAAGACACTCAAGCTGCTGGAATTGCACCCGAAGACATCACAAATAAAGGGCGACGCCGTCCTTCTATTTGCGACGGCTCAGAAGTGAAATTGCTATTTTGCACCTGACGGCGTCAGGCTTTGAATAGTAAGGCGTCACGACTCAGACGGCCTAGATCCAGATTCAGATGGCGTCAGAAGTTGAAGCTGACGGCGTCACAACCACAATGTGACGTCGTCCCAAAGTTGACTTGGCCAAGACGAAACCCTAATGGCGGCGTGATGCAGGTTTTACTGACCAGGTTTTAATATTTATAATGTCTCGTTATACCTATGGTCTACCCTAATGCACTAACGGGCAATGTACCCGGTCGTGTGTAGTGTAGTATTCGGTAAAACAGAGGTCGTCCCAAGAGCTATGTGTGTTGGATTAATACTAAGTCTAGGTGTCATAGATTTTAATATTGTTTAATTAAATAACTAATAAAGAAAATAAAGGCAAAAGATGTGATCAATAGAGGAGAGTGGTGCTAACCTAGATATTCATCCTAGCTAGTAATGTCTACGTCTAATTACTTCCAATTACTTCAGGTGGGGTCAAAGTTGAGAGGACAGCATTTGGTCAGTTCGCCCTAACCTATCAGCAAAGATGCCACCACTGGAGAAGTCAGGTGTCCCCTCATAAGTCCAGTTGTTCATGGTCCCTTAAGCTGAGTCATTAAGTTCTGCTACATGCTAAACTTATAATAGTGAGTGCCAGGGCGCTAGCATCTTAGACACTCACCTCCTAATTCTTAAGTTCATCCAAACGGTAGGTGATCAGTTGGTCAAATCGCACAAGTAGAAAGGGTTGTCAGTTGGTCATATCTTACCCTTCCCGTCTCAGTCTACTCACTTAGGGTCAGTTGGTCATATCTCCTAAGCAACTAGCCTCTACCGCCATTCAAAACTACCGAAACATGGGTAGCTACCAATAAACTATGCATGCATACATTTAGAAATAATTATACGGAAGTAATGTAAACGCAAACAAAACAATTAAGGAATCATAACTAGGCCAGCACCAACAGGTGCTTAGCCGCTCATATTAACCATACAAATCAATTCAATTCTTAATGTTACGAAATACATGAATCGAAAGTAAAGAAAATATAAAATGCTAATGCTTATAGTAGGGGAGTGATTTCTCCCTTGGAGATAGCTCCGTATGCTCCTCTAGACATGCCTTTGGCTTCTTCTCATGTTCTTTGGTTGTGGTGTATGAAATGGGATGATTTGAAATACTGGAAATCGTGGGGTATTTATATGCCAGATCTTGGTTACGGTGTAACTAATAAAATAGTTACGCCGTAATCATCTAATTCATTGTAAATTGAACTAGATTTGCTAGTTAGGGCGTAACCTTATAAGTGGTTACGCCGTATCTTCAATAATTCTTGGTTACGCCGTAGTTCATTGCAAGAGTTACGGCGTAATTATCAGCGGTGCGGAACCTCATTTGACCTAATATGGTTACGTCGTAATCTTTTGGGAGAGTTACGCCGTAATCTTCTGATAAGTTGGCTTTCTGAGTCACGCTTTAGTTACGGCGTAATGTGAGAGATGAGTTACGCCGTAATCTTCTTTAAAGTGAGCATACTATGATAAATCTTTAACAATTCTCCAATTCCACGTCTCTTCAGCTCCAATGCTCGTAATTTACCTGAAAGTGGAATATAATGGAAAATAAGCATAAATCCATATAAATGATATAAATTACAAGCATTATCGGGGGAAATTGACACTTAATATTCAGGATAATTTGATATTATCAAATATCCCCCCACTTGAACACTACTTGCCCTCAAATAGACCTTATTAGATAGATTCCTAAAAAGACATCTCCCATAACATGGAAAATATAAGTTTACAAATCCTTTATGTTAGAATAAAACAAAGCCGAACACCTCACGAAATGGGAACGAAACACTCAAATCTCTCAACTATTCTAAGTGTCAATTTCGGGGTGATCACTCAATCGCACAGTCATAGCATGTATTCTATCATAAGCTTGGCGGTTACACAAATCTCCACCACTAGAGTTAAGGGCTAAACAATTTTTGAAGGCAGTATGGGTAGACACGACAAAGGTTAAGGGTGACTCGTGATTACTAACATGTCACGGCGAAGAGGACAAAATCAATGATACATGACCAAATCCATGGACAAGATACCAAAGATTGCTCGCTACATCACGTAGACATGATTCATGACTAAAGGGTAGGATAAGACATGGGATATATAAATGGTGTAAAATAAAAATCAAGCAGATAGTCTAAATCTATAACCAAGTCATCACCACTTACCGTCCGCCCAAAGTTCAAGCTTTGAAGTTAAGAAACCGGGGTCATGAAATACTATGTAGATGTGTCATTAGAGGACGTCATGATGGGCACACTACCTTTTCTTCAACTGTTGGCGCAATTACCAACTCTAATCTTCTCATGCGACTGATGTGCCCTCCTCGATACTAAATCTATATAAGTCTCATAACATAGTGCTTATAACATCGTACTTTACAATAAACTAAATAACATAACTTTATTTTTATTTTTTATTTTATTTATTTATTTTTTTCGAATCACTTTTTTTTTTTTTTTTTTTTTTTTTTAACATAGACATAACAACTAAATATAACATACCCCCACTTGAGATGAACAATGGGAATTCGGGGGATCTTTAAGAATATGTCGTCAACGAAAGCGTGATTTCCGAACCTTTCCACTTGAACCTTGAACTTAGGCAAATGATGACTTTCCAATCACAAATAAAGACTACAGGGTAGGCTAAGGTGTATAGGTGTATCGAAAAAATATATTGGGTTAACAAAATGAAAGGAATGGCTCAGATGGGTGTATCTAGGGGTATCTTGCACTAAAGGTGAGTGCAACAAAAGGGTTTTACATGGGGGTCGAGAAGTCGAGGTGACTAATCGATAGACACACAATGGTATGCTATTTGGGTGATAATCCTATAATACTGCCTTCTTAAAATGAAAAGTACAAATACATCGAGCTAACTCAACATACCTCGTCTATGGTCTCGAAATGATGCAAAGGCCAAGTTCTAAAGTTTACAAGCTACCGGCACACTCATAATTTGGTGGATTTGGGGTAAAATATTGGAAACGGATAAGGCTAATCTCACCAGATAATATCAAGGGTTGTATGTGCTCGGCTAAGGTCTAATCTAGTTAGGTTAAGAAAAACATGTCAAAATTTTAAAAATGGCATAATTTTTCAAAATAAACAAGAAAAACGAGGGCAAAATAAAGTTCAAGAGACAATTCTACTCCCGTCCCCCCACTTGAATTGTACAAAGTCCCTTTTCTACTAAGCGTTAAATAAAGGTGTAGAGAAAAGTAGAATTAGAGCGAGAACTTCCCTGAAATTTGCTCCAAAAAGAAAGAAGGCCCACGAAAAAGAGTCGTGCCTTCGTATAAGCATCCATGAGCAAACTTCAATCCCTGAAATCACACTACCGACAAGCATAATTCTAAAAAGAAAAAATTAAAAATGAAAAATGAAAAACAAACCTAACTCACTTTCATAGGAATCACGGTTGCATTTAGCATATGCAACAAGCCTTTTAAACCACTTGGTGTCCCAAGTGGACGAGTGAAGTCTCGTGAGGGTTTACAGGGAACACACCCACAAATTTTATTTAAAAACTAATACAAGGTTACTGTGTTTTAAAATGAAAGAATTAAAGCAGAGGAAAGTTACGTCGTAACTCCTATGAGGGAGTTACGCCATAACTGGCAAAACCTGATATGAGCTGAAGAGCGAGTGGTTACGGCGTAACCACTGAGATGATATTACGCCGTAATTGTTAATGCGTCAAGAATTCTGCTGCTCAAATGTTGGTTACGACGTAATCACCAAGATGAGTTACTCCGTAACTCTGTTCAGATCAGCAACTGCAGCAGCAATTAGTTCCTCGTTTCCTGCAAAAATGTTTAGAAAACACAAAACCCAACAGAAAGGAAATAAAAAAAAGAAAGGGATAATTCGGGTTCTCTCCCGAAAGAGCTCTTTTCTTTATTAACGAGTCTTTAAGTTAGACTCATAGCTGCGGGGCTTCTATGGGGGATTTTGGGCTCGCCCCACTTCTTCAATATCATTCATCAAATTATGTCTCATCCATGCAACATTTGAGGCAGTTCGGAGGTATTTAATGGTTTTTATTTTTCGGACTTTACAAAATTTCTCTTCCGTTCCCAGGTGGTAGCGAGTAAATTCATATTTTTCAACAATAATTGGAGGTGGTCTTTTGTAGGGAATCCCCAAGAGTTTACACCTCCTTTGTTCGTAAGCTTCATCATCGGGATCAGTGAACTCCTCATTTCCTTGCAACTCAAGGTAATCTAGGATCCCTTCAATATCATCGTCATCAGAAGCTGTGTCCTTGAACCATTCTTCATCGAGCAGATTCTCTACTAGAACGCGCTTGCATTCTTCATTATCATTACAAACCAACTCTTTGTCATTGTCAACTGTTATTTCACTCATGTTGTTGAGACTTTTGTCGTTTGAATTTTCTCGATCCATGTATTCCTTCCAAATCTTCTCTTTGGTTAATGTGTCCACATGTCCATACTTAATCTTCACCCAACTATCGAATCCTAGGTTGTCCAGCCAAGGCGAACTCGTTCTCTCCTCATCATTGGTCGAGGACCAAAAGAATTCATCTTTTCCTATTCTTCCAGAGCTGCTTCCCCCGTTACATATGTCATCATACGGGTTGCATGACGCCCAGAAAATTTTCCCAGGAGATTTTACTCTTTTACACCAGTGACTGCGTAATTCCTTGTCGTCAGTTTCACTTAAATGCTTATCCGTGCAGTTTATATCATAATTAGCCACTTCCTTTTTCTGAATGTGCTCTTCGTACTCAATTTTTAGCTTCTTAAGAAGATTTGGATCGATCTTGGCATCCCCAAATTGAATTGCGTACCAATCTTTAAAGGCTAAGTCACCGAATTTTATACAATGTCTTTCACGCTCATGAGGGCATGTCCATTCTTCCTTTCTTTCATTGTCTCCGCCATTGCAATACTCGTGGAAGGGGCTGCATGTAGGCCATGCTCTTGTGGTCTCCTCATCGGTTATGATGACAGGAGCACACCAGTGAGTTATAAGTGGCTCTTCTTCATCTTCAAGGGAGAGTTTTTCGAGTCTTTCATCATCAGTGTAAGCAGTCCATAAAAACTTGTTATTCTTGATTCTCTCTTTGTCAGTACCTCCATCACAAGTTTTGTTTCTAGGATCACATGAAGCCCATAGGTCAAATGAGTCCCCCTTAGTGACTGGTATGGCCTTGCACCAGTGATATCTTTTTTTTTTATGGTGATAAAGGAAATAGGTTAATATCATGAGACCAATCACCAGTATTATGAGTCTCTGATTCACCTATATCAAGGAAGTTGTCTGCCCATGTATCCCAGTTACGCCGTAACTGAGATTCTTGGTTACATCGTAATTCGTTAGAGTGGATTTCCTCAGTATTCTTCACAACCCCGTTGTCGCTGTCAAACACATAGTTACGCCGTAACTCATTAGGCATGTTATGGCGTAACTCATATCTGTCGACAAAATCATCCCCTAAATCTGTATCATTGACCTGAACCTTTGAGTTATCATCAGAAAAAATCACCTTACATTCCATAGCTGGTTTAGATCCTTCAGGTTTATTGTTATTCCTCCTTACTTTTTCACTGAGCTTCATCACCATGGATTCTAGGTTTTTCAGAGTTGAGTCGTGCTTGGAAAGGTTTCTGTCAGTGTTTTCCTGGAATTCCTTCAACCACTCATCTTGCTCCTTTTGTCTTTGGGCTGAATTTTCCAGGAACTTATTAATTGTTTCTTCAAGACTGGGCTTTCTTTCTCCATAAGGCCCACGGTTGTAATTTCCACGATAACCATTACTATTTCGATTATCTCCGTAAAATGGTCGATTTTCTCCATACTTAGCTTCTTCAATATTCTCTTCGTCCACATGAGGACAATTTTTTGTAAGATGTCCTCCTCTACAGATTTCACAACCTACTTGGATGGCATGAACGGTTTCTCTGACTTTCAGCATATCTCGACTAAGATTTTCAATTTTACTAGCTACTGCTGCAATTCCGTTAAAACTTTCGCCTTGGTTTCTTTTTCTCCCACTGTCGTGCCATTTTTGAGAGTGGTCCGCCATTTTTTGAATGGCTTCAATTGCAGCAGTAGGAGTCATGTTTGGGATAGGTCCTTGATAGTCCAGCATTTTCCTTGTAGTTACATTTATTCCTTTGTAGAAAATATTGACCTTATGTTGGTTATTCAGATCATTGGTAGGGCACTTATACAGAAGATCGTTGTATTTGTCCCAAGCTTGATACATAGTTTCGTCGTCTTCTTGTTTGAAATTATGGATCTCCAAAAGCTGGTTAGAAATCTTCGATGGCGGGCAATATCTTTGAATAAAGTGTTTCTTTAGTAGCGCCCAAGTATTAACTGCCCCGATGGGCAACCTTTTGATCCATCTTCTGGCTGCTCCAGTAAGAGTCATTGGGAATACCCTAAGCATAACAGCATCATGAGACACGCCCGGAATGCTGAAAAGGCTAGCGATGTATAGGACATTTTCAATGTGCTCATATGAGTCTTCGTTCCTGTTTCCAGAAAAAGGGTTAGCGCAAAGCTCCCTCATAAATTGGTCTTTAATTTCGAAACGAACATCCGCTCCGATTGCCGGTCTTACGAGACTCGTCCCTTGTTCCTCTCTTGTCAACGCCAAGTATTCCTCAAGAGTGAGGTCATCGATGTTAACAACTTCCATGGTACCTGAAAACTTGAAATATGATTGTGAGAAAAGTTTAAAAACGAAATGAAAGACTTAATATCAATCCTAATATAACTCCCCGGCAGCGGCGCCAAAAACTTGATGCAGGTTTTACTGACCAGGTCTTAATATTTATAGTGTCTCGCTATACCTATGGTCTACCCTAGTACACTAACGGGCAGTGTACCCGATCGCATGTAGTGTAGTAAATGGTAAAGCCGAGGTCGTCCCAAGAGCTATGTGTGTTGGATTATTACTAAGTCTAGTTGTCACAGAATAATAATGGTTTCGATAGGGATTTAATTAATTAAACTACTAATGCAGAATAAAATAAATCAGATAAATGGGTAAAGGGAAATCAATAGAGGAATAGTGGTGCTAACCTAGTCAATCCTCCTAGCTAGTTATGTCTACGTCTACCTACTTCCAATTACTTCAGGTGGGGTCAAATTCGAGAGGACAACATTTGGTCAATTCGCCCTAACCTATCAGCAAAGATGCCACCACAGGAGAAATCATGCACACCGTCATAAGTCCTATTGTTCCTGGTCCCCTAAGCCAACTCATTAAGTACCGCTACATGCTAGATTCAAAATAGTGAGTGCCCGGCCGTTAGGAACTTAGACACTACACCCCCAATTCTTAAGTTCATCCAAACGATAGGTGATCAGTTGGTCAAATCGCACAAGTAGAAAGGGTCGTCAGTTGGTCATATCTTACCCTTCCCGTCTCAGTCCGCTCACCTAGGGTCAGTTGGTCATATCTGCTAGGCAATTGGCCTTTACTGCCATTCAAAACTACCGAATCAAGGGTGACTACCAAAGAACTATGTATGCATACACTTAGAAATAATTGTACGGAAGTAAAGGTAGACGCAAACAAAACAATTAAGGAATCATAACTAGGCTAGCACCAAAGGGTGCTTAGCCGCTCATATTTATCATGAAAATCAATTCAATATTAAAAGGTACGAAATACACGAATTGAAAGTAAAAGAAATATAAAACGCTAAAGCTTATTGTAATGGAGTGACTTCTCCCTTGGAAACAACTCTGTATGCTCCCCTAGACCTGCCTTGAGCTTTTTCCCACGTTCTCAGAGTGTTGTGTGTGGAATGGGATGATTAGAAATGCTGGAATTCGTGGGGTATTTATAGGCCAGGTCTGGGTTACGGCGTAACCAATAAAGGAGTTACGCCGTAACCTTCTATTTCTTCGTAAATACACTAGATCTGCTAGTTACGGCGTAACCTTATTAGTGGTTACGCCGTAGTCTTCAATAAACTTGGTTACGTCGTAAGTGATACAGTAGTTACGGCGTAAGTATCAGCGGCGTGGAACCTCTTTTGACCTAATGGAGTTACGTCGTAACCTTTGAGAAGAGTTACGCCGTAACCTCTTGATAAGTTGGTATTCTGGGTCACGCAATAGTTACGGCGTAATGTGAGAGAGGAGTTACGCCGTAACTTCTTCAAAATAGGCATACTGTGATAAATCTTTAGTAATGTTTCCATTTCCGCGTCTCTATAGCTCCAATGCTCGTAATTTACCTGAAAGTGGAAAACAATGGAAAACAAGCTTAAATCCATATAAATGATATAAATAACGAGCATTATCGGGGGAAATTGACACTTAATATTCATGACTATTTGATGTTATCACCCTAGTTAGCCCCTTAGAGCCTATCCTTTTCTTGATTCTCGTGATGTTTCAGTTTTCCGGAATATCAATGAAGAGCATTCTTTACAATCTACCCCCAAATGTACACCCAAATCGCCTTAGCCTACCTTGTATGCACTCACTTTTAGTGCATTATTGTTATCATACTAAACCCTTAGTTCAATTATCCAGTTACTTGCATAAGTTTCTAAGTCGAGTCATATCCTTTGTATACAGTTTTGGGACGATTGGTACTCATGGGAAAAGTTAAATTTTATGGAGTGACGAGAAAGAACGTTAAATTCAAATTCCCTTTATTTACGTAATAATGTAATCCAAGTGTTTTGATCTTTTCAATTCGGGTCAAATTAGAGTTAGAGTAATAAAAACTCAAGTGTAGGGATTTGCCTATAAATCCCTTATATTTTGATATTATCATAGAGGATGGTAGAGTAAAAGTGTATGAAAATAAATAAATACAAAATCGAAAAAAAAAAGTTTTAAAAAAAATGAAAAAATGAAAAAAAACATACGAGCTACCATCCTACATCTATCTTTATATTTATGTTTGTTTGTTTCAAGTTATATAGAGTTTAGAGTGTCGAGTCTTAGCTTAGCAAAGCCATTCTTCTCATGCTTGTAACATAAAGATTTTTGACTTGCCACCACTAAATCGCCTATCCAAGCAAACCCTTTGTTTCCCTACCGTAAGCCTAACGTTACAACCCTTTAAAAGACCTCTTAGATAGTTTTTCCTAGGTGCTTACGCCAAAGTGATGGAGCTTTGATCTAGTCTCAAGCCTATGGTAATCTATGTACTAGGATCGTTTAATGAGTGTTTATCTTCCATTTCCAATTTGATATATTTCATATACACCCGAGAGATGAGAGTATACAAACACCACTTGTGAGGTGCTAGTATGTAATTTTCGTGCTTGTTATGAATTTTTCGGGGCTTATACTTGTTGGGAATTGTTCTAAACCAATGCTTCATGCTCCTAACTTATAAATTAATTGGCCAAAAGCACATTTGCTTGAGGACAAGCAAATACAAAGTGTAGGGATATTTGATAAGGATTTAAAAGGTACACTTTTGAGGGGTCATTTAAGCCTTTAATCGACCACTTTTATATCCGTTACTGCTTAATTTCGTTTCTTTTCACTTTTTAGGTCTCTTTAAGGCAAAATGCTGGAATGACGCTTATATGGATAAAAAGGCGTGAATATGTGAAGAAAATGGCTAAAGTCAAGATCAAGACACTCAAGCTGCTGGAAACGCACCCGACGGCGTCACAGATAAAGGGTGACGCCGTCCCTCTAATTGCGACGGCTCATGAGTGAAATTTCCATTTTGTACCTAACGGCGTCAGGCTTTAAAAAGTAGGGCGTCACAATTTAGACGGCCTAGATCCAGATTCAGACAGTGTCAGAAGATGAAGCCGACAGCGTCACAACCACAACGTACCGCTGTCACAAAGTTGACTTGGTCAAGACAAAACCCTAATGGCGGCGATCTGACGGCGTCACAATTAAAGAGTGACACCGTCGCAGTTGTAACTCTATATATAGAATTCGAATTTTCAGACTTTTAAAGAGGTAGAATTGTGGAGTAAAACTTAAAAACGATCTTTGGCTGTCTTGGGCAGTATCTTAGGGTTCTCATACCCTATTTTACATCAAGATAAGTAATTTACTTCATTTATATAATTATGTCTTCGATTGATTGTGTGTATGCTTACATGTTTAACATGTCCGGCTAATTTACTTGTGTGTTTGCTTAGATCTATGAAACCTAGTTATTGAATATTGATTGGTTGTCTCTTCTCTTAATTGTAATTGGCTTAGGATTGCAATAGGCAATCGTTGTGTTTGTAATGCTTGAGTAATCTTTGTGAACATTAGTTTATAATCGCCTAGAGTTATTGTAGGCCAAAAATTTAAAGATAACCTTATAGTTAGTTTATAAATCCTATAGATTTTGTAGGCAATAACCTTAAGGTATCCTCAAAGAGTTAGGGAAAAAAGCATACCCTACGACCATAGACGACACAACGCGTTAAGAATAAGGACGTGACAATTCAACCATCAATAAAAGATAGTGGACTCTAGGCCAAGTAGAGTGGAAGCTAATATAGGAGTAACCCATGACCTTACACACTTACATCACCCATTCATGGGATAACAAAAAACATAATGGGTTTAAACCGAGTTTATTAGCTCATGATGGATCATTAACTAAGAATCTCTTGAAGTTGATAGAAGATGATCCATTTCTAGGAGAAAGACTTGATTCACCCGCTACACCCATAGAATTAGGTAAGGTTATAATGAATGGAGCACACCCCTTTGAGCATATAAATTACCCATCACCCTCTCCTCACGTAGCAAATTTCCACCCTAAGGGTGTGTATCGCTACTATCACCCGCACTTAAGCTTAAGTGTAGAAAAAACTTCCCCTTTATCCATTAAATAAGGGTAGAGTCAAGCTCGTGACTCGAACAAAAACATCGGTTTAAACCCATAATGTTTTTTGTTAGGTCACATCGTGATGTTTGAATCACGACCTAATAAACTCGGTTAAACCCATAATGTTTTTTGTTAGATCACATCTTGAAGTTGATAGAAGATGTTTGAATCATGATGTGTTTAAACCGAGTCTTGATAGAAGATGTTTGAATCACGATGTTTGAATCACGATGTTTGATAGAAGATGTTTGAATCACGATGTGTTTAAACCGAGTTTATTAGGTCATGATGTGTCATATATCTTTTCATTATTGTATGTTCTCATGTTTGAATTTGTGAAAATGCTTTATTTTGTCTTTAACCTCGTCTTAATTACATATAAAGGTATTTTACAAAAATGATAAGTGTAGGGAGGATTACACACGTTTTTAAAAGAACGTGAACATGAGAATTACGATTATTGAAAAAGATATATATGTGTGTTTTTTAGAGTCAAATGCTTGTATCGAGTCATAATGGATGTTTTGCCGGAACTTTTCCAGATTTTAAAGGTGTAATTTTTCCAGAAAAATGCAGCAGACCAGTTTCTGTCATGATATCCTGACAACGTCAGGATTGCAATCTGACATCGTCAGGAGGATCAGAAACAACTTATCTAACTTTCTCTCGTTTTCTGTGCTACTTATAAATTTTTGGAATTTCTCAGGTTTTAATTTTCCAGAAAATCTGCAAACATCCATTCCACAAGCATTATATCCTAGTTTAGTAGAGTCATATATAATTTTACCGCCGATTTTACGCGAAGGTTTCGTCTATTTTCTTAAAGTGTGCAGGTTTTATTTATCAAGAAGAAGAAACATAAGATTGGATGGAGCTTTTTACGCATACATTCTTCTTGGAAAGAATTTAACCACTACTTCACACGGATCCTACCGAGCTAATCAGGGGAGTACTAGTTTCTTTCTATTTTAATTACCTTCCATTATCATAACTTTGATACTTTCGAGGAACATTGGGGACAATGTTCAGTTTAAGTGTAGGGAGGGAGAATAAAACGGGAACTTTGAAACTATGCTTATCCGTGATTATTTTTCTTGTCCTATTTCATTTGTGTAATAAACCATGAGAAATATCGGTTATGGTAATTTTAGCACCAAATTTAAAATTTTTCATAACTTGTACGAGTGGGTCTTTAGTCTTAATAAAGCGTCTCATGGATAGGGAGTTATATGACTAGCACAAAAAAAAAACCCTTTACCACTCAAATTCCACCCCAAAAATGTGAGGTTCGCCCCTAGATTTGTAGGAATTAAAGCATTCCTCTTTAATGCTTCGAGAGTGTACCGGTAGTATAATAGATTCTAGAACTTGTTTTGTGATGCATCCCGAGATCGCTAGTGAGACTACACTTGTGTAGTTAGAAATAACTAAATGATAAGAGGCATTAGGATAACCCTTGTTTGATACCCGTATTATAATTACTTCTTCCACATCGGATGAGTAATTCCCCACACCTTTGCGTTGTACTCATCTTTAGTACACGATACCCCTAGTTAACCCTTCAAAGCCTATCCTTTTCGCGGTTCTCGTGATGTTTTGGTTTTTCGGAATATCAATGAAGAGCATTGTTTACAATCCACCCCTAAATGTACACCCAAATCGCCTTATCCTACCTTGTATGCACTCACCTTTAGTGCATTATTGTTATCATACTAAACCTTTAGTTCAATTATCTAGTTACTTGCATGGTTGCTAAGTCGATTCATATATTTTGTACACAGTTTTGGGATGATTGGGACTCATGGGTAAAGTTAAATTTTATGGAGTGACGGGAAAGAACGTTAAATTCAAATTCCCTTAATGTACGTAATAATGTACTCCAAGTGTTTTGACTTTTTCAATTCGGGTCAAATTAGTGTTAGAGTAATAAAAACTCAAGTGTAGGGATGTTCCTATAAATCCTTTATATTTTGATATTATCGTAGAGGATGGAAGAGTAAAAGTGTGTGCAAAAAAAAATCAAAAAAGAAAAAGAAAACGAAAAAAAAAACCATACGGGCTACCATCCTGCATCTATTTTTATATTTATTTTTGTTTGTTTTAAAGTTATCTAGAGTTTAGTGAGTCGAGTCTTGGCTTAGCAACGCCATTCTTCTCATGCTTGTAACATAAAGATTTTTGACTTGCCACCACTAAATCGCCTATCCAACCAAACCCTTTGTTTTCCCTACCGTAAGCCTAACGTTACAACCCTTTAAAATAATTCTTAGATAGTTTTTCCTAGGTGTTTACGCCAAAACGATGGAGGTTTGATCTAGTCTTAAGCCTATGGTAATCTATGTACTAGGACCGGTTAATGAGTGTTTATCTTCAATTTCCAATTTGATATATTTCATATACACCCGAGAGATGAGAGTATCCAAACACCACTTGTGAGGTGCTAGTATGTAATTTTCATGCTTGTTATTACTTTTTCGGGGCTTATACTTGTTGTGAATTGTTCTAAACCAATACTTCATGCCCATTAACTTATAAATTGATTGGCTAAAAGCACATTTGCTTGAGGACAAGCAAATATCAAGTGTAGGGATATTTGATAAGGATTTAAAAGGTACACTTTAGAGGGGTTATTTAAGCCCTTAATCGACCATTTTTATATATCTGTTACTGCTTAATTTCGTTCCTTTTCACTTTTTAGGTCTCTTGAAGGCAAAATGCTGGAATGATTCTTATTTGGACGAAAAGACGTGAATATATGAAGAAAATGGCTAAAGTCAAGATCAAGACACTCAAGCTGCTGGAATTGCACCCGACGACATCACAAACAAAGGGCGACGCCGTCCTTCTATTTGCGACGGCTCATAAGTGAAATTGCTATTTTGCACCTAACGGCGTCAGGCTTTGAATAGTAAGGCGTCACGACTCAGACGGCCTAGATCCAGATTCAGATGGCGTCAGAAGTTGAAGCTGACGGCGTCACAACCACAACGTGACGTCGTCCCAAAGTTGACTTGGCCAAGACGAAACCCTAATGGCGGCGTGATGCAGGTTTTACTGACCAGGTTTTAATATTTATAATGTCTCGTTATACCTATGGTCTACCCTAATGCACTAACGGGCAATGTACCCGGTCGTGTGTAGTGTAGTATTCGATAAAACAGAGGTCGTCCCAAGAGCTATGTGTGTTGGATTAATACTAAGTCTAGGTGTCATAGATTTTAATATTGTTTAATTAAATAACTAATAAAGAAAATAAAGGCAAAAGATGTGATCAATAGAGGAGAGTGGTGCTAACCTAGTTATTCATCATAGCTAGTAATATCTACGTCTAATTACTTCCAATTACTTCAGGTGAGGTCAAAGTCGAGAGGACAGCATTTGGTCAGTTCGCCCTAACCTATCAGCAAAGATGCCACCACTGGAGAAGTCAGGAGTCCCCTCATAAGTCCAGTTGTTCCTGGTCCCCTAAGCCTAGTCATTAAGTTTTGCTACATGCTAGACTTATAATAGTGAGTGCCCGGGCGCTAGCATCTTAGACACTCACCTCCTAATTCTTAAGTTCATCCAAACGGTAGGTGATCAGTTGGTCAAATCGCACAAGTAGAAAGGGTCGTCAGTTGGTCATATCTTACCCTTCCCGTCTCAGTCTACTCACTTAGGGTCAGTTGGTCATATCTCCTAAGCAACTAGCCTCTACCGCCATTCAAAACTACCAAAACAAGGGTAGCTACCAATAAACTATGCATGCATACACTTAGATATAA
This sequence comes from Chrysanthemum seticuspe, assembly GCA_019973895.1. Classification (NCBI taxonomy): domain Eukaryota; kingdom Viridiplantae; phylum Streptophyta; class Magnoliopsida; order Asterales; family Asteraceae; genus Chrysanthemum; species Chrysanthemum seticuspe. The sequence continues at coordinate 105,680,631 of BPTQ01000008.1, read as the reverse complement.
TTATACGGAAGTAATGTAAACGCAAACAAAACAATTAAGGAATCATAACTAGGCCAGCACCAACAGGTGCTTAGCCGCTCATATTAACCATACAAATCAATTCAATGTTTAATGTTACGAAATACATGAATCGAAAGTAAAAAAAATATAAAATGCTAATGCTTATAGTAGGGGAGTGATTTCTCCCTTGGAGATAGCTCCGTATGATCCTCTATACATGCCTTTGGCTTCTTCTCATGTTCTTTGGTTATGGTGTGTGAAATGGGATGATTTGAAATGCTGGAAATCGTGGGGTATTTATATGCCAGATCTTGGTTACGGTGTAACTAATAAAATAGTTACGCCGTAATCATCTAATTCATTGTAAATTGCACTAGATTTGCTGGTTAGGGCGTAACCTTAGAAGTGGTTACGCCGTATCTTCAATAATTCTTGATTACGCCATAGTTCATTGTAAGAGTTGCAGCGTAATTATCAGCGGTGCGGAACCTCATTTGACCTAATATGGTTACGTCGTAATCTTTTGGGAGAGTTACGCGGTAATCTTCTGATAAGTTGGTTTTTTGAGTCACGCTTTAGTTACGGCATAATGTGAGAGATGAGTTACGCCGTAATCTTCTTCAAAGTGAGCATACTATGATAAATCTTTAACAATTCTCCAATTCCACGTCTCTTCAGCTCCAATGCTCGTAATTTACCTGAAAGTGGAATATAATGGAAAATAAGCGTAAATCCATATAAATGATATAAATTATAAGCATTATCGGGGGAAATTGACACTTAATATTCAGGATAATTTGATATTATCAAATATCCCCCCACTTGAACTTTACTTGCCCTCAAATAGACCTTATTAGATAGATTCCTAAAAAGACATCTCCCATAACATGGAAAATATAAGTTTACAAATCCCTTATGCTAGAATAAAACAAAGCCGAACACCTCACGAAATGGGAACGAAACACTCAAATCTCTCAACTATTCTAAGTGTCAATTTCGGGGTGATCACTCAATCGCACAGTCATAGCATGTATTCTATCATAAGCTTGGCGGTTACACAAATCTCCACCACTAGAGTTAAGGGCTAAACAATTTTTGAAGGCAGTATGGGTAGACACGACAAAGGTTAAGGGTGACTCGTCATTACTAACATGTCACGGCGAAGTGGACCAAATCCATGGCCAAGACACCAAAGATTGCTCGCTGCATCACGTAGACATGATACATGACTAAAGGGTAGGATAAGACATGGGATATATAAATGGTGTAAATTAAAAATCAAGCAGATAGTCTAAATCTATAACCAAGTCATCACCACTTACCGTCCGCCCAAAGTTCAAGCTTTGAAGTTAAGAAACCGGGTCATGAAATACTATGTAGATGTGTCATTAGAGGACGCCGTGATGGGCACACTACCTTTTCTTCAACTGTTGGCGCAATTACCAACTCTAATCTTCTCATGCGACAGATGTGGCCTCCTCGATACTAAATCTATATAAATCTCATAACATAGTGCTTATAACATCACACTTTACAATAAACTAAATAACATAATTTTATTTTTATTTTTATTATTTATTTATTTATTTATTTATTTATTTATTTATTTTTTTCGAATCACTTTTTTTTAACATAAACATAACAACTAAACATAACATCCCCCCACTTGAGATGAACAATGGGAATTCGGGGGGTCTTCAATGATCTTTAAGAATATGTCATCGACGAAAGCGTGGAATTCGGGGGGTCTTCAATGATCTTTAAGAATATGAACCTTGAACTTAGGAAAATGATGACTTCCCAATCACAAATAAAGACTACAGGGTAGGCTAAGGTGTATAGGTGTATTGAAACAATATATTGGGTTAACAAAATGAAAGGAATAGCTCAGATGGGTGTATCTAGGGGTATCTTGCACTAAAGGTGAGTGCAACAAAAAGGTTTTACATGGGGGTCGAGAAGTCGAGGTGACTAATCGATAGACACACAATGGTACGCTATTTGGGTGATAATCCTATAATACTGCCTTCTTAAACTGAAAAGTCCAAATACATCGAGCTAACTCAACATACCTCGTCTATGGTCTCGAAATGATGCAAAGGCCAAGTTCTAAAGTTTACAAGCTACCGGCACACTCATAATTTGGTGGATTTGGGTAAAATATTGGAAACGGATAAGGCTAATCTCACCATATAATATCAAGGGTTGTATGTGCTCGGCTAAGGTCTAATCTAGTTAGGTTAAGAAAAACATGTCAAAATTTTAAAAATGGCATAATATTTCAAAATAAACTAGAAAAACGAGGGCAAAATAAAGTTCAAGAGACAATTCTACTCCCGTCCCCCCACTTGAATTGTACAAAGTCCCTTTTGTACTAAGCGTTAAATAAAGGTGTAGAGAAAAGTAGAATTAGAGCGAGAACTTCCCTGAAATTTGCTCCAAAAAGAAAGAAGGCCCACGAAAAAGAGTCGTGCCTTCGTATAAGCATCCATGAGCAAACTTCAATCTCTAAAATTATACTACGGACAAGCATAATTCTAAAAAGAAAAAATGAAAAATGAAAAACAAACCTAACTCACTTTCGTAGGAATCACGGTTGTATTTAGCATATGCAACAAGCCTTTTAAACCACTTGGTGTCCCAAGTTGACGAGTGAAGTCTCGTGAGGGTTTACAGGGAACACACCCACAAAGTTTATTTAAAATACTAATACAAGGTTATTGTGTTTAAAATGAAAGAAGTAATGCAGAGGATAGTTACGTCGTAACTCTTAGAAGGAGTTACGTCGTAAGAGTTACGACGTAACTAGGCAAAACCTGGCATACGATGCAAGAGTGTAGCTACGGCGTAACCACTGAGATGGAATTATGCCAATATTGGTAATTCATCTGAAATTCTGCTGCAAGTGGTTGGTTACGGCGTAACCACTGAGATGAGTTACGCCGTAACTATAGTCAGATCAGCATGCTGCAACAGCAATCACTCTTCGTTTCCTGCAAAAATGGTTAAAAACACAAAACCCAACAGAAATGGAAATAAAATAAAAGAAAGGGATAATTCGGGTTATCTCCCGAAAGAGCACTTTTCTTTATTTACGAGTCTTTAAGTTAGACTCAAAGCCTCGGGGCTTTATGGTGGCCTTTGGACTTGGCCAACTTCTTCCATGTCTTTCATCAAGTTACGCCGGACCCAAGCAACATTTGTGGCAGTGCGGAGGTATTCTTTAGTCTCGGTCTTCCGAATTTTGCAAAATTTTTCCTCCGGCCCCAAGTGGTATCAAGTGAACTCATATTTTTCAGCAATAATCGGGGGTGGCCTCTTATAGGGAATCCCAAGGAGTTTGCACCTCCTTTCCTGATATGCTTCATCATCGGGGTCAGTAAATTCCTCATTTCCTAGCAACTCAAGGTAATCTAAAATCCCCTCTATGTCATCGTCGTCAGACTCGGTGCCTTTAAACCATTCCTCGTCGAGCAAATCTTCCACCAGTACACGCTTGCATTCTTCCTTCTCATTTCTTACCTACTCTTTGGCATCCTCAATTGTTATTTCACTCAAGTTGTTAGGACTCTCGTCGTTCGGATTTTCTTTACTCATGTATTCTTTCCAAATCTTATCTTTTGTCAATGCATCTACTTGTCCATACTTGATTTTTACCCAACTGTCAAATCCCAAGTTGTCTAACCAAGGAAATCTTGTCCTTTCCTTATTGTTAGTTGAAGTCCAAAAGAATGCATCCTCTCCCATTCTCATTAAGCTGCTTCCCCCATTACATTTATTGTCATAAGGGTTGCATGATGCCCAGAAGACTTCCCCAGGAGATTTTATCTTTTCACACCAATGACTTCGGGCTTCATTGTTATCAGTGCTGCTTAAAGGATCTTCCACGCAATAGATGTCATCATTAACCACATCCTTTTTCTGATGATGATCCTCGTAGTCAATCTTGAGCTTTTTAAGAAGATTCGGGTTAATTTTAGCATTCCCAAATTGTATCGCGTACCAATCATCAAATATCAAATCTCCGAACTTGATATCATGTCTTTCAAGCTCGTGAGGGCACGTCCATTCTTCTTCTTTTAAGCTACCACCACCGTTGCAGTGCTCGCGGAAAGGGTCGCACGTAGGCCATGCTCGTGTGGATTCATCGTCAGTTATGATTATCGGAGTACACCAGTGAGTGATAGGCGGCTTCTCTTCTTCCTCGAAGGAGAGTTTTTCCAATCTTTCTTCATCAGTATATGCAGCCCACCTGAATTTATTATTTCTGACCCTATCCTTATCGCTTCCACCATCGCAAATTTCATTTCTAGGGTCACACGAAGCCCACAGATCATACTAGTCCCCCTTAGCTACAGGTATCTTCTTGCACCAGTGATATTTCTTTTTAGATGGGGACAGAGGGCATAAATTAATGTCGTGGGACCATCCGTTAATTACTTGTGTTCCTGATTCGTCCACTTCGAGAAATTTGTCTGCCCATGTATCCCAGTTACGCCGTAACTGTGATGTTTGGTTACGGCATAACTCGCTTGAGTCATCCTTATCAATATCTTTCATAACCCCACGATCGCTGTCAAAAACATAATTACGCCGTAACTCTTCAGACAGGTTACGGCGTAACTCCAATCTGTCGACGGAATCTTCACTAGAATCCGAATCTTCAGTGTGAGAATTAGCTTGTATCTTTGAGTCATTATCAGCAAAAATGACTTTACATTCCATTGTGGGTTTTGATCCTTCCGGTTTAGTGTTATTCATCCTTACTTTCTCACTAAGCTTTTCCACCATGGATTCAAGGTTTTTTAGGGTTGTGTCGTGATTGGAAAGACTTCTGTCAGTGTTTTTCTGGAATTCTTTTAGCCATTAATCTTGTTCCTTTTGTCTTTGGGCTGAACTTTCAAGGAATTTGTTTATTGTCTCTTCAAGGTTGGGCTTTCTTTCTCCATAAGGCCCACGGTTGTAATTTTCACAATACCCGTTACTATTTCGATTATCTCCGTAAAACGGTCGATTTTCTCCAAATTTAGCCTCTTTGATTATGTTTTCTTCGTTAACGTGAGGACAATTCTTGGTGAGATGTCCTCCCCAACAACTTTCACAACCCATTTGGATGGCATGAACGGTTTCTCTGACTTTTAGCATATCTCGACTTAGATTTTCAATTTTGCTAGCGATTGCTGCCATTCCGTCAAAACTTCCGCCTTGGTTTCTTTTGCTTCCTCCATCGTGCCATTTTTGGGAGTGATCAGCCAATTTTTGAATGGCTTCAATTGCTAAAGTAGGGGTCATGTTCGGGATCGGTCCTTGACAGTCCAGCATTTGTCTTGTAGTCACGTTGATTCCTTTGTAGAAGATGTTGACTTTTTACTAGTTGTTCAGATCATGTGTAGGACATTTGTACAGGAGATCGTTGTATCTATCCCCAGGCTCGATACAACATTTCATCGTCTTCTTGCTTGAAATTATGGATTTCTAAGAGCTGGTTAGAAATCTTTGACGGAGGACAATACCTCTGAATGAAGTGCTTCTTTAGTAGAGCCCAAGTATCAACTGCCCCGGCGGGCAATCTTTCAATCCATCTTCTGGCAGCCCCAGTAAGAGTCATGGGGAACACCCTAAGCATAATAGCATCATGAGACACACCCGGAATGTTGAAAAGGCTTGCGATGTATAATACATTTTTTCAACGTGCTCATACGCATCTTTGTCCCAGTTTCCTGAAAAAGGGTTAGCACGAAGTTCCCTCATTAATTGGTCTTTAATTTCGAAAAGGACATTAGCTCCAATTGCCGGTCTTACGAGCCCCGGCCCTTGTTCTGCTCTTGTCAACGCCAAATATTCCTCAAGAGTGAGGTCATCAATGTTAACAACTTCCATAGTACCTGAAAACTTGAAAAGAGATCGTGAGAATATGAAAAATTTTAAAACAAAAATGAAAGACTTAATAGCAATTCTAATACAACTCCCCGGCAGCAGCGCCAAAAACTTGATGCAGGTTTTACTGACCAGGTTTTAATATTTCTAATGTCTCTTTATACCTATGGTCTACCCTAATGCACTAACGGGCAGTGTACCCGGTCGTGTGTAGTGTAGTATTCGGTAAAACCGAGGTCGTCCCAAGAGCTATGTGTGTTGGATTAATACTAAGTCTAGGTGTCACAGATTTTAAGATGGTTTAATTAATTAACTACTAAAGCAAATAAAGGCAAAGGATGTGATCAATAGAGGAGAGTGGTGCTAACCTAGTTATTCATCCTAGCTAGAAATGTCTATGTCTAATTACTTCCAATTATTCCAGGTGGGGTCAAAGTCGAGAGGACAACATTTGGTCAGTTCTCCCTAACCTATCAGTAAAGATGCCACCACTAGAGAAGTCAGGTGTCCCCTCATAAGTCCAGTTGTTCCTGGTCTCCTAAGCCGAGTCATTAAGTTCCGCTACATGCTAGACTTATAATAGTGAGTGCCCAGGCACTAGCATCTTAGACACTCACCCCCTAATTCTTAAGTTCATCCAAACGATAGGTGATCAGTTGGTCAAATCGCACAAGTAGAAAGGGTTGTCAGTTGGTCATATCATACCCTTCCCGTCTCAGTCTACTCACTTAGGGTCAGTTGGTCATATCTCCTAAGCAACTAGCCTCTACTGCCATTCAAAACTACCGAAACAAGGGTAGCTATCAATAAACTATGCATGCATACACTTAGAAATAATTATACGAAAGTAATGTAAACGCAAACAAAACAATTAAGGAATTATAACTAGGTCAGCACCAAGAGGGCTTAGCCGCTCATATTAACCATACAAATCAATTCAATGTTTAATGTTACGAAATACATGAATCGAAAGTAAAGAAAAGATAAAATGCTAATGCTTATCGTAGGGGAGTGATTTCTCCTTTGGAGATAGCTCCGTATGCTCCTCTAGAATTGCCTTTGGCTTCTTCCCACGTTCTTTGGTTGTGGTGTATGAAATGGGATGATTTGAAATGCTGGACATCGTGGGGTATTTATAGGCCAGATCTTGGTTACGGCGTAAATAAAATAGTTACGCCGTAATCATCTAATTCATCGTAAATTGCACTAGATTTGCTGGTTACGGCGTAACCTTAGAAGTGGTTACGCCGTATCTTCAATAATTCTTGGTTACGTCGTAGTTCATTGCAAGAGTTACGGCATAATTATCTGCGGCGCGGAACCTCATTTGACCTAATATGGTTATGTCGTAATCTTTTGGGAGAGTTACACCGTAATCTCCTAATAAGTTGTCTTTCTGAGTCACGCTTTAGTTACGGCGTAATGTGAGAGATGAGTTACGCCGTAATCTTCTTCAAAGTGAGCATACTATGATAAATCTTTAATAATTCTTCAATTCCGCGTCTTTTTAGCTCCAATGCTTGTAATTTACCTGAAAGTGAAATATAATGGAAAACAAGCGTAAATCCATATAAACGATATAAATTACAAGCATTATCGGGGGAAATTGACACTTAATATTCAGGATAATTTGATGTTATCACGACAATCTGACGGCGTCACAATTAAAGAGTGACGCCATCGCAGTTGTAACTCTATATATAGAATTCGATTTTCAGACTTTTAAAGAGGTAGATTTGTGGAGTAAAAACCTAAAACGATTTTGGTTTGTCTTGGGCAGTATCTTAGGGTTCTCATACCCTATTTTATAACAAGATAAGTAATTTACTTCATTGATTTCATTATGTCTTCGATTGTATGTGTGTATGCTTGCATGTTTACCATGTCCGGCTAATTTAGTTGTGTGTTTGCCTAGATCCATGAAACCTAGTTATTAGTTATTGATTTGTTTTCTCTTATCTTAATTGTAATTGGCTTATGATTGCAATAGGCCATCGTTGTGTTTTTAATGCTTGAGTAATCTTTGTGAACATTAGTTTATAATGGCTTAGAGTTATTGTAGACTAAAAATCCAAAGATAACCTTAGAGTTAGTTTATGAATCCTAGAGATTTTGTAGGCAATAACCTTATGGTATTCTCAAAGAGTTAGGGAGAAAAGCATACCCTACGACCTTAGAAGACACAACGCGTTAAGAATAAGGACGTGACAATTCAACCATCAATAAAAGATAAATAGGGAGTAATAGTATCTAGGTAGACACATTTTTAATCATCATACGAGCACACATCAATTAGACATATACTAACCCTTAGCTTAGATTAGATAATTAGATAAGTAGAGTAATTGGTAGAAGTACCGACCCCCAAATCCAATACCCCGAGATCGTACCTTTCAATTTTCTAAAAAATATAAAAAAAGATAAAAAAATAATCTTCCTCAACCCCAACCTTAGCGTAGTAATTTCTCACTAGCATTCCTATTCCCCTAGAGAATGATATCAATCCTGAGGCTTACCCTAATACTACACTACAACGATTATGTTCACTGCATAGGTGGTTGAAAAACTTGCTCGAAGAAAAGGAAGTTTCCTTTGACCCCGAACGCGCGTTGTACGCGTATCAAGTAGCTTCAACACTATCAACGTTACGGATAAAAAACTATCAAACGTAAACAATGCAAAAATCGTAAATCAATCCAAAAATCATTTAGATATGTACTTATTAAAACTTGCATATTCATATATCAATCCAAAAATCGTAAACACTATCAAACGTTACGGATAAAAAACTTGTATTATAGAGAAATATGAAAAATTGCAAATATTTAACTTTCTTTGATGTATTCTCCTCTAATCAGATATTTAAGTCATCGGGTTACTAGTTTGACGGCCGACTCAATCCGGTTTTGTATTAAATAAAAAAAAACTATTTTTTTTCAAGTGGTTCGACCACCGGGTCAACCCGAAGTTCTATAAAAAAGATGAAAAAAATTTAACCCAATCTACCCGGGTCACTTAAAACCCGACGGGTATAACTGGTTAACGCGTTTCTAAAAATCATTTGCCCGTCACATATTACTAGTCGGGTACCCGCGCGTTGCAAGCGACGGGTACCCGTTTGATTATTTTTGTCAGCGACGCTAAGGTCTTTTCGATGATTGCTTTTATAGAAAGAAGAAAAAATGTCCAACAGAGGTTATTAATTGAAAGTTAGCTCGTATTCTTGCTTATACATTTAGTAACATTATAAAAAACTTTTATAGCGGGGTACCCACACGTTGCGGTGGCGAACACCATGCAATCAAAAATTTTGGTGAGGGATTACATATTTTTCATGATGCTAACTTTACGCATGACGATAAATTTAGGGAAATTTTTTATTGCACACCATTTCATAAAAAAGTGGCAGTGAACCCATGCATCACAATACAACGGTCACCACTATTGCTAGTTGTTTTGGACGTGCAATATTATATAACGTTTAAAAATAAATGGTGTTTTAAAGTAGCGGTTTCAGCACCATTTAGCGGTGTCTATGTTGCTAAGTTGTGGTCGTAAATGGTGGTCCATTGTGTGGTCGAAAAAGGAGGTGTCAGAAAGTTTGACTACATAAAAGATTGGTTTGTACGATGTGTATAATGATTTATAAATTTTTTTTAGTGGGTGTTTTAAAGAAATAAAAAAAAAATGATTTATGCATTACTCCCTCCGTCTCAATTTAATTGTCCATATTTCTATTTTTGGATGTTTCAAAAAGATTGTCCACTTTCCCTTTTTAGTAAAAACTAGAGAATCTTAAGAGGGAATATTCTATTCGTGTGGTTAAAAATTAAAGTGACCCCACTTTTATTAAACTTTGTGATTTCTCTCTTCTGACAATTAAATTGAGACGGAGGGAGTATTATTTTATACCATGTAATATATTAATTGTACTTTTGAGTGAGGGGGTATATTAATAATATCATTAATGATTTGTAAATTTCATTTAGTGAGTGTTTTGAAAAAAAACATATTAGATGATTTATGCATTATTGTTTAGTAACATGTGTTATATTAATTGTACTTTTGAGTGACGGGGTATTTTAATAATATCATTAATGATTCATAAATTTCATTTAGTGAGTGTTTTAATGAAGAAAAAAATGACTTATGCACTATTGTTTTGTACCCTGTGGTATATTAATTGTACTTTAGAACTTGTAATGCTTAGAAACCAACAAAATGATTCCATAAGTGGCAAGTGTGTAGGCTTAATCTTTTTAAGACTTCCTTTTATAGGAAGTCCCAAATACTTTATATAGTAGTATAGATATTTTACTGACAAAAAATAAATATATAAATTTTTTTTTGAATAAATATCAAACATGTATTCAACAAATAGTAACACATAAATAATAATTACTTTAACCCGTCATTCACAAACTTCCCCTTTTCATAAATATCTCAAATAAAAAAATTAAACCATAGTAGAAGATCGTCGGCATCTCTATAACCATCTTCGTTCCATTACCATCACCACCATTGCACCGCCATCATCACCATTGTATCACCGTCACCATCACCATCACCATCACCAGCGTCGCGATGTTGAGATCACCGTAATCACTTCACCATCGCCGTCGTCACACCATCACATTCACAATCACCACCATCGTCTCTGATTCAGAGACATCTGTAAGGTTAATTTCTATTATTTGTAACAATAATTTCAACCTGTTGTTCGATTGAGTTTGTAAGTGTGAAGATCACTAGTGAAATCTCTGTACAAACTACTGATTTGTTGATTGAGTGTTAATATTAGGATTTTAAATCTAATTATTATATTGATGTAGGTATGTTTGGCAATGTGATTTTAAGAGCGTTTAGAAACGTTTACTTTAGGGTGTAACATTCAGCGCAAGGAGCGTGAAGCGTTTAGCTTTTACGTCATTTGCATTTAATAATCACTGACACAACTACATTACCAAACATATCCGTAAAGTGGTTATATTGCTGTAAATATGCTTGTGTTAATATGAATTCAAGTTAATTTAATAATTATATGCTTTTGTTAATGTGGTCAGTGATGTTTCTGCCCCTGGTGATAACCAAAAAGGTCATTTTTCCTAGAATTAGCTCTACAGATGCAATGGACGTGTGAGCTAATCAACAGAAAGGGAAAAAGTCATACCTGGGATTGATAAGGCAAGATATCGTTTTTCTATAACATCAAATTATTGAGTAAAATTTAAGCAATTATACTAATCAGAAGTTATGAGAAAAATATTATGGCTATAATGTTACGGATTGATCATAGATGTTTTTTTTTATCTTTCTGTTGTTTAGTCTCTTGATGGTGTTTAAAATTGAGCATGCGTTTAAGATAGAAAATCACTAGTTAAAAAAGTTGTCCTGTTAGAAAAGGTTGCATTAGGAGAGAGTTGCATTAAAAGTCAAAGCACCACAATATCAGATCATGGAACTCTAGATTATATTAGAAGTGAGTCGCATTAGGAGTAAATATAAGAAACTTCTTGCTGAAAATGCATCTCTTAAGGTAACATCTAACTCTCAGTTATTCAATTCTTCGAAACTTCTTTGAATGTTAAGCTTTTATTTGAGTCTTCCATGTTAAGATGGCCATACAGCAAGCATGCCTAGTTAGATGGCGAAAGTCGCAAAAAAGCCTATTGATATGAACGTGAAAATTGTGCAAAACTAAAACACACTAATGTGATGCTTCAAAGATAAAGGTTGTTCAGTTTCAGTTATGCTTTTGTCTCTTTAAATTTGGTGGTTTGGTTTTTGTCTTATAAATAGCTAAATAAATGTTAAAACTCAACGTCTCAAATTCAAGTATCCATTAAATGGAATTTCTAGTTTAAGCATGAACTGATAATATTTACGCCTCAATGGCTTTAAAACTGATTACAATTTTATAGATGTTGGGCCCATAACCAAAATCACTGATATGCAAAATCTCCAAGGTTTAGGTACGAAAAGGAAATCCCAGTTTTGTTTGATGTAGGTGCACAACCGACTGAACTCTGTCCAGAGCTAATTTGGTAATTCTGACTATAATTTGTAGGAGAGACTAGGGGAAACTTCTGGGCAAGAAGAAGCAAGAAATGGGCAAACCAAACACGTGGAGAGTGGGTAACAACGTTATCGCGTTCCCATATTATCTAGGGGATTTAATTTAAGTACTTAACCGAATCATCAGGATGATATGCGCTTTTGCATGGTAGTATGTAGTAGAAAAGCCATTTATGCTGAGCTTTTTTAGATGGCAGGATATTTATTAGATCATATTTATTGTAACTATCGATTGTTCTGAATCGGCAGATCTTTTAAGGTTGTGGAAGCCTAGATAACTTGTGTAAAGTGTGAACTTCATGCTATTTAACACACCCTATCTGAGGCATATGAAAGGATGTTTTATAGTATCTGTTATAGGATCTTTTGCAATGGTTGAGGCATTGCCCTTTGTGGTTTACTGTTCACACGCGCACACACATTTTTGCCACAACTGGTTAGGTTACAGTAAGGGCAGCAATTTCTGACCCGACACGAAACTCGACCTAAAACTGACACGAAAATTAACAGGTTCGGGTTGAGTCTAAATAGATTTGGGTCGGGTTTTGGTCAACCCATCTAACCCGTTTATTAAACGGGTCAGGTTCGTGTTGGGAATAAGTTAAGCGAGTCGACCCGCCAACCCATTTAAGATTTTCTTTAAAATTAAAAATTATTTATATTTTATTATACGGGTTAAATGGGTTAAACGGGACGACCCGCAAACCCGTTTAACCTATTTAACTCGTGTAATGTGTCGATTTCTTTTATATAAAACGGGTTAAATGGGTCAACCCAAAACACGTTTAGCCTATTCTACTCGTGTAACCTATTTAACCCGCCAACCCAAGTATATATGGGTTAAATAGGTCAGTTTCGGGTTATATGTAAACATGTTAGGGTAGACATAGCTGACCCGATGATTTAAATGGGTTAGGTTCGGGTTGGGGTTTTCTGACCCGCCAACCTGTCAACCCGAACCCGCCAACTCAAACCCGACCCGAATTGCCACCTCTAGGTTACAGTACCAATGAAAGAGCAGTAGTTAATATTCAGCTTTGCTTAGGCTAATGTTTTAGACGTTGGAAGAGATATCAGCTTTGGAGTTGTAAGCATTTAGGAATATATTAAGGCATAGTTAGGATAGGTGTTAGACTTGTTGTAAACATTTAATGTTAATGACTTGATTCCGTTTTTGTTCCTACGGGTAATAATAAGTAATATGAACAATATGCATCCAATTTCATGGGTTCATATTGAATGTTTTTCTTCTTTTGTAACTGCAATCATGTCTTATCTTTTGTGCAAAGTGTTCTCGATGGATATAATGGAACAGTCATGGCATATGGACATACTGGTACCGCAACACTTGGACAACTTGGGGATAAGGATACTTCTGCTGTGGAATAATGGTTCGTACAATGGAGGACATATTTGCTGAAATCTATCCAAAAACTGATTCTATTTCTGTCATATCTAAAGGTAATTGTCAGCTCCTAAAACGGATTTTCTAATGGATTACTTAGTTATGGATTGGTAGCATTTACTTTGTGTACCCATACTGCAGATGTAAATGGAGACACATCGTGCTGCTTATAATGTTCTAACCATACAGGTGTCGAATGCGGTGATTAGGGAACAAATCGTGCTGGAAGAATTTGATAGGTAACTGGTAAGGTTTGTGTCGAATTTCTACCATACTATTTGTAAAATTACTATTTGTATATAAACTTAATATGTAAGATTTGCATTGCTACAATTTTTAGATTTTAGTTTGTAAAAACATTGAAGCAGTAAAACGAAAACTAAATCCATTTTTTTTGTTATATGCTGATAATAAGTAACCACGTATTTGGTCTCTAACTCTCTGTAGTCTGTGACCATTTTCTCCTCACTAATAGAAGATATCAGTGACGAACTTTTAGTCACTATTAAAACTGTGACCAAAGGTTTCGTCACTAACCGGAACAAAAATTGACGACTAATCTGGTCAAAAATTAGTGACGAAGTGTATTTTCGTCTCCAATGAATTTAGTGACGGAGCTTAGTGACGACTTGAGTTTGGTCACTAAACAGTTTTGTGACCAACCTTTACACTGTTAGTGACGAAACCGTTTTGGTCACTAAAAGCCAATTTTCTTATAGTGTTTGTTTTTGATATTTTCATTACTCTTATCATCTTCTATAACACAATCAAACGCATTGATAAATGTCTTTTTACACTTGCCACGCATCATATGTGTCGCAAATTCTTCGTCTTCTGGGGGTATAAATTGATCTTTGATTCTTGGGTTTTAGGGGATGAAGAAGACGTGCTAGAGGTTGTAGATCCCAGAGTCACTATATTTTGCTTACTCATAAATCTATGCTTACCAAGGGACAAATCTCTACCATTCACTCTGTGATTTTCTGAATATCACTCTGTGATATCATGAATATCACTTGTGATATTCTGAATATCACTTTGTGATATTCTGAATATCACTTTATGATATTATGAATATCACTTGTAATTTTCTGGATATCACTGTCTGATTTTCATGTTACAAAACATTAGTTAAAAATCACTTGTGATATTCAAAATATCACTTTTGGTATTCAAAATATCACAAGTGATATTTTGAATATCACAGAATATCACTTGTGATATTCAGAACATCACATAATATCACTTGCGATATTCACAGTATCATTTGTGATATTCAGAAACGTATGAAAACGTTTAAAAACGGCCGAAAACATTTAATAACGAACGAAAACGTATGAAAACGGTCGAAAACGTAAGAAAACGGACGAATATGTATGAAAAACGGACGAAAACGTATGAAAACGGACGAAAACGTATGAATAATTGACGAAAACGGATGAAAACATATGAAGACGGACGAAATATAGATGAAAACGGAAAGAAAAAAACCGTATGAAAACTGAAAAAAACGTATGAAAGGGAAGAAAAAACGCGAATTGAAAAAAACGTAAATTACGTAAATTAAAAAAACAAACGAACAAAAGAAAGTGAATAAAAATAAATGTGAATTTAAAAAAAACATGAATATTTAAAAAAAGCGTTTATTAAAAAAAAAGTGTTTATAATATAAAAATTCGAATTTAAAAAAAACAAAAAAGAAAGAAAGAAAGACAAAAAAAAATGTGAATAAAAAAAAAATCAAAAAGACAAGAAAAAAGCATGGGCTTAGGTTTATCTACTAAATCTTAGGTTAATCCCCATCATTAGATCAAACTAGAAGGATGGTGGGAATTTGTCCCTTTGAAAGTATTAAGAGTAAGCATTTGAAAATTTCTCGTAGATGCCATAGGATTTTTTATTTTTTACTATTTATTTATTGGGTTGTTTTAAATGACTTTTTTCGTGTAATAATTATAAGGATTTATCACACCAGTCGAACTTGAGAAACACGAAAATTATCATATTATCAAAACGTATTGAAAAAGATTAAATCACCAAAACTAAATAAACATTTCATTGCTAATTCTATATATTTGTGTACTATCTTTGGAAAGAGTTGTGCATGTCAACTTGGACGTGGCTGCAAGCTTGAACAAGAATTAATCATATTGAATCACCAATATCAATAATATTTTATCTCATATAAATTTATAGAATGATATTTTTTCTACTGAACAGTATTTTTTTTTAAACCGTGATTTCTGATCTTTTGGCTGACTAATCCGCGAGGTTTGAATCCACTGCCACACAGACTCAAACCATGTAAGCCTTTCCTTTTCAGAAAGTTACCGTGACCATTTAAATTTGTTTACACATAGCAGGAATTTAACAATATAAATTTACTTGTATCAAAATGTATCTATTTAGTAATTAGTTTAAGTTAAGTGATATTTGAAGCATGGTGGCGTTATCCTTAGGCTAGATTTTAATACTAGTTGTGTAACTGCGCATAACGACTAGGTTTTATAGTGGCGAATAAATTTAACTGAGATATTTATGGTTGAGTGTTTCGTGTAATGTTTAGCAATTGACATTAATTGATGTTAGATATAGGATTTCACAAACACATTAAACCATAACCATGTGGGGCGTTAACAAAGTTTAGAGAGAGAAAGTTCTAGAGTGAGAAAGGGAAGAGAATTGGGAACTATGTGAAACAAAGAAAAATAGTATTGAAGCTCCAACCCTCTACCTTGGGAGGTAGAGGGTATTTATAGTGTCTTACAAATAAACGCCACCTCCGGGCTGTGGATCAGGCATACAGTGGGTAAAGACCCGTCCGTCCTCCACGGTGTTATTTAACAAACCACTTACTAACATAACATAACTACGACTACGAGCTTTCTATCGAATACTTATACTTGAGGTGACCGATTCTTTAACGACTGAATTTTCTAATTCCTAACAATCTCCCCCTAAGGGAGGTCACCTCGATTTACAATGAATACAAACAGATGTTACATTGGATAGTTCTAGAATTCTTGAATAAGTTCTTTGCTCTGAAGCTCGTAGTCATTGATTCTTCACATTGCATGTTTGGTTAATCCAAGTGGAGGTCTTTTACTGATCCACGTGATAATGATTGTTGAGCCTGCTTTGAGATCATCAGCCATATTAAATCTCTGACTCTTCCTTTGTGGTGTTGGTATTATGTGATGTTGTGACATTTGGACCGACATGCTCACATTCTTGATCATGATATATTCTCATCAGAGTAGCGGAAGCTTTCGTTGATTCATGATATTGGCAGCAGCGTAGCAGAAGCATGGAGTGAAAATATCAGAGTCATTGATGCACTAATCATGATTTCTTTCGAGATGAATGTGTTGAGTGAGCATGCGGCTGTGGATTGACCGCATCATTCTGATCAGCTGCAAACGTCGGGGTGTACCTGCATAAAACAATTAGCAATAAAGTATATGAAAGTGTCTTTGATCACTTTCATTGAATTGAGGTACACGGCCCATGGTTCCCCGTTGATCAGTACAAGTACTGCCTGTGATCAGGTATAATTCCGAAGAATTTCCTTAACAGGGTTTCGCAGCTGCTCTAGCTGTTCTCAAACCGGAACGTCTCAAAGAAGACAACACGGAGTGAGTGAACCAGCGAATTGAGATTCACTGATTGATAAAAAGAGATTTGAAAAACAATCGTGTATTGCTCAATAGAAATTGTTTTTGCAATACAACGAAGGTTTTAATGAAGATCAATTATCAATCATAAACATCTTTTGATTTGAAATATTCGTACACGGTCGATGTGCTAAAGAAAAGAATTTTTTAAGCACAACGACCGGTTTTTCAAAGGTATCCGTCAATCCATAACCTGAACCAGGATTGATTCAAAAGTTTGAATCGCCCCATTGTTTCTGTTCAGTTGTCACATGGTTGATCTATAGAATAGATCTCACATGCCACCCACCAGGAGCTTATTTGATGTTGGCTCCAGAAGGCTTTCCATCTTCATTGTGAATATGTTTACATATCACTCGGATGTTCTGGCAATACCACAAGGATAATGCGTAGGACTCGGGATATAATCTCTCTTTCCACATTGTGTGAAACAGAGAGTCTTCATTGAAAGTGTCCTAATGAGATTTATTGATGATCTCGTGGCTCTAGACTCAATTTGTGCATATTTGGTTCCTATTTCGGAGACTAGGGAGAGGGTCTCCTTCTTTAATATCAACAATCTCTAAGAGAGAGTCGATAGATAATGTCGGTTCCCCGTGAGAATGAAACAAGTCCTTTTAAGAGGAACTTGAGTAGTTTGGGAGGTTGAAGTGCAGTGCGTCACTGGGTCCATGACGTCTTGTCTTCAATACCGATGTTACCATGGTAACCATCAGTAGCATATGAATTGAACCCGGTATCTGCCCTAAGGTTGAATAATTGGAGGGCTATTTGTTTTCACCCTTTTCTCATTCAATTCTTTTTCATTCTTCAACCCCTTCAGTGCTTACCGAGACTTCATAACTAGAACCTTGTTGGGTTTATTCCAGTACTAGCTCAGTCTTAGTCTGCACTCTTCCCATATCTCAATTTTCTCCTTTTTACAATATACCTAAGGACTTCTACTCTATCTAGTGGATTGTCCCTGGGTAGATTCCTCCGGTTCTGGCGGATCATGGGAACAAATACCTAACCTTAACATCCTTATATCACCATGCATAAAATAAAGTTGGTCGGTCTTTTGGTACAGTTCTTCCGCCTTGAAACCAATTGAAAACCATTTGAAAAATCAATCAAGATACTTGTGATATAAAATCAAAGCATTTTGTATCTCAATTGTTTTGATATTTTAGAAATGCTCCCCCTCAACATATGTATATAATTCAGAAATTGTTTAGCACATGGAGGCAAGAGATCTTGGAATCTGTTAGATTAAGAATGAAAGGTCCAATCTTTTGATTAACATTTTCTAAAATGATCATCATCACTTCCCAATCAATTTGAGTAGATAACATTTTAAGGAAGGTTGAGGTTTTCAAAAGTTTGCTCCCCCTCAATATGTGCCTCGAAGCTTGAAAGGGTTTTGCACATATTAGAAGGAACCTGCACATATAGACAATTCAATCACGTTTCACTAATTTAAGGTTTAAAGTAGATGCTCCCCCTCAACATGTGCATGGAAAATTTGAAATCGTTTGTCACATGCGGGGAGGAGAACTTGTACATCTTTATAAAACCATTTATCGAATTATCAGTTTAAATCCAATTTAAATCACAAATTCTCCCCCGATCACAATTATCAAGTCATTTGAGAATTGTGATCTCTGTAGATTTAAATTGATTTTGAAGGCTTTTAAGGAGAATTGTGACATGATTATGAAAGACGTTTTCACTGATAAGGATCGAATTTTGAGACTTTAGACTCCACGGATTAAACATGCTTGAATATCTTTTGAAAACTTAATAATAACCACGGTCTGGTACCATTGTTTGAAAAATGCACTTTTTAATTTAATTGAAAAATCATTCTCCCCCTCAATCAATGACATAAGTTGTTGATTAAGAGACAGATTTTTTTTTTTTTTTTTTTTTTTTTACAACCGTTAAGTTCTGATGATTTTCAAAAATAGATTCCGAGTAATTTTTCAAAGCAATTAGTTTTCATTAGATAGTAAGAAATTGTTTTTATAGAATCAGAGCATGAGATTTGAAAAACAAGATAAAGTATGGCTCTGTTCTTTATTTGAAAACGGGTTACTGCCTGAAGTGACAATAAACCACCATTTTTCTCCGCCTTTTTTTTTTTTTTTTTTTAACAACAAAAACTATGTGCATTCGAAGATCATCTAAAAACCCGTGACATTCTTTGAATGTCAACACAAAGTCCGTAGATGATATCGAATAAGGAAAAACATGACAAAATAACAATATTTTTGGAATTTTTCAAGATTTTCTAATTTTTATGGTTTTTGAAGATTTTATATTTTTATATTTTCTTTTTGAGGGTTTTTCAAGTTTTGTATTTTGCTTTTTGAATAAATATATACAGGAGATAGATGAAGAAAGACCTTTACTCCTCGTCTTCCTCTTGAAGACGCTTGAGTGTTTCCGGTTGTAAACTCTTTAGACCAAGACGTGAAAGGATAAACTCAAAACGTTCTCGAGGAAGAGCTTTGGTGAAGATGTCTGCTAATTGGTATTCAGTCCTCACAAAGTAGAGTTCCACCACACCTTTTTCCACTTGTTCCCTGATGAAATGATGTCGAATGTCGATATGCTTAGCTCTTGAGTGCTGAACATTGTTGCATGAGAGAGCAATAGCACTTTTATTATCACAGTACAGAGGGATTTTGTTGAATTCAAAGCCATAGTCAGTTAATTGAGATCTCATCCAAAGGATTTGAGCACAACATGATGACATGGCTATGTATTCAGCCTCTGTAGAGGAAATAGAAGTACTCATTTGCTTCTTTGACGACCAGCTCACAAGCTTATCACCCAAAAACTGAGCACCTCCAGATGTACTTCGACAAGTATCTTGACACCCTGCATGATATGCATCTGCATATGCTGTTAGTGACATACAAGTGTCCTTCGGGTACCAAAGTCCCATGTTGATAGTTCCTTGGAGGTACCGAAAGACCCGTTTAACCGCTTCAAGGTGCTTTTTGGTAGGCTTAGCCTGGTATCTAGCACACATGCATACAGCGAACAGAATATCAGGTCTACTGGCTGTGAGGTACATCAGGGATCCGATCATGCTACGATATTTCGTTTGGTCAATCATGATCCCTGAGTGGTCCTCATCCAGTTTAGTACGCTTAATCATGGGAGTGTCCACAGGGTCACTAGAATCAAATCTAAATTTCTTTAAAATCTCATTAGCATATTTAGATTGATTTATAAAAATGCCTCCGGGACTTTGTGAAATTTGTAATCCCAAGAAAAATGACATTTGTCCCATCATAGGCATTTGAAATTTGGAACCCATTTCATTTGAAAAATGGTCACACTCATTGGGGTCAGTCGAGGCAAAGATGATATCATCAACATAAATTTGAACGTGAATTAAATGTTTGCCTGACTTCCTGGTGAACAATGTTGGATCAACTGCTCCTTTGCTGAAACCGGTAGATAGAAGAAACTTTGATAGCGTATCATACCATGCCCTTGGAGCTTGCTTTAAACCGTAAAGAGCTTTCTTCAAACGATAAACGTGAGTAGGATGCTCTGGATTCACAAAGCCTTCAGGTTGGCTGACGTAGACGACTTCTTTAAGATCTCCGTTCAGAAATGTCGTCTTTACATCCATCTGATAGACTACCATGTTCTTACTTGCAGCATTAGCCAAGAAGATTCTGATTGCCTCGATACGAGCAACAGGAGCAAATGATTCTTCAAAGTCAATACCCTCCTCCTGACGGTATTCTTTTGCAACCAATCTAGCCTTATTCTTTAATACATCGCCATGCTCATCAAGCTTCACTTTGAAGATCCACTTTAGAGCAATGATCATAGCACAATCTGGGGCAGGTACTAATTCCCATACATCAAGTCGATCAAACTCATGAATTTCTTCTTGCATGGCATTGAACCAGCTGTCTTCAATCATGGCAGTTTTAACATCTTTTGGTTCGACCTTAGAGAGTACGGAGTTGAAGAAGCACCATAAGGCATCTGCTGCAAGTTGTTTTCGTGTGGATACTGGATGAGAGGGATTTCCAATGATGTTGTCCAATGGATGATCATGAGTCCATTTCCTGAGGTGTTCATGTGGCTGTTGTTGAGGGACTGAAGTAGCAGAGTCGATGTCTCCTGATGAGGATGGTTCCTATGATGATTCAAGAGCAAATATGTTTTCAAATGGAGCATCTTCAGGAGTAGCAAAGGGATTAACTTCATCATTGATGCCAGAAACATTTCCATGATGTACACTCGATGATTGATGATTTGTTGATGAGATAGAGTGATCAGCAGCAGGCGCTTCTTGACTTAATGATGTTGAAACTGAAGGGTTGACTTCATTCACAGGGATAGGAGCAGCCTCTGTTGATGGATTTGACATTTCATCAGCATTTGGTTCATAGTGTTCATCGAACATTGGATCAAACAATTTCTTCATGTCATCTTCTGAAGGAGGTACATATGGAGCTGCTGGAGAGGGATTTGGTACAAGGGATGAACCAATGGGACTGTTTTGTAGTGTGGGTCCAGAACAGGATTGTCCAGGAACCATTTGACCGGTCAGCTCATCAAACGTAACATGAATTGTTTCCATGATATTTCGGGTTCTTTTGTTGTAGATTCGGTATCCCTTTTTGTTTGGTGCATACCCTACAAATACTCCAAAGTCCGCTTAAGCTTTAAGTTTGCCTAAGTCTTGGACCTCATTAGTTGGATAACACAATGCACCAAACACACGAAGGAATGAGATATTAGGTTTTCTGTTGTAGACAAGTTCATATGGAGTTTTTCCATGAACAGTGTGAATCAGGGATCGATTTTGTGTGTAGCATGCAGTGGCAATGTCTTCTGCCCAGAGAAACATTGGAACCTTTGAGTAAATCAGCATTGTTCTTGCGGCTTCCACAAGAGTTCGATTTCGTCTTTCAACTACACCGTTCTGTTGAGGAGTTCGTGGAGCACTTCTTTGATGGCTGATTCCAATACTTTCATAAAAATCACTAAGTTGTTTGTTAACAAACTCAGTTCCATTGTCTGTACGGATGATTCTGACAGTTTTGTTAAGACGAACCTGCAGCTGTTTGATGAGCTTGATGATGATATCTGGAGTTTCATCCTTTGTCCTTAGGAACTTGACCCAGGTGAATCTAGAGTAATCATCAATCACAACTAACACATATTTCTTCCCAAAGATATTCTGCACTCTCATTGGTCCACATAAGTCCATGTGAATTGTATGAAGAACTTCTGTAACTGAGTTTGTAGGTTTGGGTTTATGGGCATACTTCTTGCTTTTTCCCAATTGGCATGCTGAACAAAGATGATCCTTTTCATACTTAAGTCTAGGTAAACCTACAACTAAGTCCTTTCTTGAGAGATCATTTATGGTGCTGAAGTTCAAGTGATTGAGACGACGATGCCATAACCATGACTTTGTTTTCGAAGCCTTTGACAACAAGCAAATTGGAGAAGACTTCATCATATCTTTGATAGAGATGGTGTATAGATTTGAACCACGTGTTCCTCTTAAAAGCTCCTTACCATCAAGTTCTTTAATGAAACAAGTATGTTTTCTGAAGGCTACTTCTAGATCAGAGTCACAGAATTGACCAACAGAGAACAGGTTATGACCAAGACCTTCCACATAATATACCCTGGAGATAACACTATCACCAACAACATAATCTCCATAACCCATAATTGCACCAAAATGATCGTTCCCGAATCTAACTGTCCCGATGAATTTGCTCACGAAGTTCATGAGCCGCGACCGGTCTCCAGTCATATGCTTGGAACAGCCTGAGTCCAGGTACCATAGAATGATTTGAACGATCTGCAGTTGAACACAGACAAGAATGGATAACTGGATAATTGGGATCCCCATGCAAGAATGGGTTCCATTTGGTTAGTAACAGTGATTGGAACGCCCACATCAGAAATAGAAACATTCATATCAGAAGTAGAAGCAATGGAATCATTAGGAATAGATGCAGTGCTAGTGTCCGTATTTGACCTATTCAAAGTATGTTAACTTCTTAAAGGAATATTTCTACCAGTAGGCATCCATTTTCTAGTGGGCATTGTCCTAGCAGATTGAGAACAGAACTGATTAGCCTTATGACCAACAGGTATCCATTGATAACCTATCTTACTAAATGTTCTTCCTGTGGGTTTCCACTGTTTCCTAACTTTGTTTCGCTTTTTCCTTTTAGCCTTCTTAGCTTGATTCTTAACATTAATAGTTTTAACAGGGCATTCGATAGCATTAGACAAATCATTCATGCCACACTCAGGATTAGTAACCGAAACTACACAATCATCATTACAAGTTTTTCCAAAAGTAGCAGCAGAATTCGAATTAATTACAGTACGCTTATAGCTAATACTAGAATCAACACGATTCGTTTTATTTAACTCAAACTTAGTGTTCCTTGGGTGATCTTCTACTCTTTTCCAATGCACATTCTTAGCTTGCGAGGTCCTATCATTCCTTGTATTGTCTTGAGACTTTGACCTGCTTGCTTTAATGTCACTGATTACTCTTGTAGAGGGAATGGGAACATTAGTTGGTTTTGCTACTTTATGTATTTCCTGTTTAGATGTGCTGGGATCTGAACTGTTTGAAGGCACATTAAAGTTCACTTTCTTAATACTAGAAGTGTTAGGTTTTGAACTCCTAGAGGGCACACTCGAGTTCACATTCTTAGCACTAACAGATCTGGAGTCTGAACTACTTGAAGGCACACTAAGGTTCACATTCATAATATTGGGCATTGAATGACTTGCATGCTTGGCACTAGGCATAGAACAAGGTATCAAGGGATTGACTTGCTCACCTAAGGTTTTAGGGCATATTGTAATTAAGCCTTCTAGAAGTTCTTGAGATCGTTTGGCATATAAGCATGCATGGCCAATTGCATTATCATCTGGTTTCTCTAACTTATCCTCTTCTACAATCTCACGGAGACATTCTAGGTTGTCCTTAAGGTATGAGAAATATGTTTGAATCGCAAGTTTGTTATTCCTAAGATGAGGAGGAACATATTTCACAGACAAAGCATATTTATTACAGACATGCACCTTTGAAGCACCATTCTCCCCATTGGACATTGGCATTTTCCCTTTTACCTGACTCTTAAGATTCTCAATTTCCTTTTTCAACGAGGTTATTTTTTCGTTATTTTTGTTACGAGTGACTTTAATTGACTCAAATAACTCATTGAAATGACGTTTAACCTTTTCATTTTCTTCTAGAAAACTCTCATTTTCCTTTTGTAAGGCATTAACCAAGTTTTGAAGATGAAAATTTTGAGAATTCCGAGAATCTAAAGGAGGAGGCATTTGGGAGCCAGTTACATTGTTCTTTTCACCCTTTAATTGAGAGATTTGGGCTTTCAACTTTTTGATCGTGTTACAGTGAGCTTGAATCTATTCGTCATGTTTGTTTAGTTCAAAAACTGCATCAAACTCTGGAACATCCGAGGATATCTTGATGTTTGAGGTTTTAACATTTTCTTTAAGATGTTGATATTTTAGTTGCAAATCAAAATGTTCAACTTCTAGCTTAGAAAAATGTTTTACCAAATTATCGTGATCATCCTGTTCAATTTTATCACTTAGTTTAGAGTTTTTGATTTCAAGCTCAATGACACGATCATGGGAGACTTTCAACGCAACAGATAATTCATGAAATTGAGAAGCAGTAATAGAGCAATTAGTAGCAGTATAAAACACATCTTGAGAGATACATTCAGAAATCAGATTCTCATTTAAGGTATGCAAGTTCTTCCTCTCAATTTCATTATATTTTAATGCCCGCTCATAGTCACTAACTTCAATTATCATTGCATCAAATTCTTTTTCCATCCCTTTAATATATGTATCCATCCCCTTTTTAAGACTCTCAAATTGATCTTTTAATTGTTTAAAGAAAGGCATGACTTCAGTTAAATAACATTCTTTTGTTTGTTCAAAACCCCTTTCCCCTTCAGTTATCCCAGTGGGTGTGATCCTTTTCTTACAAGTTTTCTCAAAATCGACAAATAGTTGAAAAATCACATATTGACTGATTAAGGTCCTGCTCTTAGTGGCAATAGTTCTAGGAACTAAATGCATTGGTGTATTGGGAGGATACACAATCGCTGCAGGCATTCTCCTAAGGGGAGGGTTTGTTTCAACAATATTTTTAGCTATTTGCTTATCTAAGTCCTTTTTCCAAAACACTTGTTCAGGTGTTAACAAAGTTTGAGGCTTAAACTTGTTTAAGGAAATCCAATTTTCCTTTTTGTAATTATGGGGTTTAACTATTATGTTTTGCTTTTTGTTCTCAGGATCGTTAAGCTTCTTATCCATTTTCTCCCTAGATGCATCATCTAATTTTCTATCTTCCTCAGTGCACACAATGCAACTAGGTGTTTGTCTAGGTTTAAGAATCTCATTGCCATCATATATTACATTTTGAGCAGCCTTTGCAATCTTACCGTACTCAGGGTTGGGTTTATTAATAATAGGAACACTATGCTTATCGCTTAAAACTCTATGCTTAGTGATCAAGTGAGCAGTCTGAATGGTTTTTCCTTGTACGTACAACTTGTTTTCAAGTTTGTTTTTCAAAGTTTTTAGATTAGAAAACTCATTCAAAAGTTTTGATTCCTTAGCATGGAATTCCTGTTTAAGCACTTTAACATTATCTTGAAGTTCTTTCTTTTGCTTAACAGTTTTAGAGAGCTTTTCTTGTAAGGAGTTTAACTCTTGTTTTAATACTTCTTCTCTAAAGTTACTTTTTCTAATAATTGTACGCATTTGGACATCCATTTCCTGCTCACGTGTGGTCAACTCAAATTTAGCCCGTTGTTCATAAATAGCAACACGTTCTTTATAGGCATTAAGTTCAGAGACAACAGAATCATAAGGGGCACATGCAGTATGTTCATTAAAAACATAGTCATCATTGACTGCGGAAAATGCATTACTTGGTACAACCTCACTTTCATTTTGCTTCACATATTGATCATATGGGACAATATTGCTATTACCCTCATAATCAATATCTGATTCATAAGTCTCAAGAGTTTGTACTTCATTATGCATCTTTCGCTCATCAACATCATCATATAGTTTTAATACCTCAGAAATGATTGATTCTTTGGATGGACTAGCTTGCTGTGGTGAGGGGACCTTAGGAGAGACCATTGGAGAGATGCTAGCCATGAAAATTGTTTGTGCAGTAGGTTCATCATCGACGTCAGAGTCGTATGCATCACAGTCAGCGACTTGGAAGGCATTCTGATGATTATGACCCATCTCCTGAATTGGTTGTTCATCAACATCAGCATCATAAGTCTTGGCATTCCCTTCAGCAAGAAACAATAACTCCTCTTCATCCAAAGCAGCTCCATTATCCTGAGCTTGAACAAGCAACATCTTATCCCTGAAGTACTCAGCATTCTGAGGACGTTTTGGAGATGTGCAGTTCCTTGCAATGTATCCCCCACCGCCACAGTTGTAGCATTTGATCGGCTTTGCTTGTCCTTGATTTCCATTCCTTCCCCTATTCTGATTTGCCACATATCCTCTACCAGCTCCACCTCTCCCTTGTTCATACTGCCTTTCTTGAACTGGTTGTACCATAACCTTCCCATATCTGACAATGGCTTGATTGTGTGGATTGGATGCTGTTCTGAGGTTGTTGTTGGTGTGTGGGAGAGAGTTCATGTTTTGACTAATCATGAGAGCCAGTTGATTAATGAAGTTTCCCACGTGTGCATCAGCATCAGCTTGTTTGAACATTGGATCGGGAATGAGTTTGTGATTACCATTACCCATGGGTATAACTTGAGATGCTTTGGTGGTAATTCCAATGTTTGAGTAGAAGGCAGTTGAATCATTTGATGAGCTTGTCTCTCTCTGGTTGGTTTTGAACTGATCAAGAATCCTTTTTTCAAACATAGCATGTCTCTCATTCCGAAGAAGGAAAGCATAGAGTTGCTCATAGTTCGTATTCTTCAATCCTTTGGTTAGTTTCACAGAGGTGACAAACTTGTGCCATTCGGGATTCATGTTGTTCACAAACTTTGAGTTCAGCTGAATGTTTGGCATAGTCATTCTAATGTTCCTCATGTCATTAACAAGCTTGTGGAATCTCACGTAATACTCATAGACACTCTCTTCTGGTTTCATCTTGAAGTGCTCAAATTCATCATAGAGTTGTGATTCTCTGTCTTCCATAGTTAATTCAGAACCAGAAAGAAGCATCTTGACATTATCTCATACAGCCTTTGCTTCAGTGTTGTGATTGATAAGCTTGTAGATGTCTTTTGGAAGACCTTGCAGTATAATGTTAGAAGCCCTGATATATGCATCGAATCTCTTTTTCTCCTTATCATTGAGCTCATCATACGTCTTTGGTATGTCTATTCCATAGATCATTGTTCCATCTGTAGCTGTATCAATCAAGTCTCTAGTACTCTCAATCTGATAAGGTCCTTCATCGATTGACTTGAGAATGTTGACTCCGTTTTCTTTTCCCAAACTGTACAATCGGATTCGTTGTGCCCAAGAATCATAATCAGTTCTGTCAAGCATAGGTGGACGAGTATCTGACCCTGCTGCTTGAACGTCCTCAGCTACGGAAGAAACAATAGTAGGAACGATGTTTGCCATGATAACAAGTTCTACGGGATTTTACTATTCTTTGATTAAACCGGGAAATTGATTCTTTCACGGGATTTTACTAAACCAAAAGAACAACCGTAAGAATGTATCACGAAGAAGTAACAAGTCAAGTCTAGATAGACAATTAGCAAAACACTCAACTCGCTTAGTGATCAACTCCCTAAACAACCAACTCGCTCAAAGGAACAAGTCGCTTAAGGAATCAACTCGCTAAATAGCCAAGTCGCACTAGTATCAACTCGCAATCACAATCAACTCGCTTAATGAAACAAGTCGCTAAATAGCCAACTCGCTTTAGTATCAACTCGCAACAAAATCAACTCGCTTAAAGAAGCAAGTCGCTTTAGGAATCAACTCGCTTAATAGCAAGTCGCAAACAGACACAACTCGCTTAACCACCAAGTCGCTTAAAAGCTTAACTCGCTAAGTAGCCAAGTCGCATACAACAACTCACATCCAGTAACAAAGCAACTCGCTTCGAAGAAATGTGTATCCGAGACTCAACTCGCTTTGTACAAAGTTCAAATATAACCACTTTATCAATAAAAAACAACCAAACCACAATGATTTAAGCCTTCCAATTCAAAGCATAAACACCTATGATGATCCTAAACACAAAAGTACAAGCAAAATTCAAACTTTACCACTAGAACTTGTCCAAATGAATCAAACTCTTCTAAACACTTAATACCCCAAAAACCTTATGAAATCCATCAAAACAAAGAGCATGAAAGATGAGTGATCAAACCATGGCTCTTGATGCCAATTGTTAGATATAGGATTTCACAAACACATTAAACCATAACCATGTGGGGCGTTAACAAAGTTTAGAGAGAGAAAGTTCTAGAGTGAGAAAGGGAAGAGAATTGGGAACTATGTGAAACAAAGAAAAATGGTATTGAAGCTCCAACCCTCTACCTTGGGAGGTAGAGGGTATTTATAGTGTCTTACAAATAAACTCCACCTCCGGGCTGTGGATCAGGCATACAGTGGGTAAAGACCCGTCCTTCCTCCACGGTGTTACCTAACAAACCACTTACTAACATAACATAACTACGACTACGAGCTTTCTATCGAATACTTGTACTTGAGGTGACCGATTCTTTAACGACTGAATTTTCTTATTCCTAACAATTGACAAACCTTCTTCATCATCTTAGATGACAACAACATCATACCAGTTTCAATTTACTAAAATTGGGATGAAATATGGATTGAGATTGAGAGCGGAACTGAGATGAATTTATAAAAAAAAGTTAAATAAAATTGAATAATTTTATAAACGATATTATGAGACAATATCTTAGGTATGAAATAAGGGCATAATACCAAATCTAACATTTCTCATTTTGAAAGTTTTTAAATAATAACATTTTCTCTATATATAACTAAGCGATTATCCGCAACAACAACGGAATTTTATAGCGGCAAACAGTTATAATTGAGATATTGTGGGTAGGTGTTTTGTATAACGTTTATACTTACAACGTAAAATAATAAAAATGTAAATGAATAACATAATCAACTCACACGATATTATTGTGTGTTATATAGTAGAGTGTGTGGATCCAATTTTTAGAAACTAGTTATGTTGTCATTAAATCTAAAAAAAGTCTAATTTTTTCTAGAAACAACAGATATAAAAAGTTGTGATGCGTTACACAATTCAAAATGTTGTTAAATAGTTTAATACACCATTAATTGAGCAAAAGCGTTTTTAGGAAACTATATTGAGATTGCCGAATATACTTCAAACTACCACTAAATGAAATTTGGAGAAAGTGTTAATTTCGATATTTATACTATCTATAAAACAAAAATGGTCAAATTCAAGAAAGTGAAATGTTAAAAAACTTAATAAGAAAATTTTGAAACAATTAATTATGAGTAATTTCAAAAGAAAGTGAAATGTTAAAAAAATAAAAAATGAAATGCTGAAACAAAATAAAATGTTGTAACTTGAAACAATTAATTATGTGCAATTTTCAAACCCGGCGGGTTGACACGATTTAATTTGACCCGTTTTTTGACCCAACCTATCGGGTTGACCCAGTTTAAATTGACCCGTTTTTCAACCGGAACAGTTTAACCAGTTGAACCACCCGGGTCGAACCGGGTTTCAAAACATTATGTTTAATCCCCAAATCCTCAAACTATGATTATTTTTCGTTTATAACCCATAAACTTTTTCTTATCACTAAAAATATTTGTCGCTACAAAATCCCGTTGCTATGTATGGGCAGTCATCTAGTATACTTCAAAACATAAAAATCCCATATGAATTTGACAACCGGACCCAAACATTAGGGGCCGTTTAGTTGGTGAAAAATTTCTCATTTTTCTAATAAATTTTCCGTATGAAAAGGGAAAATTGAAAATCCGTTTAGTTACACTTTTTTCCAACAATTTTCAATAAAATGTGAAATTCTCGTTCTCCAAATTTTAACTACAAATTTGAAAAGCTCATTCTACTCTTCTTACTTTTTTATTCTCACTTTTTATACGTCCGTTTTAATACGTCTTCATCCGTTTTTTTATGTTTTTAAACGTTTTCTTACGTTGTCGTCCGTTTTCTTACGTCTTCGTCTATTTTTTTACGTTTTTGTCCTTTTTTTACGTTTCCACTGGTTTCCTTACGTTTTCGTCAATTTTTTTACGTTTTCATTTGTTTTTTTACGTTTTTGTCCCCTTTTTTGCGTTTTCGTCCGTTATTTTACGTTTTCATCTCATTTTTTACATATCCGTCCGTTTTTTACATTTTCGTTCATTTTTTTATGTTTTCGTCTGTTTTTTACGTTTTCGTCTGTTTTTTTTACGTTTTTTCTTTTTTTACGTTTTCATCCGTTTATTACGTTTTTGTCTGTTTTTTTACATTTTCGTCCATTTTTTACGTTACATTTTCGTTTGTTTTTTTACGTTTTCTTCTGTTTTTTTTATTTTCGTCTATTTTTTACGTTTTCGTCCGTTTTTTTAAGTTTTAGTCCGTTTTTTACGTTTCATCTGTTTTTTTTAAGTTTTCGTCTGTTATTTTACCTTTCGTCTGTTTTTTACGTTTTCATCTTTTTTTTTACGTTTTTTCCGTTTTTTACGTTTTCGTCTGTTTATTTATGTTTTCGTCAGTTTTTTTTTTGTCTTTTTTATGTTTTCGTTAGTTTTCTTACGTTTTCATCCAATTTTTTTACATTTTCATCATTTTTTTTACGTTTTCCTCCTCTTTACGTTTCGTCCATTTTCATACGATTCCATAAGTTTTGTACGTTATTCTACGTATCTTACGTAAGAAAACGGACGAAAACGTTAAAAAATGGACGAAAACTTAAAAAAAGACTAAAACGTAAAAACAGACGAAAACGTAGAAAACATACGAAAACGTAAAAAACTGACGAAAACGTAAAATAACATACGGAAACTTAAAAAAACATATGAAAACGTAAAATAACATACGAAAACGTAAAAAACCAGAAAAAGTCGGACGAAGACGTAAAAAACCAGACAAAGACGTAGAAAAACAGACGAAATCGTAAAAAAGTGACGAAAACATAAAAAAGTGACGAAAACGTAAAAAATCATATGAAAACATAAAATAACATACGAAAATGTAAAATAACGGACGAAAACGTAAAAAAAAACAGACGAAAACGTAAAAAAAGCGTAATAAAATCGGATGAAACGTAAAAATGGATAAATACAAATGATAACGTACAAAAACGGATGAATACGTATAACGTATAAAATGGATAAAAACGTACAAAGATCAAATATAGAAGAAAAAAAAAAGTTGATTTAAAAAAGAAAAAATGTTTGAAAAGTGTTTTATCTAAACATATTTTTATTTTGTTTAAAAAGGAAACATATAAATCCATCTAAACCGGTTTTCAAAATTCTCAACTCTTCTATAGAGAAGAAAAACCAATCCATTCTCTAAGAATTTATAAACGGAAAAACAAAATTTTTTCCACAAACTAAACGGCCCCTTATCTTTCCAATCTTTTTGCTTAAAACCTTTTACCCTTTTTCCAATTCCACCGGCCTCATTTCTGGCAACCTTACATCCAATCGTGCTCATTTCGATTCTCGACTACATCTTTCCTGCGCTACACCCCAAGATTGAACCAGTGTCAAAACTCTCGGTTATTCAATGAACAAAATGTTGTAAACCTTTATCGTTTCGTCTCCACCTTTTCCGCAGGAAAGAAATTGCTAATACAATTATGTTTATAGTAGAGGTCAACTAGATGGTGTGAATTCTCGCAATGCAATAAGGTGTCGTTTGTTTTTTTCCCAATAAGCACTTCTTTCCTCTTTTCACTTCTTTTGTCTGCAGGAGGGCAGAGGTTTTTGTTTGTTTTTTTGGAGACATAAGTGCTTCTTTTCACTTCTTTCCTCTTCTAAATTTCAGACATTATCTTTCACTTCTTACCTCTTCTTTCACAACCCCTACATCTCTTTCTCAATATCTTACATCTCTTTTACGTTTCGTTCGTCTTTTCACGTTTTCGTCCGTTTTTTTACGTTTTCGCCCCGTTTTTTTACATTTTCGCCTCTTTTTTTTACGTTTTCGCCATTTTTTTACGTTTCCGTCCGTTTTTTACGTTTTCGTCTGTTTTTTTACGTTTTCGTCTGTTTTCTTACAATTTCGTTCGTTTTCTCAAGTTTTCGTCCGCTTTATTACGTTTACGTTCGTCTTTTATGTTTTCGTCTGTTTTTTTATGTTTTCGTCTATTTTTTTTATGTTTTCGTATGTTTTTCACGTATTCATCCATTTTTTTACGTTTCGTCCGTTTTTGTCCGTTTTCGTCCGTTTTCACCTATTTTTTTTACGTTTTCATCTATTTTTTTACGTTTTCGATCATATTTTTACGTTTTCGTCTGTCTTTTTACGTTTTCGTCCGTTTTCTTACGTTTTCGCCTGCTTTTTTACGTTTTCGTTCGTTTTTTATGTTTTCGTTGGTTTTTTTCGTCCCTTTTTTACATTTTCGGCCATTTTTATACGTTTTCGTCAATTTTCATACGTTTTCGTCTGTTTTTTTACGTTTTCGTCCGTTTTCTACCGCTTTTTTGCATTTTCGTCCGTTTTAACGTTTTCATCCGTTTCTTTACGCTTTCGTCCGTTTTTTACGTTTTGGTCCGTTTTTTATATTTTCATCTGTTTATTTTACGTTTTCATATAATTTTATAAGTTTTTTGTACGTTATTTTATCTTACCTAACAAAACGTAAGATAATGTAAGAAAACCGACGAAAACGGATGAAAATGAAAGAAAACAGACGAAAACGTAAAAAAACAGACGAAAATGTAAAAAATTGGTCGAAAACGTAAAAAAAACGGACGAAAACGTAAAAACGGTCGAAAACGTAAAAAAAAAAGGGGGAAAACGTAAAAAAGACGAAAACTTAAAAACGGTCGAAAACTTAATAAACAGAAGAAAACGTATAAAAAAAATGAAAACGGACGAAAACGTAAAAAAATGATGAAAACGTAAGAAGACGGACTAAAACGTAAAAAACGGAAGAAAACGTACAAACATACGAAAACGTACAAAAAAAAACGAAAACGTAAAAAAAACAGATGAAAACGTAAAAAAAATTAAAATAAAAAGATTAAAAAAAAAAAAAAAAAAAACGGACGATAACGTAAAAAATTGGACTAAAATGTAAAAAATCGGACGAAAACGTAAAAAAACAGACGAAAACATAGAAAATGGAGGAAAACGTAAAAAAAGCAGACTAAAACGTAAAAAAAAAGTAAAGAAACAGACGAAAATGTAAAAAAAAATGGTGGAAAACGTTAAAAACAGATGAAAGCGTAAAAAAAATGAAAACGTAAAAAACAGACGAAAACGTAAAAAACGGACGGAAACGGACTAAAACGTAAAAAAAACCAGCGAAAACGTCAAAAACATACGAAAACGTAAAAAAACGGGCAAATACGTATAAAAACAAGCAAAAACTCGAAAAAGAGGTCGAAAACTTAAAAAACAGACGAAAACGTAAAAAAACAGATGAAAATGTAAAAAAAAGGTCGTAAACGTAAAAAAAAAAACCAAAACGCAAGAAAACCAATGATTCATTTGACCAATATGACAAAAGGGTTTATAGCACAAAAAACGGTCTATATTGGTATATTTTGAATCATTACGTATTGTCTTTAATACTTCATATTTTAAGCGATTACTTGTTTTGCACTAAATAGCATAAAAAACTAGTGAAAAAGAAAAAGGAAAAAAAAAGTTACTTCAATAGCACAAAAAATACTAGTGAAAAAGAAAAAAGAAAAAGAAGAAAAAGGATAGAAGTACTTCAATAACACAAAAAACAAACGGTCTTCTTTTTGCAGATGAAGAGCTTAAATGCACCTCTTCTTTTGCAGACATGGCTTGCAGATGAAGAGGTAAAAGCTCTGAAAAACAAACGACACAAGTGTTTTTTGTTTTTGTCATCTATGGAATAATAGTCAATTGTGTTGCTTTTAGCAAGAGGTAAATAAGTTGATTACGCACATTAGTTCTTTTATGGCTCCATTTGTTCAGTAGTATGTACCTTAAAACTTAAATCTGACTAAATTACAATGCATTTTTATGTTATTTCCCTTTGATGTGATTTTCTATAGAAAGATGAAAATTTTATTTATAGTCGATTGATGACGTATAGTCTGGAGTTGGGTCATGAACCCGACTACAGCCCGATACTTTCAGGCCTGGTACGAACTGGGCCAATATTAATACATGTTTGGGCTCACGAAAGCCCAAGCCCATATCTATTTACGGAATAGATATCCGATATCTTCTAAAACAAGAAGATAATCATTCCCAACCGACTTAGGCGGGATACACCGAAGGTTGGGGAACACGGAACCAACAAGGATTCCGTGCGTATATAAAGGGAATCATATCCCTCGTTTAAGATACGATCTCATAACCCTAAAACTCCTTAAACCCTAAACCGATTACTCACTCTCACGCCGGAGGATAATCGTGGGAGACAATCCCACGGTAAGCCTAACGGTGTTTCTTGTCTCTTAGTGCGCAGGTCTCAAGCAGCAATTCTCAATTGGTACGAGAACCGGAGCTCCAAATCAGGAACGTCCAACTTTTGTATCAACAAGTGGCGCCATCCGTGGGACCCTACACTAAGAACCGACACTAGAATGACAAAGCACGGCAATCAGCGATCGCAGTCAGACCTTATGGGGAAGAAGTCGCAGAGTGGACTAATCCCTAAGCAGACCTCTGGGAAAACCAGCGCTGCTAAAAAGGGATCAGGTCAAGACTTGATCTTCCCTCTGGTGGAACCGCACTCGGGAACAACCCAAGCCACTACAACCACCACGAGTGGAGTAGACCCACTGCGCACCGTCTTTACTACTCCCTTCCAATCAGTGCTAGAAACTGACCTGACAAAGGTACCGGAGGCACCAGGCCGGGATAAGGGTAAAGCAGCAGAAACAAACGCAATCACCCTCGAGGGAGTCGCGCCGGAATTAGCACCAGAAGTTTTCGTATCCCAAAACTACGAAACATTAACTGCCCTCATGCAAGAGGAAGAGAAAAGAGATCAGGTCGGAACTTGAAGGCCCGACTCAACTTCGATTCTGAATACGAAACTTCCCCACTGCGCTATCAGAAAGAAAAGCGCGGGAGAGATAGCGACCGACCCCCAGTATTCAACAGAATAGGGAGGAGAATTGAGGATGATGAGACATCTCACTCGCAGCACCTGAGTGATAGTGATAGAGAAGAACGGCGCGCCAGTGTATACGCTAGATTGGGTAGCCGCAAAGTACGTGACAGACTGGGGCGGAAGCATTCCCCAAGTGAAAGTCCTTCAGATCCAGACTACGAGTCAGACTCTGGGGATAGCCGGCGCAAACGCCGTAAGAAGGAAAATCCCTCTACTGATAATTCCTCGGACAACGAGGACAGCGACACAGGACATTGGAAGTCTAGAAACAGACGCGATAGCCAAGAGGAAGACATGTCTCTCCCGTGGCGCCGTCAGAAAGTGGATGCGTTCACCAGACGCATTAGTGATTTCTCTGAGAACAAGAAGAGACGCATGCCTACTAATGTCAAGACCTATGATGGAACAGGTGACCCGGACGATCACCTAAAAATCTTTGAATCAGCCGCGACCATTGAAAACTGGCCACAACCAGTCTGGTGCCACATGTTTAATTCCACACTGGTGGGAAGCACGCGGAACTGGTTCAACAAACTCCCACGAAGGAGCGTGAATGGTTTTGAAGAGTTGAGAAAGGCGTTCCGCCTAAATTTTACTCAACGCAAAAAGTGTGCCAAAAATCCTGTCGAACTCGCCAGGGTAAAACAGAACCAGGGAGAATCCACGAGCGCGTTCATGGAACGCTTTAAAGATGAATGCATGCAGGTTAAAGCATGCCCTGAAGTCTTAAAGATCTCAGGCTTCATGAATGGGATTAATAACCCAGAACTCATCAAGAGGTTAAACGACAAGATCCCTGAGACCTTTGATGAACTCATGAAGCGCTCTCGGTCTTTTGTCCAGGGAGAAGCCGCCGCAGCGG
This sequence comes from Chrysanthemum seticuspe, assembly GCA_019973895.1. Lineage (NCBI taxonomy): Eukaryota > Viridiplantae > Streptophyta > Magnoliopsida > Asterales > Asteraceae > Chrysanthemum > Chrysanthemum seticuspe. Next base: position 105,644,382 of record BPTQ01000008.1, on the reverse strand, counting down.
ATAGCAAAAAGAACCATTCGAGTTACCGGTCACAGGAACAACCTGGGAGACAATCCAACGACCGAGGTAATAACCGTAATAGGAGCTATCGCAGCCAGAGGAGCGGCAGAGACAGAGATAATGACAGGTATACTCCCCTGATCAAAACACCAAAGGAAATACTCGCAGCAGAAGGTGCGAACTTCCCAAGACCACCGCAGATGCGTACACCAGAAGATCGACGCACTGGGAATGGATACTGTGACTACCATGCTCAAAAGGGTCACACCACCAACGAGTGTGTCCAGCTGCGCCAACTCATCGACAAGATGGTCAAGGAGGGCAGACTGGACCACTTAGTTAAAAACATTAAAGAGGGAAGAGATAAGCAAAAGAATGGAAGCAAGAAGGAGACACCCAAAGATAAGGCCGACACAATCTACATGATACAGACGTGGCAACGAACCACTAGACAAAAGGTCAGCCAGGAGTTTTCCCGAAGGAGTGAAATCTCTTTCCCTACTTTAACTGCGGACAACGCAGCAGCAGAGCCCCTCACCATTGAAATTAGTGCGGGTGGTCACGACATACACCGCATGTACATCGATGGTGGGGCATCGGCGAATATCATGTATGAGCATTGCTTTAAAAGACTACGACCTGAAATACGTAGTCAGTTAAATCCGGTCAACACAGCACTCACCGGTTTTACAGGTGAAAAGATATGGCCCATGGGCCAACTGCGATTACTAGTCAGCGTTGGCAACGCAGAGCACTCTACGACAACCTGGATGGACTTCATGGTGATCAAATCCCCCTCATCATACAATGGCATTATTGGGAGACCTGGGATATCAGCCATGCGCGCAGTGTCATCAACAGCGCACGGGATGCTTAAATTCCCAGTAGAAGGTGGCATTGTCACTCTTTACAATGCCACGGTACCAAACAGAGAGTGTAACACGGTTACATGCGAAGCGGAACCCATCCCGAAGCAGTGCGCGGCCAAAGTCCCCAACTTGAAGGTCGCAATTCACCCAGAATACCCAGACCAAGAAATAACCATTGGAGGGTCATTGTCGGACAACGGCAAAGCAGCTGTGTGCGCGCTCCTACAAAAGAACGTGGATATTTTCGCGTGGGAGCCCAAACACATGACTGGAGTACCACGCTCGATCACAGAGCATAAACTTAGAATCCGACAAGGATACTCACCGATACGCCAGAAGAAGCGTGGCCAAGCTCCAGAGAGGGCGCAGGCAATTCTGGCAGAGGTACACAAATTGGTAAATGCGGGAATTATGCGTGAAGTCTATTACCACGACTGGCTTTCTAATCCAGTAATGGTCAAAAAAAGCGATGGTAGCTGGCGAATGTGTGTAGACTTCACCGACCTTAATAAAGCATGCCCGCAGGATTGCTATCCATTACCAGAGATAGATTGGAAAATAGAGTCCTTGTGTGGATACCCGCTGAAGTGCTTTCTTGACGCGTACAAGGGATATCACCAGATACAAATGGCTCAAGAGGACGAGGAAAAGACAGCTTTCCACACAAGCCAAGGCGTTTACTGTTACACAAAAATGCCGTTTGGTTTGAAGAATGCGGGTGCCACCTATCAGCGGTTGGTAGACAATGCCTTTGAAAAACAGGTGGGCCGCAACCTGGAAGTCTATGTGGATGACCTGGTCATAAAAAGCCATACTGAAAAGGAACTTGTGCGCGACATAGAAGAAACATTCAAGACTCTACGAGAGATCAACATGAAGCTAAATCCTAAGAAATGCACCTTCGGCGCTACCGAAGGCATGTTCTTAGGATACTTGATAGAACCTGATGGCATAAAACCTTGTCCAGAAAAGACAAAGGCAGTAATAGAACTTCCCTCACCACGCACGCTGAAGGAAGTCCAATCCCTCAATGGAAAACTGGCTGGCCTCAACAGGTTCCTGTCTAAATCAGCAGAAAAGTCATTGCCTCTTTTCAAAACACTCAAGAAGTGTATAAAAAAGGGTGACTTTCGGTGGACAACGGAGGCGGAAGAAGCTTTCACCACACTCAAACAGCATCTAGCAACGCTCCCAACACTCGTGGCACCCCGACCAGGGGAAGAGCTGATCATGTATTTATCAGCAACTCATGGGGCAGTCAGCGCAGTGCTACTAACAGATAGGGACTCGGTGCAAACCCCTATCTATTTTGTCAGCAAAGCGCTCAAAAAGACGGAGATGAACTATAGTGCCATGGAAAAGTTGGTCTTGGCATTAGTGTTTGCCGCCAAGCGACTGCGCTGGTATTTCCAAGCGCACCCGATAGCGGTAATCACAGATCAAGCCATCAAGCAGATCATCTCCAAACCCGATGCGTCAGGACGACTCCAAAAGTGGAGTGTGTTGCTAGGCGAACATAACATCTCTTACAGACCACGTACCGCAATAAAAGGACAAGTTCTGGCAGACTTCATCATCGAGAAGCCAGATACTGACGAAGTACCTACACCAAGCGAGAACGAGCTACAAGATCCATGGATTTTGTTTACAGACGGGTCCTCATGCGTGGACGGATCAGGAGCTGGCCTTATTCTCACAAACCCAGAGGGAATGGAATTCACTTACGCACTGCGTTTTGAATTTACCTCGACAAACAATGAGGCAGAATATGAAGCCCTAATCGCTGGACTACGCATCGCAGCTCGAATGGGTGTACGTAACTTGGAAGCAAATGTGGACTCCCGGCTAGTGGCCAACCACGTGTTGGGCGAATACGTGGCCAAAGAAGAAAATATGATTCAGTATCTTGAGAAAACTAAGACACTGATCAAAGGCTTTGACAGATTTACTATCAAGCAAGTCCCTAGAGGAGAAAATCGCAAAGCAGATGCACTGAGCAAGATCGCCTCGACAAGCTTCGCACACTTGTCAAAGCAAGTGCTGGTGGAAACACTGAAAAGCAAGTCAATATCGGAGATGGAAGTCTCCGCAGTCATAGAGGAGGATGGTCCTACATGGATGACACCGATTGCGGAATTCTTAAGCAAAGGTACATTACCCCAAGAACAGACAGAAGCTCGCAGAATACGGCGCACAGCACAGAGATTCGAATTGCGCGACAACATACTGTATCGACGTTCTTTTCTCCAACCATGGCTTCGTTGCGTCGGTCCCTTACAAGCAAATTATGTGATGCGAGAAATCCATGAAGGTTCATGTAGCATGCACGCAGGACCACGGTCCGTTGTAGCACGCGCCATGCGATCGGGATACTACTGGCCAACCATGCATAAAGATGCACGGGACTTAATAAGGAAGTGCAATGATTGCCAAGTCCACAGACCCGTTCCGCGCCAACCACAACACGAGCTAACGCCAATCACGGCGCCATGGCCATTCTACAAGTGGGGCATTGATATCGCAGGTCCTTTTCCATTAGCAGCAGGTGGTCTTAAGTTTCTCATAGTAGCTATAGACTACTTCACCAAGTGGATCGAGGCAAAAGCAGTTGCGACAATTACCGGCAACCAGGTAAAACGCTTTGTCTGGGACAACATAGTATGCCGCTTCGGATTACCTGGAGAAATCATCTCGGATAATGGAAAACAATTCTGCGACAACCCCTTCAAAGATTGGTGCGAAAAGTTAAACATTACCCAACACTTCGCGTCAGTTACGCACCCACAAACCAATGGCTTAGTAGAGCGCGCAAACCGAAGCCTGGGCGAAGGGATAAAAGCGCGCCTGGACAGGCACAAAGGAAGGTGGGTCGAGGAGCTTTCGCATGTCTTGTGGGCTCACCGCACCTCAATAAAAACCAGCACGGGGGACACCCCCTTCTCTCTAGTCTACGGGACAGAAGCCGTTATACCAACTGAGATCGGCATGCCAACCATCCGCACTGCGGAGATCAATGTAACAACAAACAATGATGAAAGACGTGTCGACTTGGATCTGCTAGAAGAAAGACGCGAACGCGCATCCATACGGGAGGCAAAGTCGAAGTCAAAAATGAAAGGATACTATGATGCCAAGGTGCGCAGTGTTTCATTCAGACCAGGTGACTTTGTCTACCGTGCCAATGAGGCAAGCCGCGCAGAAGATACAGGTAAGCTCGGACCAAAGTGGGAAGGACCCTATGAGGTTACTGAAGCAATAGGCACAGGCGCGTACAGGCTACGAGGCTTGGATGGTCGTGACCTCCCACGCACATGGAACATCGGCAACCTCAAGAGGTGCTACCTGTAGGAACAGCTACGGCACAGCGCACAGACGCTCCGCACTTCCAGTGCTCAATAAACATTCATGTATTCAGTTTTTATTTTTCATATTTACGGCTTTCTTTGTTATTTCTTGATAAACTTGCAAGTATTAATAAAACGTCGCGGTTTCTAGCTAACTCCGCGACACATTTTAAGTTGTTATCTCCATATACTGTATGTCTTAACAATTTTTTATTTTCTTGCCCACGATGGCGTGCATGCACTACAAATAAACCCACGATGGTAAGAGGATAAGTTGACCTACCAATTAACTTGTTGAGTAAGAGGGTTGCAAACCCATCAATACTGGATCACGCATCCTTGTTAAACACCTTGTTCTCAAGACGTTGGAATAAGATATGTGCGCATCCCACGATGGTTGCGCAGCAATGCACACGTGCATGTTTAACAACTTCGGAACCAAGATACTTGCTTCCTTAATGAGATATTTACAACATGATAAATATCATACCATACACGATTATGATCAAATACTTGGAATTATTTCTCTAGTATATTCTGATTTTCATACATGATTATGGATTTCCTATATTTACACTGGCGTACACTGCAACAAATACATCTTTTGCGCATAGTCAGACAAATATGTATACATTACAAATATCCACAGCAAAAAAAAAAAAAAAAAAAAAAAAAAGAAAAGAAATGTTTATTCATAACTACGAGTTATTACACATCTACTACCAGCTACTACAACGCTTAAGGGAAGAGGTCCTAACGTCACTCGTTGTATCTTTGACCTCACTAAACACATCTGCACCCTGACGCGACACAGTGGCCACACTGACAGGCACTCCATCAGACCTCGGCAAGTGCGCTGCACCAAGTCCACACAAAATAGCTTTACCTGCAATACCTTTCTTTTTAGCAAGACGGGTCGCATGCGCCTCCAAGACTTCCTTTAAAGGTACCTCCTTCTCCAAAGCAAATGGATTTTGACTGTCCCTAGGACGCGCAAAGACAGGTACTTGCAGCTGCGACTCATGGGGTCTCAAATAGTAGTCTGGCTGTGTTTCGGCACCCTCGGTACGGTGACGTGCCAAAGTCAATCCCGTCATAATAACATTTATGGGATAATCTTGATCGCGCTCCAGCTCAGAAATCATTGGAAGCTCTAAGTCTTTCATTCTCTGCATGGCAGCGACCAAATGATCATATGACTCAGCGTCATAAGTGGGTACCTTATCAAGGGGCGTTTCCAACAGTTTGGCTTCGTGTAGCTTTTCAATCGCTTCTGATTTACCACGCTCCAGAGCGCACTGCACAACCTCCCCAAAAGCATTAACCACCTCTGGCGATTCCAGGGTGCTAAGGGAAGCTAGGCGAAGACCGTGGCCTATGAGCCACATGCGCTCCGCAATTGTAGACATGAGCTGAGGATACAACTCCTCGTCATACTCGATGCTCATCTTGCGCAACTTGGCCTCCTGCACTTCCAAAGACCAGCTCACAGTAGCTCCAAGCTCCCCCAACTGCGCGAAAAAACTTTCCTTACCCTGCTCCAAATGTTTTAGTGCCCAGCAGCACGCAGACTTATACCTGGCAGCATCAGAACGCTCTTGGTTTATTTGGCACATTAGCGCCATTTTGTCCTCGGCCTGTTTTTGAGCGTATGTGCTCAGGACCTTGGCCTCTGCATGGGCGCTATCTAGTTGTGCCCGGGTACTTGCCAGCTGCGCCTCCAGCAAAGAAATTGTTTGGTCTTTTTGGGACTCTTGGTTTTCTGCATCAGATACTCGGTCTTTCAGCTTCACAATTAATGAAGCTTGATGAGCGGAGACTTGAACCAATTCTTCAACTAATTGCTCCAGAGGCGCATTTGCATCAGACTGGTCTTCATTATCCTGGCTCTGCGGCTCAGTATGCGCTGAGCGTGTCGGACTAGCCTTAGGGGGTGACTCTATAACCTGCTCCACCCTGCGAATGATAACCAGCGCCATGTTAGAATCACAACTAGCACATTCACCAACTAATGAAATTATACATGTATGGTTTTACTTACTTTGGCTCCGCATCATCAGCAGACGGGTGCGACGACGCTTCATCAGTGGAGGACACCTCCACAGTCTGAACCACGGGACGTTTTTTCCTTGACGGGCCCGCACCATCATCTCTTCGGGTCCTTTTGCGACTAAGCGCAGCCTCTTCTTCTTCTTCCTCTTCAGGATGCGCCACAGCTACGGGCGGTGACTGCGCTACCAGCGAAGTTACTTCAGGATTGGGACGACTCTGCAGAGGCGTTGCTTCCACTGCAACTGAGGAACTGGTCCCTGTTTCCCCCGCATTCAGTTCCATAGTGCGCCCTGCTGTAGCAGCTAAGATAGGCTCCTCGTCATCCCTCAAAGGTCTTACTCCTGTCCTGACTGCAATTGGCTTTGCTAGCTGTACGACGGTGAACAGATCCATCTCTGCGCAAGACAAAGACACATATACAAACAGGTTATATAGTGCGCGATATGTACGGAAGAGTGTTCTTACAATATTTACACACAGAAGTACGGAGGAATAAGTACCCACCCCGGCCATTGGCGTCTAAGAAGATAGGGATCTCATCTTCAGGGCCATAATAATTACGGCTGATTCCCATGTGCACCAAAAATCCCTCAGGATATGCACTAATGGGGATGCGGTTCGCATTTATCAGTTCCGCATCCTCGACGTTAAAAGACCCAGGCAATGGGTACTCATCCTTCTGTAAGGTTCCCCGGGTATAAAAGTCATAATTCCAGGGAAAACATGTATCATCTACCCAAAAGAAGTATTCCCTCCAATTCCTAAGTGCATCTAATTTATCTGTATAGCACTGCAATCTACCAGCGCGTTTTGAAAAAGAAACCCACCCATGCGCCCACGTGGTGTGATAGAAGGCGCGGAATAGGTGGATGGTGGGGTTAATCCCCAGCAAACGGCAATTTACTTCAAAATTAGTAATTTTAGTCGCGCCAATACAATGCAGCTGCGATATGTGTAGCGTATAATAGTTTAACACATCGCACAGAAAGCGTGACAGGGGCACACGTTGATTCGCAAACTCGAATAACCGTGTGTATACACCCACTTTCCCTTCGGGGAAATCAGCAATCGTGGCTTGCGCATCCGGAACTACTGGATGCACATTCCGGGGTATAAAGTAATCTGAGGTAAATTCCATCAGATCGATTAAATTAAGATCAGAGGTGAAGTCAGACAATTGTTTAACCATGGTGATCTAATTTTTTGCTATAACGCACGCGCGGTTACCTTGGTGGTTGGTTACTTTTGGGATTACAATTCTTAAAGTGCTTTAGCAATGGTGGATGGCGTTTTTTACTGTGAGTAATCCGGTGAAAATGAATCGCTAAGATATATACTTTTTCTCTTCCACACGATTGGCGACACGTGGATCCACTAGTCCTCACTGTGTGGTTGAGATGGCTTGATGTGACAACGGGGCAGTAACTTTCCCCCGATTAACGAGGCAGTGACTATTCACTTGGATGTCTCGATACATTGCACCTACGGGTAAGTGTATGGTTTCTTTTATACGTTTCGTACGTTATTTATTTTCTGATTACGGTCATTAGTCTAGCACCCGCAGTTACGCACTGCGCATACTAGACTAGGGGGACATGATGACGTATAGTCTGGAGTTGGGTCATGAACCCGACTACAGCCCGATACTTTCAGGCCTGGTACGAACTGGGCCAATATTAATACATGTTTGGGCTCACGAAAGCCCAAGCCCATATCTATTTACGGAATAGATATCCGATATCTTCTAAAACAAGAAGATAATCATTCCCAACCGACTTAGGCGGGATACACCGAAGGTTGGGGAACACGGAACCAACAAGGATTCCGTGCGTATATAAAGGGAATCATATCCCTCGTTTAAGGTACGATCTCATAACCCTAAAACTCCTTAAACCCTAAACCGATTACTCACTCTCACGCCGGAGGATAATCGTGGGGGACAATCCCACGGTAAGCCTAACGGTGTTTCTTGTCTCTTAGTGCGCAGGTCTCAAGCAGCAATTCTCAATTGGTACGAGAACCGGAGCTCCAAATCAGGAACGTCCAACTTTTGTATCAACATCGATCGTGGTAATAACGAGATAAGCAGAGTATACTTATTAAGATTTTACTTTGTTATATGTGAGTATATTGATATAAACTCGCATAATTATGTTGGTATGAACGAGCATGTTTGCCCGCACGTTGCTGCGGGAAACCTTTTATTTTAACGTCAAACAGTAACACCAATCAATTTGTGATTACACTTGTAGATCAATACATGATAACCTGAGTAAATAGTATTAATGTGGAATAATAGGCTTCTCCTTGCATGTCTTGAAGTTAAGAAAAGTATCTGTAATGAGTGACACTCGTCAGATCACCATATGCACACGTTTTCCTATTTGGTTGGGATATGATGTCATGTAGCATTTTATCACCATTCAGCTGTAACAATTACGAAGATAGAGACAAAAGCGCCATAAAATTGTCCAACATCCCACCATCTCTTACCTAGGGTATATGTGTCTCTCAAATATGCACAATACCAAAAGTGTTTCTTCCACTTTTGAGATGCTTTGGCTCGCAATTACCCACTGCATCAAAAAAAATCTATTACTTTTGTCTACCAAGCCATGTATCAGCTGCAAATATAAGCAAAAAAGTTAAAAGAAACAGAAAAAATGGTAAAAATAAGCAAACTCAGAAGATTATTGGTTTCTCTGAAAAAAATGCATCTACTCAAAGATAACTTTTGTTGTTAGAGTAATATTTTCAAGTTAACGACGTTTTTCTTGACTTTTTTAGAACACAATGATTTGTTACCTAAAGTAAGGCCAACTGTTAAAAAAAACCAATCATCTTAAAAATTCAACAGTAACTTACCTGTGTTTTCAAGCTAAGTATTTAGTTAGTTGTTTGTGTTTGCTCTAAAGTTTCATTTTTCACTGCTAACTCTTTCTTCGACATTGTATATACAGAGTGTAAATTAACAATTTTTACTCTAAGATATAGGCTTATGAGCATGTATGATGATTTAAGCTTTTGTATTTCATAAGCTCATTAGTTAGGCTTATGTATCAGCTTATGAACTAATAGTTCAGCTTTAAATCTAAATAAGTTCATAAGCCACAAAGTTTGTCCTATGAGGGGGTCTTTTTAGCTTATTTGTCGGCTTATGAGCTTATGTAATTTCAGCTTATTTTAATAGGTTCAAATTGTCTAGCTTATTTTGGGACTTATAGGCTTATATAAGCTTAATATAACATTGTAAGCTTATATAAGCTCATAGATCTTAAATTAAGCCATACAATTTGAGCATAGTAACTTGGTAAGTGCAAGGAGAAGTAAAAAGAATTGATGCATAGCGAAATAACAAAAACTGTCACACAAAAAAAAATGTTGTTGCATGAGAAGGCCAAAACACTGGAATTAGCACCATTACTAAACACTAAAAACAATTAGCACCACTCCACTTTTGTTTTTAATATAAAAGGGTAAGCAGAACCCAATCCCAAAAGTCCACTAAAACTGTTCATCTCCATATTCAATGTTTATATAAACCTAAATCCAAACACCCTTAAATCTATAATAAGTAATTTTATCTGTTGATATTTGTTTCCAACGAAATGAGCTGGTCAATGAAATCCATATTGGCATCGTGAGACAACAGTGTCAACCCTTAAAAAAGTAACTTTACCTGTTGATATCTGTCTCGACCCTTAAAAAAATTTACCACATTTTCACTCGTTATCCAACCCGTCCATACAGCCTGTTACTTATTTGTGAACTCGTCTGTTTCGTCCTCTGCCTCGTCTTTGTTTAAAGTTTCATCAATGAACTTGGACTTGTGACTTCAACCATAGCATCATAAGCTAATCAAATAGGCAAATAGTTGTCCAAAATAGGAAGCTGTAGCATATAAAGAACTAAATGAAGATCGGAAGAAATGTAAAATCAAGTTAAAACTTCAAAAAATTAATGGTACTATAAGTAAGTTGATATATATTTGTTAATCCACTTTGGTGGTGTGTTAAGCATGTATATACAAAAAATAACCTGATGATGTGGATCACGACTTGCGGCCCAAAGAGAAGCGGGTTTGAAGTAGTAACTTTGAACTGCTGTGCAAGTCAAATCACAGAAAGTTAAAGAGGGGAAATTAAAAAAACGCGTCTTGATAACCAATATAGCATAATCCAAAACATACACGAACACAACTATAAAACTATAAAGTGTATTCAAACTGATAACCAATAAAATAAGCTAATACCAACACTTTTAGTTAACAGTACTATGGTTTGACAATTGTTCATACCGAGCAGAGTTAGTGTTTGTACTGCTCACACCATGATTTCTACTGTAATGCATTTGTAACTGTAATGCATATATATAATGCACATATATCATGCTTGATGACCATAGTGGTGTATTTGTAATGCATATATATCATGCGTTTGTAACTGTAATGCATATATATAATGCATATATATCATGCTTGATAACCATAGTAGTGTTAACTGTGCATGTATGGCTTATTTAAAGTCCATATACTCATTTCTCATAAGGTCAATAAACATGGTGTTTGTTTAAGCTTACTTTTTTTACTTATGAGCTTAAGTGGTTTAGGCTTATGTTTGACAGACTCAAGCCCATAAATTAGGTTATAAAACATCCCCAAAGTAAGCTATATCAGCTTTTCCAAATCTCAAAATGCTAATAAGAAAAAAAATAAGCTAATCCAAACACCACCCTATGTTTTAACCTTTTTTAACCCTTTAACATCATGTCTAGTAACTTATATCAAATTACATTTTCACCCATGTCTAATATATCTATCTGGGCCTATTACAAAAAGTCAAAAACATTAATCAAAATACACTTATATAGTAACAATTGCAGCTAAATTCATAGCAACTCTTTTGCAAGCACACATAAACTGGTTATAGGTTTTGTCATCGAGTCTAAGGAAGAAAAAAAGGGGTGTATTATTAGAAGTTGTACAATAAATTTGGTTGCTTACTCGGTATTCTTTGTATCAGAACCGGAAGCCTGCTATTTTCATGTAATAAGGAGTTACATGTTCCTGGCTGCATAAGGATACCTAATATGACAACGTTTACAAAGTTATTGATGTTATATGTGCATAATGGTAACCCAAACCTGAGTTTAACTTAACTGACATTAATGATTCGGAAAAAATGTGACCCGTGGGCTGTGACTGATTGGGTCCGGTTGAACTTGTGCTAATATTTTGCAGCGATTCAAGTGTAGCTGCGAGAATAAAAACACTTCCTCAGATCATTTTAATTGCACACATAATCACGAAGTATTTAAAAAAAAGGAAATAAATGACTCGGTTCACCCTCTGGCAGCCGATGGTGGACCGCAGTTGTTACTTACCCGCTAGCAAAATGCAACATGTTTGTAAGGTGTGTTGGGGATGGGTTTTGTTTTTTTGGTTTGTGCTATGACGCTAACTATCAGCACCTGGAAACAAAAGTTTTAAAAAATTCACCCTTGTGAGGAGGAAAAAAATTAAAAATAAATTAAAAATAAATCAAAACGAATGTTACATTTAGACGAACCTGTATATGAATTACAGCGGCTGAGGACCTGGCAACCCAAACACCTGGTCGTGTGAACCTGCATGGGAAACAGATTCATGATTTACTCCTACTTTTAATTAAATTGGTAATGATATAATAATAGTTCTTAAATTTGAAAAGAAGATTTAACTAAACTTATTGTTAAATTCGTTGCCATTTAATTTATTGATGACATCTATTAACCAACTACTTTCTTACCTGTTACTTTCATGTTCATTTAAGGATCGGTTTTAGGTTACATTATCACATTTCCTTTTTCGAAAATTAAAGTTTCAAGGTGAAATCACTTGACTTTTTTAGTAGTTGAAGTTACAATCAAAAGGAACACATGTGGCACGACCATTAATATTCGTAGACTCACTGTGCGCACCTTACCGGGAGATAGCCTACCATGACCACATACTGGTATCCACCTACCCAATCTTATTACAAAGCAACGTCCAGTAGCTCCCTGCACCATAGCAATCGATTTGTGAATTAGAAGAACAGTTGAATCAAAAGGATCACATGTCATGTTGTCAACAAATCTTAAAACATCTGTCACGCCAATTATTATTGTCGATATCAGAAAGTTGGCTCTTTTGCGAGCTACTCCGGTTGTCATTTCCTGCGCGTTCACTGTTCCTGTACGACATAGTCCGATTATTAGTCATTTTCATCTTGTTAATCCACACACCAAAGCATCTCAATCACCGATTTAATAATAACTCAAACACAGTTTACCGTTATATTCCAAAAAATAAAACATTAGAAATAGAATACGATATTTTATTTTATTCAGGCATTTCATCAAACACTTGATTTGCATCAGTTACATAAGTTTCTCAAATAGAAAAATCGTATAGAAAGTTCATTAAAAACATAATATGCAACCACGAAATTAAGTGTTGTGTTTTGAACCAATTGATTTTCTTGTCAACAAATTAACAAATAGTTGGTGCGCATGATTCAGTAACCTTCATATCGAGTAAAGATTAGTTTCAAAACCGACCCCAATAATCAAAATCCATAAATACATACAAAACTAATCCTTATTTCATCAAATATCGAGTCGTCTATTTTTTTTAATCCGCACAAAAAGTAAAATAAAAATTACCTCAAACATAATATGGTTGATTTCTGATGATGTGTTGTTTATACGATTGTATAATCGTTGTGAAGTAGAAACACCCAACTGGAAATGAAATCATAATTTTGTGTGTGATTTATGGCTTTGTGTTTACAGTGTTATTCAAACAATTGAATCCATCTTGAAGGCTTCTCATGATTCAATGTTTGGATTTTATATTTTGATTTTGTGTTTATGGTTTTGTTACCTAGATTTCTCTAGAAATCTTGATAAGGACTGTGTGTGCTGGAAGGTTTGAGAAGTTTAGGGGGAAACAAAGCTTTTGTAGTAGGTAGTAGGTTTGGTATATGTATACATTTCTGACATACCATGTACATATACCGTGAACAGTAACTTCCCAAACACACTTCAGCCAATAGTGTGCTGCCAACAAAAATTTGTGTGTACTATCACTTGTATAGAGCCAATCAAATGTTGACAACAACCCATTTATACCTTGTATTTTTATACACCCCCAAATTCTAATAGTATATATATATAATATTGTAGCTTTGTTTCCAATGCTATGAAACTTTTGGTATTTCCATAAAACATATAAGGGTCTCTTTTTGACAATGGACGTGGGTCGTTGGTCGATCCCGATCACTGTAATCCTTGTGTTTATGTGTGATTATTGTTTCTCATTTGCTTATTGCACTTAGCCAAACAAAAGAGTTGTTAATACAAATAAGCCATAAAAACGTTCATTTATATTTTACGATCTTTTAATGTTTTTTCGATAACAAACGTAAAATCATTTTAACGAAACAAATAAAATATGTAAATGGTTTGAGCCAATAGTTTTCTAACACACTTACGTTTTCACATAAAATACTAAAACAAGTATAAGTGATTTTATGATTTAGTAATACATATGTACAACAACTAGTGTTTACATATTGGGTAAATATATACGTAACTAGTATGTATTATAATGGGTAATATAAATGGGTAGAAACTTAAGTATTTGACCCATTGACCAAATACATTGAATGTAGTTGGGTATAACCCAAAGTCCATGACCTATACCCATGGAGCTTGACCCACAACCCATTGCATGACATCATGCTTATATCATATATGGATAATATCCATGACCCATGGTTTTAATCCATGACCCATAGTTTTAATCCATGAACCATGGACTAGATGCATTGCATCTTGTAGATACATTGCATCTTGTAGATACATTGTATCTACTTAAATACCCATGATCCATAACCCATGACCCATGACCCAAAACCCATGGGCAAAAGGGAGCGTCCCACGGATCCCCAGTATTACACTGGACGGATCCCTTAAGTGAAGGATCCGTGGAACAGTAGTTGTTTTTCTTCTATAAATAGTGAGCCATTTCTTCCTTTTGGGTTGCCACTCCCACACATAGTTTCCCCAAGTATTGTAACCTTCTAACCACAGATCCTAAGGATCTTTCTATGTAGTTTGTCTTTTGTTTTTGAGTGATTCTCTAGGTTCCTCTTAAAGGCGAGATCACCACCTCTTGAAGTGGAGCAAGATCAAGTCCATGAGTTGCCTTGCTTCGTTATCATCAAGACTACTAAGGTTCTCTTGTTGATACTTCTTTCTTCTTCCATAGAAGTGTTGTGTCCGAGGCATTAGTGAAGGATTCCGAAAGAGTCAAGACGAAAGCATTAGTGAAAGGTGCTTAACGTCCGTGTCAAAAGCATTAGTGAATAATGCTAAAGAAGTCAAGGCGATGGCATTAGTGAAAGGTGCCAAGCGTTCGTGTCAAGGGCATTAGTGAAAGATGCCTAGGAGTCAAATCAAGTGGCATTAGTGAAGGATGCCAAGGTCGTATAATCGATGAGGTGCATTGTTATACAAATAGTGATAGCTTGTTTCCAAGGATATTGATATCCTTGATGGTGTTGTAATAAGAAGTGGGTCTCCTTTGGGGTTAGGTGTTTTGTAGTGTTGGGTAGTAGTTCCTCCATCGTAATGGAACTCGGTACTTAGCCTAGTACCGGATAAAGGGTAGGCGACGTTGTGGTAGGTGTGGTTCTCCTTTGTGAAAGAACCCGGTGGTTAGCCTAGTACCGAAAAAAAGTAGGCGACGTTGTGAAGGCTTCTCCGCCATAAGGAGTTGGTGTCGTGTAGTGATTACGAACTCTCGAGTAGGTGACTCGGGGAGTGGAGTAGGGCAAAGAAGGTGTCATTGTAGCCGAACCACTATAAATACTCGTGTCGTGGTTATGTGCTTCTTACTCTTTATCTTTCATTATACATTTATTATATCAATCTATCAAAGTCCAACATACATATCAAAATGGATTGACATAAGTCGATCTAAATATTTTAAAACATAGTTTTAATTGGTAAAACTATTCAACCCCCCCCCCCTTCTAGTTTTCCACAATTGGTATCAGAGCTTCGTTACCAAGTTTCTTAGAGTATGTTGTACTTTAAAAACTTGATACGATCCGTGTATGTTTGAAAACTACAAAGAAGGATTTTTTTTAAGCCATGTTTTAAAAATCATCATAGTGTTTAATGTTGGACAATGATAGAACATTCTAATATTTTCCTTGTTAGGAATTTTCCATACTTGGATTTGGGCATACCAAGAAGATCATGAAGAAATTCTCTAAATATTTCTTTTCGTAAAAAGAATATTTAGCATAGTATTCCTCACACATGGATTTGGGGATCCTAAGAAGATCACAAAGAATTTCTCTAAATATTTCTTCTCTTAAAAAGAATATTTAGCAAAGGTATGATCTTAATAAATTTCAAGCTTTCTTTTATTTTATTAAAGTCTTAGTAGTATGTTTACACTTTCTTAGCAATTACTATATTAGTTATCTATATTGAAATCATCATCAAGAATTGTATTCTTCATTGATTTGTATAGACTACACTACAAACCTGTAATAATGATATCTCGGCTATTCGAGAGCCTTGATCATTATTCCTCACAAAAGGACTATTGACATTTCATCTATGTCAATGAGTATCCATGTGAAACTTCTTATATTATGATAAAATGAGATTTTGTCATAATCTTTGAAAAACCTCCCAAAGAATTATGACTTATTCATAAAAAGGGAACCTCGTAAAATAGGATTAGTATTAAACCGTCAAAACCCCAAACCACAAGTTATATAGCTTAAACATCAAACTCTAGGCATTTTAGAACTCCCAAACCAAAGTTATCAAGGAATACTTAAGCTAAACTTTTGCTGTCATGCCGGATCTCTGAGTTTGAACTAGCCGGATCCCTAATGAGAGGGATCTGTGGGATCCGTGCAACAGAAGACAGCATAAGTTAGAAATGATCACTGTGGAAGTTCCACTTTCACTTTCCCTTCAAAGACTCACGAACAAAAACCCAATTACTGTTCACATGAGCAAATTGATCATTTCCTTCAAGCAAAACAATCTCTTGTGTAAGTATAATCTTCACTACATTGTTAATTTAATTCCTTGATTCCTAAGATTACAATTTTCATCTTTAGAAGTTGGGTTCAAATGGGTTTATCATAATTTGTCACCACATTGTTTTCTAAGATAATCTAAATCAAAAAATTAACATTATTAATACAAATTAAACTCATTTCTTGAATTCAATAAAGATGATTTGAGCAAAATTGTGATCAAACCCTTTAGGCTACTATTCACAATTAACACCACATTGTGGTTTTGTTGTATAGGAACAATCATGCCTAGTAACCGACAACAAGACTATCATGATACCGCCCACTACATCCCAATGTACCATCGAAAGGATGGACTTAGCCCGGAGGATAGGAAAGTTTTCAAGTTGCTCGAAAAGAGACTTTTTCATGAAGGTCGTGTGGTAGAACCATCATTCCTTGCTAACACCGACATCCGACAAGTTTTTGAAAAATTGGATTTGATTGTCTTTTGGACATAAACGAGCAAATTTGCCCGGTATTCGTACTCGAATTCTACAAAATAATGAGAATAGTTAGGAATGAGAACGAGACCATCTCAATTGTCTTCATCATAAATGAGCATGAGTACACCCTTTCACTTGTAGAATTTGGAAGAATACTACATGTTCCATATCAAGGAGTTTGCATGTTTTCCAATGAATGGTCTTTGGCGGAGCTACATGATATGGTTGATCACCATGAAGTCTACCACACGAGAATCCCGGAAGCAACCACGGTAAGGAATACCGTGTTCATGCAAAGGGCATCCCCATCGAGGGTCACTAGAAATTCCAAAGTGATCTATAGGGACCCTTTTCAAATGGAGCTTTCTGAGATGTACGCGTTGTATAGGAAATGGGAAGTCGTGGTAAGGGAAAATGTGCTTTGCTTGGGAAGGAACAAGGATCACCCTAATGCGTGCTTGAGCTTTATGATCTATTACCTTGTGACCGAGACTCGCTTCAACCTTGCATATTACATGATTAAGAGAATGGCGATTGTGAAAAGCATGGACAAAATGGTGCTCCCGTATGCAATGCTCCTATCCTATCTTTCAAGCTTCATCTTTGCTTTAGATCCTTCTCCATACTCCTATGATCATAGCTTTTGCAACAAAGCTATGGTGCCTTTATCCGAGGCAAAAACTACAAGGTTTATGGTGGATGGAAAAAGACCTCACCCACCAACGGATTCATCGGATGAACGGGAGAGACAAAGAGAAGGAGAAAGAAGTAGCAACCCCCTTGGCAACACCGATCTCGACCCTTTGGATTACATCAATCAATTGCCGGACATTCCTAGCCCATCACAAGAATGGCAACAAACCAAAGGGATCTTCAAGTGCTTCGCCAACTTCTTGAACAAAAAGAAGTAGAGATCGTGGGATGAAGAGTGGAGGGGAGGATGAAGACGGGGAGTGATATGGAAGGAGATAGGGAAGTAAGGTAAGGTCATAGGACCTTAATTTGTGAAAACAATTTGAAACAATGGTTTGTAACATCCTAACAATACTTATGTAGAGTAGGATGTAGTATGTAGGAATTTCCATAACTTGGCATTGAACAATTTAGCTTAGGAACGAGTAGGATGAGATTTTACGACATCTTGAATTCATTCAAGTAGTCGTCGTCACTCATCTTTAGCTACCTTTTAGTTCCCTCACACTTGCTATGCGTTATACTTGTTGTGTTCTTGCATTCAATCATTGTAGAAATAACTAGGAGAAGCATTTGCTAAGAGTGCAAGAATTGCACATTTACTGAAAGCCTTCTAATCTGCAGTAGCCGGATCCCAGAATTATAACTAGCCGGATCCCTCCCAAGAGGGAACCGTGGGATCCGGGAAGAAAGATATCTTATACAGATCACTATACATCCAGGTTATCCCCTTAATCACATCATGATGGCTAAACATGATTCTTTAATACCACTTAAGGCTTCCTCAAGCACAGTAGGTCTCACATTCACCCGTATGTAACTTAGGATGAAATTCAAAGTGCCTTTGATTTATCAAACTCACCAATATCCACCATATTTCCGCTCCAACACTCACACATTATTTCTCACATCTCAAAACACTTAGTTTGATATTTTATCAATTTTAGCAAATTGATTTTAGTCACTCTTACCTAAAAATAGGCTTGAAACTAGTTTTTTATTTTTCTTTATTTTTTTAGGATTTTCTCAAATTTCTCTTGAGCCATCATCTGATTTCTAGGACTAATTACCATCATTTTCCCATTTCAAATCAAATGGTATCCTCCTCAAACACTTAGTTAGACTCCCAAAAGTCCACTTTCCTACCCAAAACCATCATTAAGTATCCCCACTCCTTATGGTTGAGCATTTATGACATCCACCACTCAAGACATCTAAGGAAAGTCAAATCCTCAAGATTCATAGGTACTAGACCTTACAAAAAGCATAATCACTTCATCACATATTTGTCTAACAGACGGATCCCTGGTTTATAACTAGACAGATCCCTAGTGAGAGGGATCCGTGGGATCCGTGTCTACAGAAAGACTTTAAGCAGCTTTTTCTTTCAAAGTTAAGCCATCTTTGGTAATCTAAACACCTTTAGTTACCATTTAATGATTTCCTAGAGCTGAACAACACCTTAGTTGACCTTGGGGCATGCCTAATCCCCTTAGTGGTCACGAATTTAATTCCTCAATTCAAATTCATCCTTTATAAACCAAACACTCTTGAGGTTAAGTCATCACTCCTACCTAATTCTCAAAAATCAGTAGTTAGAAGCTCATATTGCATCCTCACCATCACTATGACTAAAGCACTTAGCAACAACTCCTCAACCAAATGTTCATCCAAAAGGAATGGTCATATGATTCATGAGATTTCATCCACCGAATCATCTCCCGTAAGAGATCATAATGTTAGAATCCCACCTCAACAAACCCAATCAACAATTGCCAAGAGAACCGCAAGAATTAGCATTAGACCTTTTGGGTTAGAAAAGGGTTCATCAAGCTCTAAACCAAACGTACCTAGTTCTAGCAAACTGTCTAAGCCTTCATTCATAGAGCATAGAATACACCCTTTTACCGAGCCTCTCTCTCACCCAAATCTCTATTCATTAAAGCATTCACCACCGAGAACTTCCCATTCACCAACTTTCTCGTTAAACAGGGAACCACCTACAACACCAACTAGTCCATCATTGGAAACAAGAAACCACCAAGGACTTGATCATATGGAGGAATTTCCATTACCACCACCCTCATTCTTAGTAGAACATCATCCTACATTACTCAATGTAACCCCACCATCATTTGTAGAGCCTCCTTAAAACATCCAATCTCCTCTGTTTCATAATCAAGACAATAATTGCTCAAATTGTCTAATCACCCAAGGACTTGTTCAAGAAGTACGAAATGAGTTGCATTTCATGTTTAATCATCTTCTTGAAAGATTGGACCAAATCAACAAGTCTACTCATCCTTAGACTCAAGCACATTGTTGCTTTTTAAGTTTTGGTCACTTATTAGTATTAGTAGAATATGTGATACATGGCTAAATCATTCTCTTAGTTTTAGAGATTTGTTGATTATCTCTTATGATTTATTGAATGATAGTTTATATGCCATACTGCTTTGAGTATATGTTTGTTGCTTGAATACATATCTCACTTTGATATTAACATTATTTGGTACATCACCATTGCTGAATTCCATTATCAGATAGACGGATCCCTGATATTTTCCTAGACGGATCCCTCCAAGGAGGGAACCGTGGGATCCGTGCAACAGAAGACCAATTTTCTACTAACTTGAGTCTTTTTTGCAGGAAATTATGCACTATATACTTGTTTTCTAACCTTTATTTTGTAGATTTTCAAAATACACACGAAGACTTTGACACCCTAAGCTAGGGGGAGCTTTGTGTCAAACAATACATTGCAAAACCATTTGCAATATAATCCTCATATGGATTACATTTCGTTACATCCCTTTGCAAAGTTGTAATCATCAAGGGGGAGCATTATCGTCACTAAGACGAAACCATTTGGAAACATAGTTGCAATGCATTAGCTTAGTAGTTTTTATTTACTTGACGCCCTCACAAAGGGATGGACTCGTCAAGGGGGAGTTAAGACGAGAACTCTTCCCGTCACTTGCTCTCTATATTTTTTCCTTTACATGTTTTTCTTAAAACATTGTGTTAGTTTCTTTTCGACGCACTTTTTGTTTCGACAAAAAGGGGGAGAAGAGAGTAAAAACTCCAATTCGAACTCTTATGAATTTTAGTTTTTTCCTTAAAATAATTTTATGTTTTGTCATCAACAAAAAGGGGGAGATTGTTAATACAAATAAGCCGTAAAAACGTTTATTTATATTTTACGATCTTCTAATGTTTTGTCGATAACAAACGTAAAATCATTTTAACGAAACAAATAAAATATGTAAATGGTTTGAGCCAATAGTTTTCTAACACACTTACGTTTTCACATAAAACACTAAAACAAGTACAAGTGATTTTATGATTTAGTAATACATATGTACAACAAATAGTGTTTACATATTGGGTAAATATATACGTAACTAGTATGTATTATAATGGGTAATATAAATGGGTAGAAACTTAAGTATTTGACCCATTGACCAAATACATTGAATGTAGTAGGGTATAACCCAAAGTCCATGATCCATACCCATGGAGCTTGACCCACAACCCATTGCATGACATCATGCTTATGTCATATATGGATAATATTCATGACCCATGATTTTAATCCATGACCCATAGTTTTAATCCATGAACCATGGACTAGATGCATTGCATCTTGTAGATACATTGTATCTACTTGGATACCCATGATCCATAACCCATGACCCATGACCCAAAACCCATGGGCAAAAGGGAGCGTCCCACGGATCCTCAGTATTACACTGGATGGATCCCTCAAGTGAGGGATCTGTGGGATCCGTGAAACAGTAGTTGTTTTTCTTCTATAAATAGTGAGCCATTTCTTCCTTTTGGGTTGCCACTCCCACACATACTTTCCCCGAGTATTGTAACCTTCTAACCACAGATCCTAAGGATCTTTCTATGTAGTTTGTCTTTTGTTTTTGTGTGATTCTCTAGGTTCCTCTTAAAGGTGAGATTACCACCTCTTGAAGTCGAGCAAGCTCAAGTCCATGAGTTGCCATGCTTCGTTATCATCAAGACTACTAAGGTTCTCTTGTTGATACTTCTTTCTTCCTCCATAGAAGTGTTGTGTCCAAGGCATTAGTGAAGGATGCTGAAAGAGTCAAGACGAAAGCATTAGTGAAAGGTGCTTAACGTCCGTGTCAAAAGCATTAGTGAAGAATGCTAAAGAAGTCAAGGCGAAGGCATTAGTGAAAGGTGCCAAGCGTTCGTGTCAAGGGCATTAGTGAAAGATGCCTAGGAGTCAAATCAAGTGGCATTAGTTAAGGATGCCAAGGTCGTATAATCGATGAGGTGCATCGTTATACAAATAGTGATAGCTTGTTTCCAAGAATATTGATATCCTTGATGGTGTTGTAATAAGGAGTGGGTCTCCTTTGGGGTTAGGTGTTTTGTAGTGTTGGGTAGTAGTTCCTCCATCGTAATGGAACTCGGTACTTAGCCTAGTACCGGATAAAGGGTAGGCGACGTTGTGGTAGGTGTGGTTCTCCTTTGTGAAAGAACCCGGTGGTTAGCCTAGTACCGGAAAAAGAGTAGGCGACGTTGTGAAGGCTTCTCCGCCATAAGGAGTTGGTGTCGTGTAGTGATTACGAACTCTCGAGTAGGTGACTCGGGGAGTGGAGTAGGGCAAGGAAGGTGTCCTTGTAGCCGAACCACTATAAATACTCGTGTCGTGGTTATGTGCTTCTTACTCTTTATCTTTCATTATACATTTATTATATCAATCTATCAAAGTCCAACATACACATCCAAATGGATTGACATAAATCGATCTAAGTATTTTAAAATATTGTTTTAATTGGTAAAACTATTCAACCCTCCCTTCTAATTTTCTACAAGAGTTACAAAAATTGATCTATTATTTAGTTCTTTTTGTACATGATTCCGGATCTCAATTATGTGGAGTTACAAGACCATTTAGTTTGGAAGAACCACATTTCTCTAAACAAAAACAAATTGATTTTGGAAGAATGCCAGGAAAGAGTTGGCACATGCCGTCGACATAGCCATCGTCTTGGCAAGCCTTCGAACTGGTATTTTGTATTTTAGTAATATGCATAACAAACTGGTATTTTGTATTTTGCAGTGCTTTACACAACTCATTTGAGTTCATCTTATTTTCTCCTGTTATTTTTTTTTCACAATATAGTCGATGTTTAGTAAAAAAAAAAGTAAAAATTATGAAATCAAAATATTCATCAAAGTTAAGAATGTGTATTTTGTACCCATGCATACGGTCAACAGCAACAATGTTAAAACTGCTTTGAGAAAAGAACGATTCATTTTTTTTTCTTGTGATGAAAAATGTTGTTGTACAGCATTTGCAACGGGTAACGCCCCCCCCCCCACGTTAACCGGCGTTAACCACTGCGAAGCCGGCGTTAACGTGCCGGTGTTTGCCTAATAACGGGCGTTATTCGGGTTAAAAAATAAATTAAATAAAAAAATTTATCTCCCTAACGGCTACTAGCCGTTGGGTTTAATTTTTTTTTCATTTTACCCCCCCCCCCCTCCCCCTAACTAACGGCTAGTTTTATTAACAAAAAAAATCAAAAACATTTTTTTACCGCTATAAATATCCAACTAAAACAATATTTTTTTTCACACTTCCACTACTCAATCCTCTCAATCTTATACTTCCAATTACTAAACAAAAAATGTCGGGAGACAACAACGATGATACATTCATGAATCTTCTCGGTGGTGGGTGGAATACCTCAAACCCGAGTTCGTCTTCAAACCCGAACACGGGTTCATATTCAAACCCCAACGTCTCTTTTCCCAACCCACTAGGCTTGTCGAGCCAAGAAATTTACCTACAACATCAACAATATATGTATTGGCAACAAAGCACATTAAACACCAACTTTCAAAATCTACAATTCTCACAACACTTACAACATTCACAAACTGAAACACGTGATATTCCTGAAACACCCACGTCTCCTCCAAAAAAATCCAAATTTCGTATTAAACGAAAGTCCAAAAAATCCAAAGACCCCGAACCAATCGATGATGATGAAGAAGAATGCGTTGCTGGGCATTGGCAACCATCAGAGGAAGAATTACTTGCCAGGTGTTATGTAGCTGTTACGGAGGATCCGATAGTCGGGCGTGCACAACCCAAAGATACGTTTTGGATAAGGGTCAGAAATGGTTCAATAAACTCAATTTTCAACGACGCAACAAGGATATGATGACAAGCAAGTGGAAAACGTTGAACCGTGATTGCACAAAGTTCAACAGTTTTTTCAAGCGTGCGCAACGGGAACAGAGAAGTGGGGAAAGTGAGATGGATGTCATGAAATGGGCGAAGCAAATGTATCGTGAAGAGCACAAATCAGCGCCGTTTGCTGTCGATGAGGCTTGGGAGATTTTGCGTAAGCATAAGAAATAGAACACGCCGGATCCGGTTGATTTAACCGGCGATGTCCTAAGCCAAACAAACGAGGCTTTGTTTGGTCATGATGAACAACCACGCCCCATGGGAAAAAAACGTGCTTCCAAGAAAACAAGATCCGAGAGCACGACAAGTACTGGGGGAGCGAGCATCGGAGGAACGAGCTCGTCAAGTCAATTCACCGAAACTATGGCAAACGAGTAACGTATCAAACGTGAAACTGCCCAAGCGGGTGTATCGGACCCAGCAAGTCAAAGATGAAACAATAACAAGGTTAGAAGAGATGAAGTTTTTGATGATTGACACTGATGGCAAAGATCCAAATGTCGTGGCTTGGATCAATGACGAAAAAGACTGAATCATCAAAAAATATAACTTGCAACCTCGTCAGTAGATTGTATTCTCGTCATTTTCTTTATGCTGTAACGTTTAATTTTCAGTGTCTTTTTTTATTTCGTTGTAATTTTTTTTTTAATTTCGTATTGTAATATATTTTCAAATTAATGATATGTTTTTTAATAAATGAAGTGTTTGTTTTAGTTTAGGGGTTGAATTTGAAAATATCAAATGTTAAACCTTAACTTGGGATGTTATGATTGTGAGTGTTTTTTGAGTGAGTTAAGGTGAAATGTTAAACCTGATGTGGCGCTGACGTGGCAGAAGGTTAAGGAATAACTTGAGTTATGAACGCAAATGCTCTTAGTGTCTATTTGAAGAGCCTTGGACAATAAATGCAGTAAATGCTTTCTTATTGTTTTTTATGTGAAACGCTAAAAAAACCTCAAATTTTTTTCCGAAAAGAATATGGTTATTCATATTATATTATAAAGCATTTGGAATATTTTCAAAATATACAACTATAATAGCATTGGTTACAACACTTTAGTAAATATGTTTTAAAAAAAATAATTAAAACAAATACAATGTAATTTAATATAAGAAAAAAAACGTTTATAATCATAACCATATAATATATGTACATCTCCCAACATATATAATATCTATACCATGCCACATCATAAAGCCAAGTCAACATATAAAAAAGCCACCAAAGCCCTATAACGTGTGTAAACACACACATCGCTCATCCCATCTATTCAAAATACCGATCCTCAAATCTCATCTTCAAAATATAAATCTCTCACAAAATCAAATCTATTTGTTCTGAGCTGCTATCATTGGATTTTTTTCATGGAGGATGCTACTGAGATTTGGTGAATCTACAAGATATCATGGAGTTGGTTATTTGGTTTTGATCATCATATTTTATCTTGTTATTTTAATTTTCTCAGTTATAGGCAGCAGTTTGTTGTATTGTTTTGATTGTATTAAGGCTTTAGGTATGTCCGTTGCCTGTATTTGGTTTCTAAGGCAAGTAGTGTCTTTTGTAGGAGTTTGTCCTACTTAGGGCCTGTTTGGTTTGTAGACGGTTTTAGGATTTGGATTTGAATTAGGATTAGGATTAGAATTTGAATTTGATGTTAGAGAGAGAAATATATAATTTTATTTATATAAAACTTTGTTAAAATATTAAAATAATAAAAGGGCCCATTAATATATATTTGTGCGGCCACAAATGGATATACAAACAAATATATGAGAGAAAAAGGCAAAAGAAAACGAATGTCAGACCAAAAGTAGCCATGTGAGCCTGGAATCCTCTATGCCCTTAAATGTGGTATTGAGTTCAAACCCCAACTATCCAACCAAACAAATTATAAGTGTCACATTAAATATAAACCCACTCCAAAGTAGGCAACCAAACATATCCTTAGTTATTACTTGGGCTTTTGTTTGTACACAACTTTTCATTTTATTTTTATCTATTTTACCTCTGTAAAAAAAATCAAACGTATTTTGTTAATTATTTAAAAATCATAACAATCTCCTTATCACTTCATACTAACTTACAATGTTCAAAAAATATTATTAAATCATAAAAATGCCTCGAGAATCAACATATACAACTTTTAGATTTTTTTTGATAAAACTTACAAAAATTAAAAACTGTGTTTTATAAAAAAATTGAACTATTTTTGTAAAGCAAATGATGGAAAGTGCTAATTGCTAATTACATAATTTTATATTTATTACATATATTTATATACTATTTAAAGTTACTTCACATGATTTTTTGAACATTTTAGTTGTTTTTATCTTTATAAATACTCTTTTACTTATATCCTCTATCTATGTGGGAGAAATATAATAAACATTGTTAATAATTCAAATAAGTTTCAAAAAAACTTATAAGATGCATTTTTAGAAAATTAAATTTTCTTAATATAATTAAGTGATTTTTAAAATTCGCTATGTTGTTATTATTTAAAAATAACTCGTAACTACGGGCCATTATCAGCTACTTTAACCTCGTAATTTCACAATATACCAACTATCGCTTATGTATTGTTACAACATCAGGTGGATAATATGTATTTTTTATATATGAGTTAAATTGTTGTTGTTTAAAAGTGTTCAAAACTAAAATTATCGTCATCCATAAAGCTATCGTCGCTTAAAATATATAACTGAAAAGCATTCCTCACTAAACATTTTAATTGTATGATATCCATCGTCGCAATATGTAAGTTCCCTGTGAAAGGTTTTAATGGATATTTAAATAATAGTATGTCCGGATTCGAACTCGAGACTTCGGGATTGCACACATTACGTATGAGAATTGATGTACATAATTAATATATAAATAAAACGTTATTATTATTAATTATTATTCACTAAATGAAACATAACGATAGTTAAATAATTAACGAGGTTTGGTTAACGGTCGTTAAATATTAACTACAAGGACTAAGAATGAAATTAGTGGTCGGGAAAGTTCTAGAACCCCTTGTGGGTCTTTGGCCGATCGGTTAGGGTATTCCCAAACCCAAACCCACTCAAACTTGTACTCCAAGATATGTTAACTATAAATACAAATCAATGTATTCATTATTGACTAACCTTGGATCACTTTGATAATCTAATTTCTCTCCTTCTCCTCTCCTCTTTGTGTGGCCGGTCGAAACACCCTCACCCAAGGGTTTTCGATTTTGTCTAACTCAAAGATAAAGTGTTTGGTTTATTTGTGATTCAAGGAACTAGCTTCTCCACATCAAATCGCTATTAGTACGTGTGTACAAGAACGAAGAGCAAGCACACTTGAGCTTGTATTCCTTGGTGGTCGATTTTTGGGTGGGACGATTTTGTATAAACCCTAATTTAGGGTTTTGGGTTTTGTTACTTGATCACATCATCGTTTGATTACTTGAATTGCTAAAAGGTACGCACTTTATTGTTTGGTTAATTAATTACATATATTATTCCTATTGTCTTCCGCTGCTTGCTTTGATGATGTTATTTGTTTTATGTATAATTGTTATGAGTATAAAATTCCAACAGTGGCATCACGAGCCGTTAATATGATGTAATTAATTACCGAAACACATAAAAATTGAATCTTTAAGATTATTTGCATGTTTTTTATGGTTTCTAGGGTTTTGAATTCGAAACCCTAATTTTTATATATATGGGTCGATTACCCTAATATTTATTTAATTAGGTTTTAATTTTGTAAAACTTGTAGAAACCCTAGGATTGCATGCTTATTTTATGTGGTTAATTAATGAATAATTGTTATGTGCCATGTAATATGCGTATCTTGGGTGATAATTGTTATGCGGAATCCATGGTGGAACATGCATGTTTTGCCATGGAGTATTGTTTATTGTATATTGATTAATTGTTAAGTGATACACACATGTCTTATTTATTTAATAATTATTGAATTGGGGAAGACCTCAATTATAACTAATAAAATTCGTTATGTGCAATTTGGTATACTATTAACTTCGGCTTACGCAATCGACTTGTCGATGTATGTGGCTCATCTACCTTGCGAGATGAAAGTCCTAGTTAATGTATGCATTTATTTACGCCTAGAATTGTTATTAGAGTTTATTGAAATAATTATGCATGTGGCTAATTGTTTTTACATATGTTAAATTGTTTAGTTATATGTTTATATTATTTGAGTGTGTTTAATTTTTATTAAAATGTTTTTTTGTTTATATATTGTTTGACATGTTAGTAAGCAAAAAGGGTTTTTTATGAATAGAAAATTAAATGGACTAAATAATGGCGAAATTGATTTATCTAAGAATTATTCTTGAACTTTTAATCGACTGATGCGACTGTACTAAATGGTTAGAACGGCTCACCCACTAGAACAAACTATAAAGGGGTATTTAAGAAGTGAGCATAGTCTCACTGAATGGATGTCTAAGGTTATGCTTCAACGCTTACCTGGTCCTCTGCCCCCTGTGCGTTCGATTGGAGCTACCTAGTATAACCATTCTATGTACGAAGCATCTTAGTGCAAAGTTGTAAGTTTCTCAACGCATCGATTAAAACTTTGTAGAATTCAATCTTAGCAATTAAAATCTTTTAGTAAGTTTTTCGAAAATATTATGTTATAAAGTTGTATGCATGCTTCTTTATACATAAGTTTTGATTACACATCAAAAATTGTACCCTTTAAAATTTAAGTTTATGCCATCTAATGATATGAAACACTTGAAGTTGTAATTTAGTTATGTGAGACCTTGATCTAGATTACAATAACGAGGTGAATTATTTTGTTGTGTGAGACCTCAGCTTTATGATTTGCAGTTTCTAAATTAGACAACTTAATTAAGTTAGCTAGTGAGACCTATAACTTAAGGCATAAGATGGGATAAAACATGCTTACGTTTTGCATTAATTGTTTTGGCAAAATTGTAAATCCCATAAATTTTTGGAATTGAAAACTTGTTTGTCAATTATCGTTTTTCAACGATTACCTATTCTATACTTTCACCACTAGCAGATCAACTGATGTGGTGGAACTATGATAATGAGGATCCAAAATTCAAGGAAAATTCTATGGTTAATATGAATATTGACCAAAGGGTATTTTATTTTCTTGAATGTTTTCTTATCGAAAGTACTAACTTTTGAACTTTTATTTCTGTAGAAATGGCTCAAGCTGAATCTACTGCACTAGCCTCGTCGTTCAAATCTATGTTTGATCGAGAGAAATTGACTGGTAGCGCGAATTTCAATGATTGGTATCGGCAACTCAGAATTGTCTTGAGGGTTGCCAAAAGACTCAATTATTTGACTACGCCTTGTCCTCCTGAACCTGCAGCTGATGCTACTGTTGAAGCACGAGCTGCATGGCAATCTGAGTATGACAAGTATAATGAGGTCGCATGCATTATGCTCGGGAGTATGAACTCAAGCTTGCAAAAGCAATTTGAGAATTACTTCCCTAATCTCATGCTGGAAGAATTGCAAAGGTTGTTTGAAAAGCCTGTGACTGTAGAGCTGTATGACTTGATTGATGCTCTTCATAGTTGCAAGCAAGGAGATGGGAAACCTGTAAGCGCCCACTGTCTGGAAATGATGAGTTACATGGACCAGTTGGGGCGTTTGAACTATGTCTACCCTAATGACATACAAATTGGCCTGATCAACAGATCCCTTAACAAGGAATTTGATGGTTTCGTGCGCAATTATAATATGCATTGCACGGGGAAGACAGTCAGTGAGGTACATGCAATGCTCATTGATTACGAAAAAGGTTTGCCCAAGAAGGCCTCTACACCTGCGGTTTTGACCATCCAGAAGGGTAGAATTTCTAAGCCTAATAAGCCGCTAGCGAACAAGAAAAGGAAAGGTAAGGGTAAAGCTGATAAGGGAAAACAAGTTATGACTTATCAGCAAGAACCCAAGAAGTACCCTCCCAAACAGCGTGAGAATCCGAAGAAGGATCAGGCTTGTCATCACTGCACCGCAGTTGGACACTGGAAGAGGAATTGTCCACTGTACCTTGATGAGTTGCGAAATAAGAGGTATAAAAATACTGGCACTGTGGCCAGTACTTCAGGTACTCTTTTGATGATAGAATTATTTGCTTTTCCTCATAAAATAAATTCCTGGGTATATGATACTGGATGTGGTATTCACATATGTAATACACTGCAGGGACTTAGAGGAGCAATGAAGCTTGCCTATGGACAGCAATACCTGCACGTGGGTAATGGAGCACATGCAGTCGTTGAAGCTATAGGCACGTTTGATTTAGTTTTACCTTCGGGTTTAGTACTGTCATTAAACGATTGTCATTACGCACCTTCCATTGTTAGGGGTGTCGTTTCTGTTTCCTTGTTAAAAGATATTGGTTTCGTTCATACATTTATTGATTATGGAATTTCTGTTTCTTTAAATGATGTTTTTTACTTTAATGTTATTCCAGTAAATGGTGTGTTTGAAATTGATTTGCATGATAATGTGAATGATAAAAATAATTCTGTTTTTAGCATCAATAATAAAAGAATCAAAAGTGATTTGGATTCTTCATTTCTTTGGCATTGTAGACTTGCTCATATAGGCAAGAAACGCATGCAACAGCTGCAACACGATGGGCTTTTGCAAGACATCAATGATGAATCATTTGATAAATGCGAATCTTGCATATCTGGGAAGATGACCAAGAAACCTTTTACAAATAGTTTAGAAAGGGCTTCTGATCTTCTTGGTGTGATACATACTGACGTATGTGGACCACTAAGACATGTGTCAAGAAAGGGTGCTAGCTACTTCTTAACCTTTACTGATGATTTCAGTCGTTATGGTTATGTTTATTTACTTAAACATAAACATGAAGTCTTTGAAACATTTAAGGTTTTTAAGAGTGAAGTAGAACTGCAACTAGGAAAGAAGATTAAAGCTCTTCGATCTGATAGAGGTGGTGAATATTTAAGCCAAGAGTTTAAAGATTATCTAGCTGAGTGTGGTATTGTCCAGCAACTCACATCTCCTTATACTCCACAACAAAATGGTGTATCTGAGAGAAGGAATCGTACATTGCTAGACATGGTGCGATCGATGTTTAATCTTACTACTCTTCCCTTATCCTTTTGGGATTATGCTTTGGAAACTGCTGTTCGCATATTGAATATGGTTCCAACTAAGAAGGTTGATAAGACTCCTTATGAAGTGTGGTATGGGAAACCTCCCAACTTGTCTTACTTAAAGGTCTGGGGTTGTGAGGCGTTTGTTAAACGTGACTCTGCTGATAAGCTGCAACAAAGATCTGTTAAGTGTGTCTTCGTAGGATACCCAAAGGAAACTATGGGTTACTACTTCTACTTTCCACCTGAAAACAAAGTAATTGTTGCTAGGTATGGAGACTTTCTTGAAAAGGATCTCATATCTCATGAATTCAGTGGGAGAGTATATGATCTGGAAGATGATCAAGAAGATACAACACCTTCTGAAAACACTAGCCAACCTCAAGTAGAACCTGAAAGTCTGGGCGTTCCACCTGAGATTGAAGTGGTTCCCATTCGTAGATCTTCAAGAGCTACGCGTGCACCTGAGCGTCTATGTCTCAACGTAGAAGCTGAGGAAAATATGTTAGGGGATCTTGGTGAACCTGCTAACTGTAAAGCTGCCATGATGAGTCCTGAAAAGGAAAAATGGCGAGTTGCAATGAATGGGGAAATGCAATCCATGAAAGATAACGAAGTCTGGATAGAGGTTGACTTACCTCCAAATGCTAAGGTAGTTGGAAGTAAGTGGCTCTTTAAGATAAAGACTGACATGGATGGCAATGTACACACCTATAAAGCTCATCTTGTAGCTCAAGGTTTTACTCAAACCTATGGGATAGACTACGAGGAGACATTTTCTCCTGTAGCAGACATTAGAGATATTAGGATTCTTATAGCCATAGTTGCATACTATGACTATGAGATATGGCAAATGGATGTCAAAACTGCCTTCTTAAACGGTCGTCTAGATGAGGACATCTATATGGCGCAGCCAGAAGGGTTTGTGAATCCAAAGTTTCCGAAGCGTGTATGCAAACTTCAAAGATCCATTTATGGGTTGAAGCAAGCATCAAGGCAATGGAACAAGAAGTTTGATGAAGAAATCAAGAAATTTGGTTTCACTCAAAATCTTGATGAGCCATGTGTGTATCACAAAGCTAGTGGGAGTAATGTTATTTTCCTTGTCTTATATGTCGATGACATATTGATCATGGGAAAAGACATTCCAAGTATGCAAGATGTAAAGTCTTATCTTGGAGAGTGCTTTTCTATGAAGGACTTAGGGGAAGCAGCATTTATTCTGGGAATCAAGATCTATAGAGATAGATCAAGGCGGTTAATTGGACTAAGCCAAAGTGCTTACATTGATAAAATACTGAAGAGATTTAGTATGCAAAATTCCAAGAAGGGATATTTGCCGATGCAAGTTGAACATGGCTTAAGTAATAAACTATGCGCGTCAACACCTGCTGAGGTGGAATACATGAGGAAAGTTCCTTATGCTTCGGCTGTAGGATCTATCATGTATGCTGTGAGATGTACAAGGCCTGATGTGGCGTTTGCACAGAACATTACCAGTCGGTATCAACAGAACCCAGGTGTGAAACACTGGCAAGCTGTTAAGAACATTCTTAAGTATCTAAGGGCTACTAAAGATATGTTTCTAGTGTATGGAGGAAATCCAGATGCAGAACTTGATGTTACAGGTTTTTGCGATGCGTCATTCCAAACTGATAAAGATGATACGAAGTCTCAGACGGGTTATGTCTTTGTCATTAATGGAGGAGCAGTTGACTGGAAGAGCAAGAAGCAAACAACGGTTGCGATGTCTATTACAGAAGCTGAGTACATAGTTGCTTCAGAAGCTGCGATGGAAGCTGTTTGGATTAGGAAATTCATTTCGGGACTCGGAGTAATGCCCTCAATCGAATTACCTCTAAATGTGTATTGTGACAATTCTGCTGCAATAACATTTGCCAATGAGACTGGAGTCATGAAGGGCGCCAGACATTTTCCTCGTCGATATCACTATGTTCGAGAACAAGTCGACATAGGTGAAATCAATCTACTCAAAGTTCATACAGATGAAAATCTAGCTGATCCCTTTACGAAGCCTTTGCCTAAAGATAAAC
Source organism: Chrysanthemum seticuspe (assembly GCA_019973895.1). NCBI lineage: Eukaryota > Viridiplantae > Streptophyta > Magnoliopsida > Asterales > Asteraceae > Chrysanthemum > Chrysanthemum seticuspe. The sequence goes on along the minus strand of BPTQ01000008.1, from coordinate 105,611,429 downwards.
TTACTGACCATGCTGATGGGATAGGACTTCGTTTAGCTAGTAGTTTCATGCAGATCTGTGATTAGTATTTGGATAAAGGATGTTATGAACAAATATTACTTTAATGAAATAAAATAGTTGTTTATGTTTATTTTTCATTTTCTTAATATTATATCCTATATTTGCATGTTTAATCCGTGAATAACTTTATGTTATTCTAAATAGTCCGTTGTCGATCAATGATGTGGGAATGTCATTGAATTAAGACAAATCTGAGTTTTGGTAGAATATACTTTTATAGTATATTGATGCGTGGGACATACCAGATTCACATAATATTCAATGAATTGAATATAGGACTCATCCCAACTTTACATGATGATACTTTTGGATTTTATCATTAAGTATATCATGAAGTGTTTATCCTCAGACTTGAGATACCAGATAACTGATATGAATGTAGTGCATTTGTGTAAGATAGTCTAACGCTATCCGTAACTGGTAGTTATAAGGGCTATTTTCGGAAGTGTTGCAAAATTCATGAGTTATGTTTGTAGTCAAGAGAATTTGTTCCTTTGAATTTGTTTCAAAGCATAATACTATATTTGGGCCCCTCGTAGGGTTGACAAGATGTTTGTATGGCCATACCCAAGATCTATCTGGAATACGTTCAGATGATTTGGTAATCTTGTTCAATCATATACAACGAGAAACAGAATATTAACTTATGAAATGACTTGATCCATATTCATAGTTAATGTAGTATTAGTAACAAAAGGATAAGTAAAAATGATGAATCATTAAATGGTTTTTCCAGGAGACCATACTCGATTCGATCTGGGGGCGTTGGCGTGTGAAAGCTAGACTAACCAATGTCATTACTATATTTAGTAATATCCAAGTGGGAGCTGAAAGGTTTTAATGGATATTTAAATAATAGTATGTCCGGATTTGAACTCGAGACTTCGGGATTGCACACATTACGTATGAGAATTGATGTACATAATTAATATATAAATAAAACGTTATTATTATTAATTATTATTCACTAAATGAAACATAACGATAGTTAAATAATTAACGAGGTTTGGTTAACGGTCGTTAAATATTAACTACAAGGACTAAGAATGAAATTAGTGGTCGGGAAAGTTCTAGAACCCCTTGTGGGCCTTTGGCCGATCGGTTAGGGTATTCCCAAACCCAAACCCACTCAAACTTGTACTCCAAGATATGTTAACTATAAATACAAATCAATGTATTCATTATTGACTAACCTTGGATCACTTTGATAATCTAATTTCTCTCCTTCTCCTCTCCTCTTTGTGTGGCCGGTCGAAACACCCTCACCTAAGGGTTTTCGATTTTGTCTAACTCAAAGATAAAGTGTTTGGTTTATTTGTGATTCAAGGAACTAGCTTCTCCACATCAAATCGCTATTAGTACGTGTGTACAAGAACAAAGAGCAAGCACACTTGAGCTTGTATTCCTTGGTGGTCGATTTTTGGGTGGGACGATTTTGTATAAACCCTAATTTAGGGTTTTGGGTTTTGTTACTTGATCACATCATCGTTTGATTACTTGAATTGCTAAAAGGTACGCACTTTATTGTTTGGTTAATTAATTACATATATTATTCCTATTGTCTTCCGCTGCTTGCTTTGATGATGTTATTTGTTTTATGTATAATTGTTATGAGTATAAAATTCCAACACCCTGCTAGTATGTTAAAATACCATATGGCTATATACTCATCATTTAAAATTCTGATGCCAGCATATGATCATATGATAAAATACCATATGAGTAATCCAACGTCGTCCCTAGTCATTTGGTGACTAACTCTATTTTGGCATCTTTCCACCGGTTTTTTCTGATTTTGGTTATCGGCGGAGAGAAATATCAAGATCTCTAGACTCTAGCAGTCGAGGTGTTTAAACCATAGAAGCCGGACTGGATCTTAAATTTTGAAAAAGAGCATCTAAAACTTATTATATAGATTCATTAAATAGGAAAATCCATCCAATAACTGATCTAAACGCATAATTAATTTAAAGAGATTGAATTTTGTTTCACATAAATTAAGCAGTTATCTTCATGGTCGACATGATATCCTGTCGCTAATTGTTACCGAATAGTACCCATGTATATATGTTTTCTATCTTTCTGTCTATATTATAGTACTAGTTGGATACCCGCGCATAGCGGCGGCGATAAATATAGTAAATGAATTGCTAACCTAACTTTCCTCGCAATTTCCTACCCGCTTAGTGAATTCATTTCACAACATTCCAAATGTATATGTGTTAGTTGTATGTGTTTGTTTGGGTTTTCTGTATCTTTCCCGTGACATCATTATTCCCGCATATAAAAAGACCTTCACAATCTTTTTTCCCGTCAAACACTTTACCAAAAGTAAATGATTTTGATAAATAAAGTTTGTATTGATTGAAATAAAGGTTAAAGTTATAAAATTTTAAATCAAAATAAAATAAACCTACTAAAAATACAAAAACTAAAAATTCATAAAAATATATGAAAATGGATGTTGAATTAAAGAGCACAAAATTTTTAAAAATATGGTGAAATTATATTATAAAAAAATTAAACGAATTAAAAGATATTTAAATTTAAAAATAAAGGTGATTAATTAGTTAAGAAGTGACACGTGTCACCCCATTATTAGAGCTCTTTATTTTAGTTTGTTAGAGCTCCTTTTTTTTTTTGTTATTTTATAGTTAGAGAAGTGACACATGTCACTCAATGATTGGAGCTCCTTATCTTAATTTTTTGTGGAGCCCACAACTTAAATGCTTTATATAGTAGTATAGATATTGAAGCTTTTTCCATTACTTTTGTAGTCGCATGGAAAAAATATGTAAACTGCCTTTGGTTACTTAGGCCAATGCTAATGGTAACTATAAATATTGTGGTTACTCCCCATCACATGAGCGTCACATTAAATTTTTTTTCTTCAAAACTACATACAACCACAATTTGCTAATAAGGCGACCGCAACCACAACCAAAAACTTACCTAAAAATCAAATAAAAAGAAAACCACACACACAAACCAATTGAAACTTGCGGTTGGCAGGCTAACCATAACTTTAAAAATGTTGGGAGGTGACCGGTCATTGTTCGGTTGAGCTAGTAGAAATAATACGGTCATATATTTGGTTGGTTAGGAGACAACCTTACCATTAGCATTGGCCTTATATGGTTCATTCTCTATTTTGTCGATTCCAGAACCAACATTCAAACTGAGGAAATGGCGTTAACCTATTACTAACTCTGTGACAACTCGTAATTTCAGGACATTTCATATAGACTACATTTAGTCTACACATCATTAGTAACATCATTTCATATCAATTTATGCATGGGTTTTGCATTTTACATTAAACGTTTGTTTTCCTATTAAATAAACGCTATCGCGTAAACATTATTTTGAAACATTGATCCGACACTTCCAAAAATTATCATAATATATTTTTATACTCCTTTTAAGACTATAAAAATTATATTATTAGTTTACCCGATGTTTTCAATTTATTTTGTATATAAATTGTAATGTATAAATAATTACGACGGTTTTCGTAAATTCAACTCGATAAATATTTATTCACTCAATACTTGTGAGAAAATGTATTTTTATAATTTTTATGACTTGGATATATTTTATTTTGTTCCGTTAAAATTTATTTCTAGCTAACGCTACCCTAAATACCTATTTTAATTTACAAATTACAAAATATACATACACTTAAATTCATTTACTAATATAATATACCACCTCATTCTTTCTCTTTTCATCTTGTCGACATATAAAGGATGACACAACATCTTGAGTACAAAATATCTTAAGTATACACTTATATTTGCTTACTTTTAGTATTATACTACAAATTTAAAACATTGAAGCAAATATCTTGAAGTGAAAAACATAAACTCTCTCTCATTTCTTCTCCATAACCGGCCACCATTGAAGACCAAGAAGGAAACCATAAAATTTTTCTAGTCAAGATCATTACAATCTAGACACACTCTTGATTAAGGTTGTGAAATAAAAACCTTGGGTGTTTAGGATTAATCCTTTGTTCATAAAACCTCTTCAAGTAACTAGTAAGCATCTCATATTCATATTCATGTTTCATATTCATTTTATGTTCATTTCATCATATTTAAAAAAAAACATGCAAGTCATATTGATGTTTATACCACTTTTTATGGTTTTTAAGTGTTATATATATATTTATCATCCTATAATTATTCCTTGTAACATATCATTTTTGATGATGTCTAGGAACCCATGACACCCTAAGAAGGTGTATGGTAGGATTAGAATAGCTTCGGAGTTGGTTTGAATTGGTTAGAATAGGTTTGGCGCGAGAAAAACTCATTTCGACAAGTCTAATTAAGGGTCTGTCCATATTTTTGAATTCTGGAATTTTCGACAGTAGATAAAAATATTTGGGCTAGATATTTGGAAAATATACTTTAAAACGAAAACGTGGCCGCTTGAATGGGTTAAAACGGAGTTATAACGAAGAAGATATGAATTTTTCAAGTTTGACGACGAAAACTAATTGTTTCAGAGAATTCAACATGTATTCTCAACTTTTTACGAGTCAAAAATGAATCTTAAGCGTTATTAAATGTGTCGACTTATCAAAAATATATTAGTATATGTTAATACGAAACCGTGGATATAAAGAACGTAGAAAACGAACTTATAACGACTAAGTTATTCACATTTTAAACAAGTTGCCGTAACTATTTTATATAAGCATAACTAATATATTTTCTAATAGACAAACATTACGGCCGCGAATGACCATGTTGGGGGTAGTTTTTAACATCGATGGAGTACTTTTTGTAAAACGATGTCTTCTAGTAAAACTAAGTTCGCCTAGCCTATTTTCCAAAATTTTCAACCGTTTGTCAAACGGAGTTGTAACGAGTAAAATACGGTCACTTAAACTTTGCCGAAAACTACCCTTAAACAATATTTTTGGTACAAGTACCCTACTTTACCTATGTTTATCTCCATGATCGAGACCTCTATGATATGAATTTAAAAGCTAAGACTGTTAGATAATGCTACAAGCTTTCCAAAACCATTGAGTTTGTTTCCTAACACTCAATATTCACCATTTTACGACTAGTTTTTCGAGGCTATTTAGTCACTTTCATGAAATTGTCAAATGACATTATTTTACGACGAAAAGCTATAATTTCGTAATAAAATCATTAAATGACTATTGTAGGATATCATCTCAACGTAAATACTTGTAAAGTATTTTATAATATGACGAGATGTCATAAACATACATTCGACGTTAAACATTATTTTCAAATGTACAGGTGGTATAGATATCATACGAATTGCATGCATAACATTACATCACGACTTATTATATATCATATCATCCATAATAGGTCGCAGTTAGAGATTGCGCATCATTTCAGTATACGCACTTTTGTCATCGCATCATTGTACCAAGTGAGTCATAGCGCCTACTCTTTTAATTGTTTTGAATTACTTTTGGGGGAGATACATGCTCAACTATTTTTATGACAATCATGATTATTTGAAAACTATATGTTTATCTGAACGGAATGTTTAGTCATATTCTATATCATAAATCATGGAACTAAATGTCTTGGTATAATCATTGAACTAAATGTCTTGGTATAATCATTGAACTAATGGTCTTGGTATATTCATTGAGCTAATAGTCTTGGTATATTCATTGAGCTAATTGTCTTGGTATATTCATTGAGCTAATGGTCTTGGTATATTCATTGAGCTAATGGTCTTGGTAATATCATGAACTAGCGGTCTTGGTACAATCATGAACTAATGGTCTTGGAACGATTTGAAACAACACTCATACGTGTTATATCAAGTAACTATTGATACATTAAGTTATGCATTATTTTGTGAATTAATTTGACGATGCGTGTTTGAACATAAACTATACACATATTGGCAGTGGGTTGTGAACACACAGGTTGCAAGTTTTGTATGGGCGAAACTTGGAATTGAGTGGATTTACAATGCCTTTGCTGCATAAACGATTTTGAAAGGCTTTACATTGCAACACAAACTCTATGAACTCACTCAACCTTTGTGTTGACACTTTTTAGCATGTTTTATCTCAGGTATCTAAGGCATACACTTCATGGCATGCATATGGACTTATCATAGAGTCGTGGTGACGACGCGTCTCTCATGGGATTTATACACTTTAAAAACATCGTTTGACTGTACTAAACTTATTTTCCGCACAAGTTGATTTCATTTGGGACCTATACTTTGTAAACTCTGATTGTTTTATTAAATCAAACGATGTGTTTTCCAAACGACACTTTAGGTCGTTCAATATAACTGTGATTGTGATGCTATGACAATCAACCCCCAGGAATTTCATTCCGCTGCAAAACAGGTAATTTGGGGGTGTGACAAACTCCGTCTCAAAATTTAAGTTCATTTGGACTTTTTGAATCCAACTTTGACCTTAAATATTTTTGTTTGTACTATATAATACTTGATGCGAAATATATGAATGAATTGTGTTTTAAATGTATTTTCTGTTGGTATAATTTTCATCAAGTATTATATAATACAAACAAAAATATTTAAAGTTAAAATTTGATTCAAAAAGTCAAAACGGACTTATATTTTAAAACGAAGTGAGTAATATTTACTGGTGAAAATCAGGATACCAAAAGTACATTCGATGGGAATAAGGAATCGTTTAGATGTTGGGTTTTGACCTCTTTTTGAGGGTGACAACCACAAGAGTCTTTTCACAAGAAAGTTATGTGTACCTAAAAAATCAAGTGTGTAGATATCAATCTCCTTGTGTACCTAAAAAACCAAGAGTTCTGTTCTAAAATTATTATTCACATTTTTATTTTAAGATGTCTTAAAATAATTGTTCAATCATCATTTGAACCAATCAAGAGTATACTGGGTGGATATGTAATTTGATTTGTTGAAAAGTCTAGTGGTCGTGTTTTCTTAAATGTTATATTTTTTTCCTCCTAGTTTGGACAATAAGTTTAAAGCGGAGGAAGTACTAAGCTAACAAAATAAATGACATTACTATATGGCGTCCACATTTTGTTGCAGATACATATTATAACTTTAGAATAGATGATGTAAAAATAAAGAAGATATCAAGTTATTACAAAAAAGAATTAGTCTCTCCCTCTCAAAATTATTGTTATGAGAGAGAAATAACATAGTTTAATAAAAGTGGGGCCACTTTAATTTTCAACCTATTAAATAGAATATTCTCTCACAAAATTCTCTAGTTTTTACTTAAAAAAGAAAATGGACAATTATTTTGATACATCCCGAAAAAGAAATATGAACTATAAATTTGAGACGGAGGAAGTATAACATACAAGAAGATTAAATTATGAAAACTAAATAAAGATCTCATTGCTATTTATTATTTGCGTCCTGCATGTACGGTAAGCAAACCACGTAAGTTTCGTTTCCTACTGGATCTACAATGGTAGAGTTTTCAAAAGGTTTATTGATTTATTAAAACGCCAATTTATAAAACTTTTAATTTTATAAACCTTTTATAATATGTATAAACTTTTTCATGTTTATAAAATATTAAATAATTACACATGAATTAAATTATGAAAGGTTAACGGCTAAAGAATCTCTATGTACTATCCATAATTACTCATTATGAATAACAAACACGAAAACATTTCATTCAGAACTATGGCACCTACTAGAATCTTGCACGTTTTGCCCCTATTTTTTATTAAACGTTGCAGAATCCATCCTTTTGGCCAACGATCGTTCGTTTTTACTATTTTACTAAAATACCTTTGTTTTCTTGCATGTTTCGTCACTGTGGTTGATTAAACGTTGCAACTAACATGCATCCTTTTAGCTAACGACCGTTTGTTTTACTAAAGTACTTTTGTTTTTTAATATGAAATGACTAAAGTATCATCACTTTATTTATTTCCTTTTTCTAATTAGTATTATTATCATTTAATTAAAATACCTTTGTTGTTTAATAAAAAATAGAAAAAAGAAAAAATTAAAGTGAAGATACTTTAGTCACTTCGTATTAAAAAACAAAGGTATTCTAGTAAAAACAAACGGTTGTGCCAAAAGGATGGATGTTGCAACCACAAGGACGAAATGTTGCTTTACTAAGTAATATAACGTTAGCGCTTTAGTTTGTTTGATTGCTCGTTTGTTTCGTTTTTAATAAGGGGCAGAGCTTGAATAAGCGAACCTAAAGTAGTAGCGCAACCTATTACGTTTTTAAGCCCCCTTTTATATTCTATTAGTAAAGCGCTAGCGCCCTATAGAGTCAGGATATCCTGCTGTCAATGAAACCGAAAGAAAGAAAAAAACTTGTGCCTTTCGTATAGATCGAGACTTGTAGCTTGATTTTTTACTCATTCCATACTGGGAATGTGCAAGAAAACAAAGGTATTTTAGTAAAACATATGAACGTTGCCCAAAATGATGGATGTTGCAACGTTTAATGAACCACATGGACGAAACATGCAAGATTCTAGTAGGTTTCATAGTTCAGAATGAGTCTTTTTTCGTGTTGGTTATTCATAATGAGTAGATATGGATAATACACAAAGAATCTTTAGCCTTTACACATTATGAAAAGATCCATAATTTTAAACATTCTCATTTTACATAGACATAAAACATGAACTTACTATGCCAACTTCATAGGTTAGGTTGATTCATGTCCAACTTAGCTTATCGAGTCTACCGATTTGACCCAACAACCCATTATGGTCGCGTTTAGGTTCAACCTGATGATCTTTTATATATAATAAAGAGTAAAATGTTTTGTGACAACTCATCATTTTATTGACAAATAGAAGAACTCAGTTGTAAAATCAAACATTTCTATTGGCTAATAAAAGTCAAAACTGAATTAGTTTGGTTAAACTATTGATAAATACGATGGAGAAATTTGATAGAAAAAAATAAAAATAAGCATAACCTTGTTATTTTTCTTTTATTTATTATTTTTTTTACAACTAAATATTAAGCCTTTAAAAAGATGTTAATCTTAAATCTAATTTATTTACGTGTCTCAATTTCCATATTCTTAAAAATAAATTTATATCTCTACTATCTAAAATGGAAAAAGGGTCAACCAGGAAATGTGAAAAGTTGAAAATTGAAATTGAAAGTCAAATGAGAGAGAAAATTAATACACAAGATTGAAAGCACCTAACCCTCTCTGTTAACCTAAATATTTCATCTCTATTCTCTCTCTCTCTCTCAGCCGAACCACTGCCGCCTCTTTAGCCGCCGCCATATGCTTAAATAGCCACCACTTAGAGGTGGACTGGGGGTTGTTTCGATTGACTAGGTGGTTTCAATTGGTGACTTTGGTGGTGTTTTCGGTGGTTTTATTGATGGTTTGGTTGGTTTCGGTTGATCAACACCGCCATCTCTCGGTGGTGTTTTTGTGGTTTTGGTGATGCTGTTGGTTTGGTCGGTATAAGATGGTTTCTTATGTGGTTCGAGGTTTGTATAAGATGGTTTCTTATGTGGTTCGAGGTTGACCAAGTTAATGGTGTTTGAGACCATCGTTATATCATGTTACTGTGGATGATGTTGCTCTGCGCAAAACACTGAAGTCGATTCATGAAGTCAAAAGGTATCTTCATTCATTCTTTAAATCCACATATTTTGTTTCTTTATGATAAGCATAAGTGTAACAGTGACTGAGTTAGATGAAAGTGTTATGTGCAGGTACTGAAATGAAAGTGGGTAATTGACTTATTCTGAGTTTTTTTAGTATGGACAAACACTATTGTACATGGTTGCTTAATATGTTTGCAATGAAGCATCGTTTGAATCTCTTATCCAACACGTCATGCGTTAAGAAACTTATTTGTTATACATGTTGTAATAGATCCTTATACATATATTAACAAACATCAATTGGTCTCTACCATGTGTTTTAAACTATTGAATATTGTAGTTGGAGTCAATAAATTTTGACAAAGGTTCATATCCATCATTTATATAGGTAAAAATGGGCGGGTGTTACAAGTTCGACAAACTTTCAAAACAGGTCAGCTTGAGTAATGTTTAGTGTGGGTCTCTTATCGAGGCTATGGGTTATATATTGCAACATCGAAGCTCTATTAGCCACTAAGGGTACTGTAAGAAACCCACTTGATATATTGAGTGGTTTTTACTTTAGGTGCCGATCTTCATCTTGGAGGTAAGTAATCTGTATCTAATATGTCGGTGATGATGATATTGTTATGTGCGTGTATGAATTTTCAGCTATAATAAGCTGCTGAACCTTGATGGGTTAAACTCTCTAACAATTGGATTTTATATTTTTGGTTTAGTTTATGGAGAGTTTGTTGAAAGGTAGTAATTTGCTGTTCTTTACCCTCAGAGAAAAACCAAGGTGCGTATCTGGAATTAATCAAGGTAGGTATGAGTAGTTTCAATTAAAAGATTATCTGACTATTTTTTTTGCTTATTGGTTATGCACGAACTCCCAATGAACAGCAACAGACCGTTGATCAGGAAGAAAATATTACCTTCTGTATATGAGATTAAAGGTATGAGTTCTTTTAAATTAGTTTGCAAATCTTATTTTTCAAATGATGGGTTACGGTTTAGTTGAAGTGATGGTGTGTTGTCATGGTGAAACGTAGGAGATGGTAGTTGACCTATGTGGGGGCTGAAATCAGAGTGTCTAAATGCTAAGCCGGGGGCCGAAAAGGATGGCCTTGGGTGCTGGAATGGGGGCTGAAGTGGGTGCATTTGGATGCCGAAATGGGACTGAGATGGGTTCCTTTGGGACTGAAGTGGGGCCTGTAATGGTGGTTTGCCTAGGAGAAACAAGGTGCTAGAAGACGCCTTTTGTGCAATGTTTGGGAAGTTATGACGTACGTTCAAGGTCAGTTGTATTTTGCATCTTTTTTTTCGCTATATTTGGTTTGTTGTATATTAATGTAATTGATTTTTATAACTAAAAATTGCTACTTTTTTATGATTCCTATGATGCAGATGATTATTCGGCATCATCTATTCATCAAAAACTGATATTGGACAAGCAACGTGTAACAAAGCGGGTTTTAGATATTTGAGGCCACTGTAAGGTTTATGACCCGTGTTTTGTATCTGAAAGTGGGCCTGCAAGCACCCAAGGCCATCCTTTTCGGCCCCCGGCTTAGCAGTTAGAAATAATTTTTGACGATGCGAAGCATTTTTCATGTGTGACTATAGTGGCTAAAATTGGTAGAAGTTAGAAATAATTTTTGACGATGCGAAGCATTTTTCATGTGTGACTATATTATGTCAACTTATGACAATTCTTGAACTTATTTATCTAATGCATAAAGTCACTAACATGGAAATATTGCTGTGTAGGTGCCCCCTTCCAATCATTGGCTTTATGACTCTTGCTTATATACATCAGCAGAAATATCGACTCTTCTTGAGAGGTAATTTTAGTCTATTTCCATCTACATTTTCAAGTTGTGTATCAACCTCATGCGTGGATATAATTTCTGTGCTAGAGTCTTACATGTGTAATCATCATTAGTTCGTAATTAGTTGGTGGGCTGACACATACAAATGTTGTTAGTAAAATACAAGAAATACCCATGTTTCAAGTTTCTTGCAAAGAGGCGATGGCTGAAGGGTCAGGACTCACACCCATTACTTCAGGCCTAAAGATTGGATCAAAGTGTGTTTTGGGACTGACTTTATTCAATATTCCTGTGACCTGCAGGGTTTTATGAACTCTATTATAGTATACAGGAGGTAGCTTTGGCTTAATAGGAGGTTGTCATGTCATTGGGTTAATAGGTAGCTTTGGGTTATATATTGCAACATCGAAGCTCTATTAGCCACTAAGGGTACTGTAAGAAACCCACTTGATATATTGAGTGGTTTTTACTTTAGGTGCCGATCTTCATCTTGGAGGTAAGTAATCTGTATCTAATATGTCGGTGATGATGATATTGTTATGTGCGTGTATGAATTTTCAGCTATAATAAGCTGCTGAACCTTGATGGGTTAAACTCTCTAACAATTGGATTTTATATTTTTGGTTTAGTTTATGGAGAGTTTGTTGAAAGGTAGTAATTTGCTGTTCTTTACCCTCAGAGAAAAACCAAGGTGCGTATCTGGAATTAATCAAGGTAGGTATGAGTAGTTTCAATTAAAAGATTATCTGACTATTTTTTTTGCTTATTGGTTATGCACGAACTCCCAATGAACAGCAACAGACCGTTGATCAGGAAGAAAATATTACCTTCTGTATATGAGATTAAAGGTATGAGTTCTTTTAAATTAGTTTGCAAATCTTATTTTTCAAATGATGGGTTACGGTTTAGTTGAAGTGATGGTGTGTTGTCATGGTGAAACGTAGGAGATGGTAGTTGACCTATGTGGGGGCTGAAATCAGAGTGTCTAAATGCTAAGCCGGGGGCCGAAAAGGATGGCCTTGGGTGCTGGAATGGGGGCTGAAGTGGGTGCATTTGGATGCCGAAATGGGACTGAGATGGGTTCCTTTGGGACTGAAGTGGGGCCTGTAATGGTGGTTTGCCTAGGAGAAACAAGGTGCTAGAAGACGCCTTTTGTGCAATGTTTGGGAAGTTATGACGTACGTTCAAGGTCAGTTGTATTTTGCATCTTTTTTTTCGCTATATTTGGTTTGTTGTATATTAATGTAATTGATTTTTATAACTAAAAATTGCTACTTTTTTATGATTCCTATGATGCAGATGATTATTCGGCATCATCTATTCATCAAAAACTGATATTGGACAAGCAACGTGTAACAAAGCGGGTTTTAGATATTTGAGGCCACTGTAAGGTTTATGACCCGTGTTTTGTATCTGAAAGTGGGCCTGCAAGCACCCAAGGCCATCCTTTTCGGCCCCCGGCTTAGCAGTTAGAAATAATTTTTGACGATGCGAAGCATTTTTCATGTGTGACTATAGTGGCTAAAATTGGTAGAAGTTAGAAATAATTTTTGACGATGCGAAGCATTTTTCATGTGTGACTATATTATGTCAACTTATGACAATTCTTGAACTTATTTATCTAATGCATAAAGTCACTAACATGGAAATATTGCTGTGTAGGTGCCCCCTTCCAATCATTGGCTTTATGACTCTTGCTTATATACATCAGCAGAAATATCGACTCTTCTTGAGAGGTAATTTTAGTCTATTTCCATCTACATTTTCAAGTTGTGTATCAACCTCATGCGTGGATATAATTTCTGTGCTAGAGTCTTACATGTGTAATCATCATTAGTTCGTAATTAGTTGGTGGGCTGACACATACAAATGTTGTTAGTAAAATACAAGAAATACCCATGTTTCAAGTTTCTTGCAAAGAGGCGATGGCTGAAGGGTCAGGACTCACACCCATTACTTCAGGCCTAAAGATTGGATCAAAGTGTGTTTTGGGACTGACTTTATTCAATATTCCTGTGACCTGCAGGGTTTTATGAACTCTATTATAGTATACAGGAGGTAGCTTTGGCTTAATAGGAGGTTGTCATGTCATTGGGTTAATAGGTAGCTTTGGGTTATATATTGCAACATCGAAGCTCTATTAGCCACTAAGGGTACTGTAAGAAACCCACTTGATATATTGAGTGGTTTTTACTTTAGGTGCCGATCTTCATCTTGGAGGTAAGTAATCTGTATCTAATATGTCGGTGATGATGATATTGTTATGTGCGTGTATGAATTTTCAGCTATAATAAGCTGCTGAACCTTGATGGGTTAAACTCTCTAACAATTGGATTTTATATTTTTGGTTTAGTTTATGGAGAGTTTGTTGAAAGGTAGTAATTTGCTGTTCTTTACCCTCAGAGAAAAACCAAGGTGCGTATCTGGAATTAATCAAGGTAGGTATGAGTAGTTTCAATTAAAAGATTATCTGACTATTTTTTTTGCTTATTGGTTATGCACGAACTCCCAATGAACAGCAACAGACCGTTGATCAGGAAGAAAATATTACCTTCTGTATATGAGATTAAAGGTATGAGTTCTTTTAAATTAGTTTGCAAATCTTATTTTTCAAATGATGGGTTACGGTTTAGTTGAAGTGATGGTGTGTTGTCATGGTGAAACGTAGGAGATGGTAGTTGACCTATGTGGGGGCTGAAATCAGAGTGTCTAAATGCTAAGCCGGGGGCCGAAAAGGATGGCCTTGGGTGCTGGAATGGGGGCTGAAGTGGGTGCATTTGGATGCCGAAATGGGACTGAGATGGGTTCCTTTGGGACTGAAGTGGGGCCTGTAATGGTGGTTTGCCTAGGAGAAACAAGGTGCTAGAAGACGCCTTTTGTGCAATGTTTGGGAAGTTATGACGTACGTTCAAGGTCAGTTGTATTTTGCATCTTTTTTTTCGCTATATTTGGTTTGTTGTATATTAATGTAATTGATTTTTATAACTAAAAATTGCTACTTTTTTATGATTCCTATGATGCAGATGATTATTCGGCATCATCTATTCATCAAAAACTGATATTGGACAAGCAACGTGTAACAAAGCGGGTTTTAGATATTTGAGGCCACTGTAAGGTTTATGACCCGTGTTTTGTATCTGAAAGTGGGCCTGCAAGCACCCAAGGCCATCCTTTTCGGCCCCCGGCTTAGCAGTTAGAAATAATTTTTGACGATGCGAAGCATTTTTCATGTGTGACTATAGTGGCTAAAATTGGTAGAAGTTAGAAATAATTTTTGACGATGCGAAGCATTTTTCATGTGTGACTATATTATGTCAACTTATGACAATTCTTGAACTTATTTATCTAATGCATAAAGTCACTAACATGGAAATATTGCTGTGTAGGTGCCCCCTTCCAATCATTGGCTTTATGACTCTTGCTTATATACATCAGCAGAAATATCGACTCTTCTTGAGAGGTAATTTTAGTCTATTTCCATCTACATTTTCAAGTTGTGTATCAACCTCATGCGTGGATATAATTTCTGTGCTAGAGTCTTACATGTGTAATCATCATTAGTTCGTAATTAGTTGGTGGGCTGACACATACAAATGTTGTTAGTAAAATACAAGAAATACCCATGTTTCAAGTTTCTTGCAAAGAGGCGATGGCTGAAGGGTCAGGACTCACACCCATTACTTCAGGCCTAAAGATTGGATCAAAGTGTGTTTTGGGACTGACTTTATTCAATATTCCTGTGACCTGCAGGGTTTTATGAACTCTATTATAGTATACAGGAGGTAGCTTTGGCTTAATAGGAGGTTGTCATGTCATTGGGTAAGATATCTAGAAGATATGTGCAAAATTATGATCTGGAATATCTAAAATACTCAAGATTATATTTATTATATAAATGGGATGATTAAGGGACAAGCACTTTAACTGATTACTAGCCTCATTAAATTATTTTTCTGAATATAAAGTTTAAGACATTGTTTTCTTAATAGATGAACTAGAGTGTATGGTAGACGAGGCATTGCATTCTTTATCTTGGCAGGGCATCGTACGGTTAGTAGCTTATAATGGCGGCTTATAACCTAGACCTAAGAGCTAAGGCAAGAAGATGTAACGTAATATGATTCTAGATTATTTCTTTTATAAGTTTTCATTCAAATAAAAATGTGTAATTATATTTAACAAAACAAAAGCATATCGAATCTTCGTTCTTATTTTTTTGTTTCTTTCATTCCAGTTACCAAGGTTCATCTCAGGGCCCTTCTTCATGGAGTGGATGCGAGGAGCCTGCAATCTTATATTCTTTAACAGTAATTTAGGACACGAGCTACTCGAGTGCAAATGTCTTAATAATATGTAGCTCGGTATCGAAAGTGTTATGTGCAGGTACTGATTTTAACGTAAACTTTCAACCTTATTATCATTATTTAAATCTGCAATTAGTTTTTGAAAACATATTTGATCAATCTTTTGTTTTATATGGAGCAATGTTTGCTACCCGGTCTAGATAGCGAACTACTGTCTACATGGATTTGGGTAATTTTATTTTATTCTAAGGACTCATGACTCTTAAGTAGTGTTTATATGGTATAATAACATAGTATAATTGTTGTGATCGTTTTTTGTAGGCATTGCTATTGGAGGAGATGTCTTTTCCGGTTCTACTTTCTGTGATCATGTCTTGCGATTCAGCAAAACTGGACAGGTATATGTTACCCCTTGCATTAATTATAGCAGATAGAAAAAGAGACAAGATTAGCAAATAAAGCTTTTGTGTGTGACCGTTAGTAATACATCATGCCGCTTAGGTACTGCAAACGAAACACAACAAAACAAAATTCAGCAGCACTTGATATATAACTGAAAGATCAGATAAATGTGAAGGACCCAAGCTACACTTTAAATGCAATTTTCATCACACCTTTGCACTAGCAGGGAGTTGAACCCGGGTATCAAACATAGTAGGGTGGTATTCTACCACTAGAAAACTGGTCCTTTGTGTTAGTAAAGAATATTATCTTTGATTACTTTGTTTACAGTGCGTTAGATATTAATCTTTACTCTATTATTACGTTTATAGGATAACGATCAGGCCAAGTTGAAACTCAGGGTGTCGGACGACAAAAGTGTCGAGTGCAAATGTCTACATTACAAATGAGAATATGGGCAAAGAGCCACCCAAGCTTCTCGCACCCCGATGTAACAGAAGCAAACCTACCCGTCAATACCGTCAAAGTAAGTATGATTCTTCGCATCCCCTGCATAACATGTATTTAATAGCCCAGTTTATCCTAATGTGTGCAAAACTATGTCTGGCACAGACATGAACGAAAACATGAGTACAAGTACCGTTATTTCATGTGAAATCGAAGATCAAAGATGTCGCACGTATCAAGGTCAGTCAACTTATTAACAGATCTCTAATTAGAAGATGTCACCATCGACATTATGTTTTTGTCTTTCTATGTCCTTCTCTGTTGAATAGTATTTTGCTGAGATGAGAAAGTTGTCTTAGAGTTCAAAAATAGATCTAAATCAGACTTTATGTTCTTGATCCTCGGCGTTTAATAGTTAAATGTTACACACGTTTTGATTAAGTCTTTATGTCATCATCGACTGCCCTTTATCTATATATTCAATTTTACTACCATTTATTTTCATGCAACAATATTTTTATTACTAATGTCGTTTGTTTTTTTACAGGAAAAAGGTCTCATTTGGTATTACTGGACCATGGTCTATACAAAGTATTGGATCAACTATGCTGCACTCTGGAAGGTGGCCCTTGCAATTTTATGGATTTAAATGGCTTATCATGTCATCTTTTGTTATCTTTTCACCACTACCATATATGTGGAGAAGCAAACGGATTAACAAGGTGAGTCCTCGCACGATCTGTGGAGAAGCAAACGGATTAACAGTGATGATGCATGTGACAACGGATGTCCAGGTATCATATGTCTTGCAGTTGATAAATTTAGAGTATGGAAACAGTTTATGCAGGTTTATTAACATCATGCATTGTTGTCTACATGGTATTTGCAGCAAATAATTTGGAGATTGATAGGTTTTATGAAGAACTATCCCGTGGCAAGGGTTGGCAGCAGGTATATTATGTTGCTAACAATTAGTCTTTTTCAAATTTAAGTTACTCTTATTTACATGTACTTGTCTATCGAGTGACAGTCAACAACCCAAGTTCTTGAAAGGTCTATACTAAGTGCAATGGGCGGAAACATGTAGAAAGAGCAGCAGAAGATTAAAATGTCTTCATCACAACATATGAAGGTAAACAAAATCATGAAATGCTGATGAACAAAGCAACTTACCTTCTGAACTCTAGCTTAATCGACTTTCAAAAGAAAATATCTGAAAATGGGCCGGTTTTTTCCTGTACCCCTGACGTTTAAATCTTTTCTAATTTGTGGCCAAATACTTCTAATTGAACTGTACCAAAGTGATATGATATATAGATATTTTTCAGCCGAGGACTTAATCTTATTAGAAACTGTAACAGGCTTGCACGGTACAAAAGCAGCTGGACAGGAATTCGTTTAAAAATACCTTCCTTTTTATTTATTTATTTTTTTATTTTGTATATACTATGATCAATAGCAGCTGGGCACAAATATGGGAAAAAAGTTCCTACATATATAAGTGGTTCAAGTATACTTGGTTAGTAGCCAAGTTTGTGCAGAAATGCAAGTATACCAGCAACCAGTTCTGTCTTCTAAAGTTTTGTGTGCCTGCTGAAAGTTTTAAGTAGTATAGGGCTTCGGCTTTGTAAAATGTCTTAGTATAATTTCTTAAGTCATATGATGGGCTGATTAGAGATTTGTCTTAATTAGTTTTTACTTGGATTTTTCTTTGTAAATAACATTTTCCTTTATCTATTTATTTTAACTTCGTAAAATATGGCTTTGCAAATTGGATGCTAATCTGTCGTTGCTTATTATCGCAAACTAGAACATAATTTCCATGACATTCTATACTCCCTTAAGTCAAAGCTGCTTCTGAACGTTTGGCCCATGGCTCAAAACTCATCAACAGTTATTAAAATGCTCTGCCATGATTCTTTAGTTCCACTCCTATATCAGAAACGGCATCAGATGTTATAATGAGAAAATTTATGATTTGCAAGCCCGCAAGTTTATGAAGCCCTCCCGCAACGCGGGGGGCCGTCTCCCAACTCGTTAGAAAAAAAATGGAAAAGATAAGTTTTCATGTACACTTTCATGGGCTCGAGGAAAGTTTGACAGTGACAGGCGGAATCTTTTGACTATTCGTAAAGTAAAAGTTTGACAGTCGACAGGCGGAATCTTTTGACTATTCGTATCTAATGTTAAAAGTATCAAAATGCTTCCTTAATTTTCGAGACATAATTGAGTTTGAAATGTTTCTTTGTATGACTTTTCGTAATTGGTGAATCGGGTCTCATCGAGATCTTTTCACATTCTATTTTGAACGTTATATGAAACATTTACCACAATATCGCATATCGTTAATTGTCTGCCGCTAGACACCGATGCCGCTAGGCACGGGTACTCGCCTAGTATCTATATATGTATTATATATAAAGCACAAATAATTTTTCTTAGAACTTAAAAATAAATAATGTGTTATATACAAAGGACACTTTAAACTTGAAAATGAATAAAATTGGTAACAATATCTATTACCAATATAATAGTTTATATATTGTTAATTCTTAAATTTTTATCATTTTTCGTTTATAACTTATATAATTCTTTCTCACAAAAATTACAAATTAAATTCTTAAGTATTGCATTAAAAGTCACACCAAACCACAACTTCATAAGTAGAGGTGGCGAAAAGGGCGGGCCAGGCGGGCACGAGCTTAAACGAGCATGGGCTAAACCGGCACGGGCAAAACGGGCACATGTTATACAAATCGCTTAATAAAAGACCTAAAACGACGAAATAAATTTCTTAAACGTAATATCTTATTTATATTAAAAAACTTAAATATATTAAATAAAAAATATATTTCTTTAAAACGATTGTAATGTTCTACAATTGAGAAAAAAATTGTGCCCGTTAGTGCCCACTTAAGTTTTCAATGAGTTATATGTGCCCATTTAAAAAAAAGAGGGGGCTAAATGTGCCAAAATCTTTTAAAAATTTACCTATTTAGCCAATTTTTTTGCTTTTTGACACATTTTACCACCTCTATTTATAAGGTATAACTATATGCGGCTATATAGTCACTTTACGCGTATATTCACCTAGTTTTATAAAAAGATCATATACTTTAAACTTTCACTTTCTTTTTTCTTCTTCGTAATTAGGATAAAAAAAAAAAAAAAAAAAAAAAAAAAAAAACGCAGGCAATCACAATTTCGTAACAAGTAACCCGGTAACTTAATAGACCAAACCCAACAACTCAAACTCCACAACCAGATAGTCCCGAACGCAACCAAAATTGACCCGGCCCGGTACCTTTACCCGTAACACTCTAAAAACCCGCGGCTCATTTTAGCAACAACCACCGTTAAGACAGCACTATGGAGGCCGGAGCTTTGTTCCGAGCTATAAAACCTTCAAATCCCCTTTTCAAAAAATCAATATCTCTTCGATGCTTATCATCTTCCACTTCCCCCAATACTCTTTACACAGGTCAATTAATCAATCATTCATTTCAGTTATTACCGTTATTTCAGTTATATGAGCTAATTAATTAAGTTTGTTAAACTATGTAACAGGTGGGAGAAATGTGAAGAGAGTTTATGAAGGTTTGTTGTTGGATGCTGGTGGAACTCTTTTGCAATTGGCTAAGCCTGTTGACCTTGTTTACGCTGATATTGGTCGTAAATACGGTCCGCTTTTGAGCTTTTTTTATTCGTTATACGAGTGTTTAGGTTTTGGAGTTTGTTTAGATGTTACTATTTGAAACGTTGATAAAAGACGCGTTTTTAGCTTTTACGTCATGTTACACTTTATAATTACCGATACAGTATGTTACCAAACGCTTTTATATAACAAACAACTAATGTAGAGATACTGATAATTTTGCCAAACATAGTGTTTGGCAAATGTAGGTGTTAGTAGTAGTTGTTTTATAAAAGACGCGTTTTTAGCTTTTACGTCATGTTACACTTTATAATTACCGATACAGTATGTTACCAAACGCTTTTATATAACAAACAACTAATGTAGAGATACTGATAATTTTGCCAAACATAGTGTTTGGCAAATGTAGGTGTTAGTAGTAGTTGTTTTATAAAAGCGTCAGGTAACATAGTTGTATCTGTAATTATAAAGTGTAAAATGACGTAAAAGCTAAAAGCGCTTCTTTTATCAAGGTTTCAAATAGCAGCATCTAAACAAACTCCAAACGCTAAACGCTAGTTGCCAAACAAGCATGTTACAAACTTAATCTTGTTGCCATTTGGTGTAACTAAACCTTTTTATGCTGGTAAAGATATAATTTTTTTACCATTTAATGAAATAAATTAATGGTTTTTACCATTTGATATAAAGCTAGTTTTGTTTCTTTTTAAAATTTGATGTAATCTGGGAAAATGTATGAGTTATCCTGTTACTTGTTCTTTGGGTGATTGGCTACATACAATGGTAACAAAACAAAACTTTATTGGTAAAAGTAATAGTGTATTACATAACGGTAAAAAACGTGATAGTTTTTCAGTTTTGTGCAAGTTTGTCTTGTAAAAACTTCGAGCAAATTATGTAAGTTATTTTTGCATATAGGATTAGAGGCAACTCCAGCTGATATAAAGCAAGGTTTTAAAAGAGTCTTTTCTGCTCCATGGCCCAAAAAGCTTCGTTACGAGGTATCATTGTCATCTGTTCTTGTACATTTCTGTCATAAGTGGGTGTTTGGGGTTCCATTTAGAAATAGTTATCGAGTAGTTAGATTTCTGTCAGACTGGTTATTTGACCCTAATCATATCAGGTAGTTGGAATGGAATGGACTCTTTAAAGACATAAAACTGATTCTTGCTATTTGAAAAACACAATAATTAAATAATTAGATTGCAGACACAATTCTAAACTGATTATACACATAAATCGCAAAGTAGCTAGTTAATCTCTTATGTCATTATTATACAAATTCTATTCATCATTACTTTGAGATATTGGGTCGATAACATTCTGGTCATGGTTAACCGTTATCCGTTTTGGGTTACTGTTTGTAAAACTATAATAGTATTGTAATTTAATAAAGAATAGTTGTCTATATGTCAGATGTCTTGAAATCCTTAGAAACTCATCAAAAGATAGAAATGACTGAATATTAATAAGACACGCCAGACTAGAGATTATATGTTCTCGTTTTTAAAAAAAGTCATTAGATTTCTAGTTATGGTCAATATGGATTTCTGTTTCCTTCTCTCTTTATCTAGTCTTGATGTACTTGTTTAATAGGGAGATGGGAGGCCATTTTGGAAGCTTGTTGTTTCTGAAGCCACTGGTTGTGCCAATAACGATTACTTTGAAGAAGTTTACGAGGTGTGTCACCTAATAACCGTAACGAACAAACTTTTGTTGTTTTTGACTCTTCATTAGATTATTTGAATGATAACCCTTTTATGCAATTTATCCAGTACTATGCCAATGGCGATGCTTGGCACCTTCCAACCGGAGCGTATGAAACTATGCTAATTCTAAAAGAGTCCGGAGGTCATAAGCAAGTAGTCGTCATTATTTTTTAAGCTGGCATATATTGAGGGTAAAGTATTCTGATTAGTGAATATGATGACAGTTAAACTGGCTGTTGTCTCCAACTTTGACACCCGCTTGAGGAAGTTATTACGGGACCTTAATGTTATAGACATGTAAGTACCAACACCTTCAGTAATTGGAATAATTGAATTAACAGTAAACCTATGGAAATTACCAATAGTACCATTACACTTGGGACTTCTTTTTGAACAAAAACACTTTTGGAGTCCAATTACAAGGAGGGAGAACATGTATTGAGGGGTCAGGTGGTGTTTGGATGTGTGTTTGAAACTGATTTTGTGATATATCTGATTAAGAGTTGTAATAAAACATGTAGTTTAAAAACAACAAGTATTATGTTTTTTGTGAAAGTGGTGACAGCTTGTGAAATAAAAATAAGAGTTTCAAATTGTTTTGGAGAAAGATATATAGGTAATTTATTATATCCTCTGGATTATCAGTTTGCAACTGACTAGTTATTTAAAACGGACACCCTTTAGAGGACATATACCACAGGTTTGATGGTATATTGGGTGGGTTAATTTAGAATCTTACTTATAAGCTCAAATTTTAACAAATATTATTCAAACCAGAACTACTTTGAATGTGGGTGACATTTACTTTCTTGAATTTGGAAGCATTGATTGTTTATTGAATCTGTATATATATGGTCAGGTTTGATGCTGTCATAATCTCGTCAGAGGTTGGGTATGAAAAGCCAGATTCAAAAATATTTGAAACCGCTTTGAGTATGCAAGACTTTACATCTATTTATTACTAAAATTCTTGCTACCTTACGTCATCACATTATTCACCAATCACCATCTATTTCTTGATCTTGATGATAATGTAGATCAGATTAATGTGGAAGCTGCAACAGCTGTACATGTAGGAGATGATGAAAAGGCTGATAAGTTGGGAGCAAATGCTGTCGGTATCAACTGCTGGTAAGTTTATACTTGTTTTTGGAGGCTTGGAGCTGTGTTTGTACATTATTACAAATGGTATATGCTTAAATAAATTTTGGTACAAAAACATTGGTAACTTAGTGCTATGTTTGTTGATCAATCTGATGAGCAGGTTATGGGGAACAGAAGTGAAGACGTTTTCGGATATCCAGGATCGTATTCTTGTCCCTGAGTTTTAGCTTTTACAAGTACAAGTGTCTGCATTTATAGGGGGGTAGTGTCTGGAAATTTCAAAATTATCCTTACAAACTGTATAAGAACCAAACATAAGATACATTGGAGTCAATTATGGTTATTACACTTACTAATACACTTGTTGATAGGCTTAGAATACAGGGTATTTTTACAGCAATAAAATGTACGGAATGAAAAACTTAAATTGTAGATGAACAATTTGATTTCCATTGAGTGAACAAAAATAGTACTTGTACCTCCCCCAACCAACCAACTAATTAAGAATGCAGTCAATGTTAAAGACACACATTCATACTTTATGCATGAGTCATTCCATTTCTGCATTCAAGTTAACAATAGACAGCATTGTGAGACCCGGCGAAAGGGAGTTCCGGAGGTCAATCAAACAATTCACTGTGGTTATGTAGAAGGTTCGGAAGGGTTTCTTGGGTATAATACGTTATTGCTACAGCTTTCAACTAATCTATTAACCTTGATAAGTTTTACAGATTGTTTTATCAAATTTTAGATGACACTGATTTAACCTTAAAGAAGTAATAGGAAGCGCTAGTTTTGAAGAGCATCTTGCAAAATGTCGTCTCTGTTTACTCTATGAATGGTATCTTATTGGAATTATGTGGTTTTTATGTAAGGCTTTCACGATTTATAGGAAGCACTAGTGGATACATGTTATATGTTGTGCCTTGTTCAACTTCCGATGGATCGCCTATGGTAGTTAAGACACTTTTCTTCTATTTATCCCTGCCTACATATCACGAAGCTGACCTAGATTTATTATTTCAATCGCCTCTTCATGTGCTGCAGCAATTCGTTGAAGCGACTGATCCAATTATCATCTGATGGTAATGTCGATTGATTGTATTGATCGATTGCTTCAACCTGAGTGTGTTGCAGTGAATGGCGAGTCAACTGATATATATATACAGAAAGTCGATATATTTTCCATAAATGAAAAGTACTGAATTAGGAATGTATTATGACCAAAAAAAAAGAAAAAAAAAGAAAAAGAAAAAAGGATATAATCGGGGAGGTCAACCAAACACAATATTTGTCGCACTAGATTATTAGGAGATAATACTTATTTTTCGTAAAAACAAGTTAATTAAAATATAAGCTTAGTTTGACAGAGAGAACTTATAAGATATTATAAAAAAAATTATCTTCGATAATCTCTGAAAATTAAATATTACTTCGTGTAACTTATAAAAATAATCCCGTTGTCGCATCTTTACAAAATAGAATCAAAATAAATGCAGTAATATAGAGTTTATGACATAAAATGATACAAGATGTTGTAAGATCTCTTGAATACTCAACAATGACACAAAATGTTCTTCTTGTTATTTGTGTAAGGGTTTATACTGTCATCTACCATCTTATCTTAATCTTAATCTTAATCTTAATTACATATAATAGGTGCATGGTCAAACTTGAAAGTGAAATCTTGAATCTTGGTCAAACATTGAAAGTGAACAAACCTCCCTATTGTTGTAAGGAAACGATTGCTGGACATTGGGCGTGTTTGGAAAGTATTCAATGCAAAAGACACTCCATCTTATTCCTTTCTATCTCTAAAGAACAAAAACCAAAACACATACAACCACCACTACGACCAGCTTATTCCGCCGCCGCTGTCAGAGACACTGCCACCGCCATTAATCGAATCCGCCACCAACACCACCGGATCTTGCTAACACCAGTGGCGTTTGAGTTCGGGTAGATTCTTTTGTGTGTGGTTTAGGTGGTGTTTGTGTTTTTTTGGTGGCATTCTGAGTTTTTTTTGCGTGGTGTTTGGACCTGATCTAACAGGTGTTTTGCATATAGTCGGAGTTTATTTTGGTGGTTTCGAGATATGTCAAGATCTAGTTAATTTTAGGCCCTACCACAAAACCGACTATGTAGATGTTTACTTTGTTGCCTCCGGTCTCTTTTCCGCCGGTTGAATGGCCGTTAAAATAACGGGGTTGTGTTAGATGGATTGTGCTTTTTGTTTTGTGATTTTGGTCATTTCCACAATAAAAAAGAAGCGGACATAGGTGTTTATTTATTTATTTATTATTTTGTGTTTGGTTATGGATCTTTCAAGATCTTTGTTTGTAGCTAGGAAGTTGTTTTATGTTGTTGCATGAAATTGTTAATTTGTTGGCAAGATCACTTGCGTTAAACAAGATTCAAACAAATTGGCTGATAATATAATCTTGTAGGCCAAGTTTTATTGTATACATGTTAGTTTTCAAGATTGAAATTGATGATTTTTCTGGAGTACTTTAAAGTTTAAATGGTGATCTATTGCGCTCGAAAGTGTTGTAAAATCCATTTGTCTCTTTTGTTGTTTGTCTCGAAATTTGTTTCTTAAATTGTTTGACTCAAAAGTTTGAACTATAATTTGGCAGCGACAATAGTAGATCTAGGCAAGATACGACTCTTTCACAAATTGGTAGTAACAAAAGTATGTAATTTCTAAACCTTCTCATTTGTTATGATCATTATGTCCACAAATACTACAACCCTTCTTTCTCTTATTACTTTGCACCATTGATTTCTCGCGCCCACCCTTGATACGCTCCTTCTCACATCCATTGGTCCTTGCAATTGATGGATTCTTAACTAGAACCTTACGAATTATGATTTTGATGTTACGAATTATGTTTTATATATGATTGGAAAGCTAAGAACGTGTTATTTTAATGTAAAAAAAGGTTAATGTTGAGTGTTCAAACTTAAAAATTAATGTTATATCACATATGATAAATCAATCGGATTTGACTATCAAAAAATATATTCTGTTATCACACATAATTTTTGAACCTCCAAATATTTTGCTTGTTAGATCACTTGTGATATAACACTAATCTGTAAGTTCGAACACTCAATTTCTATGAATAAACAGTGTAGATTTGGTGGTTCAAAAACTATGTGTGATACATGGTTGGAAAACTAAGAATAAGTATATTTTAATGCCAAAAATGATGAGTCATTTGGAATTTTATAAAAATATTTATACCCGTTTTACGAAAGCAGGTTGAGTGTTCGAACTTACAAATTAGTGTTGCATCACAAGTGATATAATAAGCAAAATACTGCACCGTGAAAAAATAATAATAATAAATAAATAAACTTTATCAAAATTATATGAAAGTGCCCCCCCTATAAAAAGATAATTAGATACTCTTTACGATAGTGTAATTTTTGAAGGTTAATAGTTTACGGTTTTTGAGATATGTAATTTAAAAAAAGAAAAGTGTCAGTTGTTTTTAATTAAAATATAGTAGTGAAAGAGGTGGAAGTTAATATTTTTTAATGTTTTATCTTTTACATTGGGATAAGTTATAAAGACCCCCAAAACTACAAATGATACCCCCACTCCCCCACCCCCATGTCTTTTTGTTTGTTTGTTTGTTTTTTTTTTATTATTTATTATTTTTTTTAATTTTTTTAATTTTGTTTATATTATAAACTGTGAAACGGAAAGAGTAGAACAAAAACATATAAAGTTTAATAAGTTAAAAGTATTAAACTGACAAAAAATACGAAACAAAAACTGATAAAAAAACTGTTTTATACTGTAAATAGAGAGTTATAAGAGAGTGGAGGTTGTATTTGTTTGTACTTGTTTGTAGGTCAGGAGTGGTACCAATAGCACAACCTTTGTAATGTAGATCAAATGATTGGAATGATGGGGATTAGTCTTTATTAAAATAAGAGTAAATTACATAATTGGTTCTTGTGGTTTGTTGAAAATTGCAGAAAATGTCCCTGTGCTTTTTGTTTGACGTGTTTCGTCCCTGTGGTTTACAAATCTTACGGATTTTGTCCCTCGTCCAAAAATGTCCGTTAAGTGTTTTGCGCTGTTAGTCCTTCGTTAGTGCAGTCCGTTAAGTGTTTTGCACTGTTAGTCCTTCGTTAATAAATTTTGCACCGTTAGTCCTTATTTTTTAAAATATAGTTTTCCCCAATTAGTCCCTCCGTTAATAATAGTTTTCACCCGTTTCCCCCCGTTTTTCGTCCGTTTTCTTTCGTTTTTTATAGTTTTTGTCCAATTTTCTTACGTATTTATCGGTTTTCATCCGTTTTTGTCCGTTTTTCTTTCGTTTTTCTTAATTTTTTGTCCGTTTTTCTTATGTTTTGTCTGTTTTCTTTCGTTTTGTCCGTTGTTCTTACGTTGTGTCCGTTTTTCGTACGTTTTTATCGGTTTTTCTTACGTTTTTGTCCGTTTAAAAAAAAATTGAATAAAAAATTTCAAAAAAAAATTTGAATAAAAAAAATATTTTTCAAAATATATATATATTTTTAAAATATGTCCGTTTTTTTTCAATATTTTTCGGAAATTTTTTAAGATTTTTTTAAAAAAAAAATATTTGAAAAAAAATATTTTTCGGAATTTTTTTTTCAATATCCGTTTTTTTTTTTAAAATATTTTTGTTCAAAAATTTTTTATTCAATTTTTTTTTTTATTTTTTTTAAAACGGAAAAAAACGGACAAAAACTTTAAAAAAAACTGACGAAAACGAATAAAAATGTAAAAAAACGGTCGAAAACGGATAAAAAACAGACAAAAACGGATAAAAACGGACAAAATCGTAAAAACAGACGAAAGCATATAAAAACAGACGAAAAGGGATAAAAACATAAAAAACGGACGAAAAACGTAAAAAAACGGGGGGAAACGGATACAAAACGAACGAAAACGGATAAAAACGGACAAAAACGGGTGAAAACTATTATTAACGGAGGGACTAATTGGGGAAAACTATATTTTAAAAAATAAGGACTAACGGTGCAAAATTTATTAACGAAGGACTAACAGTGCAAAACACTTAACGGACTGCACTAACGAAGGACTAACAACGCAAAACACTTAACGGACATTTTTGGATGAGGGACAAAATCCGTAAGATTTGTAAACCACAGGGACGAAACGCGTCAAAAAAAAAGCACATGGACATTTTCTGCAATTTTCAACAAACCACAAGGACCAATTATATAATTTACTCTTAAAATAATAATTACGTATACATTTCAAATATACTATTACTTTATCGAAACATACCAAAAATATTCTCTTTCTCCAAAAGAGCCAATGTGGTACGCAAAAAGTGGTTCTTGGACACCAAATTATAAATGCATCGACTCTTGTCTCCAACCTTCACACTTTTTGACTATAAACCCCAATCACCAAATTTCAATGTTCATTTATTTGCTTTTATAACCTAGTTTATCCTTATTTTCAAAATATCTTCATTTTCTTTATTTCATTAACCAATAACTTACTGTTCAATCTTCAATCTTCTTTATTTCCTTAAACAAAATTAATAGTTGCTATTTATAAATAATTCCTTAACAAAAAATATATCAAAAAAATACCCGAGAAAAGCCTCCAATTATAAAAACGAAAATTAAATCCAAAAATCAAATGTCATTTTCACGTGTGGTGCGCGAGTTTTGGTGCGTAGGGTTGCGTTTGATTGGTGTATAAATTAATTCCAGTGCTCTAAAAATGAAGAATCAACTTTATGCAAAATTTGGTGCGCAAAACAAGGTGCGTGCGCACCTGAATGGCCAAAAATGCTTTATACGGTCCAAATGCATCCATTTATGAAAAAATCATAGTAAATACGACTATTTATCCAAATCATGTAATTAAACTTTTCTCTTCACACAGATTAGTCAATTAAAAATTCAAAAACTAGTTACCAAATGCAACAAAAAAGTAGAGGTGTGATTTAAAACATTCAATTATTCATGTTCGATTAATACATTTATCCATATTAGACGAGTACCCGTGCATAGCAACAGAATTTTATACCGGCAAATAGTTATAGTGATATTTTGATTACACAAATGATATTTTGATTAAATATTTTGTATAACGTTTTGTGTAACCAAAATATCAATATAATTATCTGACGCTATAAAATCTCGTTGCTATGCACAAGTACTCGTCTAGTAATTATACTAAGACCAATGTTATATCGAGGATGAAATCTCTTTTATTAATGTGACTATATCATAATAACCCATAAAAGTAAAACATTTATTTTTCGTTGATTTTGGGGACAAAATCATTTTTAAAGATGTAGTGATGTAATATCGAGTATATTTAATATAATAAATGCTAGAAAACATGTAAATATGGACTCAAATTCATAATTAAATAATGAAAGATAATTAAAAACAAAGTAATGTATTTAAATAAAGATTTTTATGATTAATAGAAGCAATATAGGAAAATAAAATGGTAAGTCATATGGAATTGGTCAAAATGAAACCATAAATACATGTCCACTAGTAGCTCGAATTTTCAGTCCATCACCGGTTTATTTAGTTTTATATTATCCGATTGATCATTCATGTAAATAAAACAAAAAAGAAATTGAAAAAAAAAATAGAAAGTTTAATATAAAATCAATTTCTTTTTTGTTATTTTTACAACTATTCAAAAAAATCAATTCATTCCTTATTTGTTAATAATTTAATTATTATTATTTTTCGTTTTAAGATATTTAATAAAAAAAAGTTTAAATATTTCCAAATTTAAGCGTAATAAATAGAAATCGTTTTTCCAGTTAGATGTAGAAAAAAATATTAAATATACACATGTCCTTGATAGCTATATGTTCATAGTTTTGGACTAATTATATAAAATCTTATAAACAAGGAGCGGAGGTACAGAATAACTGAACAATGCACATCTACCTCTTTTTCTCACAACCCCAAACTCTTCTCCCAAAACCCTTACTTAGACACGAACAAAATAACTGAACAACCCAAAACCCAAATCATTGAATCATCATATCCTCACAAAATCATCCAAAAAAGAAAATCTAATCCCCATTCATCAACAGTTGATCCACAAAATTTCTTCCACAATCGAAAATACAAATTAACAATCATCAAATCTAATCCCCATTCATCAATTGTGTTTTTTTCTTCCAAAGTAAATTGCTTAATATGAACTGCTTTACCTTGAATCCTTGTGTTCATCAATGGCATGGAAGTGTGTATTTCATTTTTTCTTTTTTTTTTACTTTGCATGTTTATTTTATGTCTTCAGTAGAGTTTCGGGTGTCGAAATTGAGGTTTCTTTCTTATTCACTCACTTTGTGCTTGATTTGAAATTTGGTAATCAATTTTTGTGCTATCTTGCTAATAAAGGTATGGTTGATTAAGATCAAGTTTCGATTTATATGTTATTTATGTTGTTTTTGTGTTATTTAGTTGATATAGTTTAAACTTTTTATTAGAGATTAAAAAAAATCGATATTATAATATAACGAAAGAAGCACGATGTTGGCTAAAATATCAGAAGAAGAATGACAAGAACTTTTGCTTTTTTTTTTCTTCTAAGAATTAGGATATCTTTTTGGTTATTGAATCATGACAAGCCTTTTGACGAAAGACCTTTTGAGGCAATTATCTGTTATAGCAATAGTAGTCATATGTCTTTATTAGTTATGTCACATATAACAGCCAGTTTGTAAGAGCATATGTTTTGGTTTATAGTTATTTTAAGAAAAACAAGTAAAAGATACAATGAAACCAAAGAAATTTTAGGCAAATGATTGAAAAAAGTATCATACTTGCCATCATTTTCTTTTGTGGGTAGCGAACAATTTTTTTTTTTGCTTTTGTGGTACTTTTCTTTCAAATTTATCCTTTTTAAGGTATTTTACGAAATTTTTGGACATTTTTGCCCCTCTTAGCTAATAGATTTTTTTTCCTGAAGGGCAAAAATGTCACATAGTACCTTAAAAAGTATAAATTTGAAAAAAGAGTACCCACAAAAGCAAAAAATTTTGTTCGCTGCCCATAAAAGAAAATGGTGGCAAGTATGATACTTTTTTCAATCATTTGCCCTTTATTTTTTACATATCACTCATATCTTTGTGCACTTGCAAGAGGATAAATTGAAAGAGCTAACTGGACTTTTGATAGAACTCTGCGGTTTTAAATGGAATTTGACGAGGGAGAATGTGGTGGATATATTTGAGAGTCTTAGAAGTTTCCACAATGAAGAAGCATATAAATGTGAGGGTCACTATAAATTCGGTTTATTATATTTTGGGGTGAGGAACAACATGTTAAAGGTACACAATTTACTTGGTACCTAACAACAACACGATTGGGTAAGAAACTATGGTCAAAAGTGTCTTTATAAAGACGATAAACATCTAACTACTGATGGCCGGGAGTTGGTATTTTCTAGGAGGTCTTACTGGTCTGTTGGTATAAAGGTACTAAATCGGAAGTCAAAGGGTCATGCATCTCAACAAAGCACATCTCTATTGCACATTTTCAAGGTTACTAAGTTTCTTTTCGAGTGCCGTCTTAACCTAACAAATCATAATTTGAGGAAGCTGCAAATACTCCTTGGAATTTTTGCAAGTTACTTTGATATAGTATTTCCATTAGACTCTGCAAATCAGTCACTCAAGATTTAGTTACCTTAAATGAAATTGATCTTTCAGTCAGCTTGCTTAATCAGATTTCTATTGGACAATCGTGAAAGTGATGATCATATGTCTTGGTTCCAGAATATCTGTAGCACTTTATGAGCGTAACATAAATAATATTTAAAGGAAAATGAAAGTCATTTTTTGAGAAACTAACAGATATGGTTTATGTTACTACAACACTCCAGAATGCTTTAGAAGATAAGGTTTAAGTGGCACGATAAGTGGGTCGGGTCGGGTCACGGGTCTAAATGAGTTTGGGTCTAAACAGCTATAGGTTAGATGCGCCATTTAGGAACACGGGTCTAAACGAGTCTCGGCCCAGGTTGACCCATGTTCGTCATTTTCTTAAACTTAAGTGAAAAAGGAATAGAGTTTTTTTTTTTTTTTTTTTTTTTTTAACTGCTCATTTAGACCCATTTAATGATGATGTTAAAGAGGTCTCAAAAGTCAAAGAAAAGCCTAGACCTTCAATACATGTACCGAAGAATGAACCTAGACGGATTTTTAAGAGTATTGTTTTGGAAATTTAATAATTTGCATATGTTTTTGGGGAGCGACTTGCAGTGAGTTTGCAAGTAATAAGAAATATGTTGCAGTGAGTTTGCACTTGTGGGATGTGTGTTAGATTGCATGACTTGATATGTTTTAGCTAGAGCCGGCTATTTTTACCCTTATATTTATGAATGGATCGTTTTTAATGCACAAAACCTCCTAAATGATTATATATTTATCGTTATTTTATAAATATTATTTTTGTTATCATAATTAATGCCTTGATTAATTATCAATTTTGTAAAAAGACTGACAAAATGTGTTTACGAACCAACCAAAATCGAAGTAAAAGACGATCAGTTACACAACCTTCGTAAGTTGCCCATCAGTTGCAAGTATTCACCTGCTTAACTTCCTAATTAATCTTCTGCTGGTTACTTCATTGATTTGGCTTGAAGCGTGGCTAGATAATATGATGGCGAGTGTACCTGAGTTGGCCATCTTTTATATCAAAACGGTGTTGTTCAAGGATACGACCTGCTGAAAACAGATAATTTTTTTCATTCTAAAGGTTTATCTGAAGATGGCACGACCTTTTTTTATCCTGAGATCGTTCAAGAGCATGGCCATTCAGTTTTATGCTTCCTTCAAGAAAGTTGCAAGCAAGACACTAGGGCTTATTGGGTGCTTTTTGCTACAAATCGAGTATTAGAGTTAATTTATTTTTGAGTTAATTACATAAATCGTCCTTGTGGTTTGGTAAAAGTTACGGATCTTGTCCCTGTGGTTTTTTTAGCGGGTTTCGTCCCTGTGGTTTACAAATCTTACGGATCTTGTCCCCATGTCTGACCCGATCTCAAAAAAGGACCTCCCTTGCAGTTACTCCCTAACGTGAGGGCTAACATTGTATTTTGGTTTTAACGATCGTTATACAAACCACATGGACGATTTATGTAATTTACTCTTTAAAAAAAAATAAAGTTTTTCTTTTTAATTTTATTATTCAAAATTTTTTTAATTTTATTACGATTAAATTTTTTAATAAAAAAAAACTTTTTTTTTAAATTTAATTTTAATTTTATTATAATAAATTTAAAAAAAAAACAAAATTTAATTTTATTATAATAAATTAAAAAACTATTTTTATTTTTTTTTTAATTTAAAAAAAATCAAAAAAATTATAATAAAACTAAAAAAAGTTAATTTTAATTTTATTATAATATATATTTTTTTAAAACTGTTTTTTCTTTTAAAAAAATTAATTTTATTAAAAACATTAAAATAAAATAAAAAAAAAACAAAAAAAAAAACTTTTGTAGAAACGTTAGATCTCGATAGATCTTGAGCACTCGCAGATCGTTAGTATTGCTTATGTAATCACAAACAAACTAATATACAATCTCTACGACTTATATTCTTTAGCGGAAATCAAATATAAGTACGAACACAAATAACTAAGAACACGTTGATCCTCTATGGATCTTTATATTACTAAAACTTTGTTTTTCAATTCGTTACATTCATCATACTATTGTGTTCCTTTTATAGACAAGGAACCCTAACTTGTTTCCTAAGAAACGTATAAACATAAAACTAAATAAGATATACAATATAACTTCCTAATAAAGCTCATGCATATCCTAACTAATTCTAGAAAACACGGAATAACTATATCCTCAGAAACAAACTACGCTCTATATAACTTCAGCAGATTCTGTTCTTCAGCATATTCCTTGAACTTCAGCAGAATCGTTTCGGTAGAAACTTCAGCAGAATTCTAACTTAGTAGAATTCTCAACAATCCTCCCCTAAACTGGAATTTGACTTGGTTAAGTTCCAGTTTCTTGATAGATCTTCAATGCTTTAGAGGATTGTTCACAAACATCAGCAACAAAGAACCAAAACAATTACATCTCTATGATGACAAAACTTTGAAACGCCAGGTCTTTGTAGCAACAAATGACAAAATGTACATCAAAACATATTAGTTTCATACTATTCTCATCACATCCAGGTGTGTTAACTCCTGTGAGAGGTGAATCATTGAAAATAATGGATTTGATGTCTCTTTACCAATAGCCATCACTACTGGAGTAGCCAAATGTTTTAGTTCGAAAACCATGGTACACTGATAACCATCTGATTTATTAGCAAATCAGCAACCATGAACGGATTTGAAATGTCTTTACCTGTAGCCGTTTGCTCAGGACTAGCCAATCCTTTGGTTACCCAATAGAGCAGCAACCATGGTGAATTGATGACCATACACTCTCAACAATTAAGCATGGGTGAGATGCAGACCCTATGAGTTTGAGCAAACCATTACAGCTATCAACTCTTTGATGGAATGCCGTCATCATCATGGTGAGTTGATTACCATTTATGGATTTCCACAGCCTTTACCACAAGCCATAATCTTGTGGGCTAGTCAACTCTTGTGTCAGAAAGACATGGTGAGATGAAAACCATTAGTTGTGTGGTAATTAACCAACACCAAAACCTGCAAGCAAGAGAGAGTAGAAACTGAACACAGACAGGTTAGAGTTTTTTTGTTTTTTTTTTGTTTTTTTTTTTAACTAAGAATTAAACAAATAAATAATACGATATATATATATATATATATATATATATATATATATATATATATATATATATATATATATATATATATAGTGTAGCGTTCAATGCAGAACTAGTTTTATGTACAGAACTTTACAGAACCACTTAAAATGAATTTGAACCATTAGATGAACTTGATCAATGGTCAAAATGATATGTGGTACAATTGTAATAAAATTAAACTTTAGATATCATCTTTTAAAGGGTGGAGGGGTAATATAGGAATGTCATCATATTTAATTTTAAAAACCGTCATATAATGTATTAGGGATTAGGTCAAAGTAAAAAACAAACCCACCTCACGTAATCTCTCCATATCCCTGCCTCCAAAATCAGATCTAGTTTTTGATCAATTAACCATCATCTTTCACAAACAAAAAAATCGCAATAATCTTGATCACGTTCATGGCCGATTAGAAGTTCAATTTGATAAGGTAATGAAATCGATATCTTTTATTTAATTTGAAGCCCGATTATATTGTTTTTCTCTTTTATTCATCTTTAGTGTCTCAATTTGATAAAAGTATGTATTGAATATCTAACAAAAGTAATACTGCGTTAAAATATTTCATATGAAGATATATGTTATTGGGGACACCATTGGCTCTATTTGATCAACGTATTCGTATCCACCAAAATTTATAAAAAGGTTATACTAAAAGAATATTATAATATAGATTAACATGGAAAATATGAAACCCATCATCTTTGATTCAAATGTCGTATCTGATTTAAAATGTCACCGAGTCTATTAGTTTATTGATTTATCTTAGTTTATTAATTTCATGAAATGTTAATCATATTCTATTAATTTGAGGTTGAATTTTTTGACTAGGACTTTATTAACGTTAGCTGTTTTCATATGCCTCTTTTGATTGGCAAGATGTATCTTTATCCTTCGTATGTGTTTATCCATGAAACTGTTCATTTTCTATTTTGAAGGGAGTAGCTAAATTTAAAACATCTTGGTAAAACATGAAACTGTTCACATATTGTGTTTGTCATGTTAAGTTTGTGATAATATGCTATTTAGGGATGCATGTCGTGCAGTGTAATTGTGTGTGCAAGCAATGGTCTGGTTGTTTGGTAATAGCATTCTTGTGATATTGGTCTACTATTGTGCATATGTGTGTTTGATAAATTCATTTATTGGTTGATAAATGAATGCTAAGGTATTTATTTTTTTCTGTCTGGCTGATTGATTTTCATATTAGAATATTTGATTTTAGTTTTTGTTTCGTGACAGGGATCGTGTTTTTGGTGCTTTGATTATGAAGTTTATATGGTCACCGCAAACATATATGTTTTTGGAAGTCATGCATATATGTTCTAATGAATTTGATCAGAAAGCGCAACGTGCATATATGTTCTTGGAAGGGTACTCATATGCTTTAGCGATTTGATCAAAAAGTGAAGCGTGCACGCATGTTCTTCGAATAGTGCACACATGTCTTTGAATTTTTAGTACGTCTGTATTTAACAATTTATATTTGTATTTGAATTGTAGTTATGTTTTTTCTTTGTTATAAATGTAGAGATTACATGCATATGTTTATGTTTTATGTTATAAATTGTTAGAGGTTATATGTGTATTTTTATGTTTTTGGTCATAATTTTCGATAATCAAATAATGTACACTTGAAACATATATGCAATTACCATTTTAAGCAAATAAGTTTGACGTCTGAATGCAAGAAACACATGTAAATTTA
Source organism: Chrysanthemum seticuspe (assembly GCA_019973895.1). NCBI lineage: Eukaryota > Viridiplantae > Streptophyta > Magnoliopsida > Asterales > Asteraceae > Chrysanthemum > Chrysanthemum seticuspe. The sequence continues at coordinate 105,574,824 of BPTQ01000008.1, read as the reverse complement.
CTATATTTAAGAAAAAACACTTATGCACTTGATTTTTTTTAAAAACATCGTGAAAAAAACATATATGCACTTGAGATTTTTTTGAAAACATGCATGCCATAAAAATTAAAAAAAAAAAAAAAAAAAAAAAAAAAAAAAAAAAAAAAATCTCCGAAAATTATGGGTTTAAAAAACATTTTTAATCAAAAAAATTCAAAACAAAATTAAATATAAGTTTTTACTATTATACCCTTTTCAATTAAATAAAAATATTTAATAATACTAAATTCTTATTGGTCCAAAGTGGTTCTGTAAAGTTCTGTACAAAATAATGGTTCTGCATTGAACGTGACCCTATATATATATATATATATATATATATATATATATATATATATATATATATATATATATATATATATATATATATATAATATATATATTTATCATCACTAAACAAAAGAAATAATACGATTTTTTTTTTTTTTTTTTTTTTAATAAATATAAAATAAAGAAAGAATAAAACTAAATAAAACATGTGAAATATACCATCAAGCAACAACAAAAACCAAAGACAGTTGTAGTGTCAGCAGAAACACTAAGCCTCCCCTTAGGCTTATGAGGATCCAACAGCTGCAAAAATGGTTAGAATACAAAAATACAACAATAAGCCTCCCCTTAGGCTTATGCCTCCCCTCAATCAATGCACCGGACAAAGACTATTGTTCTTGGGTACCCATAATGAACCTTTTCTTTGAGTTTTCCAAGAATAACCTTTTGAGGGCTTAACAGCAGTTGCCACTCTAACTCCACCATGTGCCATATTCATATGAGATACATAAGGTGTATATGACTGAAAATAAGAACTAGTATGTCTATAGGGTCTAAGTCTGGCATTACTGTTCCACCAACCAGTAGCAAATGGTGAAGAATATCCTCCACCAGAGGGAACTAGAAAAGGCCTATTAAGCCTGTCCGCAGAAACAAATGCATACACCTTTGGCTTACCAGTAGAAACTGGTTTACTTGCTCTCACATGTGCAGCTTTGGGAACAAATGGAGGAATACTAGCAACATTAGTCCATGTGGGTCTAAAAGTCTTATGGCCAGAGGAAACACCCATCCTTTTATCATGATAATCACAGTCTTTAATAAGATGGAGTTTACTACCACACACAAAACAAGATTTCTTCTTAACTGACTTATTCTTAACACAACTTTGTTTATTACATTTAAACTTATCAGAAACAGAACTAGAAGCAAAATTGTGTTTAACAGAATAAGGAACTGGCTTTGTTTTGGGCTCAGCATCAGCTACTTTGGACTTGGGTGTGGTCTTGGGTGTGTGCCTAGATGAGTCAGACTTTTCACTTGAATCACATGAGGCATAGTCAGTGGACTTTAGGTCTGATGACTTGTCACTATTAGAACAAGAGACAGAGTCATTAGTTTTGCTATTAAGGTCTAGCAAGTCACTTGACTTTTTGCCATATAAATGGTGTGATCCATCAAAGTCAACAGTAAGGGAAAGATCAACAGGCATAGGTATTCCTCTAATAGATCCACGTACAGCATGTAGGTCACCTTCTTTGACATAGTTAGCTAAGCCTGCTGGTGTAGTTTTACGCCCATCATACCTAGCTTCTAATCCTACATACTTTTTAAAACCTAAACCTATTGCAGAGGTCTCAGATTGACTACTATAGAGCTCTTTAGCTAGATTTAGACCAGATTTTTGCCATTGTTTATGTCTAGCTATTTCTTCATCTAATTTCTCTTTCAACACAAGATTTTCTGAAATTACACCTGCTTTTTCTTTCTCAGTCCTCCTTAAGTCATTTTTAGTACATTCTAGATCACTTTCTAACACCCTAATCTTCTCATCATAAGCTATTTGATTCTTCTGAAACCAAACCTTTTGTCTTTCTAATGTTTTTAATGCCTGTTTATAAGCTTCAACTTCAACATAGCATTCATTATATTTAGGTTTCAAAATATCATAGGCTTCTTTAAGTTCATTATAACGTTCACTACAACCAAACAAACAATTTTGTACCTGAGAGAGACCCATCAAGGCAATCTGATCATGCCTATCCTCTGAAGTACAGCTAGCCAGCAACCCAATATTATCAGCACCAGAACTTTCATCATTCTCCTGATCATGCAGCTTCCAGTCTACATTGGCATCCTAAGTAACTAGAGCAGCTGAGGATCCAGGCTTTGAGTTTCCAGCTTCCCTCTGATTCTGCTGATAGGAAGAGTATCTCACCTCATCACCAGCTTTCCTATCCTTGCACTCTCTGGAGAAGTGACCCATCTGTTGACATGTAAAGCACTTGACCTTCTTTTTGTCAAACCTTGCTGGATCTCTTCCCTGAAAGCCAAACTTCCTCCCAGCCTTACGCTCAAATCTCTTGATGTCCATAAAAAGCATAGCCACTTGCCACTTTAACTTCATCTCCTCCATATCCAGTGGGTCAGCCTGTTCAAGATCCTCATATGCAAGTTCCTGCTGAGGATCATAATCAGCAAAGAAGGATCCAAGCATATCTTCTATTACACCACTAGATTTAGAGTGAGAGCTTGATGGAGTGGTAGTGTAAGATGATGATGAGTAAGTGGGACTTGGAGCATGAATCAACTTAGGGGTAGAGGCCCCAACAAATGCTGTGTGACTAGCAGTGGAGGATGAACGGAAATGACTTCTCACATCATGCTCAAGAGCTTTAAGTTTGTTGTACAGCTCATCAAAAGTAAGCATATCGAGCCCACCTTTAGTTTTGAAAGCAATGCTCACTTGTAGCCAGGATTGAGGTAAAGATCTCAAGAACTTAGAATTACAATCATCATTATCTGGCTTTGCCTTTAGTTGATTCAACTGGCTTAAAATCTTGTGAAATCTTTCATAGCCCTTGTGAATTCCTTCCTCTTCAGAGACTTGAAAGTCTTCAAACTGTTGTCTCAGCATCGATTTTTTCATTCTCCTAGACTCCTCATTCCCTCCAAACTTGGCTTTAATTGCCAACCATATATCCTTAGCATCCTGCATAAAGTGAAAATCACTCAAGTGATCCTCAGGAATAGCTTGAAGAAGAATCGTTCTCACTTTGGTTTCTCTCTGAACCACCAGTAACTCTTCAGCAGTTTTAGGAGGAACGAACTTCATGTTACCATCAGCATCTGTGGTAGTCCTCTTCAAACTGTTTCCCTTCCTTACAATCTCCCACATATGCCAATCAATGTTGGAAATCCAGTTTTGCATCTTCATTGCCCATAAGTCATATTCTTCCTTCTTTAGGTAAGGAAACTTAGCGTTGCTGTTTGAGAGACTTAGTTGTTGCATATGGGTGGTGTTATGGTTGTTGGAGACATCCATACCGTCATCTGATCCAGGCATGGTGTATGTTGTTTTGGTTGTATGAGTGATTAGAAAAGATTGTTCTTAGTATCGTAGAGACTCTCTCAAGGCTCTGATACCACTTGTAGAAACGTTAGATCTCGATAGATCTTGAGCACTCGCAGATCGTTAGTATTGCTTATGTAATTACAAACAAACTAATAGACAATCTCTACGACTTATATTCTTTAGCGGAAATCAAATATAAGTACGAACACAAATAACTAAGAACACGTTGATCCTCTATGGATCTTTATATTACTAAAACTTTGTTTTTCAATTCGTTACATTCATCATACTATTGTGTTCCTTTTATAGACAAGGAACCCTAACTTGTTTCCTAAGAAACGTATAAACATAAAACTAAATAAGATATACAATATAACTTCCTAATAAAGCTCATGCATATCCTAACTAATTCTAGAAAACACGGAATAACTATATCCTCAGAAACAAACTACGCTCTATATAACTTCAGCAGATTCTGTTCTTCAGCATATTCCTTGAACTTCAGCTGAATCGTTTCGGTAGAAACTTCAGCAGAATTCTAACTTAGTAGAATTCCCAACAACTTGGTTTAATTTTATTATAAAACGGATGAAGGCGTATAAAAAAACGTTTTTATACGGTTTCGTTCGTTTTTGTATGAAAATGTATGAAAACAACGTACAAAAATGTATGAAAATAACGTACAAAAATGTATGAAAACGTAAAAAAACGAACAAAAGCGTATAAAACGGATGAAAACGTACAACAACGTTGTTTTTGTACGTATGAACGTTGTTGTACGTTTTCATACATTTTTGCACGTTGTTTTCATACATTTTTATACAAAAACGAACAAAACCGTATAAAAACAAATGAAACGTATAAAACGGACGAAACCGTATAAAAACGTTTTTTTATACGCCTTCATCCGTTTTATAATAAAATTAAAAAAAGTTTTTTTTTTAATTTTACTTTTTATTTTTTTAATTAAATTAATTTTTTTAAAAGAAAAAACAGTTTTTTATAAAAAAAAAAATATTCTAATAAAATTAAAATTAATTTTTTTTAGTTTTATTATAATTTTTTTGATTTTTTTTAAAATAAAAAAAAAATAAAAAATAGTTTTTTAATTTATTATAATAAAATTAAAATTTGTTTTTTTTTTATTATAATAAAATTAAAATTAATTAATTTTTTTTAATTAAAAAATTTAATTGTAATAAATTTAAAAAAATTTTGAATAATAAAATTAAAAAGAAAAAACTTTATTTTTTTTTAAAGAGTAAATTACATAAATCGCCCCTGTGGTTTGTATAACGATCGTTAAAACTAAAATACAATGTTAGCCCTCACGTTAGGGAGTAACTGCAAGGGAGGTCCTTTTTTGAGATCGGGTCAGACATGGGGACAAGATCCGTAAGATTTGTAAACCACAGGGACGAAACCCGCTAAAAAAAACCACAGGGACAAGATCCGTAACTTTTACGAAACCACAAGGACGATTTATGTAATTAACTCTTTATTTTTTATGGCTTCTTTGTGTTTTTGCTAAAATGTTGGTTTTTTCCGTTTATATGCGGCTCTAGAAAAATGTTGGAGAGGATCGCATTCAACTTTTTGATCATTCTTTTATTCGTGAGTGTCATGCCACCAATAGTTGTGACAACCTTGACATTCTCTAATTAATAGAGGAAGAAGTGATTCGTTACTTTCACTAGGAACTCTACTCTACCGTGTTGCTCATAGAATCTCACTTTCAGTGGTTGCTCTCTCTCTGTCTCTCTCATGGCAATGGGTTGGGGTTTGAGTAACGGGTTGGTGTAGGTAACGGGTCAAAACAGGTTGAGGTTGGAATACAATGGTTATAAGGAGATCATGCACTACGGATCATAATTGTTGCAAAAGACCCGAGGATATTATACGTTAAGATTTGTTTATAAGACTCCTCATCATCCAGATCTGAGGTCTCATTTGGTTGGGGAGACTACTTATGGGAGGCTAGCTAGCTTCAAAATCATTGTCATAAAACAATAAATATAGATACAAACGCTTTTCGTTTTTTAATTCAGCAAGTTAAAGCATTTATGACACGTTAATTTGTTTATATTTTAATCTATAACTATAGATAGTTAAATATTTTAATAAAAACCCCGTGCGTGCATGGGTATTATAACTAGTATAGATATAAAAGAATTAAACTTGTAGAATTTCTTTTTTCCTTTTTTCTTGTTAAACATACTTGATTAAAAAATAGATAATAGAAGAATAAAGTGCGATGAGAACGACATTTCTTTAAGACGATACTTAACCTCAAATTAAAGCATGCATGATGAGTTTTTTATTTTTCTTTTGTTAAACTTAATTAAATAAATAAATAATAAAGAATAGGGCAAATCGCATAAAAAGGTACTCATCTTATGTCCAATTTCAATTAAAGGTATTGTTCTTTTTTTTTTTCTCAATTTAAGGTACCCGACTTTTTTTTGGGCCGATTTAGGTTTTTTTCTAACTTCCGTTAACTATTTCGTTAGTAAATTACATGTTTGGTCCTTGAGTTTGTATATGCATTTCATGTTTGGTCCGTTAACTGTTTTTGCATGTTTCAGTCCGTTTTTGCACATTTTCGTCCGTTTTACACGTTTCCGTCCATTTTTTCGAAATATTTTTTTTCCAAATTTTTTTCAAAAAAAATTTTCGAAATATTTTTTTCCCAAATTTTTTTCAAAATAACTTTTTCAAAATATTTTTTTTGAAAAAAATTTGGAAAAAGAATGTTTAGAAAAAAAAATTTTATTTCGAAAAATTTTCAAAATTTTTTTTTAAATATTTTATTCCGAAAATATTGAAAATTTTTTAAAAAAATCAAAAAAAAAAATTTATTTTTTTTTTTGTGGTGATTGGTGGTGTTGGGTGGTGGTGGTTAGTGGCGGTGGTGATTGGTTGTGGTGGAAACGTGCAAAAACAGACAGAAACGTGCAAAAACGGACGAAAACGTGTATAGACAGACGAAAACGTGCAAAAACAGACGAAAACGTGCAAAAACAGACAAAAACGGACGAAAACGTGTAAAAACGGACGAAAACGTATAAAAACGAACGAAAACGTTTGCAAGCGTATGAAAACGGACGAAAATAGACCGAACATGAAATGCCTATACAAACTCAAGGACCAAACATGTAATTTACTAACGAAATAGTTAACGGAAGTTAGAAAAAAACCTAAATCGGCCCAAAAAAAAAGTCGGGTACCTTAAATTGAGAAAAAAAAAGAATAGTACCTTTAATTGAAATTGGACATAAGATTAGTACCTTTTTATGCGATTTGCCCTAAAGAATAAAGTGCAATGAGAACGACATTTCAGTGAAGACAATACTTTATCTCAAATTAAAGCATGCATGATGCGAGTTTGTTTCTTTTTCTTTTTTCTTGTTAAACATACTTGATTAAATAAATAGATAATAGAAGAACAAAGTACAATGAGAACGTGCGACATTTCTTTAAGACAACACTTAACCTCAAATTAAAGCTTGCATGATGTCTTTCTTGATTTGGCCTTACGATGATAACGCATAGGGTATGTTAGCGCAAGGCTTGTGAAAGCTTAAATTAGCTTATAATATAATATACTCCGTATGTTTTATTTGGCACAACAGCTTTGTAAGAGCTTTTGCAATTCATAAATTCTTAAAAGAGAAGCTAACTAAGAGAAGCTGTTATAAGAAGCTTGAACTTTTATGTGGTTAATTACTTAACTACCCTTAGCTTTAATTTGTCTATTATATATTGTGTCCTATAATTTCGTTTTAGACATATATATATATAACTCCAACTCTACCTACTTATCAAATATATCTAAACTTCGGTTTTTATAAGCTTATCATAGTCCCATAACCACTGCTATTATTATACCATACCCCAAAATCGAAATATGCTCATGCAAGACGAGAATCCACAATTCACCGAGCTCTGCATTGACGATCTGTTAGATGATGCATCGATTATTGACTCGATTGTCAATGCCCCGCCCCCACAGCCATCAACGGCACGAATCCATACGGTTCCGTCGTCTCTGGTGAAAGAGACTGAAGACTATGAAAAGTACTTTGTTCCGAACCAGGTTTCCATAGGTCCAAAATATTTTGGTCACCCAAAACTCCAGTTGGTCGAGAAACTCAAGCCATCGTTAACAATGAAGCTCCTCTTGGACGACAAGGAGGTTCTTGAAAGATTATTTAAAAAGCTTAACCAAGCGGAAATGGTGAAAGAATTAAGGAATTTCTATGAAGAAAGATTAACAGACCAGTTTTGTGATAAGGTATTTACTAAAATGATGTTGCTTGATGGCTGTTTTATTTTGTATTACATCCAATTCATATTTAGTGAGAAATTCGAAAAATGTCGAGGGTTGAACAGCTACCAGATTGCATTTGTCCATCAAGATTTATTCTTGCTTGAGAACCAAATTCCTTTTAAAGTTCTAGACGAGGTGATGAGCTTGATGAATAAAACTGATTGGCAAAGGAAGATTAAACTGTTTATCGATGAAAATATATTGGTACGCAGAAGGCCGAAAAAAAGGTTGTTTTGTTTTGGAAATGATCAAAGTTCTAGAGAAGAAAAAAGGGATTACGGTAACATAGACCATCTTCTCCATCTACTGCATCATAGCCTTACCAAAAACCCCAAGGTTCCAAGCCATAATTCGAATAAAAGAATCAATAACAACAGGTACACTTTTCGCAATGCTAGTGAGCTTAAGGATGTAGGAATTATATTCAAGCCGAGTGGCATGATGACGTTGGCTCGCATTGATTTTCAATGCTGGTGGTTCTTTGCTGCCACTGTAAAACTCCCTCCAATAACCATGGACGATTCCACCAAACCCTTGTTGTTAAACTTAGTAGCCTATGAAATGTGTTCCCCTGATGCGGCACATGATTCATGGGTTACCTCATATATATGTCTTCTCGATTCTCTGATTGATCACCCTGACGATGTTAAAGCACTTAGAACAGTTGGGGTGCTTTAAAACTCTTTGGGGAGTGATCAAGAAGTCGCAGATCTGTTCAATGAAATAGGCACGGATTTGGTGCCAAATGATTTAGCCTATTTGGAGACCAAAGATAATATTCAAAGTCATTATGAAGATTGGAGGGGTACAGTTATTTCTCAACTTAAGCATGAGTATGTCAAGAGTCCATGGGCATTTTTTGCACTTATTGGAGCTATTATGGCTCTTTTTCTTAGTGGTGTTCAAGTTTACTACACTGTTTGGGCTCCTGAAAGCCAATGCGATGAACTTTGCCTGCTCTTGAAAAATAACCATCACTTATAAGATCGAATCGGTCCAACAAATTAAGATAGGAGCAGTGGCGGAGCTTGACCGTCTTGATTGGGGGGGCCAAAATTTTTCTAGAACGAGAAACAAAACCAGTAAACTATGAATACTTATTAAACAAATTAGTACCAATTTACAACTATTTTTTTGAACAAATTAGTACCAATTGACAACATTAGTACCAATTTACAACTATTTTTTTGAACAAATTAGTACCAATTGACAACTATTTTCTTGAACTTTTGAAAGTTTTATACATTCATGTCTAGTCCAATTATTATAAATAAAACTAATTTCAACTAGAAAAAAGAATAGCAAACAAAATAAAAAGAAACTAAAGTGAAAAAATGCAACTGCATGTTTTTTTTATTATAAACATTGACTTTTTCTCATTAGTTATGTACTGGCACCAAGTTTTTAGCATGCACACAATGTAAAATACTTTTATAAATCCATGTAGCCATGTAAATAGGTAGTTGAGAGCAAAAAATTAGGGGGGGCCAGCACCCCTTCTAGCCCCTTATATCATCCGCCTATGGATAGGAGCGATTAATTAAGTAAGAGCGCGGAGTTTCATATTTACCAAACGGTTTACTACACTGTTGGGGGTCCTAAAAGCCAATGTGATGAACTTTGCCCGCCAAACAGTTCGTGAAGCCCGTGGTTTGAGCCAAAGCATGCTACGTCTTTATATATTTTTATTTTATTTTTTATGTTTGAACTAGGTTTTGATTGATATTGTGCGTGTATGTTAAGAGTGTATGTGTGTTTTGATTGACAAGAACGATGCATCGTTTAATTTATTATTATTATTATTATTATTTTTATTTTTTTCATTTTGTTGTTTTAAACCTTATAAACATATACAAGTTTCGATTTATATCTTTAAAATTATAAATTTGTTTAAAGGGGCTAAAGTTTGTTGGTTTTATGGACAATAAATTAATAGACGTGTGTTAGGATCGAACTCGAGACCACGGGATTGCACACTTTACGTATGAGAATTAAAGTTAATAATTAAATATAAATTTTATATTTATTTATTAATTAAACAAAATAATTATAACGAACGTTATGTAATTAAGTGTAATGGACTAACGGTCGTTAAATGTAATTGGAAAGGACTAGAATGCAAATCAATTTTTGGAAGGTTTCGGAATACCTTGTGGGATACTCCATCCGATCGGCCACAAGGAAACCCAACACATATCCAACTCAACTTGTTCTCCAAGTTTTGCTAAGTATATATACAAGGCTAGGGGTCTTGTGTTTTGTATCTCTTGTACTCATAACCTAAAACCAAAAGGTGTTTGTGTGTTTTTTGTATTTGAAACCAATCGTACAACCCTTATGGGTGTCGATCATCATCTTTTCCAAAACATAATTATTTTGTTTAATTAAAACTAGCATTACTTTAATTTGTTTTAGTACGTGTGTACAAGAACGTGGTAATAACATACTTTTGTTATTATTCTTGGATTGAATTACAAAACGGTAAGGGGTAATTCTTATAATCCTATAAACCCTAATTAGGGTTCATCCTTATTGCTAGTTTGTGGATTTGATTCTTGTTCGGCTAGAATCAAGAAAGGTACGCATACTTTATTCTTTAGTTAATTAATTATTCATTATATGTTCCTATACGCTTCCGCACTTGCTTTGATGTTTTGTGTTTTATTTTTGAATGTCATGTTATCTAATTCCAACAGTGGCATCACGAGTCATTGATTTTAATGAGTAATTAATTACTAAACGCGTAAATAACGAATAATTGTATGTTGTTTGATATGGTTAATTTAGGGTTTTGGTTTATTTTTTGTATGGGTCGATTATTTTTTTTTGGGGCGTACCCCTTTAAATTTTTTTTAGTCGACACATTAATTTTTTTTTAGGGTTTTAAAATTGTTTGTTAACCTTATCGAAACCTAGAATTAATATATAAGTTACGTGATTAATTCATGAATAATTGTTATGTGACATGGGATTATTATATGCGATCTTGTGACTATTTGTATAATTGTTATGATATATCCATGATGATACATGCATTTTTGTCATGGATAGTTGCTTGAATATTTGTTTAATTGTTAAGATATATTTATCACATGTTTATTTACGATAAATCTTGAATTGAGGAAGACTCCAATTATATACACTAATGAATCAATTATGTGCAATTTGGTATATCATTAATTATGGGTTTACGCAATCGATTCGTCGATGTATGTGGCTCACTTTCAATTGGGAGAGTGAAAGCCCTAAATTAATATATACATTAATTTAACCTAGACATTGATTATTAATAGGGTTTTATCGAATAAGTTGCATGTGGCTACTTGTTTTCACGTATAAAGTGTTTATTATGTGCGCATTGTTTTTAGTTGTTTATTTTTTATTTGTTACTTGTTTGTTTATTATGTTAGACAGTTTTAAGCAAAGGGTAATTTTGAATAGAAAAATAATACGGACTAAACAATGGTGAAATTTGATTTGTTTTGGAAGAGTTAAGTTTTCAATAGTTTAATTGATTGATGATTTTGGTACAAATGGTCTGAACGGCTCACCCACTAGAACAAACTATAAAGGGGTTAATAAAGAAGTGCGCACAGTCACACTGAAAGGATGTCTAAGGTTATGCTTTTGCGCTTACCTGGTCCTCTGCCCCCTGTCAGTTCGAGTGGAGCTACTAAGTAAGCCATAAATGTACAAACTCATCTTAAGGGCGAATTAGTTTTAATTCCATGCGCCACTTCGATGGTAATTACCCGAAACACTAAGTGTTTACACTTATGCAAAAGTACGGTATAATGGATGATAATTAACACTAAATTCCTTGATTGGTGAACCCAATACCTCAATCAAAACTTTGATAATTTGATCTTTATGAATTGGTAATAAAAAGTTTTTTATTAAAATTATGCTACAAGATGAATGCATGACATCTTTGTACATCTTTGATTTGACTACATAAAATCAAAACTACTACCCTTTTAAATTAAGTTATATGCCATCTAATTAAAAGGAACACTTGAAGTTGCAATTTATGTCATGAGAGTACTTGGCTAGATTGTGATGGAGAGGTAAATCTCTATGTAAAGTGAGACCTTACATGGACATATTTGCAGTTCTTTAAGTTAGACACTTAAGTTGAGTAGGAAGTGAGACTTGGACTCAATGGCATAAGATGGGATGAAACATGTTTATATTTGCAATAGCGTTGGAAAATATAAATCCCATAATGATCTAGGAATTGGAAATTGTTTGCCAATTATTGTTTGACAGATTACCCTATTATGTGCTTTCGTTACTAGCAGATCAACTGATGTAATGGAACTACGATAATTTGGATCCTAGTTTTCGAGAAAATTCTATGGTTATATGAATATTACCTTGGGTATTTTATATTCTTGAAAAGTTTAATTATCGAAAATACTAAAATTGAATTTTGAAAATTCTTTAAATGTATTAATGCAACATTAAACCGTAAATATAGGTTATTCATGTATTGGTAAATTGATCTACACCTGTAAGGGTTTTTGGTAGAGTCAACTTTGCTAAAAGAATAAACCTAGTCCTCTTTTCATAAGAAAGAGTGAGATTCAATCCTATTCATTTTCATGAATGAAGAAAGGTATGATAGGACAATTAGAATTGTCTAAATTCTAAATACGTAACTCGTAAGCAAATTTTAATAGTTAAGAAAATTGCATATTTTATGAGTTATTAAATTAGAAGCTAGACTAATTACTGTATAATTGGTAAAAGACAAACTAGCATGTTTTATCTAGTTGTTTTGTTTTGACCATTTAAAAGTACTACTTACAATTGTTGGAATAGTAGAACTATTAAGAAAAAAATTGCATGCCCAAATTTTCAAGTTAATAGCATTGATGGATAGTTCATCATCTACATAGTAGAATACACTCTTTAAGTACATAAGTAATTGTTATGTATGGACTTTTTCAAAGGTGTAGGGAAGTAAATAGAACACTATTTTCTTTCACTGGTTAATGCAATACTTACAATGTTGTCAAATCCAGTGGGAGTATTTTGTTCTTATTACTGAATAAGGAATTAATGTAATAATCTCTAATTCAGTGGGAGTTACAAGCTTTGTCATCTTGGTAGTAACCCAAATTATCTCTAGAATGTCTTAAGATAATTACTTTCCACTTGTAGACACTTATGTTTTCAAGGATAGTCATGTACGTTTCCTTATTAGACAATGAAGTGGTTCTACATCTACTAGTTATGCTAATATCAATGACACAATCATATTGGTCACATAAACAAACATATGTCGTGTTGTTTATCTGCTACATGATGTTGTTCCATGCACAAGTGGGAGAAATCTATATTGTGTGCAAGGTACAATATATAAGTATATGATTTAACGGATTCTCTTGACTGCAAGGTAAGAGACTAACGTTCTAATATAACTTGAACATATCTAATTCAAGAAACACTTGGTTTTGCAATTTACGTCATGTGAGAACTTGGCGAGATTGCAACAACAAAGTAAATCTCTATGTGAAGTCAGACCTTGCATGGACATATTTGCAGTTTCTAAATTAGACAAGTATTTAGAACATGTGTCAAAATGATATATAAGACTACTTCAAATTAGATATTTATGAATTATTAGAATGACATAAATAAAGTAATCTAATACTTCTTCAATTTGTTTATTTATGTATTTTGGAATGACATAAATGAAAGATAATGTAGTCCTACATTATTGTGAAGTAAACAAATTAACTTGAAATTACTATTGAAACCAAGAGTTGTGTTCATAATTACTTTAGTTAAACATGTTTATGATTCATTGTAAAGACGTAAACATAAAGTCTTTTAAGACTTATAATAAAGTAAGACGTTAACTTGTTATGTTTTTTAATTAAGACATATACAAGAAGTCATTGAGTTGATCAATGATTTATAACGTATAATGGGATTATAACAATTTATGATGAGACATGGATATGAAGTGACTTGGTTAAAAGTACTTGTGTTATAAAGCATGCAATTGGCTTGGAAAGTCTATTATACCATTAAGTTGACTTAGTTGGTAAATAGGTAAGCCAAAAGGAATATGTTTATCTTATATATTGTTAGATTGTCTTACAATATTAATTCTAATGAATACCACAAGTTGATGGTATGTTCAGTTAGGAGAATCAAACTATATTTGATTTGTTTGATTCATGATAACCATAACTTCTTTCTTAAAAAGTAACAAGGTTAGAAAATTGAGTATGGATTGAATATACTCAAATGTGACTCCAACCTAGAAGATTGATAAAACACCATTTTTATGGAATGTGATGAATCACATTAAGTTTTAAAATTGAAGATTCTGATTTTGTTAAACTACTTATGAATAGGTTATTAACAAACTTAAGTCAGGAATTATCAATGTGTATTTGTAATATCCCAAAAAGAGAACAATGTAGTTTTGCTCTAACTGCTAAGTATATATAGATAGTCTATATATTACAAAAGGCAAGTGGGAGTTTTTCTATCTTGAAAAATAAAATTACAAGATAGATAATCTTCTAAAACACACTAGTAAATATCATGATGAGGTTAGACATGTAAATGATAGACCTCAAGATGATGGAATTTTCATTCATAGATCTGCAAGGATATCTCAGATATTTGATTTATATGCTGAGAAGAACATGAGTTACAGGATTCTAGTAAACCTGATAATCATTATGATGGATTACCAAATATTGAATTGGGTAAATTACTCATACTATAAATGTTAAAGATGTTGTCCATAAAGATAATCAATTTTGGAAATTTGGTTTATCTTAATAGTTAGGCTAGAGAATGGAAATGAGTATTTTCAAAGAGATGAAAAACCCTAGTGGTTTGAATTTCTATGTAGAAATCATATGGACAATATTGTACACATATTTAATGCATGTCTTATGACGAGATTATTAATCATACTTAAGCAATTAATTATGATTGAATATTCTTTTCTAGACACATTAAATATATAAAGATGATAATTGTCATACGTGTTTTCATTAATATGAAATATGACAATGGAATATCAAAACTCTTTCTTGAGAAATTACTTGAGCGAGGACGGTAAGTAATCGAAAGGTTTTTTGAGTTCATATATATATATAATCTTTGGAAGTGTACGAAGTGCAATAATTCATGAATGGATAAATGCATGCATCTATGAAATTATTCTTCTATTTAATTATTAAATCTTAGTTTTGATTTATAATTGAAATAAGATAAATTTTAAGTATTCCTGAAAGCTAGTGGGAGTATTATGTAAAGGTTTTTAAATCTTATATGTTGTATAAAATATAGGAAGTAACATTCCTTGTAAGCTAAATGTTAAGTCTTAGTTTGGAATAAAACTTCACTTATAAGATTTAAGAATTAAAACATACAACATTGGAATATATGTTTATTATTAATAAACATGTGCAGTAAAATAAATGATTCTAATAAAACATGATATATCATTTGGGAAATGGATAAATATCTTTTGACAAGATAGAACATAAATGAAATCTAAGTTTGACCTGTAGATTCATCATGTACATCATGTATTGTATTCAAATTGTTGCATCATTCTTGAATGATAGATGATTTGACAACATTGATATCTAACTAAAAGTTATTAGATAACTTGTGTAATGAATATTCTAAAAGAATTACATCCTCAGCCTGGAATTGCTCCTAGATTCTATGGATGAACAATATGTCAATTGTTGTGCAAATTGTCATCAGCTTCAAACTTGAAAGTTTGGAAGACATCAAACATTACACAATAAGATATTATAGTTTACGGAGTTTTAATGAGCATATTATTGTTTGTATACAATAATGTTGGTTTAATTGAGATGACACTCAATACTAGTCATGGTAGGATTTCATCATTGTTAATGGCCATATGAACTAGTTGTGCTACTAAGAGCGCGGTTGCATTATACATTAAAAGAATAAGAATACTTTAAACTTTAAAATGTTTGAAAGTTTAAATTGTCATAAATTGGTGATAGAGGATGTCACACACTTTATGAATTATTATGTGGATTATTGAATGCACACATACAAGAACTTCACTAATTGAATTCTTGAAATAAGTATTCTCAAAATTATGATAGATCAAGTTGGTTGATTTATGCCTTGTCAACAAGTATGATTGTCATTACTTGAGGCATAATTCATCAACTGAAATTTTCATGCATTGATCTATTTGGTATTTGGATAAAGGATGTTAAACAATTATTATAATAAATCAAATACTTGGTATGTTTGATTTTATAATATATTGTATCCTATATTTGCATGTTTAATCCGTGAATAAATTTATTTATTCTAAATCGTCCGTTGTCAATTAATGATATGGGAGTATCATTAAACTAAGACAAATATGAGAGATATGGTAGAATGTACTTGAAAGTATATTGATGAGAATGCATACCAATTTCAGATGATATTCAATGAATTGAATATAGGACTTATCCCAACTACATAATTTACTTTATGGATATTGTTGTTAAGTAAATTATGAATAGTTATCCTCAGACTTGAGATACCAGATAAGTGTCATGAATGTAGTGCATTTCTGTGGGGCAACTTAACGCTATACGTAACTGGTAGTCATAAGGGTTGTTTCCTGAAGTGTTGCAAAGTTCATGGGTTATTCTCGTAGTCAAAATAGAATTTGTTCCTTCAAAGTTATTTGGAGTTTAATACTGCTGGGCCCCTCGTAGGGTTGACAAGATGTTTGCATGGCCATGCCCAAAGTTCTCCCCTGAATATGTTCAGAAGATTTGGTAATCTTGCTCAATCACTAATAACGAGAAACATAATGGTTGAATAAAGAATGACTTAATTTCATATCTTTATTTAACATGGTATTAGAAACAAAAGGATAATAATAATGAGAAATCATTAAAAGGTTTTCCAGGAGCCTTGCTCGAGTTGTACTAGAGGCATCGAAGTGTTGCTAGACGCTAACCGATGTGATCACTCTATTAAGATATGTCCAAGTGGGAGCTGTTGGTTTTATGGACAATAAATTAATAGACGTGTGTTAGGATCGAACTCGAGACCACGGGATTGCACACTTTACGTATGAGAATTAAAGTTAATAATTAAATATAAATGTTATATTTATTTATTAATTAAACAAAATAATTATAACGAACGTTATGTAATTAAGTGTAATGGATTAACGGTCGTTAAATGTAATTGGAAAGGACTAGAATGCAAATCAATTTTTGGAAGGTTTCAGAATACCTTGTGGGATACTCCATCCGATCGGCCACAAGGAAACCCAACCCATATCCAACTCAACTTGTTCTCCAAGTTTTGCTAAGTATATATACAAGGCTAGGGGTCTTGTGTTTTGTATCTCTTGTACTCATAACCTAAAACCAAAAGGTGTTTGTGTGTTTTTTGTATTTGAAACCAATCGTACAACCCTTATGGGTGTCGATCATCATCTTTTCTAAAACATAATTATTTTGTTTAATTAAAACTAGCATTACTTTAATTTGTTTTAGTACGTGTGTACAAGAACGTGGTAATAACATACTTTTGTTATTATTCTTGGATTAAATTACAAAACGGTAAGGGGTAATTCTTATAATCCTATAAACCCTAATTAGGGTTCATCCTTATTGCTAGTTTGTGGATTTGATTCTTGTTCGGCTAGAATCAAGAAAGGTACGCATACTTTATTCTTTAGTTAATTAATTATTCATTATATGTTCCTATACGCTTCCGCACTTGCTTTGATGTTTTGTGTTTTATTTTTGAATGTCATGTTATCTAATTCCAACAAAGTTTATGTAATATATTCTTATTTGGCTTTCTTTTGAATTTTATTTTTAGTTTTGTATAATTGGTAATCTTATTTAATTTTTAATAAAAAAAAAAAAAAATAGTTGGTTTGAAACAATAAAGAAAAAAAAATGATATATCTTAAAATAATTGTTTTGACTTGAGCCATGAAAGAGGGGTTTCAGTGTGTAAGTGATAAATGAAGTGAAAAGAGTAAATGGTGAAGTGGCATGACGTGACTTTTTTTGGGTTTTGGCTTAAGCAACTGCAACCGATGCTTTTAGATTATGTGAGTTTATATGCTGCTTATAATGTTTCTTTCGTTATCTATATACTATTTTATAATGCATTTATAACTTCCTATAAAAGAAAATCTTAAAATGTTTAAGACAACACACTTGCTAAAAGTAGAAAATAAAGTCACATATGAAGAATTAAGTGTATTAAATTTGTAAAATAAAGTTACATATGAAGAATTAAGTGTCATAAATTTGTAAAATGAAGTTATATGTGAAGAATTATGTCTTAAATTTGTAAAATGAAGTTGCATTTGAAGAATTAAGTGACTTAAATTTGTAGATGGTGCGTAAATGACTTTGCATTGAGCTTTAAATTGCTTAGAAAATTCACTAAAAGTTTCTCAAATGTCACCTTCATGATTTCCTAAAATATAAAAGGTATTGCCTCAATTGCATAAGACCAATATATATGCCAGAAAATTTAATTATCCAATGCTTATACACTTTATAAATACTTATTTTGTTAAAACCTACATGTATATTAAACACGGTTTTGTACGGGTAACCACCGATATTTGAAAATCAAAATCAAAATCAAATCGTGATAAGTGAGTTTTCCGCTTTCGGGTTTTTTCAATTTCTGTTTTTTGGTATCGTCTTTTACGGTTTCAGATTGGGTTGACTTAGTTTGTCAGTTTTCAAATACTTTTTGAACACCCCTATCGATCAACCTTAACTTTATATAGATCAAATAGTCCTTTGAACAAGAAAAAAATATTGCTCGCTAAAATATTTATTATCACAATTGTGTAATGAAAAACATTGTAATTAGCTAAGAGTTAAAATACGTTACATGAAATTCTTTTAATCTGTAAAGTTACTATCAAAAAACATATTAAATCTAAAAATCATAGTTCATCAGAAATTTTATTTCTGAGTACCCGCCGTCGCAATACGCGAATACTCTGCTTGTACTATTAACGTATGTAAGGAAAAATTTTGTACTTGCACAAATAGATAAATTGTTTAAAACTATTTAGCAACATCAATAAAGCTAATTGTAGTAATGAGTGATGCTATCATTTTAATTTAATTAAGCTTTAATCAACTTACTTACCACAAGTTAAGGAACTTTAATTGTCGCTTTCTATTATTTAACATTTATAATTTCAAGAGGTGTGTTTTATTTATTTATTTTATTATTTTATTATTATTATTATTGTTTTTTGTCTTTAGCTATTTTATTTTAAGTCTTTAGCTACTTACTGTGTTGTTTTAAATCTAACAAACAAAATCAAACACGTACCTGATTATGAAAATAAGCTTTTAAAAAAATAGGCATGTGGTGCTGTGAAACTAATATGAAGAGAACAATAAAAAACAACAACAAAGATTGAAATATGAAAAAATTGTATTATTAATCTCACAATGAAAGTATGTATGTATATATAATTACAAAATGGAGTATTCTATAAGATAAATATTCTAATTAAGATAACTACTAATAATATACATTTCATATTTATCCAATAAGCTTGGGGCCCAAACTTGGGAAAATCGTCGCGGTGAGTTCAAAAGTTGGGTTTTTGAGGTCGATTGCGTCCGTTGACCCGTAATGCTCAGGTCAACGCCCGTTTTGCGTTATATTTTCAAGGACATAATAGTCCAACCACATTTTAACTTTAATCTAACCCAACCGAACCCCGACACTCAACCTGAGGGACCAACTGTGAAATAATATAATTTTAACTATGCAACTTGATCGTATCTTCTCTGATACGCCTATTATTGTTTGTGCGGGAAGCAATAAACCCACCCAACCATTAAGACTTGAGTAAGACCCGATCATCTATCACCAACATTGTCACATACAACCTCTACTGAACACAACCCTCAACAAGCTACCAATATTTGTCCTAAAAAAACAAAAAAAACTCTAACAATGGTAGAAAATGAACTTAGTATGATAGCAGTCACGGATGAGATGGTAGAGTATGTGAAGGCCAAATATGGGGATACCTGGTTACAAAAAGATGAAATGTCGGATGAGAAGTTTGAAGATTTATGCAGACTTGCGAAAGAAGCCGAAGTGATGAAATGTTAGTTCGTTGTTCTGTATTTGTGTGATTGACATATTAAGCTTAGTAGTCAATTGTGTCCCGAAATAAGCCTATTTTATTTGCAAGAAATCCAAGCAATGGCATATTCTGGAAAAAAGGGATTATAACAAACTAAAAGTATCTGACGATATGATTGACTATGTCGTGGCTACTTATGGGAAAAGTGGGATATAGAAGATGAAATTGCTGATGTGATACTTGAAGACTAGGTGCAAGAGACTGCACAAAATCAGGGGAACTCAATCACATGAACCAAATAAACATATAACTTTAGTGTTTCTTTTATGACTTAGGGTATTGTCCCTTAAATAGCAAAGGCAAAGATGACCATACAAATTCAGGGACCAAATGTGAAATAATTTGATCATAAAGAGTAAAGTTATTAAATGGCGGGAAATATAGTATAAAACGGCAAGATTGGCAAGGTTGGGGACCAACTATGAAATTATGAAAACTTCCCCAATACACTTAACGTTTTTTTTTGTGCGGCCCACTAAACCCTCAAAAGATCAAAATACCCGATTCAGACAAAACCAACGTCATTCCATATTGTGAGTAAAACACACACCAACTCATAGCACAACTCATTCGCAAAATGGAAAAGAGCATATTTGTGACAACTTTTAAGGATATACAACCAAAAAAAGAAGGAGAAGTGTTGTTCCGGATTCACACAAACGGGATATTTGAATATACCTCACTCAGGTATGAAGGAGGATCCCTTATTAATGTTAGTGCTTTTAGTTGTGATAGGGATATCTTTAGTTCAACCCTTGATAATCTATTATCAGAGATTAAGGAACCAAAATGGGTGCTGTTTTTCTGTGATCCAAAAAATCCCAAGAAAATGGTTTGCAATTGATCAATAGGGATGATGATGTTCTTAAGTTGTATGATTTGGTTGAAATACATGAGTCAGTTGATATCGTTGTTGCTTATAAGCCCCAAATGTTAGCACAATTTTACTTGAAAAACATTGGTTTAGATGTTGTGGGTTGGGTAGAGGAAGATGCCAACTTTCGAAGATTTCATGGGTTGTTTGGCATTAGAGGATTCTGGTTCTTGGTTCAAAAACCTTTCATTAGTATGTTTAGCTTATGTATGTTTTGGTTTATTGAGCTCATGTATTAAAGTAATGGATATATATGTATATTATGATATACTGTAACTCTTTTGTTTAATTTTTTAATTTCCTCCAGCATGGCTAGGTGCAAGAGACTGCACAAAGTCAGGGGAACTCAAATAATGAAACAAATGATGAAAATTCCTCTCAAATGGACATGGCTACTAATGAAAACTCTGGTAATCAGAATGAATTAAGGGGTATGTGTCTTTCCAACACTTGAATCTTGCTAATTTACTATGTTTCTTCTATATTTTTGTTGTCAAAATCTTTAGATTCTTCTTTATCCAACCTTGGATACAATTTTAGGTTCGAACATCAACCGATTATTAAAAATTGGAGGATTTCATTTAGAGATTATCTCGCCCATTGAATAATGACAAAACTTAAATGATGTTAACAGAACTTGATAGTATAGGTTAGTACATGTAATAAGAGAAGTTGATGCATTTGTCGACTTAATATCCCCTATAACAGTAAGCAAAAGTGCATTTTGCTGAATTATATATACATGTCAATAAATAACTGAAGCTTATGTCAACTAACCATTTGTAAAGTTAAGGGTTATAACTTATAGGTTGTTAATTAAGGGTTGTAAATTATAGGTTGTTTAAGACATCAATACACCAGATCGCATTCCATTATTAGTTCAGAAAGAACCACTCCCAAGCTATAAACATCACTTTTATCTGTTAGTTAACCTATTTGAAAATATTATGGATCCATGTATCCAAAGATTCCTTGAACTAGTTTAGAGACTTGATCATTATTAGACGATATAACGGCCCAAGCTGAATGTGGTCTTAGGCCATGGTGAGGCGAACTGTACAACATATCTTGATTCTCTCATAGATGGTGTTGGAAGTCATCAACTGTGATAAGTGGTATCACTTATGCATGCTTCTCATTGTATCAGTTGGAATTCATTGATAGTGCTAACTCAACTAATGATCTACCTGAAGAATTAGGATTCCATATAGTGCATGATGATGACCTTAAAAACCTTAACCTTTTGGGTTACTCCGACCTTGTTCAATTGAACCTAAGTTGCACCAACTTAAAAGGCTTGAACCTGAACTTATGTACATAATTAGAAACATGTGAAATCAGTAAATTTCCTAAGCTTGAAAGTGTGAATGTTGTTGATTGCCTGGTTGCTAAGATATACTAGTTGAAAACGTTCAAACTCAACTCACTCAACTAGCAATGAAAACAGTGGTTAATCCATAAAATCGTACAAGAACCACACTTTTAGTCTACCTAAGTAATAGGTGACAATCACTTCAAAATTCAGGTCAATGATCAAACTTAATTCAACTTGAGGTGTACACCATTAGGTATGTTCCATCTAATTTTCTGAAAGGCAACATTGTAACATTGTCCTAATAAACATACAAGTCATAAAACAATCAACTAAAAATAACTCAATCTAGGTATTACTTCAATGGTTGTGAAAATTATTCCTGTGTGACTTAGAACAACAAACTTGTATCAGCTCTATATAAGAGGATATCATGGCTGCAAATACATAAAGCAAATTTGCTGCATCAAAAGTCCAATACTACAGTTCATATTATTTCCATTGTTTTATTTTAACAAATCTACAACATCTGTTGTGGTTTGCTTGTTAAGAAATAGATCACGTGAAATACTTTAATGTGAAAAGAAAGTCATCTTAATAGTGAAGCATTGTTCTTACTTGCACTATTGTTAGATTACATAGTTCATATCAGTGAAATAATTATTGTTATAGGCTACTAAAAATAATGGGGTGCAATCAATACGAGGGAAACTATACCAAATAAGCCGCACCCGTAAGGATGGTAGTATTGTTAATGACAAAGCTGCTCAAGTTGTGGTAATGTGATTTCTCAATACTTAAAATACCACACTATTATTCACATTTTCTAATGGTGGAACATGTTATTTCTATGCAGGCATCAATACAAGTTGTTGCAAATGACTCAACTAGTACCCAATGTATTCAAGAAGATGATCGGACAAATGATGACTTATCCAAAGTTAAGAGTCCAGAGAAAAGAGGATATGTTCGATGCGTAGGAAAGATGCTTTCTCTTAGGAATAATGGTGCCTCATCATCTACAAGGTCACAAACCGTTGAACAGCGATTGGCTCAAACAGAAGATGTTTTATACACCATTGTAAACCTTTTGAAGGAACCGATAGCAAATTCTAACATTTCCGATGTCCTTAGGAGTATGAATATAGAGGTATATATTTTCATTCATAGTTTTTATTCTTATTGTACTTCTCTATAGTAATTTTAATTTCCCAATCTTTATAGATTGTTGATAACTTTTATCTAAGTGAAAACAACTCCACTAAGAAATCAAGAATCATCAAATCATGGATCTTCTGTTGCAGATCAAAACATTGGTAAAATACTAACATTTTTGTTTAAATATGGCTAAGTAACATTAGTTCATTGTTAAGATTTTATTTCTTTTTACTCAGGTCCTCCAACAAATCTTTCTTGAGTATACTTTTCACAGGTACACTTCCTATTCACTCATTGAATGTTCTTTACTTTTTGACACCTTTCTTGATTCAAATTAGAAAGTTTCATATATTCTGGTTATATCAAAAAACAACGGAAATCTTGTTCATGGAGATATTTTGTTGCCTTCATCTTGAATGTTAGTTTTTACAATTTGTTTTTGTTGGCTTACAGATTCTTGGGGTGTCAAGGGTCAAGAGTTGTCACAATGCTTGCTACCTTTGATGAAGTTACAATAAAGTTGATAGTTTTTAGGTTTCTTTTATGATATTTAGTTGGAGATTTACACTTAGTTTGCTTTTGTCGTTAGATGTTCAAGAATATTGTTTGCTTTTTATTTTTTCTTTGGATATTTATATTTTAATAATACTAGCCGGGTACCCGCGCGTTGCGGCGGCGGGTACCCGTGTTATATTTTCTGGCGATACCAAGGTTTTTTTGATGGATTGCTTTTATAGAAGAAAAATGAATGTTCAACAAAAGTTGTAATCAAAAAATTTGTTGAGCGGTTCGATGTTTTTTATGATGCTAACTTTACGCATGGCGATAACTTTAGGGAACAACTTTACCGCACAATATTTGATAAAAAATATGAGAGAATCCGTGCATCACAATGCAATGACGATATGAAAACGGTGGTCACCACTATTGCTAGTTGTTTTGGCGAAATAATTATAGTTCTTTTTATATAGTCACTACAGTATAAGGCTATGCTGAAACACTATCAATCATTTTGGAATCTCAATATGAATTCTCAGTCTTTTGTAATTCCCTAAGGTCAACTTGCCTATGTAAAAACATTGAAACAATGAAAGAATTTAAGTTTATGGCAAAGTCTTTTTCACTTATAGACTCAACACCTCGATCCGGATCAACCAAATTGTAAAGATACTCAAAATTTGAATCTCTTTTTATATTAAAATTGTCACTTATATCCGGATGTGGCTCAAACCATTTCTCCAACATTCCATAAACATGAGAAACTATAATCTTCCAGCGGACAGGGTACTACTCATATAGCTTCTAGTATTCTAATACTAAGCTCTCACGATCTAGGCTTCCTCTCACAAAGCTTCAAGTATTCTAATACTAAGCTCTCACGATCCAGGTTTCCGTCCTCAAACCCATCATCACCGTCTAACACCCGTTCACCACCTCTGAATCCAGCAAATAGTGCTGAATTATCAAAGAGAGATTGTGCTGACATTACTCCTTCAACACCTAAGTTTTAAGTACCATTTATTCGGTAAATGGGACTCTTTGGGACATTCATAAAAAATTATGAGAAAGTCAAATAGGTTGAAGTAGTCGGTTTGAAAGTCATCCAACATGCATAAAACGTTTTAGGCCAATTGATTATCTATTTAACAAAGTAAAATGGGTTGAACTACTGAGGTTCCTGTAACATTATATTTTATATACTCGTCTATAAACTTCAAGAAAAGGAAGAAAAAAGTGTTTATCTTTTGGCACAACCCCGACGTATACTAATAAATTACCAATTTTGTCATGAACCCGTTTACACATAACAAAACCCACCCAATTTGGAATATCTACCTGTAGTTGTTAATTAAGCAGCTTTGAACATCGTCCATGTGACGGTTATTCCCGTTTGCAAGAAATAAATAAATAAGTAGCATAAGGCTATACTAAATCACACAAATTGATCAAAAGTATATCAAACAAAACCAACATACACAAAACCACAACAAAGACACAAAAACTCATCAGATCTAATCATATATCGGAACTACAAAGCACATCAAAAACCACAGACACACCAAAAAGCACCAAAAATATATAAGATCTTAATGAATGTTGAACCAGAAAATACACCAAACCTCATAACTAAAAGTTCCAAATTGTTAAATCCGGAAATATCCAGTTAGATCTAAACAGATACGGTCAAAATACCACACATAAAATTCAAAACGCCACCAAACCAAAAAACTGCACGGATACCGCTAAAACACTACCGAACAGACTAAACATCAACGAATGCACCAAAACTCAAACACCACTGGTTTCATCAAGAACTGGTGGTGTTGGTGGCGTAAGTAGTTGATGGTGGCGGCTGTATCACTGGCGGTAGCAGAACGGCAGAACCTAGTGGTGGCGACGTCCAAATCAGTTGGTGGTGGGGTTTGATTTTTTGAAATAGACATAGAAAAGAAGAGGATGGGAGTAGATAGTGACTCTGTGTCTTCCTTTTTCTAGAGAAAAAAATAAAGAATTCGGGTAGGATTCTGTAAGAAAACTGGATGGCTGGAGGGAGTAAATACAAAGAGAAAAGCAGTTTCAAATGGTGGTGTAAATGGCCTGTTACTTACAATGGGCTATAAATGGACTTTAAATTCCAGGGCTATTATCTGTTACATTTGAACACTATATAAATGGACTTTAAAAGTGTATTTAATTTCCAAGCACTGTTACTCTACATTTGAAATTGTAAAGAGATGAATCTTAATAGCAAAAGTAATTTGTAAGCCTTCCATTAATGGTAAGATGTTGAATCTGAATTTTTAAACCTTCTATTAATAGCAAGTCCCAAATGTATTATAAAGTAGTATAGATAAAAACCTTGTTAAATGGCAGTTCCATTCTTGTTATAATATGAATTGTTAGTTTCTTTCTTTATAAAATTTAATAATTGAGAAACACTAATACATTGTGCCAGAATTGGCAAAAACCAATATTGTAACAAATCTTAGTGGCAAATTTTATGTCACTAAAGCAAGCTTAATTTGTGATCATAGTAATGACACAATGTAAATGTCACAATATCCTAAACGTTTTGTGTGATAGATAATTATGTGTCATTAA
Source organism: Chrysanthemum seticuspe (assembly GCA_019973895.1). NCBI lineage: Eukaryota > Viridiplantae > Streptophyta > Magnoliopsida > Asterales > Asteraceae > Chrysanthemum > Chrysanthemum seticuspe. The sequence continues at coordinate 105,548,473 of BPTQ01000008.1, read as the reverse complement.
AGCTATAATGGTCAATAGCAACAAAACGTAGAAGTGCCACTAAAACCCATAAGGTATGCAGCAACACAAGTATAAAGTGCCACTAAAACCATTTAGTGGCAACGATATTAGTGACACTTTTTTTCTGCCACCGATTCCCCATTGGGTCTGTAGTGACACTTATTTCGTTTTTAGTGACACTTTTTGTGTGCCACTAAATGGCCTTCTTTTTGTAGTGTCAGTGGAAAAAAGGACTTTAGTGTTTTTGAATTTGAATTTGGGGATAATTGTGGTCAAAATACACTCGTACTTATAAATGCATTCCTACACTTTACGCTAACTTGACCAAGGACCAAACATCTAACAACAATGAATATAATCAAGACAAGCAAAAAAACCAAAAACAAAGACAGAATAATATACACAGATCTTCATTCATTCCATAAAATATTACTATACATGATGATAGATGATTTAGCAAAATACAATTTCAAAAGCCCCAAAAGACAACAAACATTAAACACTTCATGTACTTCCATTACTGCTTAACAACAAAATCAGGTTGTCCTAAGAACATCAAGGAAGTTATTCATGTCCAACACATGAGCATGGGTTTCAGAAATCAACTTCTTAATCTCCAAAACCTTGAGCACATTTTTCCTTTGAACCTTGTGAAGATCCTGTAGAACCTTGTACGTCATAGCCGATGGACGATATTCTTCAAGTTCAGTTACGAACTATTGTGTTTCTTTTATAACATAAACCAAATAAACATATAACTTTAGGAGCCCCTTGGCAAGCTGTATATCCTTGTCTTTCTCCTTTTGATAGTAAACAGTAATGGAATCAAACACGGAGTAAAAATCTACAGCGGCAGCAAGTTTCTATTGATATGGGAAATTGGACATTTTTTGTTGTGTTTTTAGGGCTGGGAACTTTGTTATATGTATTTTGGGTATGCAAATGATTTAGGGTATTGTCCCTTAAATAGCAAAGGCAAAGATGGCCATACAAATTAAGGGACCAAATGTGAAATAGTTTGATCATAAAGAGTAAAGTTATTAAATGGCGAGAAATTGAAGTATAAAACGGCAAGATTGGCAAGGTTGGGGACCAACTATGAAATTATGAAAACTTCCCCAATACGCTTAACCTTTTTTTTGCGCGGCCCACTAAACCCTCGAAAGATCAAAATACCCGATTCAGACAAATCCAGCGTCATTCCACATTGTGAGTAAAACACACACCAACTCATAGAACAACTCATTCGCAAAATGGAAAGGAGCATATTTGTGACAACTTTAAAGAATATACAACCAGAAAAAGAAGGAGAAGTGTTGTTCCGGATTCACACAAACGGGATATTTGAATATACCTCACTCAGGTATGAAGGAGGATCCCTTATTAACGTTAGCACTCTTAGCTGTGATAGGGATATCTTTAGTTCAACCCTTGATAATCTATTATCAGAGATTAAGGAACCAAAATGGGTGCTGTTTTTCTATGATCCAAAAAATCCCTAGAAAATGGTTTGCAATTGATCAATAGGGATGATGATGTTCTTAAGTTGTATGGCTGAAATACATGAGTAAGTTGATATTGTTGTTGCTTATAAGCCCCAAATGTTAGCACAATTTTACTTGAAAAACATCGGTTTAGGTGTTGCTTCCCTTGGAATGATGAGGAATGAACTACTATGAACAGTAATTTAAGGTTTATGTTCGTATGTGGGAGAGTAAAGTTGAAAGTAAAACTTCACAGTGATCATCAAGCACTTATTCTGTCTTCTGATGTGTCGGTTCCCACGGATCCTTTGAAAGAGGGATCCGGCTAGTTCAATCACGGGGATCCGGCAGATCAGTAGTAAACAGTTGTGAACTTTGATAATTTTGACACGGGAGTTTTAATTCTTGATTAATGTTGAAGGTTTTTCTCTATAACTTAAGGTTTGTTTATGGTTCGAGGTTTTGACGAGTTTTCGTGTTTTACTAGTCTTTTTTGAAGAGGTTCCCTTTTTACGAATGAATCATAAATGTGGAAAACTAGAAGGGGGGGGGGGTTGAATAGTTTTACCAATAAAAACTTCGTTTTAAAACATTTAGATCGACTTATGTCAATCTATTTAGATGTGTATGTTGGACGTTGATAGATAGATATATAAAAGTGTAATGAAAGATAAAGAGTAAGAAGCACATAACCACGACACGAGTATTTATAGTGGTTCGGCTACAAGGACACCTTCCTTGCCCTACTCCACTCCCCGAGTCACCTACTCGAGAGTTAGTAATCACTACACGACACCAACTTCTTATGGCGGAGAAGCCTTCACAACGTCGCCTACTCTTTTTCCGGTACTAGGCTAGCCACCGGGTTCTTTCACACCAAGGTGAACCACACCTACTACAACGTCGCCTACCCTTTATCCGGTACTAGGCTAAGTACCGAGTTCCATTACAATGGAGGAACTACTACCCAACACTACACGACACCTAACCCCAAAAGAGACCTACTCCTTATTACAACACCATCAAGGATATCAACATCCTTGAAAATAAACAATCACTATATGTATAACGATATACCTCATCGATTATACGACCTAGGCATTCTTCACTAATGCCACTTGATTTGTTTTCTAGGCATCCTTCACCAATGCCCTTGACACAACGCTTGACACCTTTCACTAATGCCTTCGTCTTGATACATTTAGCATTCTTCACTAATGCTTTTGACACGGACGTTTAAGCACCTTTCACTAGCGCTTTCGTCTTGACTCTTTCGGCATCCTTCACTAATGCCTTCAACACAACACATCTACGGGGGAAGAAATAACTATCAACAAGAGAACCTCATTAGTCTTGATGATGACGAAGTATGACAACTCATGGACTTGAGCTTGCTCGACTTCAAGAAGTGGTGATCTCGCCTTTAAGAGGAACCTAGAGAATCACACGAAAACAAAAGACAAACTACATAGAAAGATCCTTTAGGATCAGTGGTTAGAGAGTTACAATACTTGGGGAAAGTATGTATGAGAGTGGTGAGCCAAAAGGAAGAAATGGCTCACTATTTATAGAGGAGAAATGCTTACTGTTCCCCGGATCCCACGGATCCCTCCCACAAGGGATCCGTCTAGCGTAAAGCTAGGGATCCGTGGGACGCTCCTCTTTACCCATGGGTATTTTGGTTATGGGTCATGGGTTATGGGTTGATCCATGGTTCTCTTATTAGATACAATGTATCTTATGAGTGCAATGCACATAGTCAAATGGGTATGGGTCAATACCATGGGTTATGGATATTTTTCATGGGTTGTAGTTTTTACCCATATTATAATACATACTAGTTATGTATATATATTTTGCCTAATATGTAAACACTAGTTGTTGTACATATGTATCATAAAATCACTTATACTTGTTTTAGTGTTTTATGTGAAAACGTAAGTATGTTAGAAAACTATTGGCTCAAACTATTTATGTATTTTATTTGTTTCGTTAAAATGATTTTACGTTTGTTATCGACAAAACATTAGAAGATCGTAAAATATAAATAAACGTTTTTACGGCTTATTTGTATTAACAATAAATTGGGAAGTTTAAGAATCATGACAAAATAATATTTTATCATGACATGGAAAGTTTCACATGGACACTATTGACATAGATTACTAATGTAATGCCAATATCCTTATGTGAGAAATGACGATCAAAGCTTTTGATTAGCCAAGTTATCATTACGAGGTATAATGACTAGTTTGTAGTTTTGTCTATAAAGATCAACCAACAATGCTATTCTTGATGATGTGTTTAATATAAATAACAACCTTTTAGAGAATTGTGATATTGGAGTATACGTATTAAGTCTACGATTCTTTACGTACTATAAGTAATGATATTACTAATAAAACTAGGAAGCACACATTAATAATTTATCTATAAGTAATTTATAGATGAACATATCTTTGCTATATATTCTTTTTATGATTTTTGAAAATCATAGACGCGAGATTCTTCATGAGCTTTTAAAATACCCAAATCTAGCATGAAGAATTCTTAAAAGAAAATGTTATAATGATTTATCACTATCCAACATTTAAAATATAATGGTTTCTAAAAAACATGGCTTTTTGTTTTAAGAAATTTCCTTCTTTGTAGTTTTCAAACATACACGGATCATATCAAGTTTTTAAAGTACAATATACTCTAAGAAACTTGGTAACGAAGCTCTGGTAACAATTGTGGAAAACTAGAAGGGGGGTTGAATAGTTTTGCTGATTAAAACTTCGTTTTAAACTATTTAGATTGACTTATGTAAATCTATTTAATGTGTGTGTTGGATGATGATAGATAAGCATATAAACAAGTAATGAAAAGATAAAGAGTAAGGAACACAAAACCACGACACGAGTATTTATAGTGGTTCAGCTACAAGGACACCTTCCTTGCCCTACTCCACTCCCCGAGTTCCCCACTCGAGAGTTCGTAAGCACTACACAACACAAGCTCCTTAATGTGGCAGAGAAGCCTTCACAACGTCGCCTACTCTTTATCTGGTACTAGGCTAGACACCGAGTTCTTCCACGAGGTAGAACCACACCTATCACAACGTCGCCTACACTTTATCTGGTACAAGGCTAGATACCGAGTTCTATTACAAAGGATGAACTACTACCCAACACAACACAACTAACCCAAAAGAGACATACTCCTTATTAAAACATCATAAGGATATCAATATCCTTTAACCTAAACTATCTATCTTGTACATCGATGCACCATATCGAATGTACACCCTTGGCACCTTTCACTAATGCCTTTGACACGACCCTTCGGCACCTTTCACTAATGCCTTCGACACGACCCTTCGGCACCTTTTACTAATGCCTTCTACACGACCCTTCGGCACCTTTCACTAATGCCTTCAACACGACACTTCTATGGAGAGAGAAAATAACTATCAACAAAAGACACTTCAGTGGTCTTGATGATGACGAAGCTTAGCAACTCATGACCTTGAGCTTGCACGTCTTCAAGAGGTGGTGATCTCGCCTTTAATAGGAACCTAGAGAAACACACAAACACAAAACTACATAGAAAGATCATTTGAATCTGAGGTTAGAGATGTTACAATACTAAGAGAGAGTATGTGTAAAAGGGGTGAGTATCAAGTGAGAAATGGATCACTATTTATAGGTAAATTTCTCTATTGTTCCACGGTTCCCACAAATCCCTCCCCAGAGGGATCCGGCTAGTGCAATTCAAGGGATCCGACAGCTGGTTCAGCTTAAGTCTGGATTTTGGGTTGCAAACCGGGTTATGGGTTATGAACCATGGGTTATGGGTAATGAATTATGGATACCCAACACGATGCAATGTATCTAGACATTGGGTCATGGGTCTTGGGTCATGGATCATGGATAATACCCAACATGACTTCATGCATGATGTCATGCAATGGGTCATGGGTTATGGATCAAGCTCCATGGGTATGGGTCATGGACTTTGGGTTTTACCAAACAATATTCAATGTATCTAGTCAATGGGTTAAGGACTTAGATTTTTACACATTACATTACCCATTACAATATAAATATGCATATTTCCATATTATGTAAACACTAGTTGTTATACATATGCAATTCTATAAGATGTAAACAATATTACTTGTTTAGTGTTTTATATGAAAATGTAAGTGTGTTAGTAAACTATTGGCTCAAACCATTTACGTATTTTATTTGTTTCATTAAAATGATTTTACGTTTTTTATCTACAAAACATTAAAAGATCGTAAAATATAAATAAACGTTTTTATGGCTTATTTGTATCAACAGTATTCTCTCCACGAGACATGACAAATTCTAGACATCAACAAAAACAAAGTAGAAAAGGTTTTCCTTGATACAAGCAAATGGACTACAACTAACCTACATTCACCATTTTTATCTCCTAGTATAAATAAATGAACTCGCTCATTTTTATATGGCCTGAATAAACTCGCCAAAAAAGGGAGATGAAAATAGAGAGGTTTTTGCTTTTTGGTTACAAACTCAGCCAAAAGGTTGCAACTTGCATTTCACAATGATTACAAACCAGGTCGGCCCTATTCTGGAAGTGTATGGGTTGTGGGAAATTACTATTAGCCTGATAATATATGTTATCAGCCTGAAAATCTATGTTATTAGTCGAACATCATATCATTAACTCATAATATAGTATTAGACTGTGGGGACTTGATAGCATATGAATATTAGTGGCCCAAGTCCACTAATTACATGCTAAAATCAAGCCCATTATCAATACTTGGCATGCTTGTATACATTCCCAGGCCGCATACGGCATAGGAAAACTTCTCAGGTCACATCATATACACACATGACAACTGTCTCTCAACTGTCACCTAACTGTTAGGATATGGTGTCTAACATGTGACAGTAGGAGATACATGACCAAGAATATGGGACGGACACGATCAGGTACAAACCAAGGAAAGAATGCCACCTGTCATTTTTGTCTTCCCATTAGATGATCAACATATGGTATGTCCACAACCGTTGATTATCCACATGTTGTTAATCCTAAAACCCTAGATACCTCTCTATAAATAAAGTATCTTGCACAAGAAAAGAGATCATTCTTTTTACATTTTCATGCAATTATTCACACAGCGAGTACACACTCACTTAGTTTGTTTGAGTGTTACCCTAGCATATGATTCTTAATAAAATCTCAGGATCCTTACCGTTCTACACGGGAAAACACAACCAACAAAAAACCCATCACAATCACTGATAAGGATTTAAAAGGTACACTTTTGAGGGGTCATTTAAGCCCTTAATCAACCACTTTTATATCCGTTACTGCTTAATTTCGTTCCTTTTCACTTTTTAGGTCTCTTGAAGGCAAAATACTGGAATGACACTTATTTGGACGAAAAGGCGTGAATATGTGAAGAAAATGGCTAAAGTCAAGATCAAGACACTGAAGCTGCTGGAAGTGAACCCGACGACGTCACAAATAAAGGGCGACGCCGTCCCTCTAATTGCGACGGCTCAGGAGTGAAATTGCTATTTTGTACCTGACGGCGTCAGGCTTTAAAGAGTAGGGCGTCACAAATCAGACGGCCTAGATCCAGATTCAGACGGCGTCAGAAGATGAAGCTGATGGCGTCACAAAACCTCAACGTGACGCCGTCACAAAGTTGACTTGGCCAAGACGAAACCCTAATGGCGGCGATCCGACGGCGTCACAATTAAAGAGTGACGCCGTCGCAGTTGTAACTCTATATATAGAATTCGAATTTTCATACTTTTAGGGAGGTAGAATTGTGGAGTAAAACCTTAAAACGATTTTGGTTTGTCTTGGGCAGTATCTTAGGGTTCTCATACCCTATTGTACATCAAGATAAGTAATCTACTTCATTGATTTCATTATGTCTTCGATCGTATGTGTGTATGCTTACATGTTTACCATGTCCGGCTAATTTACTTGTGTGTTTGCTTAGATTTATGAAACCTAGTTATTGAATATTGATTGGTTGTCTCTTATCTTAATTGTAATTGGCTTAGGATTGCAATAGGCCATCGTTGTGTTTTTAATGCTTGAGTAATTTTTGAGAACATTAGTTTATAATCGCCTAGAGTTATTGTAGGCTAAAAATCCAAAGATAACCTTAGAGTTAGTTTATGAATCCTAGAGATTTTGTAGGCAATAACCTTAAGATATCCTCAAAGAGTTAGGGAAAAAAGCATACCCTACGACCTTAGAAGGCACAAAGCGTTAAGAATAAGGACGTGACAATTCAACCATCAATAAAAGATAACTAGGGAGTAATAGTATCTAGGTAGACACATTTTTAATCATCATTCGAGCACACATCAATTAGACATAGACTACCCCTTAGCTTAGTAAATTAGATAATTAGAATAGTAGAGTAATTGGTAGAAGTACCACCCCCCAAATCCAATACCCCGAGATGCGTACCTTTCAATTTTCTAAAAAATATAAAAAAGATAAAAAATAATCTTCTTCAACCCCAACCTTAGCGTAGTAATTTCTCACTAGCATTCCTATTCCCCTAGAGAACGATATCAATCCCGAGGCTTACCCTAATACTATACTACAACGATTAGGTTCACTGCCTAGGTGGTTGAAAAACTTGCTCGAAGAAAAGGAAGTTTCCTTTGACCCCGAAAGCGCGTTGTACGCGTATCAAGTTGTTGGCGCTGCTGCCGGGGAATATAATAGCTAGTTAGATTTCTACCTCGTTTAGGTTCCCTTACTTGATTCCTATCAAGTAAGCTTTTTTCTCATTTTTAGCTTCCTCGTAGTCTATCCCTCTTCTTCGTGACATTTGTTCGTAATCCTATCACTTTTCATCATGGAAGGTGATAACCCATCAAACAATAACCCACCACCAAATAAACCACTTTCACTCAAACCACAACCCACTGACCAATACAATCGCCGCAACCGATATGTGAGTAGGAACAACGATCTTCAAGACTTATAAAGGGTATTTGACAGCACAATTAGGGATGCTATTGAAAAAGTGGTTAGCGCTTCAGTTGTTGGCTCTATGATTAGCAGTAATTCGGATAATGGTTTAGTGAATAAAAATGTGAATGAGGAGGATAGTGCTTACTTCAATCTTTACACCACTAAGGAAGAGGTTGCCTACCACCAATACATAGTCGACAATCCTCGATCACCCATCATTAGGATATGCCCAAAGATCAGGAGAGGAAATCCTTGGAACATCAAAATCCCTTGTATGATTGGATATAGGAATGTCGAGCATGCCTACATAGATACGGAATCTCCCATTAATGTGATGTCATCAGCTGTTTACAATGACATTATGAATGAGCGACTTAAGATTAGGAGAGACCCTAAGTATCCGGGGTGGGGTTTGCAATTTTGTGGGAAGAGTCAAGGATGTACACGGCTTTATAGGAAATTTCACCTACTTAGTTGATTTTGTGGTCCTAGAAGACATAGGATGTGTCATTGACTATAGCTTGTCCCAAGTTGTGCTAGGAAAACCGTTTGTTGAAAAATCTAAAATGAGCTATAACAAATCCGAAGGAACGGTTAGGTTTATGGAAGGGAACGATGAGATCACTTATAGGATGCCTTGGAAAATGAATGGATATGGCCCTTTATCCCTTTATGAGCGAGACAACATTAGAGCTTTTGAGGAAAAGAGCGAAGACGATGTTGAAAAAGGTTTGAGCTTCATGTGGGAGAAAAGGAGACTTTACTATAAGGATTGCTTGACCCTCGGGCCTAGGTATAGAGTAGATGAGAATTTTGTCAATATGATAGAGTTTTCATTGAGGATGAAAAACGAGACCACGTAGGGGCACTACTTCGAGTCTAGCTACAAGACTCATAAATAAAGAAAAGCGCTTCGTGGGAGGCAACCCATGCTTAATTGTTTGCTTGTTTGTGTGTCATATATCTTTTCATTGATTGTTTATTCTCATGTTTGAATTTGTGAAAATGCTTTATTTTGTCTTTAACCTCGTCTTAATTACATATAAAGGTATTTTACAAAATTGTAGGGAAGATTACACACGTTTTTAAAAGAACGTGAACATGAGAATTACAATTATTGAAAAAGATATATAGGTGTGTTTGTTAGAGTCAAATGCTTGTATCGAGTCATAGTGGATGTTTTGCAGGACTTTTTCCAGATTCTAAAGATGCAATTTTTTCAGAATTTTTCCAGAAAAACGCAGCAGACCAGTTTCTGTCGGGATAACCTGACGGCGTCAAGAGGAGCAGAAACAAATTATCTTACCTTCTCTCGTTTTCTGTGCTACTTACAAATTTTTGGAATTTCTCAGGTCTTAATTTTCCAGAAAATCTGCAAACATCCATTCCACAAGCATTATATCCTGGTTTAGTAGAGTCATATATAGTTTTACCGCCGATTTTATGCGAAGGTTTCGTCTATTTTCTTAAAGTGTGCAGGTTTTATTTATCAAGAAGAAGATACATAAAATTGGATGGAGCTTTTCACGCATACATTCTTCTTGGAGAAGAATTTAACCACTACTTCACACGGATCCTACCGAGCTAATCAGGGGAGTATTAGTTTCTTTCGCTTTTAATTACCTTCCATTATCATAACTTTGATACTTTCGGGGAACATTGGGGACAATGTTCAGTTTAAGTGTAGGGAGGGAAAATAAAAAGGGAACTTTGAAACTATGCTTATCCTTGATTATTTGTCTTGTCCAATTTCATTTGTGTAATAAACCATGAGAAATATCGGTTAGGGTAATTTTGGCACCAAATTTAAAATTTTTCATGACATGTAGGAGTGGGCCATTAGTCTTAATAAAGCGTCTCATGGATAGGAAGTTATATGACTAGCACAAAACCCTTTACCACTCAAATTCCACCCAAAAAATGTGAGGTTCGCCCGTAGATTTGTATGAATTAAAGCATTCATCTTTAATGCTTCAAGAGTGTACCGGTAGTATAATAGATTCTAGAACTTGTTTTGTGATGCATCCCGAGATCGCTAGTGAGACTACACTTGTGTAGTTATGAATAACTAAATGATAAGAGGCATTAGGATAACCCTTGTTTGATACCCGTATTATAATTACTTCTTCCACATCGGTTGAGTAATTTCCCCACACCCTTGCGTTGTACTCATCTTTAGTACACGATGCCCCTAGTTAACCTCTCAGAGCCTATCATTTTGCGGTTCTCGTGATGTTTCGGTTTTCCAGAATACCAATGAAGAGTATTGTTTACAATCCACCCCCAAATGTACACCCGAATCGCCTTAGCCTACCTTGTATGCACTCACTTTTAGTGCATTATTATTATCATACTAAGCCCTTAGTTCAATTATCTAGTTACTTGAATAAGTTGCTAAGTCGAGTAATATCCTTTGTATACAGTTTTGGGACGATTGGGACTCATGCGAAAAGTTAAATTTTATGAAGTGACGGGAAAGAGCGTTAAATTCAAATTCCCTTTATTTACATAATAATGTACTCCAAGTGTTTTGATCTTTTCAATTCGGGTCAAATTAGTGTTAGAGTAATAAAAACTCAAGTGTAAGGATGTGCCTATAAATACCTTATATTTTGATGTTATCGTAGAGGATGGTAGAGTAAAAGTGTATGAAAAAAAATGAAAAAAACATACGGGCTACCATCCTACATCTATCTTTATATTTATGTTTGTTTGTTTCAAGTTATCTATAGTTTAGAGTGTCGAGTTTTGGCTTAGCAACGCCATTCTTCTCATGCTTGTAACATAAAGATTTTTGACTTGCCACCACTAAATAGCCTATCCAACCAAACCCTTTGTTTTCTTACCGTAAGCCTAACATTACAACCCTTTAAAAGACCTCTTAGATAGTTTCTCCTAGGTACTTACGCCAAAGCGGTGGGGGTTTGATCTAGTCTCAAGCCTATGGTAATCTATGTACTAGGACCGGTTAATGAGTGTTTATCTTCCATTTCTAATTTGATATATTTCATATACACCCGAGAGATGAGAGTGTCCAAACACCACTTGTGAGGTGCTAGTATGTAATTTTCGTGCTTGTTATGACTTTTGCGAGGCTTATACTTGTTGTGAATTGTTCTAAACCAATGCTTCATGCCCCATAACTTATAAATTAATTGGCCAAAAGCACATTTGCTTGAGGACAATCAAATACCAAGTGTAGGGATATTTGATAAGGATTTAAAAGGTACACTTTTGAGGGGTCATTTAAGCCCTTAATCGACTACTTTTATATCCGTTACTGCTTAATTTCGTTCCTTTTCACTTTTTAGGTCTCTTGAAGGCAAAATGCTAGAATGACACTTATTTGGACGAAAACGCGTGAATATGTGAAGAAAATGGCTAAAGTCAAGATCAAGACACTCAAGCTGCTGGAAGTGAACCAGACGGCGTCACAAATAAAGAGCGACGCCGTCCCTCTAATTGCGACGACTCAGGAGTGAAATTGCTATTTAGTACCTGACGGCGTCAGGCTTTAAAGAGTAGGGCGTCACAACTCAGACGGCCTAGATCCAGATTCAGACGGCGTCAGAAGATGAAGTTGACGGCGTCACAACCTCAACGTGACGCCGTCACAAAGTTGACTTGGCCAAGACGAAACCCTAATGGCGGCGATCTGACGGCGTTACAATTAAAGAGTGACGCCGTCGCAGTTGTAACTCTATATATAGAATTCGAATTTTCAGACTTTTAGGGAGGTAGAATTGTGGAGTAAAACCCTAAAACGATTTTGGTTTGTATTGGGCAGTATATTAGGGTTCTCATACCCTATTGTATATCAAGATAAGTAATCTACTTCATTGATTTCATTATGTCTTCGATTGTATGTGTGTATGCTTGCATGTTTACCATGTCCGGCTAATTTACTTGTGTGTTTGCTTAGATTTATGAAACCTAGTTATTGAATATTGATTGGTTGTCTCTTATCTTAGTTATAATTGGCTTAGAATTGCAATAGACCATCGTTGTGTTTTTAATGCTTGAGTAATCTTTGTGAACATTAGTTTATAATCGCCTAAAGTTATTGTAGGCTAAAAATCCAAAGATAACCTTAGAGTTAGTTTATGAATCCTAGAGATTTTGTAGGCAATAACCTTAAGGTATCCTCAAAGAGTTAGGGAAAAAAGCATACCCTACGACCTTAGAAGACACAACGCGTTAAGAATAAGGACGTGACAATTCAACCATCAATAAAAAATAACTAGGGAGTAATAGTATCTAGGTAGACACATTTTTAATCATCATTCGAGCACACATCAATTAGACATAGACTACCCATTAGCTTAGTAAATTAGATAATTAGAATAGTAGAGTAATTGATAGAAGTACCACCCCCAAATCCAATACCCCGAGATTCGTACCTTTCAATTTTCTAAAAAATATAAAAAAGATAAAAAATAATCTTCCTCAACCCCAACCTTAGCGTAGAAATTTCTCACTAGCATTCCTATTCCCCTAGAGAACGATATCAATCCCGAGGCTTACCCTAATACTACACTACAACGATTAGGTTCACTGCCTAGGTGGTTGAAAAACTTGCTCGAAAAAAAGGAAGTTTTCTTTGACCCCGAACGCTCGTTGTATGCGTATCAATCACATTTTACCATCACATTCGTAAACAGATATAATATGAAATATAATAATAATACGAAAAGTAAGAAGTATAACAATAAAATTATAACAACATCAATAAGAAATAAATGTGTTTTTAAAAACAAATATAAAGTTTAGAGGATACTAATTGAATTTACTAAAAAATTATCGAAATAAAGAATTTTATGGGTAGCGGTGGTGATTGGTGGTGGTAAGTGGTGGTTTTGGGTGTTAGTATAAAGTTGAAAAGTATAAAGGATTAACGTTGCAAATGATCATTGGCTAAATGGACTAACTTTGCCACATGACAACTGGACTTAACTAACCGGACTAACATCATTGTATAATGGACTAACATTGCAAACGATCGTTGGCTAAAGGGACTAACTTTGCCTCATGCAAACTAACGGGACTAACGTCGTTATGGTCAAAGAACGGGTCAATGCAAATGGACAACCACATGGACGATATGAGCACTTCATGAGAGTTAAGGACGAAACATGCATTTTTGGCCTTACCATAAAGACGATTTATGTAATTTACTCTAAATAAAATTATGATCTTCATTTTGTTTAAAGCAAGGTTGTTAGGATCGGCATCCTACCTAGGATCGTTTTCGGCTTTGCAAGATCGTAATCGTAGGATCGGATCGGGATCATAAGATCCTATGAAAATGTATTTATTTTTGTATAGGGGTTGTAGTTTTATATTTCTATACAATATTTCATATGATAAACGAATCTAAATGGATGATAAAAGAAAAAGTTATATGTTTAAATACCGTAGTAGCAGAATATTAGATATATTGCCATGTTTACTTGCACAAAGTTACTACATACGTGCACCTACTTCTTGTTTCAATATTTTTTTATTATAGGTTTTTCGTGATAACATTTAGATTAAGAAAAAAAGATACTGTTAATTTATTGGTACGTGATTATGTGACTTTTTTGTTATAATATATAGATTAATGCAAGAAGAAAAATAGATTGTATTTGAAAATGAAACGACATAATTTATAAAAGAGGGTAACACAATTTTTTTTCTTTGGTGACCAAATAAATAAAATTAGGATATTCTAATAATATTACTGAATTTTTTTAACATATAGTCATACTTTTATATGTAACATAAAATAAATTATGAACAAACTTAGGTCAAGTATCTAGATGGTTTACCTTAAAAAACAAGCTTCTGACATGTTACAAGGCACAAAATCGTTTGTCATAAGAACCCCAAAAAGACACATTTAAACTATTCTAAATAGTCCATAAAAGCATAATGATTTGACAAATTAATCTTGCGAAAGATAATCAATTAACAACAACAAAATAATAGATTTCATGAAGAATACTTAGTCATTGGGCTTTAAGACACGGGCTTATGCTTAAAAAGTTCATATAGCAAAAAAAATATTAATAAAAAATAAAATTAATAATAGGCGATCCTACGCGCGATCCTACCATCCTGATACGATCCTACTTGAGTTACGATCTTGTTAAGATCCTCAACGTTTTTTGTGTGTAGGACCGTAAGATTGTACGATCCTACAACCATGATCGCGAGTTTGACAACTATGGTTTAAAGGTTTACTGCTTTTAAGATTTTAAGATATGAAATTGTGAGCATCTTGATAAACCAACCAAGTGAAACCCAATCTAATTTATTCATAATTAACATACCTTCGTTGTACTTTCTTTTTAGATACTTGCATCTATCACAATTCAATATTAACTTATTATGCAAATAAAAAGTATACCATTAAAAAAAAAAAAAAACACTTCGACAAAGACTCACCGTAAAATGTAATGACACGGGTACCCGTCGTCACAATGCAAATACCTGACTGTCAATATCAATATGCATTTTCAGTGTTGAAATATCTTGGTGGAAAATGGATTAAATGGACTAAAATATGAACTTTACTTCTAGTTAATTCACTGGTGTATTTTAGTGAAATAACGATTTTAAGAAGGTTCAAAGCTTTTATACTCATCAACTTTTGGATCAGACACACAACTCAGTTGTTTTAGGTAAAAATGACTAAAAAAAGTGGTCACGTTTCTTAGGATCGACAAGCCTCTTATAACAATAAGCAACAGCTTTTTGTTCAACTTTAGACATGCAGCTTAGTTTGTTTGAAAAAAATGTAAGATGTTTCCAAAATGGACAAACACTCTCTTCCGTAAGTCAGTATGACGTATGAACATTGTATGTCACTTATTATCTTCCAGATGTAGTTATCGAAAAGATAAAGATCCTTTAATGTTGAGTTCAAAATGACTAATCATATTGTTTCATATAAGAGATAGTGGTTTTTGCAAAATGACCCACTTTGAATATATTGTAAAGCACTCATTAAATTTTTATGTGAGACAAGATGACTAGTGATGTTGAACTATATAAAACTCTGCTTTAGAGACTCCTTAGAGCACTGACAATAATAACGTCGGAACCGGCGTTAAAGCCGCGTTAACCGGCGTTATTCAATGTTATTGTTGGAACTTCGGTGTTAAAGTGGTGTTAAACCACCGGCGTTGCCACACCAACAGGCGTTTTTTTTTTTTTTTTTTTTTTTTTTTTTTTATGCCCCTAAATGAGGGGTTGTTTTTGTAAATTGTTAGGAATGTTATTGATGTTATTATTGTGGGTGTTTTTTTGGGATGTTAAAGTGAAATGTTAAAGTTGATGTAGCACTGACGTGGACGGTGTTATTGATGTTATGGTGTTATTGTTGGGAATGCTCTTATGAAATATTTTAGGAGAGTTTGGGGCTCAATTGGTGTATTGGGCTAATAGTATAACGGGTATGTATGTGCCCAAAAGCTGCAAGTAATTAATCTTCTCATTAATTAATGACGTCAGCAGCGTTGCTTTAGTTTGAGGCTATTACATACAGCTTATTCTTTAAGCAGACCAAATACTATAAATTGCAAAAAATTATTCCCACAAATTCATCCTCGACATCTTCTTATTATTCGCTGCTATTCTTTTGCCCACAAAAAGGTATATTTCGTTAATTACTGCCGTTTTTTATGTTTAAGGATTAAAAGTTATGTTAGTTATTTGTAAAACACACTGCAGTATATTATTGATAGATCAGGTGTCGATCTACCCTTGTTGGGATTGAACCCGGGACCTATTTTTTAAAAGCCGCTCTTGACCGGTCAACTTAACATTTGCGGTGAGAGAGTGATACCACTGGTATAACACTAGTTTCATTAAACTTTTACCTTAAGTGGGCGAGAGGGACATCTTTTTTAAAGTAAATAATTAGAATATTACTTTTATCTTATCAGTTGATATGATATATCTTTGATCGTCGTGTTTAGTGCTATTGCACAGGGCCTTTGTTAGCGGCCCTGATTAGTTGATAAGAGCTTTAAATGTTATCAAATCAACAAAGTAACTAAATTTGCATAATATATAGGTATAGTTGATCATAAGTTTATATTGTTAATTAAGGTCTGATCCCAAGTCATAACATTGGTACTTGATTTGTAGTTTTTTTTTTTTTTTTTTAATAAAGTATTAACTGTTGTTGATTGTTTTGCAGTTATTCATTAAAATGGAGCGAATTCCACAAAGACAGTTGTTTGGTGGAGCGATTTCCGCAAATTTCCCTCTTAGGTTTGAGGTTAGTTTGTAGTTTTTCTTTTCGGTGTGTGTTTGTTCAGCGCGTGTTTATAGATTTTAATGAGGAAGTATCTGTTTTCGATTGCAGGATGTGAGCAATATACGTGAAGTTCCTGATCACCAGGTTTGTTTCTTTCATATGTTTTATATTCGTTCTCGCTTAAATCGTTAAAAACAGTTGCTTTTACTTCTTTAATTAGGCACAAATTTTATTAAACCGTATGTTTGTTATTGTGTTCAGGAAGTGTTTGTGGACCCTGCACGTGACGAGAGCCTGATTGTTGAGATTTTGGAATTGAAGGATGATGTTGCTGACAATGGAAGTGCTACTTGGTTTCTACAAGACCTTGCTATTGAACAAAGCGCTGAGGGCACTATCGTAATTTCCTTTTCCTTTCGTGTTCCTTACAATTTATTCTATACTGAAATTATTTCTAGATGTATTTGACTTGTTTTTTCAAATATCTATAATATTTTGCTTAATTTTTCTCGTTTAGGTGACTGACCAATCAGCTGTCTTCGAGGCTCCGGGATTGGGATATAGAAACATGCCTTCCGTCATAACAACTGCCACTGCCCAAATGGTAAACAAGATACCAACTTTGACTTTCCGCGAGGAAGATGTTTGAGAATTTGTCAAAATTTAATTATTTGTGACGATATTTATGTTCAAATTTTAAAAATTGTCCGTGTCTAACTATTGCATTTCGCGTAGGCTATATCTAAGTCACGCCAAGGAAGAGAAGCGCAGAATCTTGTGAAGGTTTACTTGGCAAATCTGAGACTTAAAGGAGTTCAAACAGATATACTTATCACTGCATACGAGCCAGTTTTCATAAAGTATGTAGGGACTATTTAATTTCTTTTGTGTGCGATGAGTTCATGAATCAAATATTGACTCTGTGTTCTGTCTGTGTTGTGGTTGCAGCCCTCTAAGTGAAAGTGCAAACGCGGTTGGAGCTGGTGCAACCGTACCTGCTGCAGAGTCAGGACGAACCCCAATGGCTGAAGTTTTTAAACAAGTGGTTTCGACATTTAGAGTTAATGATTGGAACCTGTTTGGTGCTAGTGCTCTTTGAGATAACAGCTTTGGTGGTCTTTTTGTATTACGAAGGTTCATTAGTCTCCTTTATTCATGTTATTGATAGGTTTAAGATTGTTCGAGTTGATACCAGGTACCCTTTTATGTTATGAGATGCTAGTTTGAAAGTTTGAATGATTAAAGAGATGTTTGAATGATCTTTTGAAGCTACTTACGCGATATTGAATAATCACAATCAAATAGTAATTGAATACATAAATAAAAGCCATGAAAATAGTACAGTGAACATCTTTTGTGATCATACAAGGAATAATTGAATAATAATTCAATATATAATATATGGATTATGACATAATTAAGGTTAAGGAATGCTTAGAGACACATATAGTTAGGCGTCACGGTCTCTTTTGCATTCATGAGGCATTTTAGGAAATCGTTTGCGATCAGTACAATAATTGTAGATTGTCATTTTCCTGCGAACCCATTTAAGACGGCGCCATTGGCGATCATCAAGATCCCGGAATTGCTTCTGATCCCACCAATGTTTACCTTGTGTTGCGCAATATTTAGCATTTACAGATGATTGACAACCATCGATATGAAAGTCCTTGTAGCTAGCTACAAAGGGTCCCTTTGACCAGTCAGTTTTTTCCAATCCACCCCTCGTTGCCCAATCATCCGCATTCCATAAGCTCGAGTATAGCTTCATAGGTTGGTTAAACGGAAACCGGACTCCTAAATGTTTACTATTCTTGAACACTCTTATTGGAATGTCATCTACAAAGAACCTGAAAAATATTACCAACAGTAATTTACAAGTTTAGTCATGGTATAGTAGTATTGCTAAATGTGTACGGTTGGTCCAAAAGTTCCGCTTTACTTACACTATCTGGTGGAGATTCCACAAGATGGAATAGGAGTGGAATTCTTTGGTGGGATCGAACCATAGGTATATGCGTTGCTCACGGTCACCTTTACCTCCTGTGAATACATTAGTTTGTAGAATGTATGGTTGCCCTGTCCTGTTTCCTAAGAACTCAAAGTCTATCTCATCGTGCTCTGCGTTTTGTGATGCTAACTGCATTTTTTCCAGTCGATACCCGAGTTAATCAGTGCATCTTAATAATCTTTTGTATATATTTACACACACTACCCGATTTCAACCCATCTGTGTCAAAATGTGCTTGATTCAAGTCTATTTCATCATGATAAGAAAATTTCCTTGATCATATTTTTAATACCGTAATTATTTAATTATTTGTAAAAGTTAAGAGAACGCAGACAAAAAAGTTGTGGGTCAACTCAACCATACCCGTTTTGGCAAGTACTAAAATGACTTGTATCGGCCCAAACTCATTTTGACCCGTTACCCAACTTAGCCGGTCCCACCAGCTTATTTTGCCACTCTTAACACACACACACACGCTTACTTACATAGAAGGCCGTGACGGTGCCGGCAGAATCTCCAGTAACCATTTTAATCTGCATGCTAAAATGGCCAAAAAGGTAGGAGCCCTTGGATTGGAAGCCAGTCCCGGTGTACTTGTCAAGTAAGAGCTGGATTTCCGAACCACCGTTAAAGTACTTGATATGGTCAAATGCCCAAGTGGGCATATAGTTCTTGCCGAATTTATTTTGGGGGGCCGAATCGGAGATTTATTTATAACCTCAACTAAATTACCCCTAAAACCTACAATATTTACATTAGGTGTCGTAAATTTTGGGGGGGCCGGGACCCTCCCCTGCCCTCATAAAGGTCCGCCCCTGTATGAAAAGTACTACAACCACCATCATATAAGTGCATGTCCATGCACTAATGTGACCCATTGTGTCTACTCACAATATCTATTTGTATTTCCCTGCTCTGCAACAAGTTAACATCAAGACATCATTCATATGTATGTGTGTACATTAATCGATATCTTTCGAGTCTTTGACCCTTGAAAAACATTTTAATCTACAACTATCATTAAGCTTGCTAAAGAGTTACATATTCGTTCATAAATCCACTTTATAATGATATCTAACTTTAGTTCAGGCTACGAACAGTGTCTCCATGCTTTGTCAAACATTAGCATGACATAAATATTGTCCTCGGTAGCTTATGGAATAATATGGCCATTATTGGATGCTATTTTCATAGAATGCGTGCATTACGAAAATTCTTAATTGCAAACAGATTTTATACTATAACATCTCATATTGATCATAACTCATCACGGGCCAGAAAGCAAACAAAAATAGTTGACGTGATAATCATAAAAACTGTATTTATATAAATGCTAAAGTATATTTCTATCAAATGAAACAAACTGAGAGGTGTATCATTTCAGTACATTTTATCGACTTCTAATCTTTTCTTTTTTATTTATGTAATCTTTTATGCTATAGTAAATATAATTTGAGTCGACAGATTTTTATAGGAATACCTTGAAATGCAACCCCTAATTATAATGGTATAAGTAAATAAACTAAGATAAAAACCTTACCTCAAATGTGAAATGGTGTTCCTTTGTAATAATGAAAACTTTCTTCCTCACGTTTCCTTTACATAATATGAAGATGTTTCGTTATTCGATTATGTTGCGAGAGTCACTTATTATATACTCACCACTTCGAAGGCCAACTCATACTATGCCACCGCACTTCCCAACATTTGAATAATTAAGGGCAAATGATTGAAAAAAGTATCATACTTGCTACAATTTCTTTTTGTGGGTAGCGAATAAATTTTTTTGCTTTTGTGGGTACTCTTCTTTCAAATTTATCCTTTTTAGGGTACTATGTGACATTTTTGCCCTTCGAATATTTTTTTTTTCCTATTAGCTAAGAGGGGCAAAAATGTCCAAAAATTTCGCAAAATACCCTAAAAAGGATAAATTTGAAAGAAAAGTACCCACAAAAGCAAAAAAAATTGTTCGCTACCCACAAAAGTAAATGATGACAAGTATGATACTTTTTTCAATTATTTGCCCAATAATTAATTAATAAATAATTGATTTAAAGGATATAAATATATATTAATACTCGTATATCAGTGAGCTAGACAATCTTATTTTGGAAACAATGGTCACCCAAAACTACAGGTTAAGAGGTGCATTTTATGAACAGAATACTCGCAACAAAAAGCAGAGAACACGTGTATTCCAGTAAAAGTCAGTATATTTATCATAATTTTACACTATGTAAGAAAATTCATGTAGTTCACGTGTACGAACACCTCTGGTCCGACCCTGTTCTTAAACCTAACAAATAGCAAGAGTACATGCAGGGCCGTCCCGTGGATTTTGGAGGCCCTGTGCCATTTATTACAATACAGATCTTTCGAACGCGAAAAATTTAAATATATGAAAACATATTATGAAAAGGGTACGTATATGAAAACATAAAAGAAACTATGTATAACATGCATTTATCACATAAATATTATAGGGCAACAATTAAAGTTTTCTAATAGAGAATGTTTTGAAAATTCTGAAGGTAAAAAACAATTTGGACCGATTATAATAATTTTATTTAGACATGGAGTGAAAGTTTAAATTTGGTGAACCCATTTATACTTGTTGAGCAGTTGAGGTACAAAACTAAATGATTAGGATAAAACTGTAAAAAGTAGATAAACCTGAGGGTGTAAAGTAAATATATCTTAAAGTTATCATCTTCTCCAAACAGTTCTCTGTAAATCTATTTTTTTCTTCTCTTTTATATACGCTTGAAATAATCTTTCTTTCACTTGAACATCGTCAAAATCTTATGTTACAAATACATTCATATCATTTTTTCGCTAAACCTCGACATAAATCAGCCTTACAGTTAGAACATCGGGGGCCCCAAAAATTTCGGAGGCCCTGTGCGATTGCACGTCCTGCACACCCTGAAATCCGGCCCTGAGTACATGGCATGTATCAATGTAGATGTGTATGTGCATGTACACATGTAGATATGTACGTATCTTTACATTTCATGCAGTACATCGTATACGTGATAGTGTATGTTGTATGCATTGTTAGTTTTATGGATATAAATTAGTAGACGCGAGTTAGGATCGAACTTGATACCACGGGATTGCACACTTTACGTATGAGAATTAAAGTTAAATAATCAAATATAAACGTTGTATTTATTTATTTATTAAACGAAATAACTAACGGACGTTAAGTAATTAATGTAATGGACTAACGGGCGTTAAATGTATTTGGAAAATGACTAGATTGCAAAGTTTGGGAAGGTTCCGGAATCCCTTGTGGAGGTTTAGAACCGATCGGCCAAGAGGAAAAGGAAACCCAACCCAACTTGACTCAAACTTGTTCACCAAGTTTAGATGAGTATATAAACAAGGCTAGGGGTCTTGTGTTTTGCATCTCTTGTACTCATAAGCTAAAAACCTAAAACGTTTGTGTGTGTTTTTGTGCTCAAACCGATCGGCCACCTCCATAGGTGTCGATCCTCATTCTTTTACCACAACAAGTTATTTGGTTTGATAAAACTAGCATTACTTTAATTTGTTTTAGTACGTGTGTACAAGAAAGTGGTAATAACACAATATTGTTATTATTCTTGGATTGAATTACAAAACGGTAAGGGGTAATTCACATAATCCTAATTAAATCAAATTAGGGTTCTTCAATTGCTAGTTTGTGGATTTGATTCTTGTTCGGCTAGAATCAAGAAAAGGTACGCACATTCTTTTATGTTAATTAATTATTCGTTAATACATCCTATACGCTTCCGCTTGAATACTTTGATGTTTTGTGGTTATTTATTTGATTGTCATGATATATAATTCCAACAGTGGCATCACGAGTCATTGGTTTTTAATGAGTGATTAATTACATAAACGCGTAATAAAACAAATACTTGTATGTTGTTTGATATGTTATATAGGGTTTATGTTTATTTTTTCTTGGGTCGATTTTTTTAATTGGGGCGTACCCCTATTTTTTTTAAGTCGACACATATAAAGTTTTTTAGGGTTTTGAAAATTGTTTGTTAACCTTATTAAAACCTAGAATTAATATATTAGTTACGCGATTAATTCATGAATAATTTGTTATGTGTCATGGAATTTTGATATGCGATCTTGTGACTATTTGTATAATTGTTATGATATATCCATGATTATACATGCATGTTAGTCATGGATAAGTTGCTTTGATATTGTTTAAATTGTTATGATATATTTATTTACGATAAATCTTGAATTGGGGAAGACTCCAATTATATATTAATGAATCAATTATGCGCTAATTGGTATATTTTAATTATGGGTTTACGCAATCGATTCATCGATGTATGTGGCTCACATTCTATCGCTGTAGTGAAAGCCCTAATTAATATATACATTAATTTAACCTAGATATTGATTATTAATATGTTTTATCGAATAAGTTGCATGTGGCTACTTGTTTACACGTATAAATTGTTTATTATGTGCGCATTGTTTTTTAGTAGTTTATTTTTTACTTGTTACTTGTTTGTTTATTATGTATGACAGTTTTAAGCAAAGGGTAATTTTGAATAGAAAAATAATACGGACTAAACAATGGTGAAATTTGATTTGTTTTGGAAGAGTTAAGTTTTCAATAGTTTAATTGATTGGTGATTTTGGTACAAATGGTCTGAACGGCTCACCCACTAGAATGAACTGTAAAGGGGTTAATAAAGAAGTGCGCACAGTCACACTGAAAGGATGTCTAAGGTTATGCTTTGCGCTTACCTGGTCCTCTGCCCCCTGTAAGTTCGAATGGAGCTACTTAGTAAGCCATAAAATGTGCAAACTCATCTTAAGGGCGAATTAGTTTTAATTTCATGCGTCACTTCGGTGGTAATTACCCGAAACACTAAGTGTTTACACTTATGCAAAAGTACGGTATAATGGACGATAATTAACACTAAATTCCTTGATTGGTGAACCCAATACCTCAATCAAAACTTTGATAATTTGATCTTTATGAATTGGTAATAAAAAGTTTTTTATTAAATTTATGCTACAAGATGAATGCATGACATCTTTGTACATATTTGATTTGACCACATAAAATCAAAACTAGTACCCTTTTAAATTAAGTTATATGCCATCTAATTAAAATGAACACTTGAAGTTGCAATTTAAGTCATGACAGTACTTGGCTAGATTGTGATGGAGAGGTAAATCTCTATGTAAAGTCAGACCTTACATGGACATATTTGCAGTTCTTTAAGTTAGACACTTAAGTTGAGTAGGAAGTGAGAACTGGACTCAATGGCATAAGATGGGATGAAACATGTTTATATTTGCAATAGCGTTGGAAAATATAAATCCCATAATGATCTAGGAGTTGGAAATTGTTTGCCAATTAATGTGCGACAGATTACCTTATTATGTGCTTTCGTTACTAGCAGATCAACTGATGTAATGAATCTATGATAATTTGGATCCTAGTTTTTCAAGAAAATTATATGGTTATATGTTTATATTACCGTTGGGTATATTTTATTTTCTTGAAAAGTGTATCATCGAAAATACTAATACTTGAACTTTTTTATGTAGAAATGGCTCAAAACAACGATAACACTAACACTGCTCGAAATTCTGCGTTCAAAAACTTTTTTGATCGAGAAAAGTTGACTGGCTCTAAGAATTTCAATGATTGGCACCGCTCTTTGAGAATTGTCTGTAGAGTTGCTGACCGGTTGAAATATCTTTATGAACCTTGCCCTGCTGAACCAACTGGTCCTACAGCTACTCAAGCTGAAAAGGACGAGTGGAAACTGGAGTATAAGCGTCATAATGATGTGGCTTGTATTATGTTGGGAACGATGGAATCTGCTCTTCAAAAGCAGTTCGAACATTATTTCCCATATAATATGCTCAATGAACTTCGAACTATGTTTGAGAAACCAGCTGTCGTCGAGATTTATGACTTGACCGACGCATTACACAGCTGTAGGCAGGGAGAGGGTAAACCCATAAGTGCTCATGTATTGGAAATGAAATGATACATGGATCAACTAAAGGCACTTGACAAAACTTATGATGATGACATGGCTGTGAATCTGATTAATAGATCTCTTAACAAGGATTTTAATGGTTTTGTCAGAAACTTCAATATGCACTGCGTGGGGAAGACAGTTACTGACCTACACCCATTGCTAATTGACTATGAGAAAGGGTTACCTCAAAAGGTTCCTACCTCCCAGGTACTTGCTATTCAGGGTGGAAGGATTAATAAGCCAAAACCGCAGCGTGCGAACAACAAGAAGGGGAAGGGTAAGGGAAATGTTGATCCCAGTTGAGCAAACGATCTAATATAGAAACTGACTTAAACAAATACTTATTAAGTATCACGCGGAATTTAATACTTAATCTTAAGAAGAAGAACAATGAACATTCAACACCTCAATATTATTATTAATACGAATACTCTAACCAGTATTAGGGTTTTACAACCTTGAAGTGTATCGACCTTAGATATAAAACATACATATATCTAATCTAACCTAGGACCTCCTTTTATAGGCTAAGAAGTCCTTTACATAATACAATACGTAACCTACAAGATAAATATCTTTTCCATATTTATCTAATACAAAATACTAAACCGACTATACAAGACTAGCAGTGGTTACATTACAATATCCGTGGTTACACAATACTACTAGCCGCGGTTTTGTCTTCATCAGTGGTTCCATTCTTCTGTCCGTGGTTTTATCAATACTGTCCATAGTTCCAACACTTAAAATAATTCTTGATCCAAGGAACCCCCAACAATCCTCCCCTAAACTTGATACATTCAAATAGAATTCTCAAGTTTCCTTTAAGCTCAAAACATCTGAATTAGAGGATGTAGTCAAACACTTACTAGATTTAAGAATTTTCTCATACTTCAACAACAAATTGTAAGCTTGACCATCATAGGGTATCAACATCTTGATAATACCAGGCTTCAACATCTGAGTAATAACTTCTGGATACTTATTCAATTGAGGATAATCACCTTCTATAAGCATATGAATAACTTCTCCAGAAATAGTTAACACATGAACTCCACAAGTTTGATATAAGAACCATTCAGTAACTTGTCCATTGCAGAGTCCTTTCCATTCAGGTTCATCATGAGTAGGTTCAAATAGAATCTTCAAGTGATTATAAATCATTCTCTCATGATAATCATCTGGTTGCACATCACCAAACTTATTCCTATAAAGCTCCCAAAGATGCAGCAAATCATCTCTATCAAAATACTGAAGCATCTGTGAAAATTTATTATACTCAGAAACTTCATTATTAAGTCTTTGAATTTTCCAAAATCCTTTACTTCCTTTAAGCTCATACTCATAAAAGATAATTTGATTACCATCTTCATTCTCTTTCAGTCTTTTAGAATCAGATGTCTCCTGAATCTCAGATTTCCTCTTTAGATTACTTTTAATCCACTCTTCATCCTTTTCAGATAAAGCTCATGGATTCTTTCAAATGAACATTTACTAAGATTGTCAGGAATATGAATGCCTAAATTCTTAATAATCTTCATCAGTACATTCCTCATCTGTGCAATTGTAGGAGGTTTCTTTCTTATAACTTGTTTCCTTTCTTTACTGATCCTCCTTGCCCATTCACCCAAAAGTCTAGCTCTTTCCTCATCATCCAACAATGCCCATTCTTGTGCAGTATACTCATCATGTATTTGATTAGAAGCTTGAAGGTAGTTTTGTGATTCATACCATGTAGCTAAGCATTTCTGACTAGCCTCCTCTTCTTCTTGCTTCCTTTTCTCTAAATCTGCTTGTTCTTCAGCTAACATCTTTCTTATATACTATGCATCATAAGCAATCTGTTCTTCTTTACTTTTAAACTTCAACTCTGGTTCTGCAACTTCTTTACCTTTTCCAACAACTGATTGAGTCACCTTCTTCCTTAAAGGTTCACCAATAACTAAACTTTTGCTTTCGGGTTTGGTTGCAGTAGATTTAATAGATGAAACAAGTGTAATGATAGATGTAGGGTTAGATGAGGTTTTACTCAGATTGATCAATGTACTTGTAGCTTCTTTCTCAACTTCTTTAGACTTAGGTGGTGATACAGAGATGGTTGTAATAATGGTAGAAGTGGTTATGATAGCAGTGGGTACAATTGTCATGTCTGAAACTGCAGCAGTGGTTTCAAGTAAACTATCCGTAGTTGCAGACATATTATCAGTGGTTGTGTCCTGCACTATCTCATCTTCTACCACAGTCTTCAGACTTTCAAGAACTGCCTCATTCCCATCTTTATCAGATACCAAAAATTCTTGATCTCCACTATCAACATCTTCTTCCATAGATACATCAATAGCCTCCCCTGAATTCATGGCTTCACTCTTCCCCTGTTTGAATACATTCTACACATTCAGAGCTGGAGAAGAGTCCACCTTCTTTTTCATTCTCCTCATAGTTCTCAAAACAGCAACCCCAGGTCTTCTTACTTTTTCCAAAACCAACATCCTATGCTTCAGCCTTCTAATTTCTTTACCCTGAAACACAGCCAACTCTTGAAGACTTGAGATTGTATCATCCATTTTAGCACATTTAACCGTCAATTCATTAAAATGTTCAAGAATATCCTCCCCAATTCGACCTGTGTTAACTGGTCCGAGAGGTGGTTCATTGGAAAAGTCATCATGTACCAACTTAGGATCCGTCAATTCAGTTTCATGTTCCAAACTATCCTCATCACTTCGAGCTGTGTTAACTACTCCGAGAGGTGAATCCTTGGATAAAGTAAACATAGCACCAGAACTTTCCTGATCATCTATGCACCCTGTAGTAGCCAGTTGGCTAGGGATTCCTCCACCTGTGTTAAGTTCCAAGGAACTCTCCACATTAGGAGTTGCCAAAGGTTGGGTCTTAATTATGTTCCCACTATCCTGACCAGCATCTAAGCATGAATCAGTAGTGGAAGCCCTTCCAATCATGTCACCTCCACATCGTGTGACAGCCTCATCAACAACACCACTAACACTAGCCTGAGGTAGCTTGGTGCCTTTCTGTCTCCTAGTCCATACAATTGGTTTAACAGTGGTTTGGGTTTGACTAGAAGTAGGTTGAGTTTCACTAACAATGATTGCAAGAGTACTATCAGTGGGTTGAGATGTACTAGCAGTGGGTTCTTCATCAAACTCAGGATCAACAGGCAAAGCAAGCATATGTGGAAATAAAGGAACATCCCTAATTTGTACATTTGGCGTCTGATTCCTCATATGTGCAAAAACCTTAGGAAGCATATAATGTACTTCATACTCCCTAGAATGCTCAACAGGTTCTGCTATTTGACTTTCCACAATCAGTTGAACAAACCTAGGATATAAATAGTATTTACCCTTCTTCCTAATGTTCTGTACTAGCCCCTCATAAATCATCCTAGACCAATTAAATTTCCTTCCATCAGACAAACAAATAATAGCAGTAGCAATTTTAGAAGGAAATTCATTAAACCCAGTGGTCTTATTACTCATACACATCAACAAGGTGTGGATCAAAAACTTCCATTGTTTGGAAAATAAATTCTTAAAAAATTGTACCTTATCACCCCTGTGTGTATATCCTAACCTTTCTAAACCAGCAACTATCTCAGCATCTGAAAGATTATCAAGACCATCAACATCATCAAACTTCAAAACACTTCTAATGATCTCCTCATTAACCAAAATAACATTTCCATCTACAACAGTGCTAAACACATCTACTCCATCGACCTCCTCAAGCTTAGCATTCCCCCAGAACTGATGAATATAGGCCTTAAGAATGGTTGGTGTGACGGTTAAGGCATAGTGAATAGGAGTGTGAATAAGGAAATCAATCATCTGATGAAAACCTTCAGATCTATTGTTCTTGATGAGATGACCAACAAGGTTATGTGTGTGGGAGTACTGATTCGCCATTGTGTATGATATGAGATTTGTGAATTATGCAAAGAAAAGTGATTAGGGTTCATGTAGAGCGCCAAGTTGATGTGATTTGAAGAGCAGTCAAATGATCCATCAGTGATTTGGGGAGATAAATATACTTTCGCCAAAGTTACCAAACAGCCCCTGAAGTATCCAAAAATAAGCAACATTCTATCAGTGGTTTGAGTACCACTATCAGAGGTTTGAAACATACTATCAGTAGATACAGTGGTTCACTCCAATCAGTTGACCAAGAGATACATCAAGCAAATCAGTGTCTAAAGAAGAGATATCTCACAAAAATATGAAGGATTACACATTTTTTTTAAACACTAAAGCTCCAAAGATCCAAGAATTAAGCTCCAAATCAAAAGCTCTAATGTACACTTACCTTCATACCTGCAAGACACACACAAGAACCAAACACAGAGAAGAGATTTAATGTTAGCAGTGGTTAGCAAAACATGAAAGTGGTTTCATAACACTAGCAGTGGTTAGCCAATGCTAAAGTTAAGTTGGTCAACTTCGAGTAGTAATTCGTAGTCAAAGTCAAACGACCTTATTAACTTCTCAACCACTTTAACCTTCCCCTCATTTACTCACTAATACATTTACTTCTGCTTATAAAAGAGTCTCTCGCCCCAAATAACCACATAACAATCAAACCAAAACCCTAATTCCTCCAAAATCCACAATCAACTACAATCAGCACAATCAACATGTGGAATCAACCAGAAGTAATTGATCTAACAACTTCTTCCTCCTCCTCCTCCTCATCATCATCATCAAGTGATGATTCTAATCCATGGCGACTTTACCTGCCTCCATAAGAACCAAGACCTAAAAAATCCCCCTTTCTTCCTTCATCAGAAGATGATAGTGTGGTAGATCCTAGTGAGTCATCAAGAGGATCAGATGATTCCACTGAGCGTTTGGAGCCAATCTTCAATAGATTGGTTCAAGAGGAAGCAGAAAAAGCAAAACCTTCACCCTCTCACCCTCAACCAAGGCCACGTGCCAAAAATCCATCACTTCCAAAGAACAGAGAGGTGGTTCTTGGTCTTCCTGCACCAAGTTTTGGTGCTTCATCTCATATCGGTAAAGGAAAGGGTAAAAGGAAGATGGAGTGATGCTTTATGGTGGAAAGAGTAGATGGAACAACCGAAGACTTCTCATATCACAAATCCATCTACTGTATTCATCTTCATCATCTTCGTTTTCATCATTCCATCATTCCCATTTTGATCCTTAGCTTCTTCGTCGTACTGGTCATGCATATCCAACATATGGAATAGATGATAGGAGCTAGGATAGGAGTAGGAAATCTTGTATCGAACTAGTCTTTTAATTGCAGTTGAAGTTAATTGTAAGCTGTAAACTGTTTCTTGAATGAATGAACAATTTAACTTCAGCACTTTTTTTGCATTTGTATGTAACTTCCTTTTGTCTGCAAAATGGTTAGTGGGAACAAAAAGCAGCAAGCAGTGGTTTGAACATAACTATCAGTGGTTAGAAACAAAAGTAGCAATACTAAGATCACATAATAACAGTCCAATACTTATACAAACTTTTACAAAACAAGTTGAGATTTAGAGATTAATCATTCCAATACTAACAACAAGGTACTGAAACCTCCCCACATCAAAAGATTTAGTGAGAAGATCAGCAACATTGAAATCAGTATGGATTTTTACCATTTGAATCAACCTTTTCTCATTACAATCTCTAATAAAATGATATCTTATCTCAATATGTTTAGTTCTAGAATGTAAAACAGGATTTTTAATAATGCAAATTGTACTGTTATTATCAATGTAAATCTTAGTATGCATAAAATTATACCTAAAATCCAGCAATTGATTCTGAATCCAAAGAACTTGACCACAGCAACTGGCAGCAGCCACATATTCAACTTCAGTTGTAGAGTTTGCCACAATAGTTTGCTTTTTACACTGCCATGAAATTAGTCTGCTTCCCAAAAACTGACATCCTCCAGTTGTAGATTTCCTATCCAAACTAGCACCAGCATAATCACTATCTGTGTAGGTCACCAAGTCAAAAGAAGAATCCTTAGAGTACCAAAGGCCCAATTTAGGATGGCCTTTAAGGTATGTAAAAATTCTTTTAACAGCATTCATGTATGAGGTATTGGGTGTGACTTGAAATCTTGCACACACACATACTGAGAACATAATATATGGCCTAGATGCAGTGAGATACATCAAAGATCCAATCATGGACCTGTACAACTTCATATCAACTTTGGGACTTCCATCATCTGGTAGCAGAGGTTTCTGAGTCTCCATTGGTGTACTAGCACTTTTTACATCTTGAAACCCAAACTTCTTCAAAACATCTGCTACATACTTGTCTTGACTAATAAAGATACCATCAGTACTTTGTTGAACCTGTAGCCCCAAAAAGAAAGTGAGTTCTCCCATAGAACTCATCTGAAACTTATCATGCATAAGTTTCTCAAAATCCTTGCATAGCTCCTTGTTTGTTGAGCCAAAGATGATATCATCTACATAGACCTGAACCAATAAAATATCATCTTTGTGCTTCCTAATGAACAAAGTTTTATCAATCAATCCTCTTTTAAACCCATTGTCCATCAAATAAGTAGACAGGCACTCATACCATGCCCTAGGAGCTTGATGCAACCCATACATAGCCTTCCTCACCCTGTAAACCTTGTCAGGATGATCAGGATCTTCAAAACCAGGAGGTTGACAAACATAAACCTCCTCATCAATTGTGCCATACAAAAATGCACTTTTAACATCCATCTGAAACACCACAAAATTCTTGAATGAAGCATATGCTAAAAATAATCTAATAGCTTCTATTCTTGCAACTGGAGCAAACACTTCATCATAATCCAAGCCTTCAGTTTGTGTTTATCCTTGAGCAACCAACCTTGATTTGTTCCTTACCACTATACCTCTTTCATCCCTCTTGTTTCTGAACACCCATTTTGTCCCAATTTCCCTCTTACCATTAGGAAGATCAACCAATGTCCAAACCTCTTGAAGTTTGAACTGAAGAAGCTCCTCTTGCATTGATCTACCCATCCTTCTTCAGATAAAGCTTCTTCCACTCTTTTGGGCTCCTTTTGAGACAGAAAACAAGCAAACAGGCAATTTTGCAGATCTTTATGACTGTTTCTTTTGTGAAGTGATCTTGCAAAGAAACCTTGTTCAGGAAAGGCTTTAGTATTCTTAACCCTGCTTCTTGTTTGAACTGGAGTATTCAAATTTCCAAGTATTTGTTCCTTGGGATGAATCTTATGTATCCTTGTAGTGGTGATTGGACTTTCATGAATGACAGTTTCTAAGTTAGACAGATCAGCATTGAAGAAATCATCCATGTCTTCATCATCAGTAGGAGTATCAATTTCTATCAAAGCAGGCATGGTAGGATCATGTGGATACTCCTCTTCACCAAATAATGGCTTTGCATGTGGTCCAAAGAAAGTACTATCATCAATACTTGCAGCCGGAATTTCACTTGAACTATCATTGGTGGAAGATGGCCTATTAGTGCTTTCAGTTGGCTTATCAGTGCTTTCAGAATGCCTTTTCTTCTTTTCAATTTCTTCTACCAACACTAAGTCATCTTTCAATAACTCATCCTTATCTTGATGATGATCAACTTTGCCTCCAGTATTCAATACATCATCATCAGTGGAACCTTGCTTATCAATGATGGGTGAGACAGAACCAGCTTTCCACTTTTCAACCAAATAGAACTCCTTTGGAGAATTAGCTTCCTTAGAAGTTGTTTCTGCATCAGCATTCTTTTATGTACCTGCATTATCATTAGTGGAAGTTCCTGCAATGATAGGCTCATAATTCATAGATTTGGTTAGCATATCAATGTTAAACAGCCAGTCTGGTCCCTTGGTCTCAACACTAGGAGTCTTTTCACTAAATTGAACATGAAGATTCTCTTCAACTATTCTAGTCCTCCTATTGTATACTCTAAAGGCTTTACTATTAGAGGAATAGCCTAAAAAGTATCCATCATCAGCTTTTTCTTGAAACTTGCCTAGGTAGTCTATGGTATTCAAGATAGTAACAGGACACCCAAAAGGTTTTAGGAATGCAATCATTGGCTTCCTATCATGTAATAGCTCATAGGGGCTCTTGTTATGAGGCTTCACTACCTTACTTCTATTCTGCACATAACATGCAGTGCCTACTGCTTCAGCCCAAAAGGTAGTAGGTAATTTAGATTCTGACAACATTGTCCTAGCAGCCTCAATTAGTGTCCTATTTTTCCTTTCAGCTACACCATTCTGTTGTGGTGTTCTAGCAACACTAAATTGTATTTCTATACCCTTAACACAGAACTGATTCATCACATCATTCTTAAACTCAGTTCCATTATCACATCTGATTATCTTGACCTTATGATTTACTAGATTTTCTATCTTAGTAATGAAACTCTTGATAATTTCACTAGTCTCTCTCTTAGCAGCCAAAAAGTAAACCCAAGAAAATCTACTATAATCATCAGTGATCACTAGGAAATACTGCTTATGGTTCAAACTTTTAACAAAGGTAGGTCCAAATAAGTCCATATGAAGCATAAACAGTGGTTGTGTGATGGTGTTAACAGTTTTGGTCTTACAAGAAGCTCTATGTTGTTTACCTTTTTGACAAGCCACACACAGTTCCTTACACTCAAAAAATTTAGAAGGTAACCCTCTCACTAAGTTGCCTTTTACCAGTTTATTGATTGTTTTGTAATTGAGGTGACCTAGCATTCTATGCCATAACTTAGACTCATCAACTGAAGCCTTAGCAAACAAACAGGTTAAGGACCTGTTGGGAAGAACATCTTTAAGATCAAAACAGTATATGTTTTCCTTCCTAGGTACCCTAAGCTGTATAAACTTCTCATCAGGCATCTTAAAATCAGGTAACAACACCACACACTCAGTTTCACCAAAAAGTACCCAATTTTTCTTATCACACATTTGAGAAACACTGAATAAATTATACTTAAGTCCCTGTACCAGATAGACCTTTTCAAAGTCTAAATTTCCTGTTCTGATTGTGCCTCTGCCAAGTATCTTTCCTCCCTTTAGATCATTACCAAATGCCACATATCCTTCATCAAAAGCCTCAAAATCCTCCAGGTTGCTCCCATCCCAAGTCATGTGCCCAGAGCAACCACTATCAAAAACTCCTTTATCTTTTAGCTCATCATGTAGATTGCCCTGCACATGAAATTAAACAGATTAGTTCCTTTTGTGGACCCAAGCCAATACTGACTTGGGTCTGCCCTGTGCATCAACATAATCAAATTTATTTAGGTCCATTGATGCACAGTTGACATGATGTAACACCTTGGTCTTAGGCTTCCATTGCCAACTAGCTGAGGCCTTAACAGCATAAAAATGATTTCCAACCACTGTGTCAGTTATCACCTTTGGAATTTTTAAAACTTCTTTTCTATCAGTGGTGATATTTTGCTTAGCAGTGGTTTGATTTTGCTTAGCCATGTTTACATTTTGCTTAGCCGTGTTTACATTTTGCTTAGCAGTGGTTGGAACCCATTTAGGTGCAGCAGTGACTATTGATTTTGTATTCCCATTCCTCATCAATACTGCCCTAGGAATCATGTTTTTGTTAGGATGAGGGTTTGTTTTCTTTGAAAAGTTTTGATGATTTACCCTCCTCCAATGATTCCAAACTTGTGGTCTGTTTTTATAACAGTTTCTCTGTAAGTGCTCAAAACTACCACATGCAAAACAAGCCTTTTTAACACATTGAAACTCATCTCCTAATCTGTTTGAAATTAGTCCATTAAAGTTTCTCTGGTTTCCTCTAGGTATGTATCTTTTCATCTGTTCCCTATGTACTTCCTTGTACTCTACTACTTTCTTAGCAATTTGAGCTCCAAATCTAGGTACAAGGTTGGCCTGTTTAGAATCAACTTTCTTAACTTTCTCTATATCTTCATGCTTAGTTGATTCAGATCTATCTTCCTCATAATCTGATTCCCAATCTTCAATTGTGGGAGCATCAGATGACTTATCAGAACCTATCTTAGGTGATTCAATCTTGTTAGTCTCACCTACAGGTTTATTAAAACCAAATTCACTGCTAAATGAGAGCTCTTTTGCAGGTGGTGCATGTTTCATAAGAGATGGTGGTGGCATATCATTGTAACCAAGGCCAGTACCATCCTTGAACAATTTTTGACCTATTGGTTTATTTACTAGATCAGAAACATACTGTGTTTTAGCAACCCTAACAACATGTTTTTCTTTTTCTTTTAGGGCTTCTACTTTTACACCCTCTGCCTTTTCTAGTTTCTCTTTAAGCATCTTAATCTCTCTATCCTTAAGGTCAATTTCTCCACCTAGTATATTAATTTTATCAACATACTCAAACTCACATTTAATACAGTAATTAAGCTTTTCTTCAACACTTTCTAGACCAACTCTATAACCTAAGTTATCTAGAGACAGTCTTTCTACTTATTTCCTTAAACTCTCAGTGATAGCTTTTTGAGATTCTAAGTTATCTTGACATGATTTAAAAGAACAAGTAGAATCAATAGATACCTCAGAATCTGAACCAGAAGATGAAGCATAGGCCATAAGAGCAAAGTTATGCTCTTTTGAAGCTTCACTAGCAAGAAAAGCTGCATTGGGACCTTCTTCAATCTGATCACTCCAGTCATAGTCACCAATCCCATCTTGAGTAACCAAAGCTGAAGAAGAAGCAGGCTCTTCAGGGGTCTTCTTAATGCTTTCAATTCTCTTAGGAGCTCGACATTCCCTAGCAAAGTGACCCTTCTTCTTGCAGTTAAAGCACTCCATCTTGCTTTTGTCGAATCCAGCTCTCCTTTGACCATCATACTTAACCTGTCTTCCAGTCCTCCTCAGAAACTTCCTTGCTTGGAGAGTCAACATTGCCATTTGCCATTGAAGATTAATCTCTTCAAGATCATCAGGATCAATTTGATCTAGATCTTGATTTAAAACAGTAACACTAGTAGTTAAATCAGCCAGAAAAGCACAAATTGCACCATCACTGACATTATCACTAACAGTGGTATTGTTTGCAATAGCAGTGGTTATACCATAAGCAGCAGTGGATGCATCTTGAGAACTTATATGGTTTGTAGAAACAAAAGCAATGTTTTGTGTAGATGAAGATGAACTAGCAATATTCTTTTCAGACTCATAAACTTTCAAATTGTTGGTGAGATTGTCTAGAGTCATCTGATCAAAGTCATCATTGTTTCTCCACACAACAGTATGCATAGCCCAGTCAAGTGACAAACTTCTAATAAACTTAAGATTGATATCTTCTTGAGAAACTTTGTACTCCACAGACTTCAGTTGACTGATAAGTTTTTGAAGTCTGTTATAAGTGCCATCAAGTTTTTCTCCACTAAGAGCAGTGAAGTTCTCAAGCTGATGCTTTAGCATATTCTTCCTTGATTTCTTTGTAGCTTCATTACCAGCAAACCTTGTTTCAATAGCATCCATTAAATCTTTAGCATACTCATAATGATCAAATTCCAAGGCAAACTCATTAGGTATTCCTATGGAGAGAATACTAAGTGCTTTAATCTCCAGTTTCCTTTTAGCCTTGTCAACCTCACTAACAATGGCTATTTCAGTACCATATGCACTCTTCTTAGGAAGAGTATCACCCTTTTCAACAACATCCCAGATGGCATAGTCAATCATACGAATGTATTGCCTCATTCGCATTCTCCAAATTTGGTATTCACCCTGCTTGAGCATGGGTACCTTTGATGCAGTAACCATGTGAGTTTCGTCAGACATCTTAACTTGCTTGAACAGAACTTAACAGAACTTCTTCTTGGTTACAGTTTCTAGATCACAAGCTCTGATACCACTTGTTGATCCCAGTTGAGCAAACGATCTAATATAGAAACTGACTTAAACAAATACTTATTAAGTATCACGCGGAATTTAATACTTAATCTTAAGAAGAAGAACAATGAACATTCAACACCTCAATATTATTATTAATACGAATACTCTAACCAGTATTAGGGTTTTACAACCTTGAAGTGTATCGACCTTAGATATAAAACATACATATAGCTAATCTAACCTAGGACCTCCTTTTATAGGCTAAGAAGTCCTTTACATAATACAATACGTAACCTACAAGATAAATATCTTTTCCATATTTATCTAATACAAAATACTAAACCGACTATACAAGACTAGCAGTGGTTACATTACAATATCCGTGGTTACACAATACTACTAGCCGCGGTTTTGTCTTCATCAGTGGTTCCATTCTTCTGTCCGTGGTTTTATCAATACTGTCCGTAGTTCCAACACTTAGAATAATTCTTGATCCAAGGAACCAAAAACCCAACAGGAAAGGTTGACAAAGGCAAACAGGTTATGGCCTATCAACCACAACCCAAGAAGAACCCTACTCCTAGGAAGGAAAATCCTAAAAAGGATCAAGCATGCCACCATTGCAAGACAGTTGGGCATTGGAAGAGAAATTGTGCTCTCTATCTTGATGAATTGCGGGCAAATAAGATGAAGTACGACGGGTCCTCGGGCGCCGGTCCTTCAGGTAATTTATTTGTCATTGAATTATTTACTCTAAATCATAAAAATTCCTGGGTATATGATACTGGTTGTGGTATTCACATTTGTAATACATTACAGGGGTTTAGAGTGGAGAGGAAGCTTGCCTATGGGGAGCAATATCTGCACGTGGGAAATGGCGCACATCCAACTGTTGAAGCCATAGGAACGTTTAGTTTAGTATTGCCTTCGGGCTTAGTATTGTTATTGAACAATTGTCATTACGCACCTTCTATAATTAGAGGTGTTGTTTCCTTTTCAGTTTTGTTGGATGATGGTTTTACTCATACTATTTCACGTAATGGAATTTCTGTTTCTTTAAATGGTGTATTTTATTTTAAAGCAGTTACTGTGAATGGTGTGTTTGAAATTGATGTGATTGGAAATGAATCTAACAAAGATAATAATTCGATGTTTAGCATTAATAAGAAAATAAAGTTAGACTTGAATTCTTCTTATCTTTGGCATTGTAGACTTGCTCATATAGGCAAGGCTCGCATGCATAAGCTGCAACAAGAAGGGCTTTTGCAAAATATCAATGATGAATCATTTGATAAATGTGAGTCATGCATATCTGGGAAGATGACAAAGAAACCTTTTCATAGCAATATGGAGAGGGCTTCTGATCTACTTGGACTTATTCATACTG
The DNA here is from genome assembly GCA_019973895.1 of Chrysanthemum seticuspe. NCBI lineage: Eukaryota > Viridiplantae > Streptophyta > Magnoliopsida > Asterales > Asteraceae > Chrysanthemum > Chrysanthemum seticuspe. The sequence continues at coordinate 105,510,525 of BPTQ01000008.1, read as the reverse complement.
ATGTGTGTGGACCACTTAGACATGTGTCAAAGAAAGGTGCTAGCTACTTCTTAACCTTTACTGATGATTTCAGCCGTTATGGTTATGTTTATTTACTTAAGCATAAACATGAGGTGTTTGAAACATTTAAGGTTTTCAAAGCTGAAGTAGAACTGCAATTGGGAAAGAAGATTAAAGCTCTTCGATCCGATAGAGGAGGCGAGTATCTAAGCCAAGAGTTTAAAGATTACTTAGCTGAGAATGGAATTGTCCAGAATCTCACTTCTCCATATACTCCACAACAAAATGGTGTATCTGAGAGAAGAAATCGTACATTGTTAGACATGATACGATCTATGTTTAATATTACTACTCTACCTTTATCCTTTTGGGATTATGCTTTGGAATTAGCTGTTCGCATTCTTAATATGGTTCCCACAAAGAAGGTTGATAAGACACCATATGAAATGTGGCATGGTAAAGCTCCTAACCTGTATTATTTAAAGGTCTGGGGTTGCGAGGCGTATGTTAGACGTGACTCAGCAGATAAACTCCAACAAAGATCTGTAAAGTGTATCTTCGTAGGATACCCTAAGGAAACTATAGGTTACTACTTTTACTATCCAACTGAAAATAAAGTAATTGTTGCTAGGTATGGAGATTTTCTTGAAAGAGATCTCGTATCTCAAGAATTCAGTGGGAGAGTTTATGATCTGTAAGATGATCAAGAAGATGCATTACCTTCTGAAAACACTAACGTACTTCCGGTAGAACTTGATGGTCTGGGTCCTCCACCAGAAGTTGAAGTGATTCCCGTTCGTAGATCCGTAAGGTCTACACGTGCACCTGAACGTCTATGTCTTAACGTAGAGGTTGAGGAAACTATGTTAGGAGATCTTGGAGAGCCTACTAGTTATAAAGCTGCCATGGCAAGTCCTGATAAGGAAAAATGGCAAGTTGCAATGAATGGGGAAATGCAATCCATGAGAGAAAATGAAGTCTGGGAAGAGGTTGACTTACCTCCAAACACCACGGTGGTTGGAAGTAAGTGGCTCTATAAAATTAAGACTGACATGGATGGCAATATACACGTCTATAAAGCTCGTCTAGTTGCGCAAGGTTTTACTCAAACTTATGGCATTGATTACGAGGAGACCTTTTCTCCTGTAGCGGACATTAGAGCTATTAGAATTCTCATAGCTATAGCAGCATACTATGACTATGAGATATGGCAAATGGATGTCAAAACCGCCTTCTTGAATGGTCGCTTAGATGAAGACATCTATATGAAGCAACCTGAGGGGTTCGTGAATCCACAATTTCCAAACCATGTATGCAAACTTCAAAGGACCATTTATGGATTGAAGCAAGCATTAAGGCAATGGAATAAGAGATTTGATGAAGAAATCAAAAGGTATGGATTTATTCAAAGTCTGGATGAGCCATGTGTATATCACAAAGTTAGTGGGAGTGATGTAATTTTCCTAATTCTTTATGTCGATGACATATTAATTATGGGAAAAGACATTCCAAGTTTGCAAAATGTTAAGGCATATCTTGGGAAGTGTTTTTCCATGAAGGATTTAGGAGAAGCTGCATACATTCTGGGAATCAAGATCTACCGAGATAGGTCAAAGCGGTTAATTCAAAGCGCTTACATTGATAAAATATTGAAGAGATTCAATATGCAAAATTCCAAGAAAGGATATTTGTCGATGGAAGTAAAGCATGGCTTATGTAGCGATATGTGTGCTTCAACACCTGCTGAAGTGGCACGCATGCAGAAAGTTCCTTATGCTTCGGCTGTGGGATCTATTATGTATGCTGTGAGATGCACAAGACTGGATGTGGCGTTCGCTCAAAACATGACCAGTCGATATCAACAGAATCCGGGTAAACTTCACTGGATTGCTGTTAAGCATATTCTAAAGTATCTTAGAAATACTAAAGATATGTTTTTAGTGTATGGTGGAAATCCAGACACAGAGCTAGGTGTTACAGGTTACTGTGATGCGTCCTGGCAGTGAGATAAAGATGATACGAAGTCTCAGACGGGTTATGTCATTGTCATCAATGGAGGAGCAGTTGAATGGAAGAGCAAGAAGCAGAGTACGATTGCGATGTCTGCGACAGAAGCCGAATACATAGCTGCTTCGGAAGCTGCAATGGAGGCTGTTGGGATTAGGAAATTCATTTCAGGGCTTGGTGTTATGCCTTCAATTGAATCACCTATTGATATGTATTGTGACAATTCTGCTGCAATCATATTTGCCAATGAACCTGGAGTCATGAAGGGCACCAGACATTTTCTACGGAAGTATCACTATGTTCGGGAACAAGTCCGTGAAGGTGAAATTAATCTATTGAAAGTTCACACAGATGATAACTTAGCTGATCCTTTCACTAAGGCTTTAGCTAAAGACAAGCTTATTGGACTTGCCAATGGAATTGGACTTCGTTTAGCTAATAGTTTCATGCATAACTGTGATTAGTATTTGGATAAAGGATATTGTAAAACATTTATTATTTTGATGAAATAAAGTTTGGATTATGTTTATTTTCATTTATAATATTGTTGTCCTATATTTGCATGTTTAATCCGTGAATAACTAAGTTATTCTAAATGTCCGTTGTCGATTAATGATATGGGAGTATCATTAAATTAAGACAAATCTGAGAGATGTGGTAGAATATACTTGAAAGTATATTGATGAGAATGCATACAAATTTCAGATGATATTCAATGAATTGAATATAGGACTTATCCCAACTACATAATTTACTTTGTGGATATTGTTATAAGTAAATTGTGATTAGTTATCCTCAGACTTGAGATACTAGATAAGTGTCATGAATGTAGTGCATTTCTGTAAAGAAACTTAACGCTATACGTAACTGGTAGTCATAAGGGTTGTTTTCAGAAATGTTACGAAGTTTATGGGTTATTCTTGTAGTCAAATAGAATTTGTTCCTTCAAAATTATTTGGAGTTTAATACTGCTGGGCCCCTCATAGGGTTGACAAGATGTTTGTGCGGCCGCACCCAAATCTCCCCTAAATATGTTTAGATGATTCGGTAATCTTGGTCAATCACTTACAACGAGAAACAGAATAGTTTTATAAAGAATGACTTAATTCCATATCTTTATTTAACGTGGTATTAGAAACAAAAGGATAATAATAATGAGAAATCATTAAAAGGTTTTCTAGGAGCCTTACTCGAGTTGTACTAGAGGCATCGAAGTGTTGCTAGACGCTAACCGATGTGATCACTCTATTAAGATATATCCAAGTGGGAGCTGTTAGTTTTATGGATATAAATTAGTAGACGTGAGTTAGGATCGAACTTGAGACCACGGGATTGCACACTTTACGTATGAGAATTAAAGTTAAATAATTAAATATAGGCGTTGTTTTTATTTATTTATTAAACGAAATAACTAACGGACGTTAAGTAATTAATGTAATGGACTAACGGGCGTTAAATGTATTTGGAAAAGGACTAGATTGCAAAGTTTGGGAAGGTTCCGAAATCCCTTGTGGAGGTTTAGAACCGATCGGCCAAGAGGAAAAGGAAACCCAACCCAACTTGACTCAAACTTGTTCACCAAGTTTAGATGAGTATATAAACAAGGCTAGGGGTCTTGTGTTTTGCATCTCTTGTACTCATAAGCTAAAAACCTAAAACGTTTGTGTGTGTTTTTGTGCTCAAACCGATCGGGCACCTCCATAGGTGTCGATCCTCATTCTTTTTCCACAACAAGTTATTTGGTTTGATAAAACTAGCATTACTTTAATTTGTTTTAGTACGTGTGTACAAGAAAGTGGTAATAACACAATATTGTTATTATTCTTGGATTGAATTACAAAACGGTAAGGGGTAATTCACATAATCCTAATTAAATTAAATTAGGGTTCTTCCATTGCTAGTTTGTGGATTTGATTCTTGTTCGGCTAGAATCAAGAAAAGGTACGCATATTCTTTTATGTTAATTAATTATTCGTTAATACATCCTATACACTTCCGCTTGAATACTTTAATGTTTTGTGATTATTTATTTGATTGTCATGATATATAATTCCAACATGCATATGTGTGTCAACTAATTCATGAAAGTCAGGCGTGTTATTTCCTCCTTAAGACATTAAAATGGTACATTCTTATATAACTTTATTACTTGCTAAAATTTAGTAATGTCCGATTGGTATTCAACATGGGAGGTGATTTGACCACTCATATAAATATATATGCGTGTGACACTCAAATTTTGAGTGTTTAGACATTTATACACTTACAGAATAAACATAATTAAAAATAATTTAAGAGTATAAATGTTCAAACACTTAAAATTTAAATGTTTCAATCATTTATAAGAATGTGCAAATCACCCCTTCAACATATCCCAAAAAATTAAGAAATGACTGCTACTTTTCGATATCAAATAAACTAATAGGAGTAGCTTTTTGGACGAAAGGTGTGTTTGTTTCATTAAGATATTTTGGGTCTGAATCTGACTACCGCATCTTACTGGTAAGAGGAGGCTAGAAAGTCTAAATCTGAACGAAATAATGTTGTTTGTTTTTGTATGAGTGTCCGAATGATTTTAAGTGCTCGTTTTTGCAATTTGTTTATTAAACCAACGCAATGCGATAATAAGTAACTTATGTAAATATGAAATAAGACTTTTTATCATAAATATAACATAGTTAATAAACAATCAAATATATTATATAAGGTTTACAAAACGAGTAAGAGGCAGTAAGACAAGTCCCCCACCTCTTACTGAATAAAATGTTATATGTGTAACTGAGTCTTACTCAAAAGAAAAAAACAAACAAGCAAAACTTCTGTCCACCTCTTACTGGTAAGAGTAAGAGGGCTAGTAAGACTTTTTTTTTGAAAACAAACACACCAGAAGAGTATCATCTAACCATCTTTCCATACTCGTGCATGTGACTTGCTTCCTTTCTTCCTCTCTTAGACCAACTTACTTCAAATGTTGGGATTCCAAAACTTGTTTGTGAAAGTCAAATTATGCGGTCCTTTTTATCCATGCACACATATTTATGTTGTCACACACGTGAGTTTGGCTATTTATCTAAAGATTTTACCACATGGCCAGGCGTCACAATAAACAGCAGATAAAAGGATGAAAAGAAAAAGAATCGCAAAAATTAAATGATACAAATTCTTATTTAGTAATGGTAGGGTTTTGCTGGTTTTGAGTTGTGTTACACTAATACTCAAAGGATTAGTCGGTCAACATATCAAGATTTTGATTAACGAAAACGTAACTATTTTCTTATAAAATTATACTATAATCATAAAATGTTTAAAATAAAGTCACAAAAATGAATTGTTATGTTTTGATTTGGTTAATCAAAGAGAAAAGAAAAAAACAGAGAAATTATTGTACTGACAATCAAAACATAATACCTTATTTTATGAATTATTTTTTTAAACGTTGTAGCATTGCTTTTTTATATTCATGTCAAAATCAAGACTAGAATTATAGGATCACAAATGTGAGGGTGGTGGCAGTTGACTCGGTTTGGCCTTCGGCATGGACCATACCGAGTGGTGTGTGTTTTGCCTCTTGCTCGGTGTTACTCGGTATGGAGGATAGGATCACCAATTCGGCAAAGATCCCCGAATTGGTATGAAGCTTATTTGAACGTTGGATGTCAAAATATACCCGTTGGAACATTTATTACCACCATCAATAATAAGAGGATGATCACACAAACTAATATACAAGTCCAACGGGAGAAACTTCTCCCAGACCGCATCCCACTCCGTGGCAGATCGAAAAACCGAGCACACCAACGACCAGAGACGGAGCCGGTAAGGGGGCTGGCGGGTGCTCGGCCACCCCCAACTGGCGAACAACACGTCAACACTAGCTTGTAGCTTAAAGCAAAAAATGAAGAAGCTAAATGGAAGAAGAAGAAAAATGGAAGGAAAGAAAAAAAAAATGAAGAAGAAGAAAATGGAAGCTAGAGAAGAAGATGAGGAGATGATAGAAGATAATGAAAAATGTTTTTACTTCTGTAGCAGATAACATTGACTTTGTGTGGTTGTAATGTGATACTCTATTTTTTTAATAGAAAAAAAGTATCTATATAACAAAATGAAACAAAGTTTTACTTTTAATAACGTAATAGTTTTTAGAAGACAATTGTTGTCTCATATTTTCATTTTGTATTAAAAGTTAACAGTAAGGCATTTTGTCATGAAGAGATAACAAATTGATACAAGACTTTACATCTGTTTTTTTAATGCCAAATAGTACAACTAAAAAAATAAAAAATAAAAAAATAATAAAAAGAATGAGGTATGGGTTAGGCATGGTTGCCACTAAAAAACTATTGTTATGTATGAGATTGGTATGAGGTGAGTTGGAGGGATATTATTGGTAGATGACTAGGCATGAAAAAAAAATGGTAGGCATGACTGACACCACCCTGATAGTATTTTTCAAAGTTCTAAAAACTAAATTCCAAACGCACTCTTAAAAATAGAAATCGACACACTTTCCTTTTAGTCATTGTACGTAGTCATTTAAGTTGTATCTAAATTTCATTTTCACTTAACTTACATTGGGAACAGGCCAACGCATGATAAATAACCATTGGTTATATATGCACCTATATTTACGTTTAAGAAGAGATCATGTGACCTTAATTTCTACTATTAAACTGTAACCTGTATAGCAACTTTCTGTTTTCTACGTCATCCATTCTTGGACTAAACTAATACCCTGAAGTTAAACACCCATGATCCAACCAATCAATTTCCATAACGATGTTATCTGGTGTAGGTGCAACTAATTATAAAAACATTTCTAAGTTGAAGTTTAATAAACAAGTTTTGGCCTGATTTGAAACTTGGAATGGTGAAATAGTGGAAAAAGTACACAAATATTAGGAAAATCGAAACGGGTGCCTTGAACAACACAACACGACACATTGCATGAAAATATTGAACAGGAAAATTACGTGGTCGATAGGCCCGGTCAAGGTGATCACCTATGTTCACGATTTCTCAATGTCAATATGCTTATAATTACATACAAGCTAAGTTGCACGGGGACGGAAACGGGGACGGGGACGGGGACGGGGACGGGAACGGGGACGGGTACGGGTACGGGGAAACGGCAACATCCTAAAATTCAAGAAACGGATACGGCGAAGAAACATCTATGTGCTTTATAATATTTTAGTCGCTACTTTACATACTCGAACACTGTAAGAACAAAAAATTTAAAAGAAAAATAATGCTACCGAATACAAATCTATATTTAATGTTGTACTAATTATGTTATGAAAAGTTTGACTATCTACATAGAGCCCTTTACTTGAACGAAAATATAAAGTTATTTAAAGTTTAAAACAAAACTAAAGCAATTTCATGTTTTAGAGATTTATTGTAAATAAATAAAATGAAACCAAAAGTACATACACAGTAACTTAAGAATATGCTATTTACTTTTATTACTTTATCAACTCCCTATGTCTTCTTCACCACCAAACACTTTTTTGCTTCTTCTTCACCAAATTGTAACAACCACCGATGATGGTGCCGGAAAATTTATTTCAAAAGCTAGAATGTTTTTCGACAGGAAAAACGAGTTTCTATTACACATCAATGTCACAACACCTTCTTCTAACATAAAAACTATTTCCAACACATAAATTTTGATGCCCTGGCCGTCACCCACCTCGCCCACCCATAGGGCCCGGCCTGGAAACGTGACTTTTTGAGCTAGAAACGTTTCTCCAAACGTTTCCCAGATAAGGATTAGCGTACCTCAATTGAAGAAATGTTTTCACTTTTCCCGGAGACGTTTCCCAGGCGTTTCTCGCATTTCCCCGTTTCTGAAACGTTTCGGATACGTGATACGGCATACCGGCGGCGTTTCCGTGTATCCTAGCATACAAGTTCGTTTATGCATAGGTACATAATCAAGACAAAATTGCGTATTGTCTAGAGCAGTGTTGCAAAAATCAGTCTAGACGGTCGATTAATCGGCCATTATGTTGGGTCTGAAAAACCGACTCAATTGTCTCTGACAAGTATTTAAACATAAAATAACCTAATACACTTTTTCAAAGCCAGTGAGCATAAAGTCTCTGATAACGATCAGAGAGAATGTCACTTCATAACTATCAATGTAAATCTGATATTTATCAGAAGTGAGAAACTCTATGATAGCTATAAGAGAACATGTCTCCCTGATTATTATTCAGAAAATAATACTCAATGATAAAGAAATTAGTGAGTATTGTATAAAGCTCAAACACATGTATGGCTTCATGGACGTCAAAGACGAACAGAAGAAAACATTTCAAATCGGGAAAGCCGAAAGTACGCTTCAGACTAGCCTACTAGGCACGTGCCTATCTATAGCAAGTGAAAATTTTATTGTGGACCTATGTGCAACAACTGTTTCCCCTTTTATATAAACCAAAGGTTGTAATTGAATTAAGTAGAGATTCAAACATAGAAAAATAATACAAAGTATTATAGTTAGGATCCTCCTCTCCTAGGAGCAACAATGCAAAGTTAGCTGCCTTTTGTTGTTCGAGTTAGGAGATTTAATCTGTCATCAACTGGGTAGTTTTTCGTAAGTTATCCCGTGTAAATCTTTGATTCATTTCTAATAAGATTTATAAAATTGAAAAATGATGTTATTAGCATGTCTGTGTCGTTCTCAAGCAAACCCAACCTCAACAATGTTGATGTTCATCAGTTTTCCTCACTTGCTAAAACTATATGTTAATACAAATAAGCTGTAAAAACGTTTATTTATATTTTACGATCTTCTAACGTTTTGTCGATAACAAACGTAAAATCATTTTAACGAAACAAATAAAATACGTAAATAGTTTGAGCCAATAGTTTACTAACACACTTACGTTTTCATATAAAACGCTAAACAAAGCAATAGTGTTTTCATAGTATAGTAATACATATGTACAACAACTAGTGTTTACATAATTGGTAGATATATAACATATTTAGTATGTATTATAATGGGTAATAAAATAGGTAGAAGTATAAGTATTTGACCCATTGACTAAATACATTGAATATAGTTGGGTAAAACCCAAAATCCATGACCCATACCCATGGAGCATGATCCATAACCTATAACCCATTGCATGACATCATGCATAAATCGTAATGGGTATTATCCATGATCCATGGAGCTAACCCATGACCCATTGACTAGATGCATTGCATCTTCTAGATACATTGTATCTATTTGGATACCCATGGATCAAAGCCTACAACCCATGATCCATGACCCACAACCCACTTTAGGGGGAGCGTCCTACGGATCCCTAGTTTTACACTAGACGGATCCCTCAAGTAAGGGATCTGTGGGATCCGTGGAACAGTAGCATATTTTTGTCTATAAATAGTGAGCCATTTCTTCATTGTAGGGTGCCACTTCCATACATACTTTCTCCTAGTATTGTAAACTCTCTAACCTCAGATCCAAAGGATCTTTCTATATAGTTTGTGTTTGTTTTTGTGTGATTCTCTAGGTTCCTCTTAAAGGCGAGATCACCACCTCTTGAAGTCGAGCAAGCTCAAGTCCATGAGTTTCCATGCTTCGTCGTCATCAAGACTACTGAAGTTCTCTTGTTGATAGTTCTTTCTTCCTCTCTAGAAGTGTTGTGTCTAAGGCATTAGTGAAGGATGCCAAAAGGGTCAAGACGAAGACACTAGTGAAAGGTGTCGAACGTCCGTGTCAAAGGCATTAGTGAAAAATGCCAAAAAGGGTCAAGTCGAAGGCATTAGTGAAAGGTGCCAAAAAGATCATGTCAAAGGCATTAGTGAAAGATGTCAAGGGTGTACAATCGATATGGTGCATCAATGTACAAATAGAGATAGGTTGTGTCCAAGGATATTGATATCCTTGATGATGTTGTAATAAGAAGTGGGTCTCCTTTGGGATAAATGTTGTGTAGTGTTGGGTAGTAGTTCCTCCTTTGTACTCGGTATCTAGCCTTGTACCGGATAAAGTGTAGGCGACGTTGTGATAGGTTTGGTTCTACCTCGTGGAAGACCCCGGTGTCTAGCCTTGTACCGGAAAAAGAGTAGGCGACGTTGTGAAGGCTTCTCCGCCATAAGGAGTTTTGTGTCGTGTAATGATTACGAACTCTCGAGTAGGTGACTCGGGGAGTGGATTAGGGCAAGGAAGGTGTCATTGTAGCCGAACCACTATAAACACTCATGTCGTGGTGTTGTGTTTCTTACTCTTTACCTTTGCATTACATACTTACATACCTATTGTTAGGATTTAGAAAATCCATAGTGAAGAGTCGGTCACCCCGACTCTAGTCTAGCATATGTTAGCTCGTAGACATTACGTTATTTACTAGTTATTTAGTTAGTTATTTAGTTTAGAGCAACACCGTAGAAGACGGACGGGTCTTTACCTGTATGCCTGATCCACAATCCGAAGGAGGACGTGTAGTATGTAACTATAAATACCCTCTACCTCCCAAGGTAGAGGGTTGGACCTTTTATTTAATCTAACCTTCTCTTTGTTTTTCTCTCTTACTTTCTCTCTCTAGAAAGGATCCCGTCTTCCACTTTCTCTCTCTAAAATCTATCTCATTCGATCCATACTAGTGCTTGATTATGTGTTTGTGAAAACCAATATCTAATAATTGGTATCAAGAGTCATGGTCTGATCACTCATCTTTTATGTTCTTGGATTTCTAGTGGTTTTCATAAGGTTTTTGGGTTTGAATGAGTTTAGAGTAGTTAGCATCATTTGAATCATTTCTTGTGTTAAAGTTTGGATTTTGATTGTACTTTTGTGTTTAGAATCATTATAAGTGTTTAGGTTTTGGTTTGGAAGGTTTGAATCATCGTGGTTGAGTTGTTTTTGGATTGAAAAGTGGTGTTTTTGAAAGTTTGTTGGATGCGAGTTGAGTCACGGCATACATTTCTTGGATGCGAGTTGTCCCATGTTTAATACGAGTTGTCTTGTCTGTGTTTGCTTATTGAAGCGAGTTGTCTTATATGCGAGTTGTCTATAGAGACAAAATGACAAGAAAGGAAAAAGTAGTGGAAGTTGTGAGTGTACTTGTGTACTATGCGAGTTGTTAGCCTATGCGAGTTGTGTTTTATGCGAGTTGTCTGTTAAGCGAGTTGGTAAACAGGGTGCGAGTTGTCTTGTACTGCGAGTTATCTTGTACTGCGAGTTGTCTTATACTGCGACTTGTCTTGGCTGCGAGTTGTCTAGGGTGCGAGTTGTCTTGGGTGCGAGTTTTTAAGTGTGCGATTTGTGGTATGCGTTTTGAGAACTCTGCGGTTTGACAAAAGTGCGGTTTGACCATTTCATCAGTGCGTTTTGTTGACTTTTCCCGACAAAACTTCAAACGGCCATAACTTTTGAACCGTAACTCCGTTTTCAGCGTTCTACCATCAAAACGACCGTGAGAACGAGGAGAATGGGACGTCGAAAAAACTAAAAATGATTCGGGTCAACCTTCGAGGCCTAAATCCACTCCGAACAGAAGTTATTGAGGTTTTTAAGTTTTTAGACCTAAATTTCTCCGTAAAATCGTACAACAACCACTCTAAATCTCAACTAAACAACATCTCAGCTAATCCTACAAAAAAATCATAAGTCCTAACACACAATTGTCTATCATTGTGTCGATCCATCAGTCATCTTAATACGTTCTATTGGTCATTGCTTAAAGGTTTGGTCTTGATTTTAGTAAAATCCCGCGAAAGATTCTATTTCTCGGTTTAAATCACAGACTTGTAAAATCCCGTGTACACAGCAACATCATGTCTTACACTCCTGATTCAGTGATTTCAGAAGTACTTAAATTGTATGATGCTGTGGACAACAATGATAATGTATGCTACACTGAACGGTTCAAGATGATTGAATCAATCAATGAGGATGTGAGATCTTCGTATTCTGAGTCTGAAGAGAGAGAATTGAACCTGTTTAGGCTACAGAATGCCACGCTAAAGGAAAGTAACATTGAACCTTATCAACAACTTCACTCACACCTCATGTTACTCACACCTATAACAATGGAACGAACATGCAATGCCCTTTTCCGTCAAGATTTATCCACATTAACGAGAACACTAGTATTGAACTTAGAACAATTGGAACAACAACTTGACAAACAAAAGGTTCAAAAGGATATTTCTAGTGCTGCACTTCAAGTGATCCACAAAGAACTTCAGTCATTCATTTGTGGGGAATTCACATCAGATTATGATCATCACATGACTGAAATGTCTTTCAAAAGGCATACTGGAATGGAAATTCACATGTTCATTGAGACATTTATCCAACTCATGGACAATGTGGAGAAGTACATTGAGGAAGTTACACAGAAAGATGAAAACGTGGATGAGTGTCAGGTGCAATTGAGAGATAGTTGTGATGAGTCAGGTAATGTATCAGTTGAAAGGTCGGGTGTTGCTAAATGCAGAATGTCAGAGACAACAAATAATGATGTAACCAGTTGTTTAGTTACTCCTAACACACAAGAAGTAGATGCAGTAATCAGAAAGGGGAATGAATGTCGGGCACAATCAAAAGATTGTAATGTTGAGTCGGGTAAAGCACCAGATGATGGATCAGTTGACACTGAATATAGAGGCCCAGAGATAGATAAGCGTGACACAGCCAGCGGTCCAGTGACTCTTGTTACACATGATGTGGATGCAGATATCAGACCGAAAATTAAACATGTGTCATGTAATGAGGTACCCTTAACTGTTCAACATAGTGCATCTACTAAAGTACTTAAACAAACTGATCATGATGCTGAACATGACTTTGATAAATGTTCTGTAACTGAGGCTGAGTCTGATATTAAGTGTTTCAAAACAAAAGATATGGTTGATAAAAAGGCTTTTGATTAACTTTCAAACAAATTCTCAAATCTTGAAAAACATTGCATTTCACTTGAAATTGCGATACAGAGTAAAGAAGAAAGTTTTCAACTTAACAAACCATGTAAAAATCCGGAACTTCCTGAATTCCGTGAACTTTTTGAAATTAACACTTTGAAAGCTCAACTTCAAGACAAAGAGTCAGCCATTTACAATCTGAAGAAACATATTTCTGTCCTGAATTTGAAAAGTAATTTAGTCATGACTAAACAAGACATCGATGCTATTAAAACAAGAAATAATGAATTGGAAATTTATGTGGCTAAATTACTTAAGGAAAATGAGACTTTGAAAAAGCATCAAAAGGACCTAAGCGACTCTATCAATGAAACTAGAACTAAGTCCGTGGAACAAACAAAATCTTTGATAGCAAAAATTGATGAACTCAAAGCTCAAATTCAGGATAAGAGTTTTGCGATAGTTGCCTTAAAGAATGAGCTTAGAAAAACTGTAGGGAAAAGTGTGAACACTAAGTTTACAAAACCATCAACCTTGGGGAATCCAGCTTCTCATTCCATTAGAGACCGGTCTGTTGTTAGGCAGCCTACTGCATTTATATCTGAAAGAACAAAATTTTCAAAAACACGGTTTGCCTCCCAAGTTGATGTGAAACAAGTTTTGTCAAAACCACTCACTTCACCTAAGTTACCTAAGAATAATGTTTCTAGCTCCGTTAATCCTCAACAAGTAGCTACTTCTACTCCCAGCACCTCTAGGAATAGTTCGAAAACAGTGTCAAAACCAAGCATTAAAACCCAGAATTCATATGATATGAATGACTTGTGGAAGAACTATTATCTAGAAGAAGCTAGAAAAAGGCACAGATTCGAAAAGTCGGAATTTTAGGTGCAAGACCTAGGGTGATTCATTCCAGGAGATTTCAAGGCACTGCTAGTAGTAGTAAACCACTACCTAGGAACACTCAAAAGACTAGGGGTTGGCTTGCATCTAAGAGTAGTTATATGAAGAAGAATGCTAAGCATTTAGAAAATGAAACTAGAAATTCTGAGTCTTTTCCGAATAAGAAACATTTTCCTAATTCACATGCTAAGGTACAATCCACTAAGGCTACTAACATGGCTAAGGTTCAACACGTTATGAAGCAAAACAAACCTAAAACTTCGCATAGATGGATCCCAACTGCTAAATCTTTGGAGTCCAGGAATAACGATAAGTCTTCCACTGTGCATAAGAATATCAACAATCCTAGACCTTGCCATAAGTGGATACCGTCTGGTAGAATGTTTAAGGATGTTGGACTTAGGTGGATACCTACCGGAAAGCTGTTTACCGATGGCAAAATCAAGGTTGACCATGAAACCCCAAAGGGTTTGGATACTAATGTCACTAACCAATATATATGCAATCAAGCTTGTAATGTTAGTGCAGGTAGTCCTTACTCAGTTGCAGATACTTCGCTTCTTCAATACATGGACTGGCTTAAAGTATGGATAACAAAAGGATTGATATCTCATAACTCACGGGTTCAAGTAACTCAACCTTGATATTCAATCGGCAATGGCGTCTGCAGATAACACTTCAGGCCCCGTTCCTCAAAGAAAAGAAAGGCGTACAATTCAGTGCGTTTTATCTTCAGTTTAACATAAATTCTCACAAGAATGACCATCCTCATCTACATTCTCCATCAACGAGCTTCATGTGTTTCCCATGCTCATTCAATCATCAAGTGGATCTACGTTCATTGGAGTATATTCTTATTCACTTGTTCAAATCAAAAATGGCAACTTCAGATGCAATTTTTTAGGGGGAGAAGTGTGAATACAATGACAGTTATCAAATGAATCTACTTACCGGTGATTGTATTCTTACTCACTTGCTCAAATCAAAAATGGCGTTGGCAACATCATATGCAACTTTTGAAGAGGGGAAGTGGATCTACATGTTGATGGATATTTGTATAATGGTCATACGCCTAATATTTCACTTACTAAGGATAACTGGGATTTATTGTTTGGGATTCATTGGGGGATTCAACTGGTTCACCTTCTTCAATTTCCATTGATCAAGATGCACCATCTAAGAAGTACAACTCAGACTACTCAAGAAGCCTAATCTTCAGTTATTCCTGAAGGCGTTGTTAATGACTATCATTGTAGTTGCACTCATGAATAATGATCCGCTCTTTGGTATTCCTTTGCCAAATCTTCACGGATTATTGTTCATGAATAATGATCCGCTCTTTGGTATCTCTTTACCAAATCTCCACGGATTATTGTGCACTCTGTAAATCAACCACATGAACATTAAGGAAAATGACTACCTCATCCGCTTGAAGACATTATTGGTGAATCTTCCAGATCAGTCTCTATATGTATATCTTTAGGAAGATGGCATTGATTTTGAGGAATCATTTGATCCAGTTCATTCAATGGATCGATGTACATCCGATTGTATGTTTATTCACGTGTTGGGCATTTGACACAAGTTGATTACTTCGGAGTTAATCATTTATCACTTATTTGAGATTGAAGTTGACTTTCACAAAGGTGTGTTCTTATTTGATAACTTGCTCGGGCTTAAGAATTTGAGTTGAAGACTTGGTTTATCTAGTTACCAGCTGTCGGGGTAGATGGTTGAAGACCTGGTTAACTATCACTATTAGGAGTTACATTGTTTTACTCAGTGTCACACGTAGATTACGTTGTGGATAATCGCAAGAGGTGTTAATGTCTCATACTTTGTTTGAGTATTGAGTACTTAGAGATTTGCTTGGAGCGTAAATTCTCGACACCGTTCTTCCAACATTAGTGCAAGATTAAGATACAAATGCGGGGAACTCTTCTTCAGTTTCATGTTTGGTATATCGGGTTTGCTTCATCAGTGGTCACTTCAAATTGTCTACATCTAGGTTGGTTAAGATAGTCAGTGAGAGTTTCTGTAGCAGTTGATTTTCACAGGATTCATTTGAGCTAATTTGTTGTTCTTCTCTATTTCAAGATTATTTGGTATGTATAATGTGTTGCTGATTCTGAGGTATCAAAACCAGCAAGAGGGAAGGAGAAATATATCTAAACACACAACGAGTACACGTTATGAGCTTAATCTCTATTGAAGTTATTCTGGGGAGACAAATGTCATAACCGCAGAGAATCTCAGTGTTTAACTCGTAGCCTTTGGTGTGTTATTCCAACTATTTGGGGGAAGGATGTATTATTCCAACTATTTTGGGGAAGGATATATTATTCCAACTATTTGGGGGAAGGATGTATTATTCCAACCATTTGGGGGGATGTAGTCTCTGGATACTTTTGGTATGTGTTATCTCAGCCTTCAGTAGGAAGAAATATGAGAAGAATACCTGGTGAGTGAGATGATATTGCTTATCGACATCTTCTATATGGCTTATGATAAAGTGCTTCTGGTTATTGCTTCATGTACACAATTTTATGATGATTCCGATGAGATCGCAACCATCAGGGGAGAGATATGTGTACATCAGGGATGCACAACATGTTCACATGATCGAGCTTATTCAGTTATTCCGGGTTTGATAACCGCAAAGATGATCAGTGTTTAAACTTGTTCTTCGGTGTTCTCGTGTTCTTCGGGGTGTTGAGCTTCATTCAATGAGACTGTTTCTCTTCACATTCTACTTCTTGAGAAAATGGTCTTTATTCGAAGATTGTCGGTTTGGAGGGAAGCTACCAAAGTCTCACTTTCTGTAGGCTCAATTTCTGACGTCCATTCAAGAGTCTCGAAAGCTTTGGTGGTGAAAGTTTAAGAAATGATGACTTCTATCTTCTAAGTGCTGAACGGAATCCTTATCTCGGTACTCGTATCATCATCTTCTTAAACTATATCATCTTATTTGTATATATTTATCAAAAAGCAAAATACAAAAATATAAAACCAAGAAAAAGAAAATATCAAAAAAAAAAAAAAAAAAAAAAATCAAAAAATCAAAAAATCCATAAAAATCAGAAAATTTGAATAATAATAATAATAATAATAATTCCAAAAAATATTGTTTTTTTCAAGACATGTCTTCTGGTATCGATAACATCTACGGTCTTATAAATGTCATTCAATAATGGCACGGGACTTTAGATGAAGCTCGAGCAGGAGGTGTAAATATTTTTTTCAAAACATGTCTCAAACAATGGCTTGCAGTTATTTCGGACTGTAACCCGCGCTTAACCATGGTTTTCTATTATTTTAGATAGCAACCCGCTCTTCAAAGGAAGGAAAGTGTTGCGCTAAACCAATTTTCAAAATTTCGTGCACTTATCCTAAAACTAAAACAAGGAAAGCATGTCGTCAAAAAGACTGCTGTTCCTACTCAAATATTTTTCCTTCTAAAATTCTTCAGAAAAATATTTGTTTTAACAAAATGGTGAAAAATAAGTTGCTTTAAAATCAATCAGATTTGGTATTTTCATAAATTTGTAAAACCCAATCAATGACTTCAGCACTTTTAAAACTTTTCAGAGAAAGAGTCATTGATTGAGGGGGAGAATGTTTTTCAAATATACATCATCTAACGGGCTTTCTTAATCATCCTACATGCTTATCAGAAAAAAGATATTTGCCTATGTTCAAGGACTAGGAATCTAGGATGTGATTATTAGGATTAGATGATTAGAGTTTGATAAACATATAATTCTCATGCCTTTGTATGATCTGATTGATATGTTGGATTGACTTTTATTAGTCGATTGCTGTTTGGGTGATGTCGACCACCATATAACAACTCGTAAATTTCCCTACCGATTTTCGCCGCCATATTTTTTTCTTCTTCGTTTCGAACTTTAAACACGACAAGTCACGGGATTTTTTTTTCTTTTCACCTCAACCTCGATAATAAAAACTATATAAAATAAATATATAATAAACTTTTATATCATTATTTTCTACCAGGCCTCTAAGCCCAAACCCGATCCAATCCAATTCATTTTATTCTTTTGGGCTCTCGTATACTCACAAGTCCAAACCAAAATGATTCTTCCATTGGGCCTAGCCTTTTATTTCTCAAATCCAAGCGCATCATATTTTTATTTTAAAAGTCGACAATTAATTTTTGGTGCAATATGTCCTATGTGATGATTTCACGACACAAACAAAAACAAACCAAGCTCACCCTTAATAATATTTGGTGACACAATTTTTGGACACAAATATTTTGGTGGCACTTTTCTTTGATTCTGTGGATGCAAACGACACATGACACAAAACAAAACAACATCAAACTTTGGTCAAGTAAACATGTGCGTGTGTGTGGTGATAGCAAAAGAGGAGACCAAGAGCTATCCAAGCCACCTTACACTACCCTAAACACTAACCCTAACTTACTTTTGACCTAAAGACCTAAGAGTCCTAAAGTCTTCATGTCCTTTGTGAATTGACAACACCAAATCATGCTCCAAGGGTATGTCACTGTCGAAGCATGCTACTCATCCATCACTCTCATCTTCTTGGGAGGTAAATCCTTACTTTTCTCTATTATATAACACCACTCAAAATCACATAGTTGAGCACTACAAACACTTAGCATTTATCAACAAAAACAAAACACTTCTCTCCCTCTCAAACATAATCGTCCACTGTGGTAAATCGAGCAAGACGAGAGAAAGCAAGTCTTTGGGTTGCTTTTCAAGTTTCTAGAGTCTTACGGGTTTAGTACGTTACGGGTTACCATCTTGGAGGTTCGAGTTCACTTGGCCCAGTTCGAATCCTACAAATCATTTTTTCCTCACCACCACTTTTGGTGTCGTAAGTTCCTCGATCTATTTCAATACGTTAAGTAGCTTGGAGTCTCGTACTTAGTTTCTTTGTAATATTTGCGAAGTGCTTTAAACTTCTAAACTCGTTTTCATTTCACACATGTCACGTATAAAATCGGAACTAAACAAACATAATGTATCGTAAAAGCTTGTGTGGTACCATAAAACTAGTTTGAAATACTTATGATTCTATTTATAGTCGACATGCATGCAGGGGCGGAGGCATGCTTCAAGTACTGGGGGGAAAGGCCCCCAATAAATGCTTCGAAGAATGGTTAAGTTAGCCGGAAAATGCGTCTGATTTGTTATAAAATTGTTAAGGTGCCCTCAATACAATAGTTTTAGTGCCCTCAACTGCAAGAAAGGAAAAGGACAAAAAACAGAGGCTTCTCTTTCTTTTCTAGATCATCTCGTTCGGAAAAAGTGATAAAAAAGGCTGGAAAAAGTGAAGAAGAAGGATGGATATCGAAAACCGTATAATGAGAGTATCAAGAATGAGAGTGGGTAGCTATAAATGTAATTAAATATGCATGCCTGTATGATATAAATATATCATCATTATTATCAATTAACAATTTAATATAAGGGACTAATTTCGTTCTAAAACATTAATCCTAGTAATTTACTTTGACTCTGGATGGGTAATTCATTAAATATTAATTGTTAATATTTAAGGTTGGTATTAATTACACTTTTTTTTAACCGTGGTATATTTTTTAGAGCTTTTTACGAAAATGAACTATATTTGATACCTGTTTACAAAACAGGTTCTCGCACATAGTATTTACGAAAATGAACTTTCAGCCAGGGCGTGGCCTGGGCGTGGTACCGGAGAAATTGCTTGCCAAGCGAGGCCCTGGGCGTGGCCTAGGCGTGGTACAGCCGGCTTGGGCGAGATTGCTCGCTGGGCGTGGCCCTGGGCGAGGCCCTGGGCGTGGCCTAGGCGTGGTACAGCCGGCTTGGGCGAGATTGCTCACTGGGCGTGGCCCTGGGCGTGGTAAAGCGGCTTGGGCGAGATTGCTTGCTGGGCGTGGCCCTGGCGGTGGCTGAATGCTGCAATGGTGGCTGAAGGCAAGGTGCTGCAATGGTGGCTGTTGAAGATGGATGAATGTTACCCAAGAAACAGAAAGTTGAGTAAAGAATCATGATCATTGACCCCTGCAAAGTGCAAACTAGCAACTAACTACAACTGGCTAGCTTCCCTCAAACAAAGCAGTTGGTGTTTAAGAAAAACTCATCAAATTTCCCTTTAAAAATACAAAAGAAGTGAAGTACTGCTATGTGAGAAGTTATTATGAAAACAGTGTTATATAAAGAGACATGTGGCCTATGGTAGTTGTAGTTTAGGATATTAGCTTTTAAACCAATAAAAAACAACAAGAAAAAGGTTAAAAATAATAAAGAATAATACAGTAGCAAAGTTTGCATGGAGAGAAAAAAAAGATATTTATTTCAATGATTTAACAGAACCCAAGAAACAGAAAGTTGAGTAAAGAATCATGATCATTGATCATCAATACTATTCCATGTTGAATCACACACGCAAACACAGGTGGCTCAAGAAAGAAAAAAAAAGGTGGTCCTCATAGTTGTGGTCCTCAAATGTGATTCTGACATTTTTATGTTCATTATTGTAAAGTGTTGAAAAAGTGTTTGTATTTGTAAAATGTGTTTTGATATGGTTCGTTTAGGTAATTTGCTTTATTTTTTAAGTTATTCAAAATATATTTGGTCGTTATTGATGTCCTCTAATCACTTTTCTATAATTATTTGTTTTTATAAGTGATTACTGAACTTTGGCCGCTTTCAGCTAGCGAGGACCAAATACAAGTCAAATTGGTATATTTTACAACAAACTCGAAGCAGTTACGTTTCTAATTTCTTGCACCGCAAATCATAAATTAGATCTTTTTTTTCCGTTCAAAATAAAAAAATAAAAAAATTAGATCTTATTTTTTACGCCAAACAATTAGCTAGTCTTAACTGTACTGGAAGTAGTAGATTTTACATTTAAATAAAACCAAACCCGACCCGACTCGTTTTAAAAAATTTATCTACCGTTAATACTTGTAAATCATGGTGACTTAACTGCCCCCTTTAACTACAATTCCTGGCTCCGCCACTGCATGCATGCAAACTCAGTTGGAGAAGAAATGAAACAACAAAACTTACTCATGCGACATACTGATAAGGAAGTGCATAACAAATAATAAACAGTTGCAAATCCCCTTAAATACGCTAAACTGCAAGACATACCATCAAAGGAACCCTTGGCTCAGTTGGGAAGGACGAGTCTGTGTAAGCGAAAGGTCTTGAGTTCAATCCTTAGCAGCGACGCTGCTCATTTTTTTGTGTTACTTTTGCCAGTTTCGCTTATTGATTTAGCCCTTTGACTTTGCACCAAATGTCATTTCTTCAAAACTCATATAAGTATAATTTATATTAAGCTTTACACTTTCAACCCTTCCACTTTAATCAATTTAACACCTTCTTAAAAACTTTTATAAGTCTTTGAAATTTGTAATAATCTTTACAACTCCCTCTAATTTGTTTACTTGACACTTTTCACCCTAAAACTTTATAAGTTTGATAAACTTATATTACTTTATCACTTTTCATAAATATATTTAACACATGCTTTATTTAACGACCTCGTCCGCGTAAACTATAAATATTATGTTTTTTTTCAAATATAATACTTACACACAACTTCTATAAAAATATATACAAACATAAATATATTTTTCTCATCTCGAAACTCAACAAACCCAATTCTTGAGCCAATATTTGAGCCGACTCTTATACGAAAGTTTCGTATACCTTTTTCCACATCTATTCCAAGAGCCAATACTTACAAACACCTTGAAACGATTTAAACGTAAACTCTGCCACACAAGCAACATTAAACACAACCACTTGTAAACACTTAAATTTATTCACACACTTCGAGTCGTGAGTACACAAAACTGCAAACTGAGTCTTGCCATCTCATTCTTAGGTTCCGGGTAGGGACCACTGCTATATCACACTCGATCTCTTTGTGCTTATCCACCAAGCTGCTAAGATGAGTTTATAGCCCCACTTTTACTCTTATTTACTTGTTTTATAAAACTTTGGGGTGAGAAATATGCAAAACTCTTTTCGGACCTGAAACTGAAAACACGATTACGTGAAACAAACTTGAATCCCAACTATGCTACCGTTAGTTCCCTTTGGGGAGGCGCGATTGTTATTAATAGATCTATTGGGGATGACACCCCCGTTCGAGTTTGACCGGATAGGCAAATGTCGGGCGTATATCATATCGTATTGATTGAGTGTACTGGAAATACACTTGATGGGCTTTTATTTATCATGCTTCTAGATGCATGCACATTGTCGTAGTTTCGGTCGCATGAACTTGGTATTAGCGTAATATCCTTTTTGCATATAGTATCATTCACGGAGATGCTTATATGTGCACTATGGTCCAACTTGATTTCTTAAACTTAAACCTATGAACTCACCAACCTTTGTGTTGACATTTTAGCATGTTTTTCTCAGGTTTACTTATTGGCGTGGGCAATGGCAAAGGCATTCGTTGAAGACTGGCATCCGAAGTGTTTTCAAGCAAATCTAATACAACTTTTAATGGGACAACATATATTTTTATGGGCTTTACTTCCACACTTTGAAACAACTATGTAAAACTATTTCTTAAATTAATATATCTTTTGAAAATGGAATAGAATTTCCATTCTTTATTACCTTGTGTTGTGTATATTGATTTAGTAGCACCCCATGACCCGAACGCTTCCGCTGTGAAATTTTGGGGGTGTTACAGATTTGTATTCAGAGCCAAGGTTATAGAGAATTAGGTATTTTTCAAAACCTAAACTATAACCAAATTTTCCTAAAAACACTTCAACGCCGCCACAGCTGCCAATGTCTGCCATGCCTTGCCTACTGTTATACAATGTAGTCGTACTATGTGTTACTGCTATATTTTAGGTTCGTATAAGCTCTCATTTGAATTAAATTAATTATTTCTCAAATTCATTAAATTTCTAAATTAACTCACATTTAAACTTTAAGGCTGTTCTTGTTTGATTGGGTCGCGAAGTTTAAATGTGTATAACCTCATTCTCATTTAAACTTTAAGGCTGTTCTTGTTTGATTGGGTCGCGAAGTTTAAATGAGAATAATGTTGATGTAACAAACTGAATGAAATTAAGGATTAATTAACTTAAGGAGAGTGTAGAATAGACTACGAATGCTTATACTTGATACCTCTCTATGTTAAACTGCGTAACATGCCCACTATTACAATATCGCACTATGCTATGCTTCCATAACTACTTCTACGTTATTTCTTTATGTAACATACAACTACTTGATTCTCGCACACGTATTTAAACCACCTTTGTCACTGGTCACGATCTCTTATGGCACTCTTATGCTCTATCCTTCGTAATCTCATACGACTCTGTTATCTCTGTTTTGAACTCAACTATCGTACTCTTTTATAAAACTGCGTTGTATTCCGTTTAATGAATCCTTTATCTGTTGTTCACTTATCGCCTCACGTCACCGAATCTTTCTTGAACGACTATCCCTTTTCCATGTCACATTTTAAGTATATATTCTCGCATCTCGTCACCGTATCGACCTCGACGATTCTCGCATCGTAAACCACGAGGACGTGGTTTCTTTTAAGGGGTAGGTACTATAACAACTCGTAAATTTCCCTACCGATTTTCGCGGCCATATTTTTTTCTTCTTCGTTTCGAACTTTAAACACGACAAGTCACGGGAATTTTTTTTTCTTTTCACCTCAACCTCGATAATAAAAACTATATAAAATAAATATATAATAAACTTTTATATCATTATTTTCTACCGGGCCTCTAAGCCCAAACCCGATCCAATCCAATTCATTTTATTCTTTTGGGCTCCCGTATACTCACAAGTCCAAACCAAAATGATTCTTCCATTGGGCCTAGCCTTTTATTTCTCAAATCCAAGCGCATCATATTTTTATTTTAAAAGTCGACAATTAATTTTTGGTGCAATATGTCCTATGTGATGATTTCACGACACAAACAAAAACAAACCAAGCTCACCCTTAATAATATTTGGTGACACAATTTTTGGACACAAATATTTTGGTGGCACTTTTCTTTGATTCTGTGGATGCAAACGACACATGACACAAAACAAAACAACATCAAACTTTGGTCAAGTAAACATGTGCGTGTGTGTGGTGATAGCAAAAGAGGAGACCAAGAGCTATCCAAGCCACCCTACACTACCCTAAACACTAACCCTAACTTACTTTTGACCTAAAGACCTAAGAGTCCTAAAGTCTTCATGTCCTTTGTGAATTGACAACACCAAATCATGCTCCAAGGGTATGTCACTGTCGAAGCATGCTACTCATCCATCACTCTCATCTTCTTGGGAGGTAAATCTATACTTTTCTCTATTATATAACACCACTCAAAATCACATAGTTGAGCACTACAAACACTTAGCATTTATCAACAAAAACAAAACACTTCTCTCCCTCTCAAACATAATCGTCCACTGTGGTAAATCGAGCAAGACGAGAGAAAGCAAGTCTTTGGGTTGCTTTTCAAGTTTCTAGAGTCTTACGGGTTTAGTACGTTACGGGTTACCATCTTGGAGGTTCGAGTTCACTTGGCCCAGTTTGAATCCTACAAATCGTTTTTCCTCACCACCACTTTTGGCGTCGTAAGTTCCTCGATCTATTTCAATACGTTAAGTAGCTTGGAGTCTCGTACTTAGTTTCTTTGTAATATTTGCGAAGTGCTTTAAACTTCTAAACTCGTTTTCATTTCACATATGTCACGTATAAAATCGGAACTAAACAAACATAATGTATCGTAAAAGCTTGTGTGGTACCATAAAACTAGTTTGAAATACTTATGATTCTAGTTATAGTCGACATGCATGCAGGGGCGGAGGCATGTTTCAAGTACTGGGGGGAAAGGCCCCCAATAAATGCTTCGAAGAATGGTTAAGTTAGCCGGAAAATGCGTCTGATTTGTTATAAAATTGTTAAGGTGCCCTCAATACAATAGTTTTAGTGCCCTCAACTGCAAGAAAGGAAAAGGACCAAAAACAGAGGCTTCTCTTTCTTTTCTAGATCATCTCGTTCGGAAAAAGTGATAAAGAAGGCTGTAAAAAGTGAAGAAGAAGGATGGATATCGAAAACCGTATAATGAGAGTATCAAGAATGGGAGTGGGTAGCTATAAATGTAATTAAATATGCATGCCTGTATGATATAAATATATCATCATTATTATCAATTAACAATTTAATATAAGGGACTAATTTCGTTCTAAAACATTAATCCTAGTAATTTACTTTGACTCTGGATGGGTAATTCATTAAATATTAATTGTTAATATTTAAGGTTGGTATTAATTACACTTTTTTTTAACCGTGGTATATTTTTTAAGTTATTCAAAATATATTTGGTCGTTATTGATGGTCCTCTAATCACTTTTCTATAATTATTTGTTTTTATAATTGATTACTGAACTTTGTCGGCTTTCAGCTAGCGAGGACCAAATACAAGTCAAATTGGTATATTTTACAACAAACTCGAAGCAGTTACGTTTCTAATTTCTTGCACCGCAAATCATAAATTAGATCTTTTTTTCCGTTCAAAATAAAAAAATAAAAAAAATAGATATTATTTTTTACGCCAAA
This sequence comes from Chrysanthemum seticuspe, assembly GCA_019973895.1. Classification (NCBI taxonomy): domain Eukaryota; kingdom Viridiplantae; phylum Streptophyta; class Magnoliopsida; order Asterales; family Asteraceae; genus Chrysanthemum; species Chrysanthemum seticuspe. Next base: position 105,485,136 of record BPTQ01000008.1, on the reverse strand, counting down.
CAATTAGCTAGTCTTAACTGTACTGGAAGTAGTAGATTTTACATTTAAATAAAACCAAACCCGACCCGACTCGTTTTAAAAATTTTATCTACCGTTAATACTTGTAAATCATGGTGACTTAAGTGCCCCCTTTAGCTACAATTCCTGGCTCCGCCACTGCATGCATGCAAACTCAGTTGGAGAAGAAATGAAACAACAAAACTTACTCATGCGACATACTGATAAGGAAATGCATAACAAATAATAAACAGTTGCAAATCCCCTTAAATACGCTAAACTGCAAGACATACCATCAAAGGAACCCTTGGCTCAGTTGGGAAGGACGAGTCTGTGTAAGCGAAAGGTCTTGAGTTCAATCATTAGCAGCGACGCTGCTCATTTTTTTGTGTTACTTTTGCCAGTTTCGCTTATTGATTTAGCCCTTTGACTTTGCACCAAATGTCATTTCTTCAAAACTCATATAAGTATAATTTATATTAAGCTTTACACTTTCAACCCTTCCACTTTAATCAATTTAACACCTTCTTAAAAACTTTTATAAGTCTTTGAAATTTGTAATAATCTTTACAACTTTAACCCCTCTAATTTGTTTACTTGACACTTTTCACCCTAAAACTTTATAAGTTTGATAAACTTATATTACTTTATCACATTTCATAAATATATTTAACACATGCTTTATTTAACGACCTCGTCCGCGTAAACTATAAATATTATGTTTTCTTTCAAATATAATACTTACACACAACTTCTATAAAAATATATACAAACATAAATATATTTTTCTCATCTCGAAACCCAACAAACCCAACACTTGAGCCAATATTTGAGCCGACTCTTATACGAAAGTTTCGTATACCTTTTTCCACATCTATTCCAAGAGCCAATACTTACAAACACCTTGAAACGATTTAAACGTAAACTCTGCCACACAAGCAACATTAAACACAACCACTTGTAAACACTTAAATTTATTCACACACTTCGAGTCGTGAGTACACAAAACTGCAAACTGAGTCTTGCCATCTCATTCTTAGGTTCCGGGTAGGGGCCACTGCTATATCACACTCGATCTCTTTGTGCTTATTTACCAAGCTGCTAAGATGAGTTTATAGCCCCACTTTTACTCTTATATACTTGTTTTATAAAACTTTGGGGTGAGAAACATGCAAAACTCTTTTCGGACCTGAAACTGAAAACATTATTACGTGAAACAACCTTGAATCACAACTATGCTACCGTTAGTTCCCTTTGGGGAGGCGCGATTTTTATGAATAGATCTATTGGGGATGACACCCCCGTTCGAGTTTGACCGGACAGGCAAATGTCGGGCGTATATCATATCGTATTGATTGAGTGTACTGGAAATACACTTGATGGGCTTTTATTTATCATGCTTCTAGATGCATGCACATTGTCGTAGTTTCGGTCGCATGAACTTGGTATTAGCGTAATAGCCTTTTTGCATATAGTATCATTCACGGAGATGCTTATATGTGCACTATGGTCCAACTTGATTTCTTAAACTTAAACCTATGAACTCACCAACCTTTGTGTTGACATTTTAGCATGTTTTTCTCAGGTTTACTTATTGGCGTGGGCAATGGCAAAGGCATTCGTTGAAGACTGGCATCCGAAGTGTTTTTAAGCAAATCTAATACAACTTTTAATGGGACAACATATATTTTTAGGGGCTTTACTTCCGCATTTTGAAACAACTATGTAAAACTATTTCTTAAATTAATATATCTTTTGAAAATGGAATAGAATTTCCATTCTTTATTACCTTGTGTTGTGTATATTGATTTAGTAGCACCCCATGACCAGAACGCTTCCGCTGTGAAATTTTGGGGGTGTTACAGATTGGTATTCAGAGCCAAGGTTATAGAGAATTAGGTATTTTTCAAAACCTAAACTATAACCAAATTTTCCTAAAAACACTTCAACGCCGCCACAGCTGCCGATGTCTGCCATGCCTTGCCTACTGTTATACGATGTAGTCGTACTATGTGTTACTGCTGTATTTTAGGTTCGTATAAGCTCTCATTTGAATTAAATTAATTATTTCTCAAATTTATTAAATTTCTAAATTAACTCACATTTAAACTTTAAGGTTGTTCTTGTTTGATTGGGTCGCGAAGTTTAAATGTGTATAACCTCATTCTCATTTAAACTTTAAGGCTGTTCTTGTTTGATTGGGTCGCGAAGTTTAAATGAGAATAATGTTGATGTAACAAACTGAATGAAATTAAGGATTAATTAACTTAAGGAGAGTGTAGAGTAGACTACGAATGCTTATACTTGTTACCTCTCTATGTTAAACTGCGTAACATGCCCACTATTACAATATCGCACTATGCTATGCTTCCATAACTACCTCTACGTTATTTCTGTATGTAACATACAACTACTTGATTCTCGCGCACGTATTTAAACCACCTTTGTCACTGGTCACGATCTCTTATGGCACTCTTATGCTCTCTCCTTCGTAACCTCATACGACTCTGTTATCTCTGTTTTGAACTCAACTATCGTACTCTTTTATAAAACCGCGTTGTATTCCGTTTAATGAATCCTTTATCTGTTGTTCAGTTATCGCCTCACGTCACCGAATCTTTCTTGAACGACTATCCCTTTTCCATGTCACATTTTAAGTATATATTCTCGCATCTCGTCACCGTATCGACCTCGACGATTCTCGCATCGTAAACCACGAGGATGTGGTTTCTTTTAAGGGGTAGGTACTATAACAACTCGTAAATTTCCTTACCAATTTTCGTGGCCATATTTTTTTCTTCTTCGTTTCGAACTTTAAACACGACAAGTCACGAGATTTTTTTTTTCTTTTCACCTCAACCTCGATAATAAAAACTATATAAAATAAATATATAATAAACTTTTATATCATTATTTTCTACCGGGCCTCTAAGCCCAAACCCGATCCAATCCAATTCATTTTATTCTTTTGGGCTCCCGTATACTCACAAGTCCAAACCAAAATGATTCTTCCATTGGGCCTAGCCTTTTATTTCTCAAATCCAAGCGCATCATATTTTTATTTTAAAAGTCGACAATTAATTTTTGGTGCAATATGTCCTATGTGATGATTTCACGACACAAACAAAAACAAACCAAGCTCACCCTTAATAATATTTGGTGACACAATTTTTGGACACAAATATTTTGGTGGCACTTTTCTTTGATTCTGTGGATGCAAACGACACATGACACAAAACAAAACAACATCAAACTTTGGTCAAGTAAACATGTGCGTGTGTGTGGTGATAGCAAAAGAGGAGACCAAGAGCTATCCAAGCCACCCTACACTACCCTAAACACTAACCCTAACTTACTTTTGACCTAAAGACCTAAGAGTCCTAAAGTCTTCATGTCCTTTGTGAATTGACAACACCAAATCATGCTCCAAGGGTATGTCACTGTCGAAGCATGCTACTCATCCATCACTCTCATCTTCTTGGGAGGTAAATCCATACTTTTCTCTATTATATAACACCACTCAAAATCACATAGTTGAGCACTACAAACACTTAGCATTTATCAACAAAAACAAAACACTTCTCTCCCTCTCAAACATAATCGTCCACTGTGGTAAATCGAGCAAGACGAGAGAAAGCAAGTCTTTGGGTTGCTTTTCAAGTTTCTAGAGTCTTACGGGTTTAGTACGTTACGGGTTACCATCTTGGAGGTTCGAGTTCACTTGGCCCAGTTCGAATCCTACAAATCGTTTTTCCTCACCACCACTTTTGGTGTCGTAAGTTCCTCGATCTATTTCAATACGTTAAGTAGCTTGGAGTTTCGTACTTAGTTTCTTTGTAATATTTGCGAAGTGCTTTATACTTCTAAACTCGTTTTCATTTCACACATGTCACGTATAAAATCGGAACAAAACAAACATAATGTATCGTAAAAGCTTGTGTGGTACCATAAAACTAGTTTGAAATACTTATGATTCTAGTTATAGTCGACATGCATGCAGGGGCGGAGGCATGCTTCAAGTATTGGGGGGAAAGGCCCCCAATAAATGCTTCGAAGAATGGTTAAGTTAGCCGAAAAATGCGTCTGATTTGTTATAAAATTGTTAAGGTGCCCTCAATACAATAGTTTTAGTGCCCTCAACTGCAAGAAAGGAAAAGGACAAAAAACAGAGGCTTCTCTTTCTTTTCTAGATCATCTCGTTCGGAAAAAGTGATAAAGAAGGCTGGAAAAAGTGAAGAAGAAGGATGGATATCGAAAACCGTATAATGAGAGTATCAAGAATGGGAGTGGGTAGCTATAAATTTAATTAAATATGCATGCATGTATGATATAAATATATCATCATTATTCTCAATTAACAATTTAATATAAGGGACTAATTTCGTTCTAAAACATTAATCCTAGTAATTTACTTTGACTCTGGATGGGTAATTCATTAAATATTAATTGTTAATATTTAAGGTTGGTATTAATTACACTTTTTTTTAACCGTGGTATATTTTTTAAGTTATTCAAAATATATTTGGTCGTTATTGATGGTCCTCTAATCACTTTTCTATAATTATTTGTTTTTATAAGTGATTACTGAACTTTGGCCGCTTTCAGCTAGCGAGGACCAAATACAAGTCAAATTGGTATATTTTACAACAAACTCGAAGCAGTTACGTTTCTAATTTCTTGCATCGCAAATCATAAATTAGATCTTTTTTTTCCGTTCAAAATAAAAAATTAGATCTTATTTTTTACGCCAAACAATTAGCTAGTCTTAACTGTACTGGAAGTAGTAGATTTTACATTTAAATATGTTAGGTCACTAGTTTTACAACACAAGCTTACAAGAAAGAGATAAAGGCGATTGAACAATAAACCAAACACACACACACGTTTAGACTTAGACGGTTATGCGTAGGGCATGAGTGAAAGGAATAAATTGAACAACCAACCCTCAAGTGAGGGTTATACAAGAGTATTTATAGGAGGGAAGCTAGGGCAACACTCCTAGTTCCCTTCCTTTTCCTTATTGGACATGGGCCTAAGCTTATGGGCCTTCTACATAAGCTTGACCTTAAACAAACATAAAGGCCATAATAAGCTACTTATTACATATGAGTAACAAACACTTGAATCAAGGTTTAGGAGTGATTCCAACAATCTCCCCCTCAAGTGTTGGTGATGAAAAACGGTGAAGGCGTTGATGTAATAGTAGCTTTGACGTCTTCTGACATTCTTCTTTCTTGTGAGTAGAATTGTCTTGTTTCGAACAATCTCCCCAGTGTAGAGAGATAGTTGTTTTTGAACAGTTATGTTTTGACGTCATCTTTAACTTTGTTCTTTGATCATTGTTCTTTGTGATGAAAGTGATAGTATGTTGTTGTCTGCATCAAGTCTGCCTCAGGTCTGCTTCGCTGCTAAAGTGTCTCCACGTCATTCTTCAACATGCTCACACGCTCTTTGACGTTGGAATTCAGTACCGATGAAGTTCTTTAAGTCTTTAACTTTGTAGATTCTTTGATTTGACGAACAATCATTCTGACTGTTGTGTAGCTTTTGGATAGAACTTCCATTAGTGATGATGTTGGCGTGAGCATGAGAAGAATCTGCACGATCATCCCGCTCCGGAGCTTCCATAAGAAGAAAACATGAAAACGGTTAGTAATAAGCGGATTCCGGAACTTACAAGTTTGAACTTCGAGAGTGTTAACAGCATAGTGTGAAAACACAACTCTAATTCTCACAAAGGCCGTTCCTGAACTGGCGGGTCCCACAAGTGAGATAACGCGATGTACCGAAGTACATCTACAGTTCAGATGAGTCGCTGAGGTACACCGAAGCATCACCTCACGACTGTAGACCGTTTGAGACACACTAAGCGTAATCCACGGGGAGTTACCGAAGTGACCTGCTGTCAGGGCTGTTTGATGTTGACCCTGGCAGGAGTTTCCATTCAATCACTGAGGATCACATATGTGAACCTCTCATAAATGTTCTCGACAGATTGCTAAGATTTGTGAAGGACTCGATAACGTACCACTGATGTTCTTATTGTTGAACATCGAGTGATGAAATGTCAAGTGTACCTAAGAGATCTTTTGATGAATCTCGTGGCTCTAGACTCAATAGTGCGTTTTGGTTTTCCTGAGCAGAGATTAGGGAGAGGGTCTCCTTCTTCAATACCAGCGATCTAAGAGAAAGCCAATAGTTTATGTAGGGTTCCCTGTGAGAATGAAACAAGCTTCTTTTGAGAGAAACTTGAGTGGCTAAGAAGGTATAGTGCATGCATCACTAGGTCCATGACGACTTTTAATCTTCAATACCGGCGTCACTAAGTGACAACCAGTAGCATATGAATTGAACCCGGTGTCTGCCCTAAGTTGAATAATTTGGAGGGCTATTTCTTTTCACCCTTTTCTTTGCATTTCTTTTTAATTCTTCAACTCCTTCTTTCTCCGATTCTCATTTTCTCCTTTTTTTATAATCATACCTAAGGACTTCTAAGTACTAACTATTTGTGATGTCCTTGGGTAGATCCCTCCGGCTCTGGCGGATCATAGGACGGTTATTCCTAACCTTAATCTCCTTATAACTCCATTGCCATAAAACCATTTTTCATGAAAATCTCTCAAAGTGTTTGTGAATGAAAAACATGTCTGAACACTTCAAGAGTTTAAGATTTTCAGAAATACTCCCCCTCCACATGTGCTTAATAGTTTTTACAGAAATCTGCACAGTGAGGAAAGAGCTCGCACTTTTGAATTGATCGACTCAAGATAGACAATCCCTCGTGAGACACGGTTACGTTGCATAGTTAAAGAGTTACATTGACAGCTTTTAGGTGACAACTAGCTCTAATAACTACCTTGAAGGTGTAGACAATCCTCGAAAGGTTGTCATACCCATCAGAGTTCTTGTCTACCAAGAGTTTCTCGAATGGTACTTTCTACTTGGACAAGTCCTTTGCGAGACACGTTTACATTACTAGCGAACTAGCTTGAAATTATTACCCGTCCCGGACAAGTCTTTTCGAGTTACTAACAGTTTAGTACCGTCAATTCGTTGGTTAAGTCTATTACACAAAGATTCATACAACATATTTCTTATCACATAATTTTCTCCCCCTCAAAAATGGCATATAAAATGTTATTTTTGAAAAGTTGAGAATAAATATGACCATTTAGAGTGTTGCGGGAAGATGACCACCATGAACAATTTGTGAACAAAGTTTTAACTCAAGTACTCCCCCTCAACAAATGATATAAACGGTTGAGGTTTTGAAAATCATACGGGGAAGTACTTGTCCTTTTGAGCAAAACCTTGAAAAATGAAAGGTTTGATAGGTTTTACTCAAAAGTAAGAAGTTTTCGCTCCTTTTATAAGGATTGTGGCACTGAAGCGTACCACAGGGTCCTTTCTTGACAAGAACGGGTTGTACACTGTTATGTGTGCACTAGCCATTGACATATATAATCACACATCTAAATTTATAATGAAAGAAGCAGTTCAAGGGGTACCAGGAAGTCCAGTGATGTTTCCAAGAGTGCGAACTGGGCGTAATAACCGGTGATGTTGATCCTGGGTCGACCACCAACAAAGCTTTCCAATGTTCTGAACTGATCCCTTCTATACAACCTTTCATCAATCATTTTGATGATCCTCCTCACATCCCTTCGATCCTGAGAATTCCATCGCTTAGGAGACCCAATCTTTTGACGTATATCCTTCAACCTGTAAGCCAATCCGTCCCTAACCATCTTCAAAGTGTGATCCCCAAACTTGTGAAGATCACTACACGCCATTAAGCAATTTCGTTGAAGTTCACTGCGGTAAACGACGCCGAATGGTTTGCTGATGAGTGTATATTGTGAGAGTTGGTTGATGTCGGGAAGATCAAGCTGAGGTGGGGTGAAGTTGACACGGGTCTGATATGATTCAACTGCGAGTTGGAGATCTTCTACACGTTCTTTGATGACTATGCGTCTGATGAAGATGAGCAGTGACTTGATGAATTCACGTTGTACTTCAGTTGAAAATTGCCTCATGCGACCCTGTACTTTGGCAAGGTACATGTATTCAATGTCGTTGATAGACAAATTCTCAAAGTCAGCTTCAGAGAATGCATAATCCCGTTCATCTTGCCTTTTGACCACAATCTTTTTGAGAAAAGTGTAGTCCCATTTGGTCGAAAGATCAATGTGTTTGATGGCAACGATATCCTTAGTACTGAACACTGCATGTTGAGACTTCTGAACCTGGCAGCTTCTGTAGTAGATTCTTCGGCGTTCCGGCCAATGATGAATCCCGTACATTGCATTTCGGTCGTATGCTTCCACTTTGTTGGAGAACAAGTGATTAGCTCTTTCCTCGATAGCTATGCAGTTTGAGTATATGGCTGCTGGGAATGGAAGTGTCAAAGATGTAGCGTATTTCCTTGATCCATCGCCACCGTGTAGAAGAAATTCCAAGTCTTTGTTGAAGAAATATCTGAATGGAATCCTAGGTTCATCTGGTTGGCCAATTGTTGGTAGAGGTTTAGACCAGTCGGTGTAATATGGAGGGTTGTCCCGTTTGGTGAAGTCGATGTTTGCTTCTGGGTTGAGCCAATCCATGTTGTTAGACATAGCTCGAGCAATGTTCTCAAGGTGATATTCGACCTCGATGGCACTTTCCGAGGTGTCTTTTAGAAGTTGAAATGCTTCATTCTTGATTCGGATCAACTCGGATTTCGTCATCTTCTTCACATGGAACTTTTCATGCAGAATTTTAGCATGCTCCAATGTATTACCGTCTACCAGATTTTGACCTTCAACAGGGTAGGGAGTTGAGTTAACAAGTGTAGAGAACCATGCAAATTCCTCTGTTTTATCGTCATCTAGCCATGATACGACGTCAACCATGGGCGCCTTCTTCTTCTTCTTTTGTTTAGACCTAGATGAGGATTCTGGTTTCTGAACTTGTTTGGGAGAGGTGGGTTGTTGTAGGGGCTCATGGACTTCCTCATCGTCACCACCCGTGTACTCAAAGTGATCACCGGTTTTCTGAGTCTCGGGTGGTAATTCAAAAGAATCCTGAGGTTTATCAGTAGAAGAATGAGGAGGTGACCTTTGTTGTGCTGGAGTCCGTTTGGGTGGAGGTTGCATAGAAGATGATTCACCAGACTTCTTCGAGCGTTTATGCTCGTCATTCTTATCCTGATCCTTGTCTTCATCGTCTCTAGAACGTTTAGGCCTTACAGCTTCTTCTCTGTATGCTGACCTGAGTTGGTATTCCAGCAATGCTTCAAACAATTTAGCTTCGTGGGAGGCAAATGTTTCAGAGCGTTTAGACATTTGAGCTACTAGCCGATTCACCAATTCATCATCTGTAAAGACTGTGGGTTTAACTGGATTGATGTTCACATTCATTGGAGTTGATTTCATGGTTTGCTTAGCAAGATGCAAGAGATTTAGATAAAGTTGTCTAGTATACATCTCCTTTGTCAGTTTAGGAACGACGTCAAGAAGGAACTGGTGAGTGTATCCTTTGATCATTTCGTCCATTTTCCCTTGAAGATCATCTTTCATGAGCTTCTGGACATACGCCCTTTCAACTTTCATTTTGTCATTCTCATCATGAAAATACTATATCTGATCAGCGTAGAAATTCATCTTCCTGTAAAGCATGTCTTTCTTTCTGACTTGTTTGACAGCATTCACAATTCTTTTATGAATATGAGAAATCCAAGGTCGAGTTGGCTTCTTCACTGATTTGGACGTTGATTTGGTTGATCTTTTAGATGGTGGTGGTGAGGAATGAGATGATGAATCTGATGATGAGATGTGAGGAGGCTCAGAGTCCTTTGGAGGTGCAGAAGTATCCTCCTTGGAACAAGTTGGACTGTTGAGAAGATAATCATCATAATTCTCTTCGTTATCTTGTCCAGATTTAGCTTTTACTTCCGTCTGAGCCTGGGCTTCTTCATCAGTCTTTTCTTTCTCAGACTTGTCCTTTTCTGGTTCCTCAATGTTATAATCAATAGATTTCTCCACAAGCTTTTGCTGTTGCACAAGAGTGGTGGCACCAGTTCCCTTATCGGGTCGATTAACCGCATCAGGATCTGGTGAAGAGTGGACACCACCACTCGACCCTCCGGGGCCACGCATTTGATCTTGTTCAAATTCTTTAGCTTTTTGAAGGTGTCTAACGATTTTAAACTTCTTCCTGTAGGATTTATCCAATTGCTCTTCATCACTTTCAGAGCTTTCTTCATATGGCACAAGTACAGGAGTCTTCCCTTTTCCTAGGTCAGCTGGAGGACTAGGAGGTTTTGCTACTGAGGGAGGTGGTACGGTTGCAGATTCAGAGTAGTGGACCTCCTCGTCTGGTTGTGTATCTTCAGAGCTTTCGTCCAGTAGTTCTTTTTGCGTTTCTGATTTGGGAATGGGAATAGGAATAGCTTCCTTAGCAGAAATAGTCCTTTTTCTTGGAGGATTCCTTTTGGGATACTTCCTCTGACTCTCTATGCTTACGACACTTCCAGCACTTCCTCTTCTGGTTTTCCGAGTAGGTGTTCCAGAAGGCTTTTCATCGAGATGACCAAGTTTGCCTTCTCTTACTGCTACCCGATACCTTTTGTACGTTTCAAGCTTCTTGAATTCGTCAGTCAGTAAGTGATCAGGTAACACAGCACCCTGTTTCTTTGTTGACGATTCCTTGATTCTGACAGATAGGATAGGCTCAGTCAACATGTCGTGATTGTAGGGGTCATTGAGCCTCTTGGGGATATCAGGATGAAGTCCAAGTGCTCTCTAGATCAACAGTTTTGTGTATCTGACATAGGGAATCTTCGAGCCAAGCTTTTTGAGAAATGACATCATGTCATCCCATATCAGAGCTTCAATTTCGATGTCCTTCTTGTTGATTAATGACCAGAAGATTTGCAGTTCCATGAGCTTGGGATGCTCATAACCAGTGTCACGACCAGAGACCGATTTGGTGATGATGATGTAGAGTGTTCTCCACGGTTGAGGAATGTTCTTAAGCTCCACATGAGAGTGCTTAGTGATAATTCCTGAAGCTTCATCATAGCCAATATCAATCAGGAATTGAAGAACTGTCTCCTCAGTAGGTGTGGCATAGAAGTCAGTTGGCACGATTTCTGGAATGAGAAGAACAGCCCGTAAGTCTGCATGAGTGATGGTGACTTGTTTGTGATTGAGAGTCACAGTCACTGCACTTTGACCCTTGATCCTTTGCATTGAATTCTAGAATTGTTGCATGTAGATCTCCGGTACTGTAGCAGAGTGTGAGAGCATGTTCTGGTAGGGATGATTCTTTAGAATATCCACAGCAATGAGACAAGAAGATTCTGAGTATGTGAGGGTTTCAAAGTCAACCCTAAGGTTGTTCTTTCCAATCTTTCTCGGATAGCCATTAGGGAAGATGTCAGCAATTGTGAGAACTTCTGGTGCATCCACATCCATTTGAGCAGCCATGACGTGATCTGAAATAACATTAGCCAAAAGAACCAACATATCGAAAGACATAATGTTAGTCAACAGAAGGTTTTTATTGTCTAAGTATTGAATATACAGTGTCAAAGATTGTTACGAGTCCAAAGTCACTTGTTTGTTCAATAGTCCAATGTCGTCGTGATAAGTTTCGTGAGTTAGTTAACTTTAAGTTTTAAAGTTTATGTTATCACTTATTTAACACAACATATTAAACGATTAAGTTTATTAGTGACATTATTGGTTTCGTGACGTTATGATTCATTTATTTACAAGTTTGCACGCGTAACAATTCATAACGAAGGTTTGATCAAGGCTTATGCATAGGAATAGTAGCTTATGCATAAACAGGAGAAGTATACGCGTAGACGCAAGCTTATGCGTAGGATCCTTACTTACGTGTAAGAGATATTACGCGTAGGAAAGGAGGACCTTATGCGTAAAGCTTACGCGTAGGCGTATAAAGAATCTTATGCGTAAGGCTTACTCGTAAGAGTAGACCTTATACGTAGAGTCACTGTTTACGCATATCCTTCACAGGATACGCGTAGTCCCATTGTAGAACCTTACGCGTAACAGTTACGCGTAAAATTTCTCTTACGCATAACTTTCTACGCGTAAGGTGATCCTTATGCGTAGAGTAACAAAGACCTTGATTCTGAGTTTTAAGCGCAACAAGCCTGAAATAAAATCATCATATCATCAATCTTAACACATATATTCATTTTAAAACAGATCATAGCATGAAAGCATATTAAACAGTTACGCGTAGAAAACCTTACGCGTAAGCCTAAAAACCCTAATAGTTCAATAATTACGCATAACAGTTCTAGCCATGGATATTGCACCAAACGTTTTCTGGTAGGTCTTAGGTGTTGTGAGAGTCTAATACCCAAGTTTTAACATCCAACACGCAGTGAATCAAAAATACCCAAACCTAAGAACATTAAACCCTAAATTCCAATTTTTATTCAATTAGTGTTTCTGGGTTGTTATAGGGCCTGGAAATCATTAATTCAACATGATATAAACATCACACAACAATCTTTTTGACAAAAAACAATCACATTTGAAAACGCCCAAATCGACTCAAGAACCCTAATTTTGAAAAACCATCAATTCGTGTTTCTGGGTGGAATTTGAGGATAAGCATAGTATCCTTGATGTTAAAGAAACGTTTTGACCCATTTATCTTGACCTCAAACACGTAAGTATGATCATGTGTTCTTACGCGTATGCGTATAACACAAAATCAACCATAAACGTATATTTAACCGTTGGATTCGTTAGAAAATCAAAACCAATGTTTAAAAACGTGTTATCAACGCAAAAACACTTACATATTGATGATCAAAACTTCGGATTTGTTGAACAAATTATATGCGTAGATTATGTTGGTTAGGAGTAATAAATGTGATGGAAAAGTTAGGTGGAAGGTGTTTTTATTAAAAGTAACTTTAACATTTTGACAGTTTTGGTCCCTCCACCTTTTCCATTTTCATACAAAGCCTTTTAACTTTCATTTTGGTTACCAAACAAAAGATTTTAGGAACTAACTTTGACGACACTCCCCCTCGACTTAAGAAAATGATGAAAGGTTATAAATTTTAGTCCGAGGAGTGTTAATGAACCAGAAAATTTACCATCATTGATAAAAGAAACAACCGGTATAGAATAACATGCAAGTACACGAATGTTTTTGAAACAGTTTGGTATTAATTTTCTCCCCCTCAACACTTGATCGGAAAAATACTGAATTTTGAAAGATTATAGTGTTGACGGAAGAAATGTACATGCCATGTTGAAAGAAAGTTAGATTAGAAGAATATTTTTGTTGTTTTATCAGGTTTTATATTTTTGTATTTTGTTTTTGAAAAATTATTTACAAAAGATATTTTGGTGTTTGACAGGTTTTTAAGACTGTTTTAGGAGGTCATCCAATTCCTCTTGAGTCAAACACCTCATACCAATCCGGTGGACCAACTCATTAAACCTAGCGGGAGGCAAGGCTTTGGTGAGAAGATCTGCCAATTGGTATTCTGTACCCACGAAGTATAATTCAACTGTACCCTGTTCCACGTGGTCCTTGATGAAATGATAGCGAAGATCGATGTGCTTTGATTTCGAGTGCTGAACTGAGTTGCACAAGATCACAATGGCACTCCGATTGTCGCAGTACATCGGGATTCTGTCAAATACGTAACCATAGTCTTTGCGTTGTGTTCTCATCCAGATGACTTGAGCACAACACGCGGACATGGCTACATATTCTGATTCGGTTGATGACAGCGATGTACAATCCTGCTTCTTCGATTGCCAGGACACCAGTTTATCACCAAGAAATTGTAGTGCTCCTGAAGTACTTTTCCGTGAATCTAAGCATCCTGCGTGGTCAGCGTCTGAAAAAGCGATTAGTTCAAAACCAGAATCCTTCGGATACCAGATCCCCAAGTTAATGGTTCCCTTGATGTATCGGAGGATTCTTTTAGCCTCAGAGAGGTGGATTTCAGTTGGTCGCGACTGATAACGGGAGCATAGATAAACGGCAAAGACAATATCAGGTCTGCTAGCTGTTAGGTACATTAGAGACCCAATAATACTACGGTATTTTGTAGGGTCCACTAATTTCCCATTTAAATCAGCATCTAGCTTCTTGGTATGAGTCATTGGTGTGGCATAAGTGTCACAGGTTTTCATTCCAAATTTGTTTAACAATTCAAGGGCATATTTGGACTGATTCAAGAAAATACCACGGGGTGATTGATGAACTTGCAGTCCTAGAAAGAACGTAAGTTCACCCATCATGGACATTTCAAAATTTTTCTTCATTAATTTTGCAAAAGCGATTGAGTACTTTTTATGTGTAGACCCAAAAATGATGTCATCCACGTAAATTTGAACAATTAAGATATGTGCCCCGTGATATTGTATAAAAAGGGTATGGTCAACCGAACTGTTAGATATTAGTTTTCACATACACATCAAACCATAACACAAAGTGGCGTATGAATGGAATTCTAGAGAGAGAAAGTTAGAGGTTTAGGGAACTTAGTGAGAGAAAGTGAAAGATATTATTATGAGCTCCAACTCTCTACCTTGGGAGGTAGAGAGTATTTATAGTCTTACATAAAACGCCACACATCGGGCTGTGGATCAGGCATACAGTGGGTAAAGACCCGTCCGTCCTCCACGGTGTTACTAAACTAAATACTACTTAACATAAAAGAACTACGACTACGAGCTTTCTAACGATTACATATACTTGAGGTGACCGACTCTTTAATACCTGGAATTTCTAATTCCTAACAATCTCCCCCTAAGGGAGGTCACCTCAATCATGTACCAAAATTACATTGAATACAAATAGATATTACATAAAAAATTGTTCTTGCATTCTTGATGTAGTCCTTTGCTCCTAAGCTCGTAGTCATTGATTCTTCACATTGCATGTTTGGTTACTCCAAGTGGAGGTCTTTTACTGATCCACGTGATAATACTTTTGAGCCAGCTTTTGAGACCATCAGCTAACAAAGAATCTCTGAGACATCCATTGTGGTGTTGGTATTATGTGATGTTGTGACTTTTGGACCGACATGCTAACATTCTGGATCATGATATCTTCTCATCAGAGTAGCGGAAGCTTTTAGTTGATTCATGATATTGGCAGCAGCGTAGCAGAAGCATGGATTGAAAATATCAGAGTCATTGATGCATTAATCATGATTTCTTTTGAGATGAATGTGTTAAGTGAGCATGCGGCTATGGATTGACCGCTTCATTCTGATCAGCTGCAAACGTAGGATGTACCTGCATAAAACAGTTAGCAATAAAGCACAAGAAAGTGTCTTTGATCACTTTCGTTGAATTGAGGTACACGGCCCACGGTTCCCCGTTGATCAGTACAAGTACTGCCTGTGATCAGGTAGGATTCCTAAGAATCTCCTTGACAGGTTTTCGCAGCTGTTCTAGCTGTTCTCAAACCGGAACATCTCAAAGAAGACAACACGGAGTGAGTGAACCAGCGAATTTAAGTTCACTGATTGATGAAAAGAGATTTGAAAAACAATTGTGTATTGCTCATTAGAAGTTGTTTTTGCAATACAACGAAGGTTTTATTGAAAATCAATTATCAATCATAAAAACACCTTTTGGTTTGAAAAATGAGTACACGGTCGATGTGCTATAGAAAAGAGTTGTTAAGCACAAAGACAGGTTTTTCAAAGGTATCCGTCAATCCATAACCTGAACCAGGATTGATTCAAGAGATTGAATCGCCCCATTGTTTCTGTTCAGTTGTCACATGGTTGATCTATATGATAGATCTCACCTGCCACCTACCAGGAGCTTGTTTGATGTTGGCTCCAGAAGGTTTTCCATCTTCATTGTGAATATGTTTACACATCACTCAGATGTTCTGGCAGTACCACAAGGATAATGCGTAGGACTCAAGATCTAATCTCTCTTTTCACATTGTGTGAAACAGAGAGTCTTCATTGAAAGTGCCCTAATGAGATTTATTGATGATCTCGTGGCTCTAGACTCAATTTTGTGCATATTTGGATCATGTGCCGGAGACTAGGGAGAGGGTCTCCTTCTTCAATATCAACAATCTTTAAGAGAAAGTCGATAGATAATGTCGGTTCCCCGTGAGAATGAAACAAGTCCTGTTAAGAGGAACTTGAGTCGTTTGGAAAGTTGAAGTGCAGTGCGTCACTGGGTCCATGACGTCTTGTCTTCAATACCGATGTTACCATCAGTAGCATATGAATTGAACCCGGTTTCTGCCCTAAGGTTGAATATATGGAGGGCTATTTGTTTTCACCCTTTTCTCATTCAATTCTTTTTAATTCTTCAACCCCTTCAGTGCTTACCGAGACTTCATAGCTAGAGCCTTGTTGGGTTAATTTCAGTACTAGCTCAGTCTCAGTCCGCACTCTTCCCATTTCTCATTTTTCTCCTTTTATCATCATACCTAAGAACTTTACACTAACTAGTGGATAGTCCCTGGGTAGATCCCTCCGGTTCTGGCGGATCATGGGAACACATACCTAACCTTATCATCCTTATATCACCGTACATAAAGTAAAGTTGGTCGGTCTATTTGGTATTGTTCATCTGCCATCGGAACTAATTGAAAACCATTTGAAAATCAATCCAGATACTTGTGATATATTATCAAAACATTTTGTACCTGAATTGTTTTTGATATTTTTAGAATAAGTGCTCCCCCTCAACATGTGCATGAATTGTTTGAAATCGTTTTGCACACAGAGGCAAGAGGAAGAAATTACTTCTTTGATTACCATTTTTCTAAAAGATATCACCATCACTTCCTTGATCAAATCAAGTAGATATAGCATTTCCGGGAAGGATGAGGTTTCCATAAATTTGCTCCCCCTCAATATGTGCCTCGAGGTTTGAAAAGAGTTTTGCACATACTAGAGGGAACCTGCACATTGAGATAAATGATCACATTTCAAATCATAGGTTTAAGATAGATGCTCCCCCTCAACATGTGCATGGAAAATTTGAAATCGTTTGTCACATGTGGGAAGGATAGCATGTACACCCTTATAAAACCATTTACCGAATTATCAGTTTAAATCCAATTTAAATCACACATTCTCCCGCGATCACAATTATCAAATCATTTGAGATTTGTGATCTCTTATTGATTTAAATTGATTTTGAAAGATTTTAAGGGGAATTGTGACTTGATTATGAAAGCGTTTTAACTGATAAGGATCGGATTTTTTGACTTTAAAACTCCAGTGATAAAACATGCATGTACATCTTTTGAAAACAATTTAATGCCAAATAACTTTTTAATTTAATTGAAATCATTCTCCCCCTCAATCAATGACATAGGTTGTTGATTGAGAGATAGAGATTTTGACAAATAAGTCCTGATGATTATCAAAAATAGAGACCGAGTTATTTTTCAAAGCTGTTAGTTTTCAGCAGATAAATGCTTATAGAATCAGAGCATGGAATTTGAAAACATGGTAAAGCATGGCTCTGTTCTTTCTTTGAAAAGCGGGTTACTGCCTGAAATGACAATAAACCATTTGTTTCACTTTCTCTCAATGTTTTTTTTTTTTTTTTTTTTTTTTTTTTTTTTTTTTTTTTTTTTTTTTTAAGAATTCGAACAACATCTAAAGTCCCGTGTCATTCTTTGAATGACAGCACAAAGACCGTAGATATTGTCGAACCGAAAAAAACATGACAAATTGACAATATTTTTTTGAAGATTTTTCGAATTTTTCAGATTTTTATGGATTTTGAAAGTTTTATAATTTTGTATTTTGTTTTTCGAATAAATATTTACAAGAGATAGATGAAGGAAACCTTTTACTCCTCGTCTTCCTCCTGAAGACGTTTGAGTTTTTCTGGTTGAAGGCTTTTCAAGCCAAGTCGTGGAAGAATAAACTCAAAACGTTCTCTTGGAAGAGCTTTGGTGAAGATGTCTGCTAACTGGTATTCAGACCTCACAAAATAGAGTTCCACCACACCTTTTTCCACTTGTTCCCTGATGAAATGATATCGAATGTCGATATGCTTTGCTCTTGAGTGTTGAACGTTGTTGCATGAGAGAGCAATAACACTTTTATTATCACAGTACAGAGGGATTTTGTTGAATTCAAAGCCATAGTCAGATAATTGAGATCTCATCCATAAGATTTGAGCACAACAAGATGACATGGCTATGTATTCAGCCTCTGTAGAGGAAATAGAAGTACTCATTTGCTTCTTTGAAGACCAACTCACAAGCTTATCACCCAAAATATGAGCACCTCCAGACGTACTTCGACGAGTATCTTGACACCCTGCATGATCAGCATCTGCATAGGCTGTTAGTGACATATCGGTGTCCTTCGGGTACCAGAGACCCATATTGATGGTTCCTTGGAGATACCGAAAGACCCGTTTAACCGCTTCAAGGTGCTTTTTAGTAGGCTTAGCCTGGTATCTAGCACACATGCAAACAGCGAACAAGATGTCTGGTCTACTAGCAGTGAGGTACATCAGGGATCCAATCATACTACGATATTTCGTTTGGTCAATCATGATCCCTGAGTGGTCCTCATCTAGTTTGGTTCGATCAATCATGGGAGTGTCGACAGGGTCACTTGAATCAAATCCAAATTTCTTTAAGATCTCAGTTGCATATTTAGATTGATTTATGAAAATGCCTCCGGGACTTTGTGAAATTTGTAATCCCAAGAAAAATGACATTTGTCCCATCATTGACATTTGAAATTTTGAACTCATTTCATTTGAAAAACGGTCACATTCATTGGGGTCAGTCGAGGCAAAGATAATATCATCAACATAAATTTGAACATGAATTAAATGTTTGCCTGACTTCCTGGTGAACAATGTTGGATCAACTGCTCCTTTGCTAAATCCGGTAGATAGAAGAAACTTTGACAGTGTATCATACCATGCCCTTGGAGCTTGCTTTAAACCGTAAAGAGCCTTCTTCAAACGATAAACGTGAGTAGGATGCTCTTGATTCACAAATCCTTCAGGTTGGCTGACGTAGACGACTTCTTTAAGATCTCTGTTCAGAAATGCCGTCTTTACATCCATCTGATAGACTACCATGTTCTTACTAGCAGCATTAGCCAAAAAGATTCTGATTGCCTCGATTCGAGCAACTGGAGCAAAAGATTCTTCAAAGTCAATACCCTCCTCTTGACGGTATCCTTTAGCAACTAATTGAGCCTTGTTCTTCAACACATCACCATGCTCATCAAGTTTCACCTTGAAGATCCATTTAAGAGCAATAATCATAGCACAGTCTGGAGCAGGTACTAACTCCCATACATCAAGTCGATCAAACTCATGAATTTCATCTTGCATGGCATTGAACCAGCTATCTTCATTCATGGCGGTTTTAACATCTTTTGGTTCGATCTTAGATAGTACGGAGTTGAAGAAGCACCATAAGGCATCGGTTGCAAGTTGTTTCCGTGTTGATACAGGACGAGAGGGATTTCCAATGATGTTGTCTAGTGGATGATCGTGAGTCTATTTTCTAAGGTGTTCATGTGGCAGTTGTTGAGAGACTGAGGTAGCAGAGTCGATGTCTCCTGAAGAAGGTGGTTCTGATGATGATTCAGGAGCAAATATGTTTTCAAATGGAGCATCTTCAGGAGTAGCAAAGGGATTAACTTCATCATTGATGCCAGAAACAGTTCCATGATGTACATTTGAAGAATGATGATTTGTTGATGAGACGGAAGGATCAGCAGTAGGCGCTTCTTGACTTAAAGATATTGAGACTGAGGGATTGACTTCATTCACAGGAATATGAGCAGCCTTTGTTGTAGGGATCAACACCTCATTAGTACTTGGATCATAAAGTTCATCAAACATAGGATCAAACAATTTCTTTAAATCATCTTCAGATGGAGGTACATATGGAGTTTCTTGAGAGGAGTTTGGAACAAGGGATGAACCAATGGGACTGTTTTGAAGTGAGGGTCCTGAACTGGAGTGTCCAGGAGCCATTTGACCGGTCAGCTCATCAAACGTAACGTGAATTGTTTCCATGATATTTCGGGTTCTTTTGTTGTAGATTCGGTATCTCTTTTTGTTTGGTGCATATCCTACAAATACTCCAATGTCAGCTTTAGCCCTAAGTTTGCCTAAGTCTTGACCCTCATTAGTTGGATAACACAATGCACCAAACACACGAAGGAAAGAGAGATTAGGTTTTCTGTTGTGGACAAGTTCATATGGAGTTTTTCCATGAACAGTGTGAATCAGGAAACGATTTTGTGTGTAGCATGCAGTGGCAATTGCTTCAGCCCAGAGAAACATTGGAACCTTTGAGTAAATCAGCATTGTTCTAGCGGCTTCAACAAGAGTACGATTTCGTCTTTCAACTACACCGTTCTGTTGAGGAGTTCGTGGAACACTTCTTTGATGGCTGATTCCAACGCTTTCATAGAATTCACTAAGTTGTTTGTTGACAAACTCAGTTCCATTGTCTGTTCTGATAATTCTGACGGTTTTGTTAAGTTGAACCTGCAGCTGTTTGATGAGTTTGATGATGATATCAGGAGTTTCATCCTTTGTCCTTAAGAACTTGACCCAGGTGAACCTAGAGTAATCATCAACCACAACTAACACATATTTCTTTCCAAAGATATTCTGCACCCTCATTGGTCCACATAAATCCATATGAATCATATGAAGAACTTCTGTGACAGAGTTAGTAGGTTTGGGTTTATGGGCATACTTCTTGCTTTTTCCAAATTGACATGCTGAACAAAGGTGATCCATTTCGTACTTGAGTCTAGGTAAACCTACAACTAAGTCCTTTCTGGTGAGATCATTGATGGTGCCGAAGTTCAGGTGATTGAGACGACGATGCCATAACCATGACTTTGTTTTAGAAGCCTTTGACAGCAAGCAAATTGGAGAAGACTTCATCATATCTTCGATGGAGATGGTGTATAGATTTGAACCACGCGAACCTCTTAAAAGTTCCTTACCATCAAGTTCTCTAACGAAGCAGGTATGTTTTCTGAAGGCTACTTCTAGATCTGAATCGCAGAATTGACCAACAGAGAACAAGTTGTGACCAAGACCTTCTACATAGTAAACTCTGGAGATAACACTTTTGCCAACAACATAGTCTCCATAACCCATAATAGCACCGAAATGATCATTCCCGAATCTAACAGTCCCGATGAATTTGCTCACGAAGTTCATGAGCCGTGACCGGTCGCCAGTCATATGCTTGGAACAGCCTGAGTCCAGGTACCACAGAACGATTTGAACGATCTGCAGTTGAACACAGACAAGAATGGATAACTGGATAATTGGGATCCCCATGCAAGAATGGGTTCCATTTGGTTAGTAACAATGGTTGGAACACCCACATCAGAAATAGAAGCATTCATATCAGAAAATGAGGCAATGGAATCATTGTGAATAGATGCAGTACTAGTGTCTATATTAGCCCTGTTCACAGTGTGCTCACTTCTTAAGGGAATAGTTCTACCAGTAGGCATCCATTTTCTAGTGGGCATTATCTGATTAGTCTTATGACCAACAGGTATCCAATAATAGCCTATTTTACTGAATGTTCTTTGGTATGTGCTAAAACACATACCTTTTCACTATCAAAACTGACCCAAAACAACAAAGAAAGAGCCGTTTATTGCTAATATTTGTGGTTTTATTGAGTTTGTGCTTGTGCAGGTACGGATATGTAAAAACACACAAAAAGGATCCAAATCAGACATAAATACGAGCACGGGAGATTAAGAGAGCTTAAGTCGAGCCGGAAGATCAAAATTGAGCATTTATGAAGATTTTATTCTCCGAGGATGATTTTTGGAAGAAATAACCAAGTTTGAAGAAATGTCAAAACTGGCCCCTCAAGTTTCAGCATGTGGCAAAAGTGGCCCTTGAAGATTCAGAAATTGCAAATTGGCCCTTGGTTTATTTGAAGATTGTCAAGAATGGTCCTTGAAGATACTTTCAAAATTTACATGTATGGTCCCTCAAATTTCAGCATGTTCACATTTGGTCCTTAATCACTTAACTTAGTCCAATATATATCCTAATCCTATTCACAAGAGTCACGGCCCAAATAATAAACAAAAACCCAACAAAAATCAAACCAATACCTGGTCCAATCCACAACCCCACCCAATAAACCAACCCGGTATACTCAATACCCGTTTACCCGTTATTTACCCAGGTCAACCAACCCATGTACCCGGTCAACACCTTTGAAAAACAATAAACAATTCCAAACGCGCCTCATTATCCCCTGTCTTCCCCAAATCCAAACGCCACCAATCCCAAACACCTTACCTCGTACTAAGAATCTATCCAAAGCTTCTAGACACCTCTGACATGTCAGGATCACCCACGTGGCTAATCAGAGCATTCTCATTGGAGCAGCCACATCATCCAAGTGATCCAAGGGTGTAGAATGGATATGGTGACAAGATGATGAATCAATGGTTGATATTTGAGCATCTAGGAGCTTCTGAATGGGATCCCAAGTCTTCCAGGCATCTGCTATATATAGCCCATTCAAGTCACAATAGAATTCGTCCAATTCCTTATGTAATTAGAGGAATTTTGACCTTTAATTTCTTGTCACTTAAATTGTTTTAGTAGTGTAACAAGCTCATTTTTATTGTTATTTCAATTTCAGGTTTTGTATGTTAAAAAGTTATTAATGAGAATCTTAGTTTAAATTGTCTTTTCATTTTGTCTTTAAATTCTGTGTTTACCAGTTATAAGCTCATTTCATCTGTTTTATAAGTTCATATAAGCTTTTAAATCTTCTGTGAGTTTGTTTTAGTCTAAAAGCCTGCTTTAATTTCCATTTTGCAAAAAAGTCAAAAACAGTCAATCTTAAAAGTCAAAGCAGGAATGGGTTCATTTGCTGGATTAGATCAGAATTGGGTTTAATTTGAGCTTGAATTGGATTGGTAATGGGTATTAGATAGGTTAGATGGTTCTCAGCATGTCATTGTGACAAGGACTGATGTAAGTCCCATTTCTGTTTGATTCCTTAATCAGTAATTAAGTTTGTTTAGATTGTGTTAATCTTAGTTCATTTAGTTGTTATAATCTTAGTTTATCATTGTATTTGTCATGAGTAGCTTGATAACATTTTTGCATATGTTCTGCTCTTGTTTGCATTATTCCTGATTCTATATCTGCATAAGTAGATCATATCTGTTTCTGAGTTTAGCTGCTGATTTATTCACTTCTGTTTAATCAGTTTAGTTGAGCTTTAATGCATTTCAGTTGGTTTAAGTGCTGTTTGGATCAGTGCTATTTGCTGTGCTAGAGGTTTATTCATTAGAATAGATTTGTTGCTTCAAGCTTGTTGAGGTTTAGTTAACTCATATCTGTCCTTGTTTGCATCCATTTTCATTCAAAGTCCACATCACAATATAACTGTTCTTGTTCTCATATCTGTTGAAATCAGTTACTAAACTCTCACATATAGGTTTAGAATTTGATTAACCAGCTTGTTGTAGTTGCATTTCATCAGTATTCATCACCATTAGTCCAAAATTTGATCTCAAATCTCACAAAAGTCAACCTTCATAACTGTTCTTAAAAGTCAAAAACCATGTCAAAAACAGTTTTTTGCAGATCTTGCAGACACTGTGCAGTGTTCATTTCAAGTAGTTAGGGTCTCAAATTTGGTCCATTTGTAGTTTGCTGGGTGGTCTTGAAGACCACATATCTGGTTTTCACATTAGCTTCTTAGATTAGCTTGTGTAACAGCTCAAACAGAAGGGGTCAGAACCTGTTTGGGTAGAATTGATCAGTTAGCCTAATCACTAGTAGACTGCTTATTTGAGGTTAGGAGTAGCTAGGATTAGTTAGAATCAGCTTAATTTAGCATAATATAGGCTCTGTAGAAATTTGGTGGTTTATCTTGCTTATTAGCTTATAGTTAAGTGCTTATTTGCTCTACTGTTACACTGCAGCTCTCTTATTTCCCACATAAGCATCACATTTTATATTTTTCATAGAACTAGATTAATATTTTAGAATTTTCCTGAGTTTTTCATAATTTTTGGTTACTGTTTGCTATTTTTCTTAATTAAAAACAGTTTTTAGTCATTTTTAAATAGCTTTTATTGCAATTAATTAAGAAAAAGTTCCAAAAAATAATTTTTCAATTTTCCCAGTTTAAGAAAAATATAAAAATCATAAAAAATATGTTTCCCTATTTTTCCCCTTTTATTTTGTATTTTTCACAATTTAAATTAGATTTAAATAGTTTTAAATTTGTAGAAAATTGAAAAATAATCAGAAAAATACAAAAATAGTTTTGAAAATTCTCTTATGGTATTTTAGATTTTATAAAAAATAGTTTCATATTTTTCCCTTTTATTTTCATAATTTTTAGTATTTTAATTTAGTTTTAATGTTTAAAATTAGTTTTTAATTAGAATTAAATCCAGAAAAATCCTAAAAAATAGTTTTAATTCATAAATAGTTTTAAAATTACATTTCTAGAATAAAAGTAATTTTAGGTTATTTTTAGGATTTAGAATAGACGTAGTTGCATTTTAATCGCGTTTCGTTTTAATCCCGTTTTGCATTTTAGTATAGATTTGCGTAATTTGCATTTGCATTATAGATTTAGAGTTTTATATGCTTCCCATTTACTTTCCTTATCCCGTAGTTTAGATAACATCATTTTATCCCCTTCTCTTATTCAAATCCCGATAATCGTGACGTGAGTTGGAAATTCCATTCAACCCTCGTTCGGAACGATCTCGGTGCTCAAACCTAATATGTTTGAGTTACCCAACATACTACAAACTTCTCTATTATTGGTTTCCCGAGCAAATCAATTTTTGGCGCCGCTACCGGGTTTCCACTATTTTCTAACTTTCTTTCGTTTTTGCCTTTTAGCCTTCTTAGCATGAATTTTAGCATTAACAATATTAACTGGACAATTAACATCATTAGGCAGAACATTAACACCACATTCATGATTAGAAACAGAATTCAAGCAGACATCAATACAAGGTTTGCAAATAGTATCAGAATTTGAATTAATTACAGTACGCCTATGGCTAATACTAGAATCAACACGATTCGTTTTATTCGGTTCAAACTTAAAGTTCCTAGATTGTTCTTCTACTCTTTTCCAGTGCACATTCTTAGCTTGCGAGGTCCTATCATTCCTTGTATTGTCTTGAGACTTTGACCTGATCCCTTTAATGTCACTGATTACTCCTGTAGAGGGAATGGGAACATTAGTTGGTATTACTACTCTTTGCATCACCTGTTTAGATGTGCTGGGATCTGAACTACATGCAGGCACACTAAGGTTCACTTTCTTAAAACTAGAAGTACTGAGATTTGTACTCCTAGAAGGCACACTTGAGTTCTCTTTCTTAGCATTGACAGATCTGGAATCTGAACTACTTAAAGGCACACTACGGTTCATATTCAAAACATTGGGAATCGAATGAATATCATACTTGGCATTAGGCATCGAGCATGGAATCAAAGGATTAACTCTCTCACCTAATGACTTTGGGCATATTGTGATCAAGCATTCTAAGATTTCTTGAGATCGTTTGGCATATAAGCATGCATGTCCAATTGCATTATCATGAGGTTTCTCTAACTTATCCTCTTCAACAATCTCACGCAGACATTCTAGGCAATCCTTAAGGGATGAGAAGTATGTTTGAATAGCAAGTTTGTTGTTCCTGAGATGAGGAGGGACATATTTCACAGACAAAGCATATTTATTACAAGAGTGAACCTTTGATACACCATTCTCCCCATTGGTCATAGGCATTTTCCCTTTTACCTGACTCTTCAGATTCTCAATTTCCTTTTGCAATGAAGCTATTTGCTCGTTATTTTTGTTACGAGTGACCTTTATTGATTCAAATAACTCATTGAAATGACGTTTAACTTTTTCATTTTCTTCTAGAAAGCTTTCATTTTCTTTTTGTAATGCATTTACTAGGTTTTGAAGATGAAACGTTTGAGAATTCTGAGAGTCTAAAGGAGGAGGCATTTGGGAGCCTGTCATATTGTTCGTTTGACCCTTTAATTGAGAGATTTGGGCTTTCAACTTTCTGATCGTGTTGCAATGAGCTTGAATCTGTTCATCACGTTTGTTAATTTGAAAAACTGCATCAAACTCTGGAGCATCTGAGGATGTCTTGATATTTGAAGTTTTGACATTTTCTTTAAGATGTTGATATTTTAGTTGTAAATTAAAATGCTCAACTTCTCGTTTAGAAAAATGTTTAACCAAATTGTCGTGATCATCCAGTTCAATTTTCTCGTTTAGTTTAGAATTAGTTTTTTCAAGCTCAATGACACGATCATGGGAGACTTTCAGGGCAACAGATAGTTCATGAAATTGGGAAGAATTAATAGAGCAATTTGAAGCAGTGAAAAACATATCTTGAGCAACACATTCAGTAATAAGAGTCTCATTTAATGTATGCAAGTTCTTCCTCTCAATCTCATTGTATTTTAGTGCACGCTCATAGTCACTAACTTCAACTATCATTGCATCAAATTCCTTTTCTATTCCCTTAATATCAGTTTCTATCCCCTTTTTAAGACTCTCAAAGTGATCTTTTAGAAGTTTAAAGAAAGGCATGATCTCAGTTAAATAACATTCTTTCATTTGCTCAAAACCCCTTTCTCCTTCAGTTATACCAGTGGGTGTGATCCTTTTCTTGCAAGTTTTCTCAAAATCAACAAATAGTTGAAATATAACATATTGGCTAATTAAGGTCTTGCTTTTAGTGGCAATTGTTCTCGGAACAAGATGCATTGGTGTATTAGGAGGATACATAGTTGCTCTAGGCATTTTCCAAAGGGGAGGGTTTGTTTCAACAATATTTTCAGCTTTCTGCTTATCTAAATCCATTTTCCAGAAAACTTGTTCGGGAGTCAACAATGTCTGAGGCTTAAACTTGTTCAAGGAAATCCAGTTTTCCTTCTTGTAGTCATGAGGAGTGATAATTATTTTTTTCTCTTTGCATTTAGGATCATTTAGTTTCTTATTCATCTTTTCCCTAGTGATTTCATCTAGTTTCTTATCATCCTCAGTGCACTCAACGCAACTAGGTTTTTGTCTAGGTTTAAGAATCTCATTGCCATCATAGATCACACTTTGAGCTGCTTTTGCTATCTTTCCGTACTCAGGGTTGGGTTTATCTATAATGGGAACACTATGCTTATCGCTTAGAACTCTATGCTTAGTGATCATGTGAGCAGTCTGAATGGTGTTTCCATGTATGTACAACTTGTTTTCAAGTTTGTTTTTCAAAGTTTTCAGATTAGAAAAGTCTCTCAGGGGGTGTTTGGTTCATGAATTTAAATTCATGGAATTTTAATTTATGGGATATTTTAAATTTTGGGATAGTTCAAATTCTGGCATTTTAATATAATATCCTGTTTGGTTGATAGAAATTGAAGTGATTTGAAATATTCATCATGTTTAGTTGTACGGGATTTTCAATGTTAAAAGGAGTAAATGACAAAATTGCCCTTTTCTCATAAACACAACATATTTCTAATAATTTAAATTTCAACGAGACTAGTACAGACTTTCTAGAACATTGTTCACGCAACAAAACTAAAATGCAACAGGTGGACCAAAGTAGCAAAATTACATTAGACCCATAATCCATAATCAATGAACTACAAAAAGTAGCAGGCACCATCAAAGAGTATAAGATATATAAACATGCATGCCTTCAAAAAAAAAAGAGATAACATGGATCAAGTGTTGGCATTCCAAGATCCAAACATAGACTGTGCTAAATTATCTCGAAATGAATTCCACTCATTCGAAGTCCCAACATGAGTGATATTATCATCTTCTTGTGCAACTTCATGGTCTTCTGTTCCCTCATCCGGTTCACTTTCATTCTCCAAAGGATCAATTGGCATTTCTTGTCTTATGTAATTGTGAAGGAGACAACATGCCATAATGATTTTAATCTTTAATTCGATCGGATAATATGAGTTGTCTTTTAATATTCCCCACCTCGCCTTTAAAATACCAAAACATCTTTCTATAACATTTCTTGCAGACGAATGTTTCATATTATAGAACTCTTTAGCCGTAGTTGGTTGATGTCCGTTACGCCATTCATTTAAATGATACCTTTGGCCTCTATAAGGTGCGAGAAAACCTTCTCCGTTTGTGTATCCCGCATCAACCAAGTAATAGCCTAGAATTAGATCATAGTCAATAAACAATCAACAAGCATACTTATTAAATTTAACTACACGCCAAACATATAGTTACATACATGGTCTTGGGACTTTTAATCCTTGTGGCCTATCGAGAGCATCTCGAAGCACCCTACCATCAGCAGCCGAACCCTCCCATCCCGCTAAGACATAGATGAATTGCATATCTTGTGAACACACTCCTAAAACGTTTGTAGCAATGTCATTCTTTCTTGTTCTATACCTTGGCTTGTCTTCAAGTGGTACCAAACACTTGATGTATGTTCCATCCAACGCTCCTAAACAATTCTAAAACCAAAATAAAAAGAAACATGTCACTAGTTTCAACAGACCAAAATGCAACATATATTGTCCATAAACAGCAACAGAAGCAGCTTGTATCGCGCAAAGAATGCGACACAATAACAACTATATTTAGCAAAAAAAAAATACTATAGCTTATTAGCAGCAAAAACCCAACACCTATATAGTTTCTCATGTTGCCAGATAACTAATAGAAAATTACAAGAATTAGGCATACCTTGAACCATTTCCATCTTTGATCCGTAGAGTTATCTGGAACAGGTTCGGGTTTCTTGAGCAAACGTGGATGCAATCTTATCACCGCGTTGCAAACTCGAGCAAAACATCTACTAATTGTCTCTCCGGAACGATGAAAACGACATATCATGACCCGATTTTTAACATTATGAGCAATAATGTGAAGGAAAATGGCAACTTGCTCATTTATATCCATATTTCTAGTTGGTTTTAAACCTCCAAATGTTTCAAGCATGTGACACAATTTATTGAAGCAAGTTCGAGTCATTCTAATTTGCGATATGGACATAATATCACTCTCGTAAACATGTCTATGCAATATTGAGTATCGATCGATTTTTGATGAAGAGTATCCAATGCGTTGTTGATTCCTTTTGTATTTGACTAATAACACCCAAAGTGAAATAAAAAAGAATGCAACTGATGTCATTACGAAATGCCAAAATACCTTTCTCCTTTGTCTACGTTTGCGTGTAGTTAAACTAAGTCGAGCCATTACCTATCAATTAGCCATATTTAATATAACAAATTAGTTTGATTATCAATCTACAAGACTTGTTTATTTATATCAGGGTGCTAGAATAAATGAACCAAAAAGATAATTGCAAACAAGAAAAAAACAACATGTTAATAACAAAAATTACGAAACAAAGGTTGTCATATTTTTCATGTTTACTTGTAGCCTAGTAGGGACCTAATGCATCTAGTGAATCCAATATCAAAACCCCTAAAAAGCATAACTAATTCAAGATTAATGAAATAGAAGCACGAATGTTCAAAAGCCCCATCATTCACTTGAAGAGAACCTCAAACCAACACCACAATTTTTATTTTAGCTATAATACCTAATAAAATCATACCTTCGATGGATGACCTTCAAATCAATAATTTAAATCCGTGCATACATTATGAAAGAAGCAGCAATTTGAGAAATAATAGTAAGGCCTCCTTTGTATACATTAGAGTCAAAGCAATTGGGGTAGTTGGGAAGATGGTGGAAGAACACTGATAAAAGAGATATAGAAAAAGTAGCTTTATTATAGATGGGTATTTTTGTCCCAAACTGTCACATGAAACTTCCTATTTAAGAGCAAATTGAAAACTACTCCACCCACAAGGATATTTAAAGCGCCCTTTTTAAAGACATTTAATATCCTCAAATATTTCAAATGCCCGCTTTTTTTTTAACCAAACACACTTTATTAGGAAATTTAAATTAAAAACCCCCCAAATGCCTCCAAATTACTCTAACCAAACACACCCTCAAGAGTTTTGATTCCTTTGCATTAAATTCTTGCTTAAGCATTTTCACATTTTCTTGAAGTTCTTGTTTTTCCTTAGCTGTTTTAGAAAGCTTTTCTTGCAAGGAATTTAACTCTTGTTTCAATACTTCTTCTCTAAAATTACTTTTTCTAATGACTGTACGCACTTGGTCATCCATTTCCTGCTCACGAGTGGTCAACTCAAATTTTGCACGTTGTTCATAAATAGCAACACGTTCTTTATAGGCATTTAGTTCAGAAATTACAGAATCATCAGGGGCACATGCAGTGTATTCATCAAAAACATAGTCATTGTTGACTGTAGAAGATGCATCACTTGGTACAACTTCACTTTCACTTTGTTTCACATATTGATCATATGGGACAATATCGATATTACCCATATTTTCAACATTTGATTCAATAGTTTCAGTTGATAGTACTTTGTCATGCATCTGTTGCACATCAGCATCATCGTATAGTTTTAATACCTCTGAGACGAGTTTGTCTTTGGATGAGCCAGTTTGTGGTGAAGAAGAGACCTTGGGAGAAACCATTGGAGAAATGCTAGCCATAAAAAATGTGTGTGCAGTAGGTCCATCATCCACATCAGAGTCGTATGCATCACAATCAGCGACTTGAAAGGAATTCTGATGATTGTGACCTATCTCCTGAATAGGCTGCTCATCCACATCTGCATCATAGGTCTTGGCATTGCCCTCAGCTAGAAACAGCAATTCCTCTTCATCCAAAGCAGCACCATTATCCTAAGCTTGTACAAGCAGCATCTTATCTCTGAAGTAATCAGCATTCTGTGGACGCTTTGGAGATGTGCAGTTCCTTGCAATGTGTCCCTCACCACCACAGTTATAACATTTGATCGGCTTAGCTTGACCTTGATTACCATTCCTTCCTCGATTCTGATTACCAATATAACCTCTACCAACTCCACCTCTTCCCTGATCATACTGTCTTTCCTGAACTGGTTGCACCACGATCCTCCCATCTTTAACAGTAGCTTGATTGTGTGGGTTAGATGCTGTTCTAAGGTTGTTGTTGGTTTGTGGGAGAGAATTCATGTTTTGACTAATCAGAAGAGCTAGTTGATTAATGAAGTTACCCACGTGTGCATCAGCATCAGCTTGTTTGAACATAGGATCAGGAATGAGTTTGTGATTACCATTACCCAAGGGTATGACTTGTGAGGCTTTGATTGTGATTCCGATGTTTGAGTAGAAGGCAGTTGAGTCATTAGACGAGCTTGACTCTCCCTGGTTGGTTTTAAACTGATTAAGAATCATTTTTTCAAACATAGCATGTCTCTTATTCTGAAGGAGGAAGGCATAGAGTTGCTCATACTTTGTATTCTTCAATCCTTTAGTGAGCTTCACAGAGGTGACAAACTTGTGCCATTCGGGATTCATGTTGTTCACAAATTTTGAGTTCAGCTGAATGTTAGGCATAGTGTTGAAACAAACAGACCTTGATAGATCTTGAGCTCGTGGATCGTTATGTATGCCTATGTAATCACAAGCACAATAAAAGACAATCTCTACAACTTATATTTATCAGCGGAATATAAACACAAGTAATAACTAAGAACTTCTTGATCCTCTATGGATCTTTATATTAACTAAAACTGAGTTTTCCAATCGGTACATAACTCATTCTAATGTGTTCCTTTTATAGACAAGGAACCCTAAACAATATCGCTAAACCGTTTCCCAAGAAACGTATAATCATAAAACTAAATAAGATATACACAATCACTTCCTAATAAAGCTCATGTATATCCACACTAAATAAACTAAACACGGAATAAACACTTCCGCAGAAACAGACTAATAACTATTATACTTCAGTAGATTATGTCTTCGGCAGAATCCACTTCATCTTCAGTAGAAACACTTCGGCATTAATTTCAGCATAATCCAGACTTCACATAATTCCCAACAATCCTCCCCTAAACTGGAATTTGACTTGGTTAAGTTCCAGTTTCTTGATAGATCTGTAACAAAATAGCTCCAGAGGATTGTATACGAACACCAGCAACAAAGAATCCAAATAAGAACATCTCTATGATGAAGAAACTCTGAAACTCCATATCTTTGCAGCAACAAATGACAATAGGTACATCAAAACAAATTAGTTTCAAACTATTCTCATCACATCCAGGTGTGTGAACTCCTGTGAGAGGTGAATCATTGAAAATAATGGATTTGATGTCTCTTTACCAATAGCCATCACTACTGGAGTAGCCATATGTTTAAGTTCGTAAACTATGGTACACTGATAACCATCGGATTTATTGGCAAACCAGCAACCATATAAACGGATTTGAAATGTCTTTACCTGTAGCCGTTTGCTCAGGACTAGTCAATTCTTAGAATTGGTGAATTGATAACCAAATATGGAATGCCACTGCCTTTACCACAAGCCATATATATGTGGGCTAGTCAATTCTTGGATTCCAAAAAGGAATAAGCCATGGTGAATTGAAAACCATACAACACTCAGCAATGAAGCATAGGTGGTTGCATACCCTATGATTTTTAGCAAATCATTACAGCTATCAACAGATTTGATGTGTCTTTACCAAAGCTGTACCCTTTGGACTAGCTAACTCTTTGACATACACAAGGTATATCTTGTGAGTCAAAAACCATAAAAAATATACAACAAACCTGCAAGAAAAGTTAGATAAAACCAAAAACATTTTTTTTTTTTTTTTTTTTTAACTAAAAAATAAAGAAAGAAAATATTACAAAGTAAACAAACTATTACAAGCAAGATGAACCTTTATGTGACAGAAGCTGAGTTTTAATCAAACCAACACATTGAAAAGCATGAAGTTCATCATTGCCAACAGGATTAGGAGGCACTTCCAACTTTTGTCTCAGCAACCTTTCCATAAAAGTAACCGATAAAGGATAGAGCTTATCTGATAGCATACACAAAATCATTCCACATGTGGTCTGAACTACATGAACACAAGGCAGAGGATAAAATCTCCAACTCTCAATCTCCCACTTATAAGAATTCTTCCAAATAGAATACCCTTTACCATTTGGAGAATGAGAATCAAACATAACCTGAAGATCACCCAACAAATATAAACCAGAACCAGTTGCTGAATGAAACTTATAATACTGAATGACATGTTCATACAGCATCTTCAAATCATGTCTAGTCACCAAATGAAGAATGTCCTTCAAAAAGTTGAACTCAAGAAAAGTATTATCCAGCCTATAAACAGTGTTAAGCTTTCCAGCCTTCCAATTGACCAATACCACATGAGTACCTTCAGGAAAAACTTCAACAGATCCAACTTCAATAAAAGTAGATTCATCAGCCTTGAGATCTAAATCAGTATTCCTTGAAGCATGTTTCCTAGCCAATCTGTCAGAACTCCTTGTAACCAAGCTCTGTTGTCCCGTACCAACAATGTTATCTGTATCAAACTGTAGATCATTTCCCTGACTCAGAGGATCACTTAACTCCACACTAGACAACACTTCAGAAGAAACCAAAGAGGATTCAGCAGCAACAACCACATCAGAAGAAAGAGTAGCTACAGAAGTTGTGTCAGAGGTAACAACTGGAGAGATCACCAAAGGCAAAACAGGTTCAAAATTATCCACAATTTCAACTGTTTTCTGTCTCTTAGCCGTAGGAACATCAGGCATTGAAGCAATGCTTTCCAATTGAGAAGAAGAATTAGAACCAGAAGAAGAAAATTTCATAACCATATTATACTGTCTAATCAAAGCATCATCAGACAAAGCATAGATTTGCTTCATTGACATACCAGAATTATACATAGCAGAATTCTTCACAACTCTTCTCATATAATTCCTCTTCTGAGCAACAGTCATAGGTTTTTCTCTTTTGGCTTTATTTCTTTGATCAATAAGAGTTCTTCTCTTTGCAGCAGATTCTTGCTTCCTTTGATTACCAAGTTCCACCATTTTATCCACAAAATTCTCATCATCAAAAGATGCTCCTAATATAAGTTTTGCAAGATTTGGATCAGATGCACCTTGAGAAGTATAAGCATCCCATTGATCATCAATGATCTTAGGAAGTAATGCATCAAGCTCTAATTTCCTTTCAGGAGACAAATTAGAATCAGACTGATCATGAAGAAATTTAGCCACAATACGACTCTTCTGTATATTCTCATAATCAGCAAACATCCGAGCCTGAGCTTGATTTTCTTCTTCAGACCTTGATAGATCTTGAGCTCAGAAGATGTCTCAGTAGAACCAATTTCAGCAGAACCAATGTGAGCTTCAGAAGGAACAATCAAACCCACATCAGAGGAAACAGGTTGAGACAATTCCTCAACAGGTGTAGAGAAAACTTCAGATGAAGAATTCAACTTATACATTCTCCCAGCAATAAACACCTCTTCATCATCTGCTGAAGGCGAAACATTTGGTTGTTCTTGTATAGATGGGGTTTGACCATGATCAGAAGCAACCTCCTCAACAAGAACATCAGCAGATGCATCAACCATATTTGGCTCCTTTGAAGTGTCAGCAGATACCTTATTCAAATATTGTCTTCTTCTTTTGCTAGCATATATAATAGGCTCCTTGCTCCTTGAAGATTTAGCAATAGGAGAAGAAACATCAGTTGTAAGTGCTACATCAGCCAATATTCCAAGGGATGCATGAAGATTCTCTTCGTCCTCCTCCTCAGAAGAAACCAAACTTCTCTTTTTACCTTTCTGACTTAGTAATTCCTCCAAGTGCTCAACTTTAGTCTCCAATTCCACAATCTTATTACCAAGAAGAGACTTGGTTTCTGCAAGTTCTTTCTTAAGACCAGTCACCTCACCTGTAAGCTTGTTCATCAGAGCATATAATGAGGTAAGTGTAATAGGATCCTCATCTGTATCAACTGATTGCTCAGTTGGAATTGGAACTTCATTAGACTGTTCAGGAGTAACAGTAACCTGATCAACATTAGAACATCCTTCACCAAATGGAGTCCTAACAGGACTTGGTGTAGGCAATCTATCAATATCAACCTGAACTTCATCAATAGAAACTTGTGTAGGTGCTTGACTAGGACATGGTCTAGGTGAAGGTATGGATGCCTCATTAACAGCAGAAGGACCCTCATCAAAATCAACTAAAATATTGCCATCAGTAGAATTGGAAGAAGGTAAAACAACATTAACCTCATCAGCAGTCTCATTCTCCTGAAGCAACATGGCAGCTAACAAAGGAAAATGTGTCCCCTCAAATTTAGTTCTCATCGTGGCAAATAACTTAGGAGTCAAAATACTTATGGGATGAAAAGCTTGGGTTTGTGTAGAAACATTCAATATCATCTGTAAGAACCTAGGGTACATCAAAAACTTACCCTTTTTCCTAGTTATATTTTCAACCATATTATCAAAGATAAACTTAGAAAAATTATAAGTCAAACCCTTAGATAAACAAACAATACCACATCCCATTTGGGTTGAAAACTGGTCCCATCCTCCAGACTTATTGCTTACACACTGGAGCAACGTATGAACCAAAAACCTCCACATAGGACAAAGCTTATTTTTTAACCACATATCTGTCCTCGTACTTTGATATCCAATCGCCCTAAGCCCTTCAACTACCATCGTAGAATCAGAATGATAAACTCCATTCTCATCATCCAAGCGAAGTTGCCTTCTGATCAGTTCCTCTGTCACCACATACTCTCTTCCATCAACCCTTGCAACTATCTCAGTATCACTTCTTCTTTCTGCCGACACCCAAAATTGAGTAACCAAGGATTCATATATAGCATTTGGAGAATGCGTTAATGCATACTGAATCTTTGATCTTTGTAAGAATGAAATCATCGGCCTATACAACTCATCTCCCCGAGCAGTTCCAAGAAAAGCAACCTTATTATGATCATGTTTAAATTGAAGCGCCATTAGAGATTTTGAAGATTAGGGTTACGATTTGCACAAAAGGAAGTGTTTTGAATGAGAGTAATAATCAAATCACTTAATATGGAACGAATATATGCTGGTAGAGAATAAATAGAAATTTCCCAATTTTGGTCAAAGTTGACCAACGATGACGTGGATTTCTACTTTTACTCATATTCACTTTTAACTTCAGTGGAAACAGAAACCATTCTGCTGAAGTAGAACAATCAGCAGAAATAGATTACTTATTCAAGAAGCTTCAGTAAATATCTTTTTACTGTTTGACCCACACGCATTAAATCTCTTACCACTTGAAGCCGTCTATAAAACAATCCCAAAGCACACAGACTTCTTCATCAAAAACCCCCAAATATTATTTCAAACCCTAATTCCACCAATACTCCAAAATTAGCCAAAATAAACCATGAGTACCAAACCTGAGATCATAGATCTCACAAAAACATCCTCATCATCATCATCATCTAGTGAAGATACCAATCCATGGCTTCATTACTTTCCAAAACCATATCCACGACCTAAGAAATCACCCTTTCTCCCTTCATCAGAAGATGAAAGTGTGGTAAATCCAAGTGAATCTGCTGATGATTTTGATGACTCCTATAAGGAGGGAACATCTTACTCCCAACCCCCAGCACCTCGGCCTCAACGAAGGCCACGAGCCAAAAATCCACCACTTCCAGAAGATAGAGAGGTGGTTCTTGGTTTTTCTGCATCAGGTTTTGGTGCATCATCACATATCGTATAAGGGAAGAACTTAAAGAGAGTAGATGGGTTGCATTTTGGTTGAAATACATAGATGAAGCACAAAGGACACATTATTTTTCTCCATCATCAAATGTGGTCATTGTCATCATCAACGTTTGCATCAATCCATCCTCTCCGTTTTGATCCTTAGCATCTTGTTAGGGTTGGTTATGCACATCACAAAAGCGTAGCCAGCATTTAGTGTGAAAGATGTGAGCGATCATGCATATCCAACAGCCTGTTAGATGTTGGAACAGATGATATGTAATAGATTAGGACTAGTAGATCATGTAGATGCATTTGATGTTGCTAGTACTCTGTAAGCTGTAAGCTGTAAACTGTTTCTTGAATGAATGAATTATCAATTTGCTTCAGTACTTCTTTTGATTGAATCATCTAACTTCAGTACATTATCTTCAGAAGAAACGATTGACTCACTTCAGCACTTTGAACTCAGTAGGAACAAGCTTTAGTACTTCTAACCAAATCTCAACTAAACAGAACAGACACTCTGCAAAACAAAACAAACACAGAGAAACACACAAACCAACAAAGAAACATACTAAGATTACATTAGCATGTTAGAGTTAGTTAACATCAACCAAATATACAAAATTACATAGCAAAATGCAAAGTTATACACAAATCCTTCCCTGAGGCATATGCCTCCCCTGAGGCCTATGCCTCCCCTTAAACTTTGCAGTTAAGGGTTAAGCATGCCAATATGGACCACAAGGTGTTGAAACCTTGGTCCTTCAAAAGCCTTTGTTAACAAATCTGCCACATTATCATCAGTATGCATTTTGACCACATTTATCAAATTTTTATCATATGCATCTCTTATAAAGTGGTGCCTGATTTCAATATGTTTTGTTCGACTGTGAAAAACTGGATTTTTAACAATGCATATGGTACTTTGATTATCAATAAAAATTGTTGTGTTCATGAAATTGTACCCATAATCCAACAACTGATTTTGAATCCAAAGAACCTGTCCACAGAAATTTGCAGCAGCAACATACTCTGCTTCAGTAGATGAGGTAGCCACAATAGTTTGTTTCTTGCATTGCCAAGAAATCAATCTCTTTCCAAGGAATTGGCAACCTCCAGTGGTGGACCTCCTATCCAGATTAGCACCAGCATAGTCACTATCACTATATGCTTCCAACTTAAAAGGAGACTCTTTTGGGTACCAAAGACCTAGAAGAGGTTGGCCTTTGAGGTACTTAAAGATCTTCTTAACAGCATTGAGATGGGAAGTCAGTGGAGTAACTTGATGTCGTGAACAAACACTCACAGCAAAAGTAATATCAGGCCTTGAAGCTGTTAAATACATCAAAGACCCAATCATAGACCTGTACAGATGAACATTCACAGGTGGATCAGCTTCATTGTTGGTCTTTGTCTTTGGAGCTTCATAAGGTGTAGTGGCAGTCCTTACACCCTCCATACCAAACTTCTTCAAGATGTCCCTCACATATTTGTCCTGACTGATAAAGATACCATCAGGTTTCTGCTGAACTTGAAGACCCAAAAAGAAAGTCAACTCTCCCATGGCACTCATCTGAAACTCTCCCTTCATAAGCTCCTCAAACTCCCTGCACCAAGCTTCCTTTGTGGATCCAAAAATAATGTCATCCACATACACTTGCACAAGAATAATGTCAGTGGAATTCTTCTTTAGGAAAAGAGTCTTATCAATTGCACCTCTTCTGTAACCGTGCTTCAGCAGAAATGTAGAGAGCCTAGCATACCAGGCTCTGGGTGCCTGATGTAGTCCATACAGAGCTTTGACCACCTTATAAACATGATTAGGATGATCTGGATCTTCAAATCCTTTAGGTTGAGTGACATACACCTCCTCTTCAATCTCACCATACAAGAAGGCTCCTTTAACATCCATCTGATAGACCATAAAACCCATATATGATGCATAAGCTAGGAAAATCCGTATTGCCTCAACTCTTGCAACTGGTGCAAACACTTCATCATAATCGATCCCCTCCTCTTGTCTATACCCCTGTGCAACTAATCTGGCTTTGTTTTTAATGACAACACCTCGAGCATCTCTCTTATTCTTCAGAATCCATTTAGTCCCAATAGCATACTTACCATCAGGTAGTGGTACCAATATCCAAACCTGCTGATTTTGAAATTGTTGCATCTCATCCTGCATTGCTTCAAGCCAACTTGAGTCTTCAAGAGCCTGAGTAACACTGGTTGGTTCCACTTGTGAGAGAAAACAAGCAAACAGACAATGTTCATAGTCTGTGTGATTGTCTCTCTGCTGATTTGAGACATAAGAGATAAAAGCCACCTGACCATATTTAGAACGCGCCACAGTACCTCTTGTTCTAACAGGTGCATTAGGATCACCAATAATATTAGACTATGGATGAACATTGTTGATCCTTGTAGTAGTGGTGGTGTTGACATCAATGGAGGAATTAAGATTAGTCACAGTAGGTTCAAAGTCAGTATCATAAGAAGGTGTGTTGAAGATGCCTGCTTTAGGTTGATGATGACCAAGATCTGAAGGTTTTGGAAACCTTGTATAAGGTTCTCCAAGGTCTGTTGACACTCTGGTAGAAATAGGAGTAGAGTCAACATGTCTTTCAGCCGAATTGGAGAGATGAGGAGAAACAGAACCACTCTCAGCAGAATTGAATGTTCCACTGATTGCTTCACTTGTACTATTTTCAACATTCCTCTCAGCATCTAAATTGGCTGCATACTCTTGTTTCTTCAGTCTGGCAAGGTCCTCAGCATAATAGAATTCATCTTCACCCACATCAGTATAATCTTTAGAAGTGTCACCTACAAAATTGTTAGGAGAGAAGGAAGGTACTACAATGGGTTGTTCATCATCATCAGACCCACTGTCAGAATGAGCTTCCAAAGTTTCTGCACTAGTAGTTGGAGATGCTTCAGAATCTGCATTTTGGTTAGCCATATGTCTAGCATAACCCAAGTAATCAGTCAAGTAATCAAGGTCAAATGACCAAATATGACCCTGTCCTTGAACATTAAGCTTGTCTTCAAGATACCTCAGATTCAATGTCTCCTCAATCTTCTTAGCAGATACATTGTAAACTCTGTATGCCTTACTATGAGCAGAATACCCCACAATGTAACCATCATCAGCTTTCTCATCAAATTTGCCCAATGGATCACTGGTATTCAAAATTGTCACTTGGCAGCCAAATGGTTTAAGGTAATGAATAACAGGAACTTTCCCAAAAAGAAGTTCATATGGTGTTTTAAGGTGTGGTCTAGTAATGGACACTCTATTTAGTACATAACAAGCTGTACCAACAGCCTCAGTCCAAAACATGGTAGGAAGTTTAGAGTCTGCTAGCATTGATCTTGCAGCCTCTATTAAGGTTCTATTTTTTCTTTCTGCCACCCCATTTTGTTGAGGGGTTCTTGGAGTGCTATAGTCCCTTTTGATTCCCTTTAACCTGCAGAGTTCTATCAGAATTGCATTTTTGAACTCTGTACCATTATCACACCTAATTCCTTTCACCTTTTTGTTCAACTGATTCTCAATAAGGGTAATGAAGTCTTTCAATACTTCAGATGTTTCATCTTTGGTCCTTAGAAAGAATACCCAACAAAATTTGCTATAACCATCAGTGATCACCAGACAAAAATATTTATGATCAATGCTTCTCACTTTAGTTGGACCAAACAGATCCATATGAAGCAGCTGAAGAGGTTCAGAAATAATGCTTACTGCTGTAACAGGAACACCTTTGTATGAGGCTCTGTGCTGCTTTCCTTTGTTGCATGCAACACAGTTATGATCATTGGTGAATACTTTGGCAGGAAGACCTTGAACTAGAACCAGTTTAGAGAGCTGGTTTATGGTCTTGAAATTGACATGGGCCATCCTTCTGTGCCATTTGGTGGACTCATCCACAGATGCTTTAGCCACCAAACATGTTAAGTCACCTGCTGGTTGGACATTAGTTAAGTTGAATGTATAAAGATTGTGACTGCGAGGAACCTTCAGTAGAATTGAAGTTTCTTCTGGGAGTTTGAAGTCTTTAGACAGCACAAGACATTCATCCTCTGTGAAGAGTACTTTGTTCTTAGTGTCACAGATTTGTGAGACTGAAAACAAATTGAAGTGTTGAAGTTCCTTGACATAATAAACATTCTCAAAGTCCAGCTGAGGTGTTTTGATGGTCCCTTTTCCAGTAATTCGTCCATCACTTCCTCCAAAGGTTACATTGCCTCCTCCTTCAATGGGTACAAAGTTATGCATCATGTCCCTGTTTCCTGACATACTTCTAGAACAACCACTGTCAACAATTCCAACATCTTTATGCTTAAGGGGATGATCCTACAACAACAAATAATATACAGATAATTAGTACACTATGGAGGCTCAAGTCATTGCTGACTTGAACCTGCCTTGTGGATCATATGAGTTGTGCCATGTAGAAGTATAAGATCCACTATTGTTCTTGGGTTTCCAATGAAACTTAGGTCCCTGTTTATTCCAAGAACAACCTG
This sequence comes from Chrysanthemum seticuspe, assembly GCA_019973895.1. Taxonomy (NCBI): domain Eukaryota; kingdom Viridiplantae; phylum Streptophyta; class Magnoliopsida; order Asterales; family Asteraceae; genus Chrysanthemum; species Chrysanthemum seticuspe. The sequence continues at coordinate 105,443,890 of BPTQ01000008.1, read as the reverse complement.
CTGAGGTCTTGACAGCAGTATCCCAGTACCCTTTCCCATCAGTCATAGGGTTAACATATCCAGGCCAAAAACCATTTTTAAAATATTCACTGGTTGGTTGAACATATGGTTTTACAACTGGTTTCCTCCAAGAAAAAGGAGTATTATACTTTGTATCTTGTGGAACATAAGGTGGTATGTCATTTACATTTGTCCACATTGGTCTAGATTTCCTAGAAGCACCACACTTACTCATCCTTTGCTCATGATAATCACAATCCTTAATTAAATGAGATTTACTTCCACACACAAAACATTTCTTCTGATTAGAAGATTTATTTAAACCAAAAGAAGTATTATTACAAGCAGAAGTATTCAAACCAAAACCATGAAAAGAATTGTTTTTAACAGTACTATTATGCAAAGAATTAAAATGCAAGTCTTCAGAGGCAACTGTCTTGGAAGTGGATTCCTTGGCAGCAACTCTGACATGCTTATTGGTAGTCTTGGGTGCAGGCAGGGGTGAAGACTTGGGAAGGGCAGACTTGGAAAGGTCAGACTTGTCATTTGAATCACACTCTGTAGACCCTTGCTTGGAGGACTTGTCACTGTTAACACAAGAGACAAAGTCATTAGTAGAAGTATTAGGGTCTGGCATGTCTCTTGACTTATTGCCATACAGATGGTGTGATCCATCAAAGTCTTTAAGAGTGGAAAGGTCAATGGGCATGTGCTCACCTCTAATTGGTCCACGTACAGCATGTAGGTCACCTTCTTTCACAAAATTAGCTAGGCCTGCTGATGTAGATTTACGTGTGTCATCCCTAGCTTCTAAGCCTACATATTTCTTAAAGCCTAAAGCCACTGTAGAATTGGGAGCTTGACTACTATAAATGAGACCAGCTAACTTATTACCATTCATTATCCATTCTTTATGCCTAGCAATTTTGAAATCTCACATAGTACTCATATCATTCACCAACTTATGAAATCTCACATAGTACTCATAGACACTCTCATCTGGTTTCATCTTGAAGTGTTCAAATTCATCATAGAGTTGTGATTCTCTGTCTTCCATAGTTAATTCAGAACCTGAAAGAAGCATCTTGACATTATCCCATACTGCCTTTGCTTCGGTGTTGTGATTGATCAGCTTGTAGATGTCTTTAGGAAGACCTTGAAGAACAATGTTAGAAGCCCTGATGTCTGCATCGAATCTCTTTTTCTCCTTATCATCAAGCTCATCATACATTTTTGGTCTGTCCATTCCGTAAATAGGAGTTCCATCTTCATTAGTATCAAGTATATCTCTAGTCGTCTCAACTCGATACGGTCCTTCATCAATGGATTTCAGAATGTTGACACCATTTTCCTTTCCAAGACAGTACAATCTGATTCGTTGAGCCCAAGAATCGTAGTCAGTTCTGTCAAGCATGGGTGGACGAGTATCTGAACCAGCTGCTTGAACATCCTCGGCAACAGTGGAGATGATAGTAGAAACGTTGGTAGACATGTTAACAGATTATACGGGATTTTATAACTCTATGATTAAACCGGGAAATAGATTCTTTCACGGGATTTTACTAAATCAAGAGAAAACCGTAAAAAATCACCCAAGTCGCTAGAAGATAATGCACCAAGTCGCTAACACCTAATTCGCTATACCACCAAGTCGCTACAGTCCCAAGTCGCTAAACAAATGCAAGTCGCTAAGTAGTAACTAGCTAAGCCTCAAGTCGCTAGCAAAATTTTGGCAGCAATTCGCTAGACAAGTCGCTAAAGATTCAAGTCGCTAAAGAGCAACTCGCTACAGACCAAGTCGCTAACACCAAATCGCTACCCGTAGTGGAGAGTCCACTACTTGTACTGTTAGTCGCTAGGCCTAAGTCGCTAGCTCCAAAACTGTAACTCGCTACAAAATTGCAAAGCAAGTCGCTACTAAGAAACAACTCCGTAGGTCAAGTCGCTAGCATGAAAAACAACATAAAAGTCACTTTTCAATCCAAAAACAACCCAACCAAGATGATTCAAGCTTACCAAATGAAAACCTAAACACTTGTGATGATTCTAAACATAAAAGTACTAACAAAATCCAAGCTTTAACACAAGAAATCAACCAAATGATGCACAAACCACTAAACTTTTTCAAACTCAAAAACCACCTAAAAACCACTAAAAATCCAAAGATGTGCAAGATATGATCTAACCATGGATCTCTGATACCAATTGTTAGATATTAGTTTTCACATACACATCAAACCATAACACAAAGTGGCGTATGAATGGAATTCTAGAGAGAGAAAGTTAGAGGTTTAGGGAACTTAGTGAGAGAAAGTGAAAGATATTATTATGAGCTCCAACTCTCTACCTTGGGAGGTAGAGAGTATTTATAGTCTTACATAAAACGCCACACATCGGGCTGTGGATCAGGCATACAGTGGGTAAAGACCCGTCCGTCCTCCACGGTGTTACTAAAATAAATACTACTTAACATAAAAGAACTACGACTACGAGCTTTCTAACGATTACATACACTTGAGGTGACCGACTCTTTAATACCTGGAATTTCTAATTCCTAACACGAACCTTTGGAGAAATTATTGGCAATGAGGAAAGATGATAGCTTGTCGTACCATGCCTGAGGAGCTTGTTTGAGACCATAAAGAGCTTTGTTCAGTTTGTAGACATGGTTCGGGAACTCGGGATCAACAAATCCTTCTGGTTGGCTGACATAAACCGTTTCTTTCAGTTGTCCGTTGAGAAACGCAGTTTTGACATCCATCTGAAAGACCGTCATATTCATATGAGCCGCGAACGTGAGAAATATCCGAACAGCCTCAAGACGAGCAACCGGAGCAAAAGATTCTTCAAAGTCTATTCCCTCTTCCTGACGATAACCCTTAGCAACTAGACCTGACTTGTTTCGGATTACGTTCCCTTCAGCATCCAATTTGTTTTTCCAAATCCATTTGAGACCAATGACGTAGACCCCTGTTGGTCTTTCAACCAGTTCCCATACTTCAAGACGTTTGAATTGGTTGAGTTCTTCTTGCATGGATTCAATCCAGTTGTCTTTTGTCATTACGTCTTTAATGTTTTTAGGCTCAGATTGGCAGACAGTGAGTGCATAAATGCAATGTTCACCATCTGTGTGAAGACGTTGTCTCGTAACGACTGGTTGATTCGGGTTGCCAATAATATTTGCCAGAGGATGGTCTTTTGTCCATCGATGTGTAGAGGGTTGATGTTGGTATACATTGTGCAGATTTTGAGGATTCAAATGGTTTGTTGATGATTCCGCGACATCAGGTGCAGCAGTGTCATTAGCAAACGGGTTAAAGAACGCATTTGGATCAAAGTCTGCAGGTGGGGGTACTTCATTAAGAACATCATCAGCCGGTTCATCATTGTTGGAAGCGGTTTGTTCAACTGTTGTGGTGGAGTCAACTGGTGGTGCTTCTTCAACAGTAGTTGTTGTAGCAGGTGTATCAGGTATAAGAGTATTATCAGGTTGAGCAGCGGAAACAGCGGATACACTTGGAGCACGTTCATCAATATCGTCACTGAACAGCGGAGCAAATAACCTTTCCATTTGTTGACGAGTGAGCTGGGGGCTTTGTTCAGCTGATGATGGGGGTTGAGGGAAGTTTAAGCGGTTGTGACCGGATTCCAAGCTGTTATACTCAGAAGCCATTTCCGTAAGTTCATCAAAATGAGCATGAATCGTTTCCATAACCTGTTTTGTACGACGATTCCATATCCGGTACCCTTTAGAATTCTCACAATATCCAATAAAGACTCCAATGTCAGCTTTAGCTTTGAGCTTTCCAAAATCATCACGATCATTATTCGGATAGCAAAGGGATCCAAATACATGAAAGTGTTTGAGATTCGGTTTATGGTTGTGGAAAAGCTCGAAAGGTGTTTTGTTGTGGCGTTTTGTGATAATAGAACGATTTTGAGTATAGCATGCAGTAGATACAGCTTCTGCCCACAAGTAATCTAGAAGTTTAGCATTGATTAACATTGTTCTTGCAGCTTCCACTAACGTTCGGTTTCGTCTTTCAACTACTCCATTTTGTTCTGGTGTACATGCAATAGATGTTTGATGCTGAATTCCCACTTTCTCATAAAATTCACGAAGGGTTTGGTTAACAAATTAAGTTCCTTTGTCTGTTCTGATTAGTCTGACGGTGTTGCGGAGCTGAACCTGTATTTTTGTAAGAAAGGTGATGATCATCTTTGGAGCTTGGTCTTTGCTTCGAAGAAAGTAGACCCAAGTCCAGCGTGAGTAGTCATCAACTATTACCAAGATGTAGCGTTTGCCATTAATCGTTTGCACGCGCATCGGGCCACATAAATCCATGTAAAGAAGATGAAGCACATGCTGAGAGTTGTGTTCCATCTTTGAAGGAAAATGAGCACGAGTGCTTTTCCCTTGTTCACATGCTGAGCAAAGGTGATCTTTAGAATACCGGAATTGTGGGAGACCTTCAACTAATTTGTGTCGAGCAAGATTGGTTATGGTTTGAAAGTTTAAATGTGAGAGACGACGGTGCCATAGCCAAGATTTTGTTGATGTTGCCTTTGAAAGTAAGCAGATGGGAGATGAAGCAACCATGTCTTGCATAGAGATAGTATAGAGACTAGAATTACGCGAGCCAGACATAAGGTCGTTCCCTTGTAGATCACGAATGAAACAAGATTTCTCCCTGAAAGCAACCTCCAAATCTCAATCACAGAACTGACCTACTGAAAACAGATTGTGACCGAGGCCTTCCACATAATAAACCCTGCTAATTTCGATGTTCCCATTGATATAGTCTCCGTAGCCCATGATAGCTGCGAAGTGATCATTCCCGAATCTGACAGTGCCAATGAACTTTGCAATAAAGTTTGATAACAGTTTAAGGTTGCCTGTCATGTGTCGGGAACATCCGCTATCAACAATCCAGAGAATGATCTGTATCACCTGCATTACACACAGACGACACAGATGGAATAGAAGTAGATGTGGAACCCGAAATGTTAGAGGGTTCCGGAGCAGTGATAGTAGACATACACACATCAATAACTTTAGGCATCCATTTAAATCCTAGTGTGTTATATATCCATTTCTGCCATCTATAACTACTATTTGCTTTAGTCTTAGTGAATGCACTAGGTGGTACTACATTCTTAGGAGGTGAAACTGGAGCTACAGGGACAGCAATGCTTGCCTTAGAATCTAAAGAAGGCGGTCTACCAAGCACAGACTTAGAATGATTAGTGGGCCTAGAGGTATTCCGATTCTTAGGATTCCGTAAACGAGAGATTATAGCTTTAGCAACACATTTGTCATGACAATCAGAATTCATACTTTTACGACAAATAACACAAGGTACATCAGACTGAATATCAAAAGTACTTAAAGGTTTAGCATTCGTTACATCACTATTTCTATTACATTTTCCAGACGCAATATCTATAGTGGAAGCAACGTAAGTCTTATTCATAGTCCTAGGGTGTTCTTCTACTTTAGCATTCCTTATTGATCTTTTATTAGGTCGCAACTTCCTATTCTTCGATTGAGTGCTCCTAGGCTGTGAAGTGCGGACGTTTGGAAAAGACACAACTATTCCTGTTTCAGTAGAAGGAAGCACGTTAGCAACTTGTGATTTGGCAGTAGGCATTCTAGGTTCACGATTACTAAGTGTTACTGGTGCTAATCTCTTAATGATGGTTGGCGGAAGTTGTTCATACTTTCCTAACATTTCTCTTAACTTAGAGATAGTGTGAATCAAATCTTGATTTTCAGAACGAATATTACCAGCAAAATGCATGACTTCTCTAGTGTGTGCAAGATAGTGATCAAGTTCGTTGGATGCTTCATGACGAGTCTTATTGAGTAAATCAAATATGACACCATATTCCTGTTTAACTTTTACAAGTTCTTGTTCATATTGAGAGATTTGACTTTTCAAAGACACGTTTTGATCGTCCAGTTGCTCAATTTTAGAATCAGAAGATTTTGCACGCAACTGAGCGATTTTGTTTTGAAAAACAAGTTGTTGATTGTGAATATCTTTTTGACACCAATTAAGACGACGTTTTGCATTGGAAAGTTCGTTAAGCAATCGTTCATTTTCAGCTTTTAAAGACTCGATCTGAAGCACATTATCAGTATTCTCAACAGTTACCACAGAGTCAATAGTATCAGCAGAGATATAATCAGATGCATATGACACAGAATTCAATAACACAATATTATGGATATCAGCACAGATAACATCATTCAAGATTCGATCAACATCTTTTCTCAACATTTTCTTTTTACGTTTAGTATTAGAAATAGATGTTTCTGTTTTCTCGAAAACGACCTTCATCACTCCAAGTTCCTTATGAAAGTCCCGTTCCCAAGACAATGCACAATTTTTCAAATTTTTAACATTTGGTAAAAGGTTTTTCTGAAAAATGTCTCTTTTTTCACGCGCCAGAGGCGATTGAAAATGTTGAACTTTGATTTCAGAATGATATTCTATCTCATGTTGTAAAGTTTTGAGGTCAGCCATGAAAATATCAAAATATCTAAGAATTTTGCGATTTTCAGGTTTTGAGTTTACTTCACTGATGGAAGGTAAAGGACCATAAATTTGTGCATAGTCTGGTTGGGAATTAACAATAGAAGACTCAGACGTTTTTATGATAACCCTTGGTGTGTTAGAAGAATTCGTTGGAGTGACGAAAGTGACCGGTTTAGAATAATTAAAAGGTTTGTTGTAAACAACAGTTTTTAATTTTAATCGACTCTCGTCTTCTGCATCTAATTCCTCTTGACGATGATATTCAACAACACTCATAACTGAATTATCAATTTTATATTCTGCACTGGAAACTTCAGGATTTGGTTTGAATGTTTTGGTTGAAAGCTTAGGTTTGTAATCAGCAAGATTCGGTCCATATCCATTTGGATCGGGTTTTAAAGTAAACTTTTCAATAGCAGTTACTGACTCACCATGTTTGTAAACAACAGTTTTAAACTCTTTAAGTTTGCGTTGCAAGCCGATAATTTCTTCAAGTTGATTATCTATTCGTTTCGTGGAATGCTTTTTGTATGCAGAGAACTGTTTTTGGCAAGTTAACAACTCAGCCTTAGCTTTTTGATTTTCCAAGGTGAGAGCGTTAGTTTGCTTTTTATGTTCATGTTTCAGTTGTTCTATTTCGGACAACAAAACATTCTTTGAAGCGGCTAGATCACGCATCTGTCTCTCTAAATGTTTTTCGTTTTGATGAGATTTAGCAAAAGTGGCTTCAAAACCTTTTCACGGTTTTCTTGAGTTTTGAAAAAGTTGAGTTGCATTTTTAAACATTCAAAATCCTTGGTTAACAGTGCATTTTTACTTTTTAATTCCTGATTTAATGCACAACATTCTTCAATTTGGGATTGCTTGTCTTTAAGTAAAAGAGCAAGATCTGGATGAGGCAAAAGTTCGGCTTGTTCAACGGAAGTTACCACATGATCATTATTTAGATCCTCAAGTATAACCACGGAGTCAATTTGATTATCAAAGGAAACCATAAGGTCATCTTGATCGTCAAATGTAACTACGGGGTCTAATTGAAAATCGTCGGAATGAGATGTAGATGACTCATTTTGAACACTCTGAGCCTTGCCGGATTCAGATGTTGGCGGAGATATTAGATTAGAGATAATTATGGTTTGTTCGGGTACCTGAGACAAGCCATCAGTGTCATACACTGGGCCTGTGTCACTCATGTGTAACTCATGCATATTAGCCATCAACATAACAGCTGCATTAGCCTGCAAGTCCTCCATATCATCATCTGAGTCTGCATCTGCCATAAAACTCTGTTCTTTGTTTGTGAGAGTTCTACCAGCTTCATCCTTAAGAGCCAAAAGAAGAGCCTCTTTGAAATAAGCACTGCCCTTAGTTCTCGGCTTTGGGCATGCATTAGCCAGGTGTCCCTTCTCATTGTAGTTGTAGCATCGAAGACCATTCAACCCATTCTGAGCATTTCCCTGTTCCACCACTTGAGCTCTGTTGTTGTTCCTACCCATAGCATTAAACCCTTGACCACCTCCCATCTGACGACCATAACCACGATTCTGAACTTCAACTCGTCCATTGTTCACAACAGCTTGATTTCGTGTATTAGATGAGGAACGAATATGATTGTTGGATTTGTTGGTATAACGGCTAAAAGCATTAGCAATCATAACAAATCCTTGTTGCAATGCTTCGAACGGATCGGATTCCTCATTAGTTTGACTATGTAATGCTTGATCATTGTTGTTGTTGTAAGAAACCAATTGATTTTGTTGAGGTTGCTGTGATTGATCGTTTGGTGTGACTGAGGTAGTTGGTTGAGTTGCTTGTTGAGGAGGAAAACTGTTTTGAGCATACAAGGCAAGTTGTTGATTTTCCGGATTAGTCGTTGAAGCAATTTGAGCACGGAGAATCCTTTCCCTATCAACTTCCTTTTCATGTGGTTTCAAGTAATCGTACAACAATCCATATGTAGAATGATGCATGTTCTTCACTTGACGGAGAAAAATGACATACTTCTCCCATTCAGGACCAAGACAACTCAGTAACTTAGTATTCACTGCAATTCTTGGCATGATGATGTTGTGTTTATCCAAATCATTTATGATGTCTGAAAATCAATGATGATAAGACTCTAGTGTCTCTCCAGCTTCAATCATGAAGTGTTCATAAGCCAAGTAAATTTTGGATTCCATATCTTCCTGATTGAGTGCAGATCCTTCCATAAGTAGATGAATATGTTCCCACATTTTCTTTGCAGTCTTTTGAGCATCAACACTTCGAAGAATTGGGTTTGGTAATCCTAAAAGGATATATTGCATTGCAAGCTCATCAGCTTCATAGTGTAGAAGTTCTTCTGGATTCAAGTCTGCAACAGTAGCAATGTTTGATTGTTCATCTCTTGGTGGATTAGCATTAGGATCTCCGGGTACAATGACATTAGGCATCTCAAATGGACCTTCCAAGATAACCTTCTTTAAGAACTTTCCATGTGGCTTCTTCAGATCACAAAACCTAAAGAACCGTATCACCCATTGATCGTAGTTTCCTGGAGTGAGCATTGGAGGTCTATCAAGTGATCCAGCCTCATGAATTGATTGTTGGCTGCTTAAAGCTTCACACATCTTAGCAAACCAAGTGGGTTCCTTCATAGTGTTCCTTGATGGATGTTGATTGAATTCATTTGTGTAGGGTTGAACTTGAAGACTTGGCGGTGTTTGAACCATTTGTGGTGGAGGAATTGCTCCAAGTTGTGGAGTATGTTGTTGATTAAATTGTTGTTGATAAATTGCTTGTTGTTGATTCCATTGTTGATGTTGTGGACTTAATTGTTGTTGTCGTTGAGAATAAGTGTAAGGGAAATAGTTAGAGTATGGTGGTTGTGACATGTTGATAAACTTGTGTTATAAAATGGATCTTTGTAGTCGAATGAACCTTAGTTGATGTAGTGTCCTTAGGCGTAGAAATCACAATAATCCAAGTAGCACTTATGCGTAAAAACACCAAAGTTACACGTAACAATCAAGAGTTACGCGTAGATTTAGCTTACGCGTAAGTAGGGAAGAGACTCTAAAGTTAGGCGTAGACACAAAGTTAGGCGTAGAAAGTTAGGCGTAGGATTACCTTATGCGTAAGACTAGGCTTAGGCGTAAGATGAATCTTATGCGTAGGATTTCTACGCGTAAGCTTTATGCTTATGCGTAAGTTTAGGGTTTTGCCCAAATGATCTTTTACACTATCACAGTGCAAAAGATATCCAAAGTCGACGTATTTTCAGGCTTATCCAAGCAAGAAAACACGGAGTAAACCACGAAAACGAAGATCAATCCAAGGAATAACTTACGCGTAATATTAGGGTTTTGATACGCGTAAGATTACTCGTAAAAATGATTTTGCCCAATGATGTTTCTAAACCAGTTTTTGTATGATGAAATAGCTTCAATAACACCAAAATGACACAAAAGTGTGAAACTTGATGATCCAAAGCTCTCAAAACGGTTACGCGTAGGTTTACACCCTCGTACAAAAACAAGCTTAAAAACTTAGATCCACGCGTAAAGTTTGAAACGTTTTGCCAAAAACAAGTATTTTAACACCTTAAAATGTTGAAAGTACAAGAATCTTGGATTAAAAAGTGTAAAAAACGAGTTTTTAAGCAAGCCAAAGTTATGACCACGTTTACGCGTAAGAACGAAAAACAAAAACTTCAAAAACAAAAGTGTTCACCCAACTATTTGGCGATTGATACCACTGTTAGGTCACTAGTTTTACAACACAAGCTTACAAGAAAGAGATAAAGGCGATTGAACAATAAACCAAACACACACACACGTTTAGACTTAGACGGTTATGCGTAGGGCATGAGTGAAAGGAATAAATTGAACAACCAACCCTCAAGTGAGGGTTATACAAGAGTATTTATAGGAGGGAAGCTAGGGCAACACTCCTAGTTCCCTTCCTTTTCCTTATTAGACATGGGCCTAAGCTTATGGGCCTTCTACATAAGCTTGACCTTAAACAAACATAAAGGCCATAATAAGCTACTTATTACATATGAGTAACAAACACTTGAATCAAGGTTTAGGAGTGATTCCAACAAAATAAAACCAAACCCGACCCGACTCGTTTTAAAAATTTTATCTACCGTTAATACTTGTAAATCATGGTGACTTAAGTGCCCCCTTTAGCTACAATTCCTGGCTCCGCCACTGCATGCATGCAAACTCAGTTGGAGAAGAAATGAAACAACAAAACTTACTCATGCGACATACTGATAAGGAAATGCATAACAAATAATAAACAGTTGCAAATCCCCTTAAATACGCTAAACTGCAAGACATACCATCAAAGGAACCCTTGGCTCAGTTGGGAAGGACGAGTCTGTGTAAGCGAAAGGTCTTGAGTTCAATCCTTAGCAGCGACGCTGCTCATTTTTTTGTGTTACTTTTGCACCAAATGTCATTTCTTCAAAACTCATATAAGTATAATTTATATTAAGCTTTACACTTTCAACCCTTCCACTTTAATCAATTTAACACCTTCTTAAAAACTTTTATAAGTCTTTGAAATTTGTAATAATCCTTACAACTTTAACCCCTCTAATTTGTTTACTTGACACTTTTCACCCTAAAACTTTATGAGTTTGATAAACTTATATTACTTTATCACTTTTCATAAATATATTTAACACATGCTTTATTTAACGACCTCGTCCGCGTAAACTATAAATATTATGTTTTTTTTTCAAATATAATACTTACACACAACTTCTATAAAAATATATACAAACATAAATATATTTTTCTCATCTCGAAACCCAACAAACCCAACACTTGAGCCAATATTTGAGCCGACTCTTATACGAAAGTTTCGTATACCTTTTTCCACATCTATTCCAAGAGCCAATACTTACAAACACCTTGAAACGATTTAAACGTAAACTCTGCCATACAAGCAACATTAACGTATGCAGATATCATGGATTATAAGAATGTTCCCGATCCGGATCTCACAAAAGTTGATGATTGGATGCCGATAGGAAAGGGTAGCTATATCTTGGGTCGACAAAAGAAGAAACGGAGCTTAATTGGATCTCTCCATGGATAGTTGGCATGATAGATGAAACTTCAGAGGTCTCACTGCTTCAGCAGACGGTTTTCTTTCATCCTTTCAGCAACAACATAAGCAGCTTATGATTCTCTATACCTAACGTATCTTTGTGCAGGAAAAAGTAGTGGATGATACCATTTTTCTTAAAACAAATTTGAAAATATTGTTTTAAAAATGGAAAAATATTGTTTTGAAAATAAGTTGGGCTTAAATTATAGAAATCAACCGGACTTCATTTTGATAAAACATAAGTCACTCAATCAAAGACCATGGTCATCGATTGAGGGGGAGAGTGATTTTAAGTTAAATATTTTCAAACAATATATCATCAAACGAATCAGAGTCCAATTGTACAAAATAAGTGGTGATCTAAAGATTTAATGTTATGTCATGGTATGATTTTCTTTAAAACTCAAAGATATTTCAAAATAATTTTTTTTTCTGTTCTTGTTTGATTGTGAAATTATTTTATTTTATTTAAAGATCTCTTAAAACTATCATACCTGACACTAACAATCTTTAATGTCTAAAATTGATCCTTATATGTCATTTTTCAAAAGTAAATCAGGCCACGTCTTTCCCCTAAAATTTTCTAAATAATTTAAATCAATTGGGATCACAAATCTCAAGAGGTTTGAAATTTTTGATCGGGGGAGAGATAGTGATTTAAATCTCAAATCTGTTTTAGTCCTTTAAAGGCACTCCTGCCTCCATGTGCCAAACGATTTCAAATACATGATGCACATGATTGAGGAGGAGCATTGATCCAAAAACAAGATGAGTATTTAAACCAGGCCACATTTTCTTCCATGTTTTCTAAACCTAATTAAATCTCTTGATATCCAAAATCTCAAAGGGTTTGATATTTTTTATCGTGGGAGAATTTGTGATTTAATTATGAAATCTGATAAATGATGATCGATTTGATTCAAAAGTGCAGGCTGCTCTCCCATATGTGCTAAACGCTTTCGAATCTCGAAGCACATATTGAAGGGGAGCATTTCAAAAGAAAACAAACTTTCAAGGTACAAAGATTTCTATGTTTCAACATAAGTACCTTGATTGATTTTCTAATTGTTTTCTATATGGCAGTATGATCGTGGAAGTACTTCAAAAACCTTTTTCCTCTATGTGTTAAATGATTTCAAATAACCAACGCACATTTTGAGGGGGAGAATTTACCAAGAAAATCAAATTGCTTTTTCTATGGAAACTGTGATCAAGAAATTATTTCAAAGAACTCTTGCCTCCATGTGCTAAACAATTTCAAAATCATATGCACATGTTGAGGGGGAGCATTTCTAAGTCATCAAGACAAGTAAGGTACAAAATGCTTTGATTTTATATCACAAGTACCTTGATTGATTTTCCAAATGATTTTTCAATTGGTTTCGAGAAGGAATGAACAATACCAAAAGACTGACCAATTTACTTTATGCATGGTGTTATAAGGATGGTTAGGTTAGGTATTCGTTCCCACGATCCCGCCAGAGCTGGAGGGATCTACCAAGGGACAATCCACTAGATAATGTAGAAGTCCTTAGGTATGATGAAAAAAGGAGAAAAATGAGAATACGGGAAGAGTGCGGACTGAGACAGAGCTAGTACTGGAATAAACCCAACAAGGTTCTAGTTATGAAGTCTCGGTAAGCACTGAAGGGATTGAAGAATGAAAAAGAATTGAATGAGAAAATGGTGAAAAGAAATAGCCCTCCATTAATTCAACCTTGGGGTAGAAACCGGGTTCAATACATATGCGACTGGTTGTTACTAAGGTAACACTGGTATTTAAGACAAGACGTCATGGACCCATTGACGCACTGCACCTAACTTCCCAAGCTACTCAAGTTCCTCTTAAAAGGACTTGTTTTATTCTCACGGGGAACCTACATAATCTATCGACTTTCTCTTAGAGATTGTTGATATTGAAGAAGGAGACCCTCTCCCTAGTCTCCGGCATAGGAAACCAAATGTGCACAATTGAGTCTAGAGCCAAGAGATCATCCACAATATCTCATTAGGACACAAAATTAATGAAGACTTGTTGTTTCACACAATGTGGAAAGTAAGTATATATTGAGAGTCCTACGCATTATCCTTGTGGTATTGCCAGAACATCCGAGTGATATGTAAAAGTATTCACGATGAAGATGGAAATCCTTCTAGAGCCAACATCAAACAAGCTCTTGATGGGTGACATGTGAGATCTTTTCTAAAAGATCAAGCTTGTGACAATTGGATAGAAACAATGGGGCGATTCATTCTTGTATCAACCTTGGTCCAGGAAATGAATTGATGAATACTTTTGGAAAAACCGTTCGATGTGCAAATCTTCTTTTCTCTAGCACATCGAATATGTATTTATTTTCAAAACACAAAATGTATCTCTGATTGAAAAAATACTTTTGGAAAAACCGTTCGATGTGCAAATCTCTTCTTTTCTCTAGCACATCGAATGTGTATTCTTTTTCAAATACAAAAAATATTTTTTTTATTGAAAATTGATCTTTCTCATAAAACCTTCGTCGTATTGCAAAACTCTTTCTTCAAGCAATACGCGATTGTTTTTCAAATCAATTTTTCATCAATCAGTGAATCTCAATTCGCTGGTTCACTCACTCCGTGTTGTCTTCTTTGAGATGTTCCGATTTGAGAACGGCTAGAGCAGCTGCAAAACCCTGTCAAGGAGATTCCTCGAAATTATACCTGATCACAGGCAGTACTTGTACTGATCAATGGGGAACCGTGGGCCGTGCACCTCAATTCAGCGAAAGTGATCAAAGACACTTTCGTGTGCTTAATTTCTAGCTGTTGTCTGCAGGAACACCCGATGGTTGCAGCTGATCAGAATTGAGGAGTCAATCCATAACCGCATGCTCGCACATCACATTCACTTCTAAAATAAATCATGATAAGTGCATATTGTCATCAACTGGCTCTGATATTTTCAATCCATACTTCTGCTAAACTGCTGCAAATATCATGAATCAACAAAGCTTCCGCTACTCTGATGAGAAGATATCATGATCCAATATGTGAGCATGTCGGTCCAAAAAGTCACAACTTCACATAATGGCGATACAACAAAGGATGAATAAGAGATTTGTTGTGGCTGATGATCTCAAAGCTGGCTCAAAGAATCATCTACTCGTGGATCAGCTCAAAGACCTCCACTTAAAGTACAAAGTAATTGGACTTTGAAGAATTCACTGCTAAAGCACAAAGAATATAGAATTTGAAGAATTAAAGTCTATGAGCTCAAGAACGAAGTCAAGAATTGAATGCTAGGACACAAAATGTAATTCATGAGGTGACCTCCCTTAGGGGGAGATTGTTAGGATTTAGAAAATCCATAGTGAATAGTCGGTCACCCCGACTCTAGTCTAGCATATGTTAGCTCGTAGACATTACGTTATTTACTAGTTATTTAGTTAGTTATTTATTTTAGAGCAACACCATGGAGGACGGGCGGGTCTTTACCCACTGTATGTCTGATCCACAGTCTGAAGGAGGACGTGTAGTATGTAACTATAAATACCCTCTACCTCCCAAGGTAGAGGGTTGGACCTTTCACTTAATCTAACTTTCTCTTTGTTTTTCTCTCTTACTTTCTCTCTCTAGAAATGATCCCATCTTCCACTTTCTCTCTCTAAAATCTATCTCATTCGATTCATACTAGTGCTTGATTATGTGTTTGTGAAAACCAATATCTAACACCTATCTATCAACATCCAACATACACATTTAAATAGATTGACATAAGTTGATCTAAATATTTTTAAACGAAGTTTTAATAGGTAAACTATTCAACCCCCCTAGTTTCCACAATTGGCATCAGAGTTTCGTTACCAAGTTTCTTAAGAGTATATTGTACTTTTAAAAACTTGATACGATTCATGTATGATTGAAAACTATAAGGAAGGAAATTCCTTAAAAACAAAAGGTCATGTTTTAAAATCATCATATTTTATAATGTTGGATAATGATAGATCTTTCTAATATTTTTCTTGTTGAGAATTCTCCATACTAGGATTTGGGCATCCTAAGAAGATCATGAAGAATTTCTCTTTAATATTTCTTTTCTTAACAAGAATATATAGCAAAGGTATGATCTTTAATAAATTACTTACAAATAATTTTTTTTTCTCGTATATTTTCTAGATGAATTAATAATGTCATTTTTTAAACATAATTAAGTTTAGTAGTATCATTACGCTCTCTTAAAAATAACTAATGTGGTTATCTATATTGAACACATCATCAAGAATGGTATTCTTCGTTCATCTCTATAGACAAAACTACAAACTAGTGATAATGATATCTCAGCTATTCGAGAGCCTTGATCATCACTCCTCACATAAGGATTATTGACATTTCATCTATGTCAATAAGTATCCATATGAGACTTCTCATATTATGATTAAACTGGATTTTATCATAGTCTTTAAAACTTCCCAAAGAATTATGATTTATTCAAAAAAGGGAACCTCGCCAAATAGGACTAGTAAAACACGTCAAAACCCTAAACCATAAGTTATAGAGCATAAACATCAACCCTAGCCAAGAATTAGAACTTCCAAACCAAAATTATCAAAGATCACTTTAAGCTGTCAATTTGCTGATATGCCGGATCCCTGTGTTTGAACTAGCCGGATCCCTCATACAAGGGATCCGTGCAACAGAAGACAAAATAAGAAAGAAATGATCACTGTGGAAGTTCCACTCTTCACTTTACTCTCTCAAAACTCACGAACATAAAACCCATTTACTGTTCACAGGAGTTAAATGATCATCTTCTCCAAGGAAATAATTTCTTGTGTAAGTATAATCTTTACTACATTGTTATTTCCATTCCTTGATTTCTAGGATTACAATTTTCATCTTTAGAAATTGAGCTCAAATGGGTTTGTCACAATTTGTTACCACATTGTTTTCTAAGATAAACTGAATCAAAGAATCAACATAGTTAATACAAATTAAACTCATTTTTTGAATTCAATGAAGATGTATTGAGCAAAATTCTGATGAATTCCATTAGGTTACTATTCACACAATTAACACCACATTGTGGTTTTGATGTTTAGGATCAATCATGCCTAGCAATCGTCAACAAGATTACCATGACACCGCTCACTACATTCCCATGTATCATCGTAAGGATGGTTTGAGCTCGGAGGATAGAAAAGCCTTCAAGATGTTGGAAAAGAGACTATTCCTCGAAGGACGAGTTGTTGAACCCTCATTTATCAACAACACCGACATTCCTCGAGTCTTTGGGGCAATCAACTTCCATTGCCTCTTGAACATTAATGAGCAAATTTTTCTGGTGTTTGTGCTTGAGTTTTACAAAACCATGAGAATCATTCGAAATGAGGATGGAACCATTTCGATAGCCTTCATCATCAATGAGCGAGAGTTCACCTTCACTCTTGTAGAGTTTGCTACGATACTCCGTATCCCATATCAAGGAGTATGTATGTACTCAAATGAATGGTCGTTGGCGGACCTTCATGACATGGTAGATCATCACGAGGTATACTTCACCACCATCCCGGAAGCAACCACGGTAAGGGATACCGTCTTCATGAAAAGAGCCTCTCCATAAAAGAGTCACGAGAAACTCTAAGGTGATCTATAGAGATCCGTTTCGAATGGAGCTTTCGGAAATGTTCCCATTATACAAGAAATGGGAACTCGTGCTAAGGGAGAACGTACTTTGCTTGGGAGGAAATAAGGATCATCCCAATGCTTGCCTAAGCTTCATGATCTATTGCCTTGTAACCGGCACTCACTTCAACCTCGCCTATTACATGGTAAAAATAATGGCAAGTGTGAAAAGTATGGACAAGATGGTACTCCCTTATGGCATGCTCTTGACTCGCCTAGCAAAATTCGTCTTTGCTCTAGAGGATTCTCCTTACTCCTATGACCACACGTTTTGCAACAAGGTTATGGTGCATCTATCCGATGGAAAGACTACAAGGATGATGGTGGATGGCAAGAGACCTCACCCACCAACGGACTCATAGGATGAAAGAGAAAGAGAAGGAAAAGGAAGCAACCCCCTTGGCAACGTCCATCTCGACCCCTTAGCATACATTAACCAATTGCCGGATGTCCCAAGCCCTTCACAAGAGTTCCAACAAACAAGGGGCATATTCAAATGTTTTGCTAACTTCCTCATGAAGAAGAGGAAGTAGGGATGGAGGGGTTAAGAGTGAAGAGAATAGGCGATGGAGATGAAGATGGAGATAGAGATGGAGTAGGATGATGATTAGGAGGAAGGTAAGGTCGTAAACCTTAATTTGTGAACAATTTATAAACAATGGTCTGTAAACAATCTAAACAATATTTCTGTAGTTTAGGACGTATCTAGTAGTAGATGGCATGGTATAAACTAAAACATTCTAACTTAGGAACCCGAAAAAAATGAGAATTTTACTACAACTTGATCATCATCAAGAAGTCGATGCCACTCATTTTGCTTACATTCTAGTCGCCCCTACTCACTATGAGTTATATTTGATGTTTGCATATGTTTATTGAATGTAGAAATGATTAGGATGAGTATTTGCTAAACATTTGCTGAGAAGCTACTCGTCAGCAATAGCCGGATCCCTGGGCCATAACTAGCCGGATCCCTCAGATGAGGGAACCGTGGGATCTTGGAAAACAGACATGCAGCTGCAGACCTTTATACATCAAACCATTCCCCTAGACCACATCATACTAGCTAAACATGATTCTTTAGGACCACTTAAGTCTTCCTCAAGTTCAATAGGTCTCACACTCACCCATAGCTAACTTAGGATCAAATTCAAAGTGCTTTTGATTTATCAATTCATCTAATCTCACCATATTTCCGCTCCAATGCTGACATATTGTTCCTCACATCTCAAAACACTTAGCTTGATATTTCTCTCAATTTTAGCAAATTGATTTTAGTCATCCTTACCTCAAAATAGGCTTAAAACTAGTTTTTCATTTCATTTTATTTCTTTGGTATTTTTTCAAAATTCTCTCAAGCCACCATCTGATCTCTAGGATCAATTGTCCTCATTTGTCATCCTCAAATCAATAGTATCATCCTTGAATACTTAGTTGCACTCTCAAAAAGTCCATTTTTCTACCAAAAACCATCATTAGGTATCCTCACTCCTTATGGTTGAACATTTAAGTAACATACCATTTAAGACATCTATAGAAAGTCAAACCCTCAAGATTTATAGGTACTAGACCTTAAAAGAGCATAATCACTTCACCACTTTGCTGTCTATCAGACGGATCCCTGGCATATAACTAGACGGATCCCTAGTGAGAGGGAACCGTGGGATCCGTGTCTATAGAGCAGCTTGTGATCAGCTTTTCTTACAAATTCAAACTCTTTTTGGTAATCTAAAACACTTTTTCTTACCATTTAATGACTCCCTAGAGTAGAACAACACCATAGTTGACCTTAGTGCATACCAAATTTCTTAGTGGTCAAGAATTTAATTCATTAACTCAACTTCATCCTTTATAATCCAAGCACTCTTAGGAGCTTAAGCCACCATTCTTACCACAATCCTAAAATCAGTAGTTTAAGATTTTACTACACCCTCTCTTTCACTATGACCAAAGCATCTAGCAAGTACTCTTCAACCAAAGGTTCATCCAAAAAGAATGCTCACATGGTCCATGAGATATCATCCACCGAGTCATCACCCATAAGAAGTCCAAATGCTAGAATTCCCCCTCAACTAACTCAATCAACAGTAGCTAAAAGAACCGCTAGAATTAGCATTCGACCTTTTGAGTTGGAAAAAGCTTCATCAAGCACTAAACCAAACACACCCTGCTCTAGCAAAACACCCAAGCCTTCATTTCTAGAACCTAGACTACATTCCTTTACTGAACCTCTTTCTCATCCAAATCTCTACTCATTAGAAGTCTCACCACAAAGGAATTCCCATTCACCAACCTTCTCGCTAAATAGGGAACCACCTTCATCACCAAATGATCCATCTTTGGAAACAAGGAATCACCAAAGATCTAACCATATAGAAGACTTTCCATTACCACCACCAACTCATGCATCATCACCCTCATTTTTAGAAGAATTACATCCTACGTTGCTCAACACACCTCCACCATCTTTTGTGGAACCTCCTCAAAACATCCCATCTCCTCCGGTTTGTAGTCATGACAATAATTGATGTAATTGTCAAATCACCCAAGGACTTGTTCAAGAAGTACGAAATGAGTTGCATTTCATGTTTAATCATCCCCTTGAACGATTGGACCAAATCAACAAGTCTACTCATCCTTAGATTCAAGCACATTGATGCTTTTTAGGTTTTCATCACTTCTTAGAATTAGTAGAAAATGTATTACATGTTTGAATCATTCTCTTAGTTTTAGAGATATGTAGATCATTTCTCGTATTTTTTATTGAATGAAATCACCTGTTATATGCCATATTGTCTTGAAAATATGTTGGTGCCTTAAATACATATCTCATTTTGATGTTGACTTCACATTTTACATCAACATTGTTGTCTTGAGTTTACAGGGAGACGGATCCCTCACTTTAACCTAGATGGATCCCTCCAAAGAGGGAACCATGGGATCCGTGCAACATAAGACAAATTTATTACTAACGTGTGTCTTATTCGCAGGAAATTATGCATTATATACTTGTTTTTTAACCTTTATTTTGTAGATTTTCAAAATACACATGAAGACTTTGACACCCTTAGCTAGGAGGAGTTTCTTGTCAAAGCAAAACATTGCAAAATCATTTGCAATATCTTCACATAGGATTACATTAATTGACGTCCTCCTTGCAAAGGAGCATTCGTCAAGGGGTAGCATGTTCGTCAAAAAGGACGAAACCATTTGCAAACATAATTGCAATGCACTCGCTTAGTATTCCTACTTACTTGACGCCCTCACAAAGGGATGAACTCATCAAGGGGGAGCTAATACGAGAATACTTCTCTTCCCTTACTCTCTATTTTTCATATTTTTTTTCTTTTCACATGTTTTTTCTTAAAACAATGTATTAGTTTCTTTTCGACGCACTTTTTGTTTTGACAAAAAGGGGGAGAAGAGGGTAAAAACTCTAATTCAAACTTTTACGAATTTTAAATTTTCCTTAAAATAATCTTATGTTTTGTCATTAACAAAAAGGAGGAGATTGTTAATACGAATAAGCCGTAAAAACGTTTATTTATATTTTACGATCTTCTAATGTTTTGTCGATAACAAACGTAAAATCATTTTAACGAAACAAATAAAGTACGTAAATAGTTTGAGCCAATAGTTTACTAACACACTTACGTTTTCATATTAAACGCTAAACAAAGCAATAGTGTTTTCATGGTATAGTAATACATATGTACAACAACTAGTGTTTACATAATGGGTAGATATATAACATATTTAGTATGTATTATAATGGGTAATAGAATGCGTAGAAGTATAAGTATTTGACCCATTGACTAAATACATTGAATGTAGTTGGGTAAAACCCAAAATCCATGACACATACCCATGGAGCATGATCCATAACCCATAACTCATTGCATGACATCATGCATAAATCATAATGGGTATTATCCATGATCCATGGAGCTAACGCATGACCCATTGACTATATGCATTGCATCATCTAGATACATTGTATCTATTTGGATAACCATGGATCAAAGCCTACAACCCATGATCCATGATCCATGACCCACAATCCACTTTAGGGGGAGCGTCCTACGGATCCCTAGTTTTACACTAGACGGAACCCTCAAGCAAGGGATCCGTGGAACAGTAGCATGTTTTTGTCTATAAATAGTGAGCCATTTCTTCATTGTAGGGTGCCACTTCCACACATACTTTCTCCTAGTATTGTAAACTCGGGGAGTGGATTAGGGCAAGGAAGGTGTCCTTGTAGCCGAACCACTATAAACACTCGTGTCGTGGTTTTGTGTTTCTTACTCTTTACTTTTGCATTGCATACTTACATACCTATCTATCAACATCCAACATACACATTTAAATAGATTGATATAAGTTGATCTAAATATTTTAAAACGAAGTTTTAATCGGTAAAACTCTTCAACCCCCCTTTCTAGTTTTCCACACTATAGTTGTCAGGATCTCGATCTTGATCTTAGGATCTTATGATTTTACGATACTGCAAAGCAAAAATGATCTGGATCCTACATAAGATCTTTTTAAGCTTACAATCTTATAGGATCCCGATCTTAGCCATACGATCTTAAGATCTAATCCTATCCGATCTTACTTTTCTCGGATTACAAACTAAAAAACCACAAATTTATGGGTTGTTTTTTTTTTTTTTTTATAGAATTCAAAAAATAACATGTTAATCTTTTTAATCATTTAATAATCATAACTTAGGACAATATTTCTATGAAACATTCATAGTATTTTGTGTTTATAATGTATAATAATTTGTAGATTTGTATAATATTACAAAAACTATTAAGAAGTAATATTAGAGTAGGATCTTAAGATCCCGACCCGATCTTACGATCACGATCTTGCAAAAACGAAAACGATCCTGGGTAAGATCTCAATCTTGAAAACCTTGGCTAAAACTGTTGTTCTTATCCTTCATGGTTTGCATGAATGTGTGTGCTCAAACCGGGCCCAACAAGTGGTATTAGAGCAGGTGGATTTTTCTTAATCCATATCCGTTCTTTACTGCTAACAATATATAGTCGTTCTTGAATGACGGCTAATAACACAAAATCAAAACCATACTCAATCCCCATTCAAAATGTACCTCTCCGAAGATTTCTTTAGCCTTTTCTTGAAAAGATCCAGTACCTTGTAATTGTTCTTGTTTAAAAAAGATCTCCCTCAGCCTCCTCTGCAGCTCTTCCAACCACACTCCTTTTAGTAACATTTTCGCACGAGCCTTTTTATTCTTAGGCTCAGACGAAAAAGTGAGCGTAAATCATCACAAACTAAAAGTGTGGTAACACTCAAAAATGAAAAATGGTCACTCTAAGAAGTTACCATAATATCGAGAGAAGAAGCTTCAGAGGCAGTTAAATCAGGAAAATGATGGGCTAAAAGATCTGAGGAGATTCAGGGGTAGTATGAATATGTCTTTATGTTCATAGTGTAAGGATCATTAGGGAATACACAGTAAACAAAATAGTCCCTAATCTTTCATATAACTCATTGAAGACATACACAACAAAGAATCATGCTTTATTGAATTTAACTTTATTCTTTGTTGTAAATCAGTTAGTAAGAAGAAGCTATCATGCTCACTTACTACTGATAAAACTAGACTATTCTCGTTCTATAATCAGGAGGAGACTCTGGTTAGGAAAAGATACTTAAGAGACTCTGGAATATGCTTAGAATAGTCTAGACTTGAACTTAGATATTGATAGTAACTCTGAACCTCTGAACCTGATGTCAAAGGGTTCACAAACCAAGGAAAGCTAAAATATCATAGATCACATAATCAGCAACATCAGAAGCTTTCTATTAAATGCAGAAATGTTATTCTCTGATGTAAAATCAGTAAGTAAGAAGACATTATGCTCACTTACTACTAATAATTAGTCTATTTGTATATTTAAATAGGGGGAGATTGTTGGGTCTGAAAAACCGACCCAGTTGTCTCTGACAAGTATTTAAACATAAAATAGCCTAATACACCTTCTGAAGGCCAGTGAGCATAAAGTATCTGATAACGATCAGAGAGAATGTCACTTCATAACTATCAATGTGAACTTGATAGTTATCAGAAAACATGTCTCCCTGATTATTATTCAGAAAGTGATACTCACTGATAAAGAAATCATTGAGTGTTGTACAAAACTCAAACACTTGTATGGCTTTAGGGACGTCAAAGACCAACTGACGAAAACATTTCACAAACTTATGCGGTGTCAAGGAGTGATCTAAAAGGAGCTAAAAACAACACCAGGGTCACTGGGATCTGGCAAATTTCTCTATGACTCTGAAGACTTAATTCAAGTTTTACAACCTCAACCTCTGAATGCATAGGAGGGAAAATTCGATAAGAAGATAAGATCAAGTGCTTATCGATATACGAGAAACAGGCTTTGGAACTATAAGTTGTCAAATTGGGAAAGCCGAAAGTACGCTTCAGACTAGCCTACTAGGCACGTGTCTATCTATAGCAAGTGGACAATTTACTGTGGACCCATGTGCAACCACTATTTCCTCCTCTATATAAACCAAAGGTTGTAACTGAATTAAGTAGAGATTCAAACATAGAAAGATAATACAAAGTATTATAGTTAGGATCCTCCTCTCTTAGGAGCAACAATATAAAGATAGCTGCCTCTTGTTGTTCGAGTTTGGAGAGTTAATCTGTCATCAACCGGGGTAGTTTTTCGTAGGTTATCTCTTGTAAATCTTTGATTCATTTCTAATAAGATTTATAAATTTTAAAAGTACAAATGGTGTTATTAGCATGTCTGTGTCGTTCTCAAGCAAACATAACCTCAACAATGTTGATGTTCAGTAGTTTTCATCACTTGCTAAAAATGTTGTTCTTATCCTTCCTGGTTTGCATGAACGTGTGTGTTCAAACCGGACCCAACAGATTAATCGCTAGGCGGGGATTAACCGCCCCGGTTTTCACTAATCGGCCTTATTAATTGGTTTAGTTAAAAATCGGTCAACATACCGATTAATTAGATAAAAATTGGCCAAATCGGGCATATATCGGACAAAAATCGGATAAATCGGCCAACTCGATTACGGATAGAAATCGGCCAAATCAGACATTAATCGCCCAAATCGGGCATAAAACGGACAGAAAACGGCCAACTCGGTTACGGATAGAAATCGGCCAAATCAGACATAAATCGGCCAAATCGGAAAAAAAATCTGCTAGATCAGCGAAATCGGGCATATAGTTTCAAAATTTTATAATTTTATATTTAAAAAATCCAATCTGATTATTCCTCGATTAATCCCCGCCTAACCGATTAATCGTTAGGCGGTACCCGACCGCTTAGCCACCGCCTAACGATTTTTGCAACCTTTGTCTAGAGTGTTGTTGGCCTCCATTCACGATGAATTTATTTGTAGCTAAAGTTTCTAGTTGTAAGCAAAGAGAAAACGGCAAGAAAAGATTACACTATAGTCAAATTTAGCTAGAACATCTTTGACACCTTTATGTAACAAGTCTCAAAGGGAGTTTATTTGAGATTCTTCACTATATACAGGGAGAACCAGGGGATTTCCGTGGGTCTCGGGACCCGATGGATTTTTTCGATGTATTATTAATTTTTGAAAAAGGTATCGATTTTTCTTAAATGCATACGGTTCATCGATTTAACTCTATTATATCAAGGTTTCAAAAAAATTGTGCATCCTGTCCAGGGGCGGAGCCAGAATTTTTTTGTTAAGAGAGGTCGGCCGTGTTTAACGCAAAAAGTCATAGTGATAAATATTGTTTCCAAAATTAATCTATAGTCTTGTCTTCTTATTAATATCTATTTTTAAAACAACTAAAAAAGGTTAATAGAGAAGAAAGTGAAAAAACCATATACAGTAAGTAATTATTTTGTTCAAGAGTCGAAACAAAATAAAAAGAATTAATCTTAAAAAAAAGGTATTGATATAAAATAAACAAGTACATATAAGTAGTCACTCAAGTTATAGTAGCCACTTTTTTACTTTTCTCTTTTTTCATTCATATCTTCTTCTTCCTATTATCTAGTTCAACGGTGGCTTGATGGAGATTGAGTGCAACAAATAGTTATCACTTGACGAGCTTAATAGCAGTATGTGCAGTGGTGGACACAAGATTTTAGATCATATGTAGCACGATTTTTGGCTCACTTTGCTTTGCGAATATTTCTAAATTTCAGTTGTCAAGCTAAATGAAAGGCAAATACAACTTTTCAGAAAAGTAAGATTAAACCAATGTTTTCAAACCCGGATCGACCCGACCACAAAAACGGGTCAAAAGAACCCGGGTTTCTATAAAAACCGAGTTGACCAGGCGGTTGAATCGGTTGACCCGGTAGTCGAACCGGTTGACCCGGTCTTAAAAAAAATAATATTAAATGAAAAACCGAATTGACCCGGCGGTCGATCTGATGCCTGACGACTCGACCAGGTCAATTAAAAACTCGGTTTTAAAACATTAGATTAAACCATCAATTAGACTATAATTGAAAAATATAATAAAAAAGAAACCTTCGAAGAAAGTAAAAAAAATTAAACAGTGTTTTACTGGTATACATATATTCGTAACAGGCGATCTATGTAATCAGGGACGGAGCCAGGAACAAATATGACTGGGTGCACAATTTTTTTTAAACCTTAATATAATAGAGTTTAAGATGCTAGCTAAATAAGACTAAAAACACATTTCGATGGACCGGTGTCATTTAAGATGCATTTGTGAAAAATCGATGTTTTTTCTTAAAATTAACACTACATCAAAAAAATTCATAGGTGTCTCGGGCATCCACGGGACCCCCTGGCTCCGTACCTGTATGTAGGGGTGTTATTCGGGTTGACCCGGTCGGGTTCGGGTCAACTCGGGTCGAGTCAAATCGGGTCGGGCCTTAAAAAAACATACCCAAACCTGACCTTTTTAGAACTCGGGTCGGGTCAATTCGGGTTCGGGTCAACTCGGGTCGGGTTCAGGGTCAACCCGAGTATTTTTACATGTAAAAGTGTTGTTGAGCCGGGTTAGTCGGGTTCGGGTCGGGTCAAGGCTAAAAAAATATACCCGAACCCGACCTTGTTTAGAACTCGGTTCAGTTCAGGTTAACCCGATTGACCCGAATATAATTTTGAACCCGATTGATCCGACCCGAATTGACTCGGATCAGGTTCGGGTCGGATCGAGTTCAGGCCAGGTCAGCCCGAATGACACCCCTACTTGTATGTAATGTAAGACTTGATGTAACAATAACCAAATCCACTTTTGTCACCTCAACTGCACGTCAATTTTTACTTCTTAATCAAATCAATTACCACACAAGCATACTATACTTGAGCGCAAACATACCACACAGTCGCACACTACACTCACACAATAACAAAAATTCCATTCGATCAAACTAGTGACTGAACTACCTTTAAAAATCTGGTCTCAACGTATGATTGTGGGTGTCCGTAATAAGCGGGTTATCGGGGGACACCACGCATGTCCCTTGTTCCTAATACGGTTAGTCTAATACACACTTGAGGTGTATATTTAATTTACATTACTTCACACTGAAAAACAAAACAAAATTCGCAATGTTCTTGAAGATTATGATTACTGGTTTCACGAGGCTTGCCTAGTTATTGTCGGACAAAATTTGAAGTTACCTACATGGCTACATTAATATGCTTAGGTAGGACTGAGATCTACATGTAAGAACTTGTCTCATAGGTTGCAGTGAATCTTTTGTGTTGTTCATTCTATGATCACCACAGCTGTATTTATGAATATCGAGTTGTCATTTTCCTAGCCAGCTTGTTTTTTCATCGCCAAAGTCCCTGATAAAATGAATAATCAGTGTCCATATAGGATTGATTTAGAGGTGACAAGTCCAATCTTATAAATTGTGTTCCATACAACAATAGGAATCAACAAACATCTAGTGATTTGTATACTTTTGGAACATCAACTTCACTAAAAATTTGATATGATATGGACTAACTCAAATGTTTTTGTAACTTTTCTTTTCAACTATTCTCTTTTTTCACCAAAACATTTGAGAAAAATATGACAATATTACATGCATTAGTATACAGTAAAGGCATCTTCTAACTCCTCAAACTATAGCTTAAAAGTATAAAATTTCAAAATTCATCATGTTTGTAGCATGACAAATACGTTACAAAAGATGTACAAACAAGGCAAGTGTTACCAAGTGACAACTCAATTGAGCTTGCTTCATTGTATGTAACTCCATCATGTAAAAGTTATCCTAAAATTAGAGTTGAAGAAATGGACACATGGCTGCATACTTGCATGAAGGGCACCAAAAAATGATTTAACATAAAACAAGCATCATCATGTGATCTTAACTTATAGCTCAGTCACCTGTTTATCATCATCTAAGTATATATTAACAAGCCCACCAGCTTACTTTATCCATCCTTGAACATAAAACAAGAATTTCCCACAGGCCCACATAAATGTAGTCCAATGTACTTTTATCCATGAACACAACCAACTCTTGGTTTAAAGGTTAGGACCAGGCAAGATATCGAAAACCAGTTTGACAATAGAGGGAATTTAATAATTAATCGTGGTCCGATAACCAAGCAAATAGTTGATCTAACAAAGTCTCTATGTGAAAGTCACAAAAGTAGAGTTAAGTTCAACTCGACAATGTTAGGTTATGTTCAAGAATGAATTAGTTGTGTCATGTCGTTTGGCTTGGGTGCTAACAAATCCAAGTCGACGACCTAAATGTCATGACATGGATCTATCTTATATAATTGAACGACCTTGCACATTTGTAAGATACTAATGGATTGCAGTATTGCACATGTATAGTTTACTACAGAAAATAAAATAAAAAGACTTGGTAGTGGTACATACAAATATATAATAGTAAACTTGTAAAAGAAGTGTAGCAAACTCATTATTCAAACTCGACATACAAAGTGTCAAACTAAATGGATGTCAGCATAATACATTCATGACAACACTTGGAGAGACGTAGCAACTTATAGTCAAGCGGTGCCCGATGTTGTGTGAGAATGTTTCATAATCAAATGGTCGTGGGATCAAGTCTTGACCAAGATTTGTGGTGATATTGTGGGATGGTTAGTTGACTTTCAAAAAATACAAGAGGCTGCAGCGATATGATTTTTACTTTGATAAAATCTAGTTAACCGATGACTAAAAACCGTAGGATGACCTGATGACCATATGCTTACCTCTTAAATAGGTTTATTTAAATTGTAAATCAGTCTTTTGACAAATTGTTTTCAGTATTTATGTTTACTACATTACTTATTTGCATCAATCATAACAGATACAGCTTAGTGGCAAAATCCGACCCATTTTGACCACTTTTAGAATTATTTCTACCTTCTTGTTAGTCTTCTTGTCTATTGTCCACGTATAATATACATGTAGAGCAAAAATGGATCTAGGAGAACGTCCAGCAACCATTATAGTTCGCACATCAAGATTGAAATAGATGTAGGAGCGCTTGGATTGCAAGCTAGTCTCGGTGGACTCAACAACTTTGATCTCGATAAGGGATCCACTTTCGAAGTGCTTAGTGGCTTCGAATGCCACAGTGGACTTAGTGTTCTTCCTGATTGAAACAGCGGCCGATTTCTTCAGGGCGATCTCTGTCTCATGACCACCCATGACAAAAACAACCACCATAATATAAGCATATGTCCACACTCCTCCCTGTTTTATTTGACGCATTTCTTTCTACTCTTTGTATATATTTGTATTTCTCTGCAACAAAAACATCATTTTATATACATTTGGCATTCTAACTATCTTGATCAATGCCCTTTGATCCTCAAATACATATAGTCTACCGACTAACTCTTAGTAACTTTTCTAAAAATTGCATATTCCATATTGCTGCTTATCTGTTTATTTTTAATATCCGCACAATTGTTGCTTTTATTTTTAAGTGGAAATACATGAGATCCTCGCTTTGGTAAGTTACAAGGATGAATGCAAATAGCAAAGCTATCTGAAGTGAGACTGGCTGCCCAATTTTATTTTTTTTACAAACAGCCTATGTCATATTATATTTGATATGATATTAAAATTAGTTTTTACTTTCATACGTAACCTAAAGTAAATCCCAAATACCCCTTTAATAAGCAAGTATTATGGAGTAACACAAAAAAAAGCAGTCTCAATATATGTGGTAACTGGTAAGCAAATAAATTTGGATAAGAGCATTTACCTCAAATGTGAAGAAACTTTCCCAGATGCAGCAAATTTATATCTTATATATTTCTGTATCTCATCTTTTTGTTTTTTCTTTTTGGTTTCTTCTTCTGTAACGAGAGTCCTTATTAATACTTCCCACTTAAGACCACCTAATTATTTTTTTCCGTCAAAGATGATAATAATAATAATATATATTGATATACTCGCGTTGGTTAAGTTGATCCTTTCTCTCAGTTTCATATATTATCAGTTTTTTCACTTATATTTTGGTTAGTTATAGTGTGAAAGCTTGTTAAGTCAACTGTGTGTATGTCATGGCATTGGTTCTTATTTTATTGATTGACCTTGCACGTTCGCAACAGAGTATCCGAGTGCACATGTTAGAATTATTAGTATGGGTTATTAGGCCCATTAGAAATTTATTTTTATTTTTATTATTTATTTATTTATTTATAACGGCAAGTTTAAGTGTCTCACAATGTTTACATCATAAATATATCTCATATTTTCTAAGCAAGACTTGAACCCACAACTATTTAGTTGAGAGTTTCTCACACAACATGAATATGAGACACAAGCATTTTGGATTAAGCCCATTAGAATCAACCTAACTTAGTTTACAAGCTAAGTGAAGATTATTTATACCTCCTTTAATCTTTGTTATTTTATTAAGTTAATACAATGTAATTTTTTGATTCATTATCGCTTGTCCCCCAAGGGTTTAGTTCAAATTAGGGTTTCGAGTTTTAGTTTTGAAGAAGGTGGCTTGAGATACCTAATCAGTTTTGAGAGCACCCAGTTAGAGTGCATTTTAGATCTCACCTCACATATAATCAAACTCAGTTAGTTCTGAATTGCAAAACCCACAAATCTCATCGCCGGAAAACCACCCACGCGCCGCGCCTTTCCTCAGTCGCCAGCGCGTGAGTTCAAATTCAGTGGTTTTAGCTTTTACATATCCCTTTTTGTTGTGATTCCGACCAGATCCGTGGTGAGATCTGATCGGATTTGTGAAGTTTTGCGTTCTGATTCTGCTAGGGTTCTTTAATTTTGTGGTGAATGGTTATTGGTCATTAATTATGAGGGTTCTGATTTTGATTATGGTGATTGGTGATGATGGAGATAACTTTGGTTTTGAGAATATCTTTAGTTTTGAATGTGGAGCATCTGATTTAGTTTTTATAGTTCAGATAATTGATTATCAGTTTTGAGTTTTGTTGGGTAACCACTTCTTGGAGCTTCTTGAATATATTGTGTTTTCGAAATTTGGTTATGATGACCGAATTTATTATGAATCTAGAAAGGTGAACGTTTTGGGGTTATGAATTATTATTTGAGGTTGGTACTGTTGCTGATTTTGAATTATGATTCTAAGATTTTGAATATTGAAAGTTCATTGTTCGATCCGGTGAGATTGATTTTTAGTTGAGTTTAGCTTCTAAGATTTAGTTTTTGGTTAATGAGAGTTTTGAGTTTGGTCCCTGGTGAGACCATTTGATTTTGGTTATGTTCTTTTTTGTTTTTGGTTACTTGGAATTTGAGTTTTGAGGAGATGAGACATGTTTGTTCAGGTTGCTTCGTATATTGGTTAGTTGAGACATGTCTAGTTCAGGTTGCTTCGTTTCTTCATTCTTGTTGAGACCTGTCAAGTTTCTGGTTGCTCGTCTTTTTGTTAGTTGAGACCTATTGGTTGCTTCATATTTTGATTAAATCCTGAGTGAGATCTATAAAGATCTGTTTTGTTCAGGTTGCTTCGTAATTTGATTAGATCCCAAGTGAGATCTATTGAGACATGCTTTCTTCAGGTAGCTTCGTATTTTATTTTGAAGATCCCAAGTGAGATCGATCAGCTTTCCGTTTGTGGAAGATTTGGATTAGTGCTACCAGGAAGACCATTCCGTATTATTTTTGGGTTTTATGTTTTGTAACAAGCAGAGCATAGTATGCTCCATGTTGAGCGGTGATGTTAGAATTATTAGTATGGGTTATTAGGCCCATTAGTATTAACCTAGCTTAGTCTCCGAGCTAAGCAAAGGTTATATATATTCATGTGATCTTTTTCTATTTTATTAAGATGTAATCGTTTGGTTCATTATCACTTGTCCCATAACTCTGTTTACACATCTTACATACTTACATGATATGTATAGATCACTCCGCATCTGAAAACGAGTAAACGAATGAGTTTTATCAACCTCGTTCAGGTTATCTGAAGAAAACGATCATTTGACTCATATGTAGATGTATGTGGCTTAACCGGTGTGACAAAATGTAACTTTTTAGTCTTTTATTTTTTTAGTACTACTATTTAAAGTGTGATTTCTTTTTTGTGTTTATTGATAATTAAAAGATAAAAACAAGAGGTTATCTCAATAAAACGAGTTCACACGCGTACCAACATGGCAGTATATACGACTTAAAACGAATAATTATTAAATTGAGTTAATAGTTTTTATCTTACCTAACGATTATCAAAACGTTACCAAAAATATATTCTGGGCATTTTGCCGAAACAAAATGTCGTGTGTATATTATGGCACAATGGGATACGGAGTGTGAAAACGTAGAGGGGGGGGGGGGGTGAATACGTTTCCGTTTCAAACTTAAAACTTTTGTATCAAATATAGTATAAACTATTGCACTTGATAATCTCGACGCGAGGATGCATTTAACGCATTACGGCATGTAAGGCCAACCCCTTAATATCACATAAGATTCCACAAGATTAATGGTTCATTAAAAATCAAGTTTCACCATTATTAGTCCGGTTGCTTTTTCTTGATCAAGCGTGTCATAATATGTAAAGTGTTAAATATAGTTTGTGACTATATGAAAGACCAAGTATGTGTCACAAACATAGACATCAACCACATAGAAAATAAACAATGTAATGCAAGAATAAGAGTAAAGCAATAAGTAAAAGGATAGACAAACAAACACGAGGATTTATAGTGGTTCGGCTACAAGGACACCTTCCTTGCCCTACTCCACTCCCCGAGTCACCTACTCGAGAGTTCGTAATCACTACACCAACTCCTTATGGCGGAGAAGCCTTCACAACGTCGCTTACACCTTTTTCCGGTACAAAGCTAAATACTGAGTTCTTTCACACCAAGGCGAACCACACCTATCACAACGTCGCCTACCCTTTATACGGTGCTAGGCTAACCACCGGGTTCTTTCACTCTAAGTTGAACCACACCTACACAGCGTCGCCTACCCTTTATTAGGTACTAGGCTAAGCACCTAGTTCCATTACTATGGAGGAACTACTACCCATCACAACACAACACCTAATCTCAAGGAGATCCACTCCTTGTTACAACACCATCAAGGATATCACCATCCTTGGATCTAAACAAATACTATATGTATAACGATGCACCTCATCGATTATACGACCTAGGCATTCTTCACTAATGCCATTTACACGATCCTTCAGCACCTTTCACTAATGCCTTCAACACGGATCTTTGGCACTCTTCACTAATGCCTTTGACACATCTATGACACCCGTTATGTTTTGTGGCCCAACATAACAAACCTTGTATTTTATGGCACAAACACATAAACCATCTAGTCTAGTCATAGATACAAGAATATGATACTAGACAATATCCAAGACAATGTGTCTAATGGATATGAACTCCTAGACTAAACATCAAGAACCCAAAGCATGATGTAGTTAGTCTTCTATGAATGAAGATGACAAGTTTCCCAAGCTTGTTGTATAAGATCTTCATGTGCTTGTATCTTGTGATGGGTGATCACTTCAGTAGGTAAGGAAGCAAGATCTCAAAGCTTGCTTTAGAGGATCACTTCGGGAGTATGCTTACAACAAATGAGAGTTAGAAGCATTATGTTCATATGAGATGAGGGTGGTTTACATGTTTCCTAATGATCTAAATATCCTAGATTTGGTGGAGAGAAACTATGTGTGAAGGTGTGAAGAAATGGTAAGAAGTGGTTTGCTATTTATAGGCAAAAAGACCAAAACCATGTTCTGCCCCAAGGATCCCTCCTGGAGGGATCCGGCCCTTGTAATTCCAAGGGATCCGTGGGTCATTGGAGGGATCCGTGCACGCTCCTCTTTACCCATAGTTTATGGGTTGAAACCATGGGCTATGGATCATGGTTTTGAGTGCCCACCAAGGTACAATGTATCTAGACATTGGGTATGGGTCTTGGGTCATGGGTCATGGGTTTTACCCAACACATTTACTTATGTTTATGTATTTTATAAAGTGTTTAACTAAGCATGTTTAATGGTTTGTTAGGGGTTTGATCATAACGCAACATAACAAACATGTACGAACCTGTGTTGTAGCATACAAGGACTTGAGTCGTCGAAAGGTGTTGAGAGTATGTTGAGACAAAATATAATTACAAGTAACTTATACATTTTACGTTATGTATTACAAGTTACATGTTTGTCATCAACAAAACAAATGAGAATGTATAGATTAAATATCGTAATATTTGCACTAACAATCTCCCCCTTTTTGATGATGACAAAATATATGTAAACGTAATAGATAGGTAAAATGTCAAAGTTACTTGTGTTCGTACTTCCTATACATTACCTTCTTCGTTTACACTCTTCTCCCCCTTTTGTCGAAACAAAAAAGGGTGTGTCCTTTCTCTCAAGAATGGTGAGTTTGCATCATCCCTAGTGAAGTTAAAATAAAAACACCTTATTGCTCCAATTGGCACACCACTCCAATACCTTCATCACGAAGCACTAATGACGAAGCTTAGCAACTCATGACTTTGAGCTTGCATGTCTTCAAAAGGTGGTGATCTCGCCTTTAAAAGGAACCTAGAGAATCACACACAAAAAAATATATCCTTTGAATTATGACCATTATTGCCAACGGCTCAATGGATCAAATTTTTTAGGCTTAACCTACATCAAGGTTAGTGTTAAGAAGAAAAGAAAAAGGAAAAATATATAATGAGAAAGAAATCTCCCTTTTGTTGAAACACAAAGGAATTTTGAAGAATGAATGTGTGCATGCTCCCCCTTGACGGTTGCTCCCCCTTGTTAAAGGCGTCAAGTATTTTAGGAAGGCTAAGACGAAATTATTGCAAAATTTGCAATGTTTTAGCTTTGACGAAAAACTCCACTTTATTGAGAGCGTCAAGTACTCCTAGTGTGTTTTGAAAATCTACAAAACAAAAAGTTAGTGCAAAATTATATTCGTCCTTGGACGAGTAAGTCATATGATGCACTTTATAAATGCTCGACGGAAGCTCCCCCTAGCTCGAGGGCGTCAAGAAGAACCTACAAAAAAAATGTAAAAGTTCGTCCATAAATAGACGAGAATCCCATACACATCAAAGTGTATATATATGAACCTACAAAGAAAGGATTAGTGTCAAAAAGAGAATAATCCTACTACTTGCCTCATCATGGTTGGTTTAGAGGTTGTAAGGTTTATTCAAGGTAAGAAAAATATGCTTAGGGATGAGACGCATTTCATTACGAAATTCACTTGGCTTTTGACAACATGGATGTTTGTGGAGGATGGTTGAGCGACCATGAATTGTAGTGGTAGTGAGACACTTGTAGGATGTGGTTGACATAAGTAGCTTGTGGTTTGAGGTTGTGGTTGACACAAGTAGGATGTGGTAGAACATGAGACATACTTTAACACGTAGTTCATGAACTATACCTTGGACACGGTGATAATGATAGAAATCATTATTATGACTTAGAGGTATGGAATTTGTGGTAGAGGTGATGAAAGGTATCAAGGTGAATCTTTGACTTGGTTGATGACTCACTATAGGTGGTAGACATGATGACTTTGTGAGTAGTGATAAAAGTGGAGTAAGATGGTTAGGATGATGCAAGATTAGGAGCAAAAAATGTACGAATGAGCACAACTTGACTTGATGATGAAATCGATCATTGTCATCCTACACGAATCCAAAAGAGTTAGTACAAAAGGAAAACATTTATATAAATGGATAAATTGTTCACATAGAATCACGAAACAAAAAGAAAGAACACGTAAAGAATCATATAATGCAACTCATTTATAAACATATAAGAAACTGATAATCCTAAGTGTTGAACAAGTGCTTGTGTGGAAAAAGGAAATTTGAAATGATTATCTAAAGAGATAATGTACCTACTGTTCCACGGTTCCTCCGGTTCCCTCACTAGAGGGATCCGGCTAGCTTAAGTCTAGGGATCCGGCTAACAGATGAGGTAAAAAAGAGGTGATTGGGTTCTAGCAAGGTATAGCACCTACATATCCTAAGTTACTCAGTCTATTAAGTGTCTTATATGAAGATGGACTTGAATGATCAAGAGAGAATGATTGATGGTAGCTAATGATTGCCTTTTATGAAAATGGGGCTTTATGAGCACTAGTGGATGATTAAAGATGACACTAAGACATTTGAGAGTGTCAAATGGTGTTAAATGATCCTGGAGATCAGATGATGACTTAAGAGAGATTTGGAGAATTCTTTAAAAATCATAAGAAATTAAAACCTAGTTTTTGGCCTATTTTGAGGTAAGGATGACTAAAAACAATTTGCTAAAATTGAGAGAAATATCAAACTAGGTGTTTTGAGATGAAAGGAACAATGTGTAAACATTGGAGCGGAAAGATGGTGAGTTTTGAACTAATGATAAATAAAAAAAATACTTCGAATGTGATCCTAAGTCATCCATGAGTGAATGTGAGATCAACTGAGCCTAAGGAAAGTTTAAGTGATCCTAATGTAGCATGTTTAACTAGTCCAATAAGGTCTAGAATGTTGGATTGATGCAAGGAGGCTACAAAGGAACTTCTGTCCACTCAGATCCTACGGATCCTTCACTTGAGGGATCCGTCTAGTTACATCTAAGGGATCCGGCATCTGAGACAGATTTTCTTAACAGAATAGTTGCAGAATTTTGCTCTATGTTTCGAATTATGAAACAAATTGTTTCTACAGCAAGCATACATGTATACACGTTAAGCAAAGCAAGGAGAGCATGTAGAGATCACATATAGGCAATCAAATGAGATCGAGCTCACAAATAACATAAAGGTTTAGCAAACTTTAAAGCACTATTCAAGAAGCCCAAAACAGATTTACGGTCTAGATTAGTAAATCATTTAAACTAACAATGATATGCAAGGTATGTGTCTAGAAAGAAAAGAGCACATAATGGTGTTCAAGACAAAAGAGTTGTGAGGTGCTAGTTTAGGACAATCTAGTCATTACGGATGGTGATTAGCATACAATGAGCTTCGTCCATGAAGTCATGTAGCTCTTCTCGATCAAAGCAAGATAATCGCTTGATTAGGCAAGTGGTTGTGATTAACTAAAAAATTAATTTTATAACTTGTTTGATTAGTAATCCTAAGACAATGCAAAGTATTTCCATTGTAAACTTACTTTAGGAAAACATAGGAGTATAAATTTCTCAAGTGAGAGATTGAATATGAGACTATTACTAGCGGTGCTCAATTACGGCTAAACACGACCATTTTTACGGGCGATTCCACATACCCAACTTCTCTCAAGGAAGCAATTCAACCGTTAGGTCAAATTGAGTTTCTAGTGCAATAAGTTCTCCAGTATTCATTCTCAAGTTAGGAAAATTTATATTCCTACAATGGCCTATCGAACAGTAGCAATGATGATACTTTGCTTCGTTTATATTAATATTATACTTGAAACAACTAAGGTGACGAAGGTGTCAAAAATTAAAAGTTGTCCATATAGTGAACAAAAAAATGGTTGCATGAGCTAGTTCAACATATGTTGTTGGAAAGCTCGACTTTGGACTTTCGGATATGAACAATTATATATGCGTTGCAAAATAATTTACTTGAGTATATCGGATGAAATAATCAAGTTGTCAATCCTACTATGAAGCTTGGAGAGCGATCATGAAAAGGAAAACGGGAGAGTACATCATCAACACAAGCGTAGGTTATGATCCGATGTACATTCTTGTTGTTTTTAGAAAACGATACAAGAAAATATGAAATCAAGAAATCATATAGGCACATAAAACATTTTTTTAACTTATAAAACTAACATTTTCAACACAACTAGATGTTATCCCAAACACTCCTACAAGTAGCACATTGATTAGTAGAAAATTACTAAATCGACAAGCAGGAGAATGAATAGCAAGGTAAGGACACCACATATGTTAATCAATCAAAAAAGAACAAAAACTATTTGAGATAAGCAAATAATCAAGTAATGCAAGGGAGACAATTTATCATTTAGCATAGCATACGAAAGTTCTTTTCATCACTTTGTGTTAAACATGTATACCAAGCTTGATTAGTTTCCTTTATAAATATGATCAAAACCTTAATTTAAAAAGATGACACATTGTTATTCAAAGATGAAAACATCCGTCTCCGATTAGATCAAAAGTTTATGCAAAAGTTATGACCGAAAATGACTTTCTATAATAAATCAATGATTCTGTAAACTTTTGTTTTGAATCAGTTTATGAAATCATTTTTAAATGAAAGTAGACTCAAATACCTTTAAAACGATAGGTGGCACGACTTCTAACGACTTACGGTTAATTAGTTATGAATTTTTGAAATTCAGACAAAAATTGTCTTCTGTACCACGGATCCCACGGATCCCTTGCGTGAGGGATCCGTCCAGTGTAACCTGAGGGATCCGCGGATCTGACACAGAATTACAAAAATGTACGTTTTGACCCGACGAAAAGGTTTAACCTTTGTGGACTTTTTAGTGAAGTTATATTAACCATTTTTACCTTTATTCAAGCTTGATTAACAAGATATCTAACAACAAAACTTCAAAAAAAAAATCAACAAAACACTTTTCATATTAGGCTTGACTTCACCAAAAATTTGATACGAGGACCTTACTCGTTTTGAAAACCATTTGTTTTAAAAACTAGAGCCAACCCACTCTGATACCAATTGTGAAAACGTAGAGGGGGGTGAATACGTTTCCGTTTCAAACTTAAAACTTTTGTATCAAATATAGTATAAACCATTGCACTTGCTAATCTCGACGCGAGGATGCATTTAACGCATTACGGCATGTAAGGCCAACCCCTTAATATCACATAAGATTCCGCAAGATTAATGGTTCATTAAAAATCAAGTTTCACCATTATTAGTCCGGTTGCTTTTTCTTGATCAAGCGTGTCATAATATGTAAAGTGTTAAATATAGTTTGTGACTATATGAAAGACCAAGTATGTGTCACAAACATAGACATCAACCACATAGAAAATAAACAATGTAATGCAAGAATAAGAGTAAAGCGATAAGTAAAAGGATAGACAAACCAACACGAGGATTTATAGTGGTTCGGCTACAAGGACACCTTCCTTGCCCTACTCCACTCCCCGAGTCACCTACTCGAGAGTTCGTAATCACTACACCAACTCCTTATGGCGGAGAAGCCTTCACAACGTCGCTTACACCTTTTTCCGGTACAAAGCTAAATACCGAGTTCTTTCACACCAAGGCGAACCACACCTATCACAACGTCGCCTACCCTTTATACGGTGCTAGGCTAACCACCGGGTTCTTTCACTCTAAGGTGAACCACACCTACACAATGTCGCCTACCCTTTATTAGGTACTAGGCTAAGCACCTAGTTCCATTACTATA
The DNA here is from genome assembly GCA_019973895.1 of Chrysanthemum seticuspe. Lineage (NCBI taxonomy): Eukaryota > Viridiplantae > Streptophyta > Magnoliopsida > Asterales > Asteraceae > Chrysanthemum > Chrysanthemum seticuspe. Next base: position 105,404,737 of record BPTQ01000008.1, on the reverse strand, counting down.
GAGGAACTACTACCCATCACAACACAACACCTAATCTCAAGGAGATCCACTCCTTGTTACAACACCATCAAGGATATCACCATCCTTGGATCTAAACAAATACTATATGTATAACGATGCACCTCATAGATTATACGACTTATGCATTCTTCACAAATGCCATTTACACGATCCTTCAGCACCTTTCACTAATGCCTTCAACACGGATCTTCGGCACTCTTCACTAATGCCTTTGACATATCCATGACACCCGTTATGTTTTGTGGCCCAACATAACAAACTTTGTGTTTTATGGCACAAACACATAAACCATCTAGTCTAGTCATAGATACAAGAATATGATACTAGACAATATCCAAGATAATGTGTCTAATGGATATGAACTCCTAGACTAAACATCAAGAACCCAAAGCATGATGTAGTTAGTCTTCTATAAATGAAGATGACAAGTTTCCCAAGCTTGTTGTATAAGATCTTCATGTGCTTGTATCTTGTGATGGGTGATCACTTCAGTAGGTAAGGAAGCAAGATCTCTAAGCTTGCTTTGGAGGATCACTTCGGGAGTATGCTTACAACAAATGAGAGTTAGAAGCATTATGATCATATGAGATGAGGGTGGTTTACATGTTTCCTAATGATCTAAATATCCTTGATTTGGTGGAGAGAAACTATGTGTGAAGGTGTGAAGAAATGGTAAGAAGTGGTTTGCTATTTATAGGCAAAAAGACCAAAACCATGTTCTGCCCCAAGGATCCCTCCTGGAGGGATCCGGCCCTTGTAATTCCAAGGGATCCGTGGGTCATTGGAGGGATCCGTGCACGCTCCTCTTTACCCATAGTTTATGGGTTGAAACCATGGGCTATGGGTCATGGTTTTGAGTGCCCACCAAGGTACAATGTATATAGACATTGGGTATGGGTCTTGGTTCATGGGTCATGGGTTTTACCCAACACATTTACTTATGTTTATGTATTTTATAAAGTGTTTAACTAAGCATGTTTAATGGTTTGTTAGGGGTTTGATCATAACGCAACATAACAAACATGTACGAACCTGTGTTGTAGCATACAAGGACTTGAGTCGTCGAGAGGTGTTGAGAGTATGTTGAGACAAAATATAATTACAAGTAACTTATACATTTTACGTTATGTATTACAAGTTACATGTTTGTCATCAACAAAACAAATGAGAATGTAGAGATTAAATATCGTAATATTTGCACTAACACGGAGTACAATTAATACACTTAAAAATACTAATAAAATTTATTTCTTTGATCCCCTACTTCACCAAAACCGTCTCTTTCTCTCTTTAACCATATCCTCAACCTACCGCTCTTCTCCCTAAACACAGAAACTGCCACTTTTATTTTCTCCCAAGAAATCACATATCCATCTCTTTCATCTTGATCCTCCCCATGGTCAAAAGATAGATAGGTCCTTGTCAAGGTGCACTATTGATTCCCTTTTTCCCATGAGGCATCATGAGAAAGATTATGAAGAAGCAAGCCGATGGTGATTGATGCTTGATTTGGTTACCTCACCACTCGAGACCCATAAAGTGGAGGTCAAACTTCCTTCATCTTTTTCTATTTAAAGCCACGATCTCACAGGCTATGGACACACATCTCACACACTATATCACTCACAAGTGGGTTTTGTAAAGTTAGGGTTTCTTGAAATTAGTTCTATCATGAATCGAATTCGGGGGAATCATTGTAATCGGTCGTGTTTGATTTTTGTGTAATCACTTCAAATCGAGTTGAAATCAGGGTGTATTTATGTTCATCTTTTCCTCCTCCAATCGATCTCACTGTCAATCCTTTGTAAGAACTTTGTTGCAATTTATTAATAACTTTGTTTTTAAGAGATTATGAAATTTTCTTTGCGAAGTTTTCATTTTTACATGTCGAATAAGAAGAAGTTACAAGTAATTATATTAATTGTTGTTGTTGTGTGGTAATCCTAAAAGAAAAGCATACATTAAAAATTGGCATTGGATTATCATTGTTCGATTATGTAATCTCTTAATCATTCTCAGTTTACCCCATAATATAATGATTTCGGATTATTCATGGTTAAATGTGTGTCGCCTCGACTGAGGTTAACCCCCCCCCTCTCATAGGGTAATTGTCCTTGCTGGTCTTGGTTCGACTAAAAAGGGAAGCCCTCATCGAAGGGTGTTTGTTTCCTTGTTTCGTTGTTTCGTACAGTCACAAACCCGTAAGGGATAAGTGGGTATCGAGTCTTGCTCAATAAGGGTCATACCCGAACGTCACGAGGCAAGACACGATTTGAGTCTCGACATTTTCCTTGATGATAGTCTTATAGTCACTAGCCAGTTTAGTCATTGAAATCATTTCAATATGCACACGTGAAACCTCCAAGAGGTGTGATTGTAGTGCTTGCTTAAGTCGGGGGAGAACACCCCGAAGGGTGTTCTTACTTCGCCTAACACTAGACCCCAAGGAGGACTTGTAAGAGTTTCGAGTTGTTAAGGATTCGGTTTCATTTTGACCCTTGCGTTTGGTTCCTCGTGTCAACAGTTACACTGATACGCTTACACAGCGCGTTCGGGGTCAAAGGAACTTCCTTTTCGTCGAGCAAGTTTTTCAACACCCTAGGCAGTGAACCTAATCGTTGTAGTGTAGTATTAGGGTAAGCCACGGGAATTGATATCGTTCTCTAGGGGAATAGGAATGCTAGTGATAAGTTACTACGCTAAGGTTGGGGTTGAGGAAGATTATTTTTTTTATCTTTTTTTAGTTTTTTAGGAAATGGAAAGGTATGAATCTCGGGGTTTGGATTTGGGGGTTGGTATTTCTACCGATTACTTCTACTTATCTAATTATCTAAACTAAGGTGTATGTAGTCTATGTCTATTGTTGTGTGCTCGTATGATGATTAAAAATGTATTTGCTTATGATTTATTACTCCCTAGTTATCTCCTATTGATGGTTGAATTGTCACGTCCTTATTCTTAATCGCGTTGTGTTTCTAAGGTCGTAGGGTATGCGTTTATCCCTAACTCTTTGAAGCTACCAAAGGTTAATGACTACAAAATCTCTAGGATTTATAAACTTTAACTCTAAGGTATTCTTTGGATGTATAGCCTACAATTACTCTAGGTGATTATATACTAAGGTTCAACAAAGATTAATCAAGCATTATTAGCACAACGAATGACCTATCGCAATACTAGGTCAATCACAATTAAGATAAGAGACAACCAATCAATATTCAATAACTAAGTTTCATATTACCTAAGCAAACACACAAGTAAATTAGCCGGACATGGGGAACATGCAAGCATACACACAATCAATGGAAGACATAATTGAATTAATGAAGTAAAACACTTATCTTGATGTAAGATAGGGTATGGAACCGTAAAATACTGTACAAGACAGCCTTGGTTCGGTTTAGGTTTTTACTCCAAAAGACTACACACTGAAAACTAAAAAATTCGGATTCTATATATAAGATTACAAATGCGACGGCGTCACCCTTTAATTTGTGACGCCGTCGGGTCGCCGTTATTAGGGTTTCGTCTTGGCCATGTTAGTATTGCGACGGTGTCACCTTATGCTTGTGACGTCGTCCTCTTCAGTCTCTGAGGTCGTCTGGATCAAATATAGGCCGTCTGAGTTGCGACGCCCTACTCTTTTAAAACCTGAAGCCGTCACTTGTAAATGAGCAATTTGGCTACTGAGTCGTCACAAAACTTGTCCGACGGCGTCTCTAGTAGAACCTGACGCCGTCACTTGTAGAACCTGACGCCGTCCCCTTTAGTTCCAGCAGCCTGAGTGTCTCGATTCTTGACTTTGGCCATTTTCTTTGTATATTCGCGCCTTTTCGTCCGAATAAGTGTCATTCCAGCATTTTGCCTTCAAGAAACCTAAAAAGTGAAAAGGAATGATATTAAGTAATAACGGATACAAAAGTGATCAAATAAGGGCTTAAACGACCCCTCAAAAAGGTACATTTTAAAACCTTATCAAATATCCCTACACTTGGTATTTTGCTTGTCCTCTAGCAAATGTGTTTTTATCCAATTAATTTATAAGTTAGGGGTCATGAAGCATTAGTTTAGAATGATCCACAACACATATAAGCCCCGCAAAAGTCATAACAAGCACGAAAATTACATACTAGCACCTCACATGGGGTGTTTAGATACTCACATCTCTCGGGTGTATATGAAATATAACAAGTTGGAAATGGAAGATAAACACTCATTAACCGGTCCTAGTACATAGATTACCATAGGCTTGAGACTAGATCAAACTTTCATCGCTTTGGCGTAAGCACCTAGGAAAGACTATCCAAGAGGTCTTTTACGGTAGGGAAACAAAGGGTTTGGTGGGATAGGCGATTTAGTGGTGGCAAGTCAAAAATCTTTATGTTACAAGCATGCGAAGAATGGCGTTGCTAAGTCAAGACTCGGCACTCTAAACTCTAGATAACTGAAACAAACAAACATAAATTAAAGATAGATGTAGGATGGTAGCCCGTATTTTTTTTTCAACACTCTATTTTTTTTTTCTTTTTCTCTTTTTCTATTTTTTTCGATTTTTTTTTCATACACTTTTACTCTACCATCCTCTACGATAACATCAAAATGATAGGGATTTATAGGCACATCCCGACACTTGAGTTTTTATTACTCTAACACTAATTTGACCCGAATTGAAAAGATCAAAACACTTGGAGTACATTATTACGCAAATAAAGGGAATTTGAATTTAACGTTCCCTTCCCGTCATTTCATAAAATTTAACTTTTCCCATGAGTCCCAATCGTCCCAAAACTGTGTACAAAGGATATGACTCGACTTAGCAACTTATGCAAGCAACTAGATAATTGAACTAAGGGTTAAGTGTGATAACAATAATGTACTAAAAGTGAGTGCATACAAGGTAGGCTAAGGCGATTTGGGTGTACATTTGGGGGTGGATTGTAAATAATGCTCTTCATTGATATTCCGGAAAACCGAAACATCACGAGAACTGCGAAAAGGATAGGCTCTGAGGGGTTAACTAGGGGTATCGTGTACTAAAGATGAGTACAACGCAAAGGTGTGGGGGAATTACTCAACCGATGTGGAAGAAGTAATTATATCATGGGTATCAAACAATGGTTATCCTAATGCCTCTTATCATTTAGTTATTCCTAACTACACAAGTGTAGTCTTACTAGCGATCTCGGGATGCATCACAAAACAAGTTCTAGAATCTATTATACTACCGGTTCACACTCTAAGCATTAAAGATGAATGCTTTAATTCCTACAAATCTAAGGGCGATCCTCACATTTTGGGTGAAATTTAAGTGGTAAAGGGTTTTTTGTGCTAGTCATATAATTTCCTATCCATGAGACATTTTATTAAGACTAATGGACCACTCCTATATGTCATGAAAATTTTTAAATTTGGTGCCAAAATTACCCTAACCGATATTTCTCATGGTTTATTACACAAATGCAATTAGACAAAGCAAATAGTCAAGGATAAGCATAGTTTTAAAGTTCCCGTTTTATTTTCCCTCCCTACACTTAAACTGAACATTGTCCCCAATGTTCCCCGAAAGTATCAAAGTTATGATAATGGAAGGTTATTAAAGACGAAAGAAACTAATACTCCCCTGATTAGCTCGGTAGGATCCGTGTAAAGTGGTGGTTATATCTTTCTTCAAGAAGAATGTTTGCGTGAAAAGCTCCTTCTCATCTTATGTATCTTCTTCTTGGTAAATTAAACCTGCACACTTGAAGAAAACAAACGAAACCTTCACGTAAAATTGGCGGTAACAGTATATATATGACTCAACTAAACTAGGATATAATGCTTGTGGAATGGATGATTAAAGATTTTCTGGAAAATTAAGACCTGAAAATTCCAAAAATTTATAAGTAGCTCAGAGAACGAGAAAAAGTAATCAGTTGTTTCTGCTCCTTCCTGACGCCGTCAGGTTGCGATCCTGACGCCGTCAGGTTATCCTGACAGAAACTGGTATGCGATTTTCTGGAAAATTTACATCTTTAGAATCTGGAAAAATTTCCTGCAAAACATCCATTATGACTCGATACAAGCATTTGACTCGAATAAACACACATGTATATCTTTTAATTAATTGTAATTCTCATGTTTACGTTTCTTTTGAAAACGTGTGTAATCCTCCCTACACTTATCCCTCATGTAAAATACCTTTATATGTAATTAAGACGAGGTTAAAGACAAAATAAAGTATTTTTACAAATTTAAACATGAGAATAAACAATCAATAAAAGATACACGACACAAACAAGCAAACAATTAAGCATGGGTTGCCTCCCGCGAAGCGCTTTTCTTTATTTTTGAGTCTTGTAGCTAGACTCGAAGTCGTACCCCTACGTGACTTCATTACCGTCACCTTCTTCCTCATGATGGTCTCTATTGGGTGATTCCATGTTGTAGAAGTGCCCTATGATGCACCTTTCTACGAGATCGTCCTCTCCCCACTCAGTTCTATATTCCGGTCCTAAGTTCAAGCAATCCTCATAGAAACCGAAAATCTTGGCCATAACATAATCCACTCCTTTCTCCTTATCCTCCTCATTTCTATTGTAGACCGATAGTTAAGTTCCTTTTCATCATTGGAGAGTGATGAAAACTTCTCAATCTTAAACGGCATTTGGTAAGCTACATCATCGGTCTCATCCTTGAATCGCACTATTCCTAATGAGGGATCATAAGTCATCCCGGTGCTTTCTATGAAAGGCTTCCCTAGAATAACGTGGGATAAGCTAGGATCTATGGTCGTACTAATGTCGTTCACAATTATGAAATCCGTAAGAAACGTGAAACTACCTACATACACGGACAATCCGTTAACTCTACCAAGAAAATTGCAACTAACCCTAGGATTATCGGGATCTTGCCTAGTTGAGATAGGCTTCTTCATTACCCAATTATAGTAGGTGTTGGTCATTATGTTTATTGGGGATTTGCGGTCAATGTAGGCCTTTGCCACGAAAAGGTGTCCTATGCAATATGGTATGTTAAGATTCCAAGGGTTCCCAAACTTGATCCTAGGGCTTCTCCTAACATACATGTGACGGAGGTCACGCACTAAGGTGTCGTTTGTTTTTTCCCAATAAGCACTTTTTTCCTGCAGGAGGGCAGATGTTTCTGTTTGTTTTTTTGCAGACATAAGTGCTTCTTTTCACTTCTTTCCTCTTATAAATTTCAGACATTATCTTTCACTTCTTACCTCTTCTTTCACAACCCCTACATTGCTTTCTCAATATCTTACATCTCTTTTACGTTTTGTCCGTCTTTTTACGTTTTCGTCCAATTTTTTACATTTTCGTCCGTTCTTTTACGTTTTTTACGTTTTCGCCTCATTTTTTACGTTATCGCCATTTTTTACGTTTTCGTCCGTTTTTTTACGTTTTCGTCCGTTTTATTACATTTCCGTCCGCTTTATTATGTTTACGTTCGTTTTTTTTATCTTTTCGTCTGCTTTTTTTTATGTTTTCGTCTGTTTTTTACGTATTCATCCGTTTTTTTACATTTTCGTCCGTTTTTTTTGCGTTTCTTCTGTTTTCTTACGTTTTTGTCCGTTTTTACCTGTTTTTTTACGTTTTCATCCATTTTTTTACGTTTTCATCTGTTTTTTTTACGTTTTCGTCGGTTTTCTTACGTTTTGCCTCCTTTTTTTACGTTTTCGTCTGTTTTTATGTTTTCTTTAGTTTTTTTGTCCGTTTTAGTCATTTTTTTACGTTTTCGGTCATTTTTTTACGTTTTCGTCCGTTAAAAAAACAGACGAAAACGTTAAAAAACAGATGAAAACATAGAAAATGGAGGAAAAAGTAAAAAAAAAAAAAAAAAAAAAAAAAAAAAAAGGCAAAAACGTAAAAAATAGTAAAGAAGCAGACGAAAATGTATGAAAGCGGTGGAAAACGTAAAAAAAAAAAAAAAAAAAAAAAATATATATATATGAAACGTAAAAAACGGACGTAAACGGACTAAAACGTAAGAAAAGAAGCGAATACGTAAAAAACAGACGAAAACGTAAAAACGGACGGATACGTATAAAAACAAACAAAAACTTAAAAAAGGGGTCGAAAACTTAAAAAACCAGACGAAGACGTAAAAAACAGACGAAAATGTAAAAAACGGTCGAAAACGTAAAAAAATACCAAAACGTAAGGAAACCAATGATCTATTTGACCCATATGACAAAAGGATTTATAGCACAAAAAACGGTCGATATTGGTATATTTTGAACCATTATGTATTGTCTTTAATACTTCGTATTTTAAGCGATTGTTTGCTTTGCACTCAATAGCATAAAAAACTAGTGAAAAAGAAAAAGGAAAAAAAAAAGTTACTTCAATATCACAAAAAATACGAGTGAAAAAAAAAAGAAAAAGAAAAAGAAAAAAGAAGAAAAAGAAAAGAAGTACTTCAATAGCACAAAAAACAAACGGTCTTCTTCTTGTAGATGAAGAGCTTAAATGTACCTCTTCTTTTGCAGACATGGTTTGCAGATGAAGAGGTAAAAGCTCTGAAAAAACAACGACACCTAAGTAAGGGTGGCGAGATAGTTCTTCTTCCGTAGGAAACTTATTGAAATAGTCATTGTCTACTTCATCTACTTCCTCGGTTGTTTCATTCCTAGGTGTTTCACTAACCTCAAGTATCGTTTCATGGTTTGCTTCGTCATTTGTTCTATTAGGTTTCACTAAGGTGATGGTATTGACGAATTGAACATGCTTAGCTAGCTTACTTGGGTCCTTAATCTCTACACCGGAAGTTTCGGGAGTTGAGATAGCATTAACCTTCCTATCACTATTGGTCATGGCTTTCAAGAGGTTATCTATCTTCCTATCCATCTCGGCTTGTTGTTGGTTAAAACTGTCCGAGAGCTTAGCTATTTGAGCTTCTTGGGATGCGACTAGGTGTTGCAACATCCCCTCAAAAGCTAAGGTATTTGAAATTATTTGAATTTGAGAAACAACTTTTGAATTCACATGCAAACCTCCAACTTGGAACCGATTCCATGTTGACGCCTAAAACTTTATTTAACGAGTTTTCATCGCAAAAGCTGAAATTCGGCAACTTTCTTTACATACATCAAGTGCTATTTAAAATTTTAAAGACTCTATATTTTCTTATATGCACCGTTCAAATTCGAAAAGCATAACCTTAACAACTAAATCATGCCCATACACGTTTAAAACTTTTGGAAACATACATACCCAACAACATCTTCTTCTAGAACGTTTTCAAACTTCGAGAAATTTTCTTTAAATAACATTCGTTTCAACTATAAAACGTGTAGTGACATTTTTCTAAAATACTCATCCTTACGAGTTAAAATTTTTTTTGTCAAACCATATCAAAACTTCTTATGCTGGGAAATACCACAACATCGACTTTTGGAAAATTTTCTCAATTACATTACATGTAAAAACTTGATTTATTAAACTAGCACCCCTCGGGATCGCAAATATCTACCTCAAAGAGATGACATGTCTTGAAAAATTTATATGCCTTTCAGATAACAACGTCGCGTTTTCAAACAAGTTACTAACATCACCTAAGCGACTAACACAAACTTAACCTCAAGGACGAGGTTCCCATAAGGGGTAGGTACTGTAACCACCCGTAAATTCCCAAGTCATTATTCACCTGTAAAGAATAAAGTAATCGTTTATCTTGATTTAATTAAACGCTCTTATGAATTTTCACGCCTAAATTTTTACTTTTTATTTGAAATATGCAATCACGGGTAACGTTGATAAACGAATGATGAAATTAATTATTTCCTGACATTTACTGATGATCAAAACACGATAACAAGAGGTTATCTCGATAAACGAGTCTACACGCATACCGACACCGCATTAGTAATAGTTTATATTCGACCCTTTATCTTTCGGACTCGATAAATTTGTTTTTATTATTTTTATAAAAACGTTCCCGAAAATGTATTTTCACATTTTTGCCAAACCAGGGTACCACGATTACACTTTAGCTCAACGGGACACAAAATACACGACGTAGGTTCAAAATTCATTTCCTTCCTTCTCATTTCTCACCTTGCCGCCTAATAACATCACCCTCACACGCATGTTGACTTAAAACTCACATGACTCTCTTATTCCTTATGATAGATGTTGACATATTCCACTTGGTATGTCTCTTAACCAAATTTGATAATAGCACAAAACAACACACAAGTAAAGTGAGTCAACACTTTTCCAATTGCCTTACTAGGCTCGATTGAAGCATCACCATCACAATCACATGCAAACATTGATATACATGTTAGAAAAGGACCAATCTCACCCATGTTACATCTTAGCTCAATATAGCCTAATACTAGTGCATACTTTAAATAATTGACCAAAACCCATTCCTCTTTGATCCTTTAAATCTGCCGAGAACCCACAAGAACACACACAATTCTTTTTCATTCAAATCTCACAAGAAATCATATGATTTTGTATGGGAAAGTGACATGAAGTATTAACTATGTGTTAGTGCAAATATTACGATATTTAATCTATACAGTCTCGTTTGTTTTGATTGATGACAAACATGTAACTTGTAATACATAACGTAAAATGTACAAGTTACTTGTAATCACACTTTGTCTCAACATACATTCAACACCTCTCGATGACTCAAGTCCTCATATGATACAACACAGGTTCGTACATGTTTGTTATGTGGCATTATGATCAAACCCATTAACAAATCATTTAGAATGTTTAAAATACGTTTAGAGTCACTAAGTATTTTAATAGGTTAACCATTCTATTTCGAACCTCATTTTACATTTTTCATTCACAAGTATTTCATACAAATACTAGAGTTTACTAACACTTGACAAAATATATTTTATTTTGACAAGCACACTTTTACAAAAGGTAACTAGACATTTTATTAACTAGTTACATAATACATTTTACATGTTTACCTTGATAAACTTTTTAATCTAAAAATGGAAGTACATGTTACATCATGTCATGCATCATCTTTGAAATCCTTGAAAGATCACTTGAATATTTTGGTTAGATTGACACTCAATATATCAAATGTGATCTTAGTAAGATTTGGTAATATCTTGGAAAGATTTGAAGAAAGATTTTTTAGATTTTCTGCCAGGCACCCACGGCACCAAATTGCATAAAGGACGGAACCCTTTAAAGGGCTCCTTGGTCCGTGGACGCTCCTGACCACTTTTGGCTATAAATAGAAGCCCATTGTTTTCCCATTTCTTCACCACTTCAAATCACATCTTCTCCACCTTCTTGCATACATTTAGATCAATCATTAACAATGTAGTAACATACATTAAACACCCTAATGATCATGATCATAATTCTTCTAACATTCATCTTTGTTGTAAGCATACTCTTTGATCAACCAAGGAAATCTTGGAGATCTAGCCATCCCCACTCACCACAAGTTGAAGATCTATCACAAGAAGTTTAGGGAACTTGTGATCTTCATCATGAAGGCTTCCTATCAATGGAAGTTCATTTAGAAGTAGTTATTCATATCCATTAGACATTTGTGTCATGGATCTTAGTGTAAACATCATTGCATCATAACAACACTTTCACCAAACTAGATTAGATGGTTTATGTGTTTGTGCCATAAAACACAAGGTTTATTATGTTGGGCCATAAAACATATTGGGAGTGGTTGTACCCTTGTAAAAGAACTCGACATCTAGCTTAGTGTCGGAAATATTGTATAGGCGACGTTAGGTTGGTTCTACCTCGAACTAGAACCCGGTATTTAGCTTTGTACCGGAAAAAGTGTAAGCGACGATTGTAAGGTTTTCTCCGCCGAGAAGGGAGCTTGTTGATTTAGTGAAGTAACTCTCGAGTTGGGTACTCGGGGAGTGAAGTAGGGCGGAAAGGAGATCCGTGACCGAACTACTATAAATCCTCGTGTTCGGTTTGCACTTTCTTTTCTTTATCTCTTTACTTTTATACTTGCACTATACTATTGTTTGTGATGTGGTTTGATGTTCATGATTGTGTGACAACTTGGTTTACCATGCTTTATATTAGTCACAAACAATAATTGGTACTTTCATATTATAACAAGCTTCATAAGCGATCTGATACTAAAGATCTAAAGTTTTTAAACGGTAACGTATTCACCCCCCATCTACGTTTCCACACTATGCATGTAAACCAAAATAGACACACACACTTCTTCACATCTTGGAAAACTTAGTCAAAACTTACTTCTCCTATGCTTTTGATAAGCTGCCTAATCAAAGACCAAACCACACACACTTTCTTTCCCTCTTATGCGTTGACAATAAGCAACCAAACAAAAACACTTACACCTAGCATGTGACTCTCTTCTCCATCCCTATGTGTAAGAAAACAACTACGATGGCAATGTCATGCATCCGTCCTGTAGAATACTAGAAGGGGGTTGAATAGTTTAACAATTAAAAACTTTGTTTTGAAACTTATTGAAAGATCAATTGAAATTGATCTTTGAATATGTTGATGAAATATGCAAGTAATATGTAAAGAGTAAATAAGGAAAGAAATGATCAAACCACAACAAGTTGTTTATAGTGGTTCGGTCTACAAGGACTCTATTTCCTTGCCCTACTCCACTCCCTGAGTCTCACACTCGAGAGTTTAACTTCACTAGTCAACAAGCTCCTTTCACCGGCGGAGAAAACCTTTACACTTCGCTTACACAATTTCCGACACTAAGCTAGATGTCGAGTTCTTTCCAAGGGTACAACTACTCCCACACACAATGTATTTTGAGGATTAAAATACTAACCACTCACACTCACAAGATTATGATGGTTTAATACAACAATGAAGTATGAATCAACACTAGATCATACAACACTAAACAAACAAGACTTCCAACTTCTCGTTTGAAGCTTGAATGTGACTTGATCTTCTTTGCTACAAAAGAGATCACTACTATGATATGAAACTGAGTTAGAAAGGTTAGAGAGAAGATATGTATGAGAGTATAATAGAAAGGGATGAAAAACTACTTGGCTTGGCATTGCTATTTATAGCCAAAATGGACAGGAGCGTCCACGGACCGCGGAACCCTTAAAAGGGTTCCGCCCGTGTACCAATTTGGTACCGCCGGGTCTGACAGCCAAGATATCAAATCTTGCCAAAGTCAACTCTATCTAAGTGAGATTGTGCAAGATATGAAGAGTACAAATCCACACAAAATATCTAATGAAATCTTCCAATGATTTCCATGATGCATCACATGATGTCATATGTTGTATTTCTATTTTTAGAAATATGCAAGTACTTAAGTAGTGTTTGGTTTTAAGAACCTAACACATTCTAAAAAATACTATCATACATAATGATTAGAGTCATATCAAGATGTCACTAATCATAAATGTAAATGCTTGAATGATGAATATATTGTTTGAAAAAGCTTGTTTTAATATCTATTAAACTTGACAAGCTTTAAGCTTTTATACAAATTAAATTTACTTTTGTCGTTAACAAAACTTAGGTAAAGATCAAAAATATAAATAACGTTTAATGACGATATTTGTATTAACAATCTCCCCCTTTTTGTTGAGGACAAAATATAAATTTTATTTTTATAAAAGATACAAAGTTTGTGCAAGAGTTATAAAAATATTAGTTTTAGAACTTGAAAGGAGAATGATAATGCAAGTGTATGATGTTTGACTTTTTCTAAAAGTCAAAGTATTCACTAGTTGTTGCATGATATTAACTTTTTCAGAAAGTCAAAGTATGAAGTTGACTTTTTAAGAAAAGTCAAGTATTATCAATGATGTATCCTGTTTGACTTTTTCAGAAAGTCAATGTCAGTTTGACTTTTTCAGAAAAGTCAAAATATAATCAAGTTCTATATTTTCTCCCCCTTTTGGTCTCAACAAAAAGAAGAGGCGATGCGGAATGTAATGAGCCCGAGCCATTATCTCCCCCTTGATCAAAGCTCCCCCTAAATTGGGTACTTAATGGGAAGATACATGGATTGTGAAAATAAAGCTACAAAAAAAATGTTAGTAATAATGATCATTCACAAGCATTTCCAAACACTATGTAAAAGCACCAACACTATAATAAAAACACCATTCATTAGTTAAAATTTTCATGAATAAAGATCATGAAATGGGAACACAATGATGTGTTTTAGTACAAGAAAAAGAAAATAATCCTAAGAAAAGAAGAACTAGAAATGCTAATCTATGACCATCCTAATTTGATGGTGGATGAGAAAGAGCGTTGAGGCGCTCAAGGATATGATTGAGGATGAACCTCATTTCCTCTTGGAAGTCATGGACCATAACCCGGGTCCTTTCCACGGTTTGGGCCGTTTGCTCACAAGTTGAGCAACCATGCCTAGGAGGGTAGAATGTTTGGGAAGGTTGTGGTGGTGGTATGGTAGATGTGTTGGTGGTGTTGGGAATGTTTGGGGTGGTCATGATGGAGGCAAGCAAAGCATTTTGCATTTGCATAGTCTCACTTAAGTGAGAATCCACCATGCCTTTGAATTGGTGGAGGTTGTGGAGTTCCGCTTGAATCTCCTCTCTAGTGGGATTGGCATCCCACATGCACTCCTCAATGTCCTCAAGATGAGGGGAAATTGATGTTGGGAGTGGATGATCCCCATACAAAGGACCATGAATGTCTTTGTAAATGGGGTGGAAGAGAAGAGGTTTTGGCCCTAGTGGGGCGTTTGGGTCAAAAGATGACCTTGGTGATTCATGAGCTATTTGCTCAATTGTGCCAAAGGATGGCAATGGTGGTGGATGTTTTGGCCTAGGAGGCAAGTCATCCAAGTCCTCCAAGAAAGGATGTGGTGAAGTTGGTGGAGTGGAGAATAACTCCATAGGCATGAGAGTAGGAGACCTTGGTGGTGAAGGTGGTGAGGGTGTTTTGGATGTTTGGATGGGTGCCGGTGGAGGTGAAGTTGGTGTTTTTGTAGGTGGTAGAGTGGTGATCACAATGTGTGATTGATTTGGTGTAGCCAAGGTAAGACTTGTATCGTCTCGGATGGGAGATGAGATTTTGAGTGGAGAAGACTCGGATGAGGAGCTAAGGTTAACGAAGCAACAAGGCCTCACACTAATTCTAGCGGTCTTCTTGCAAGGTTTTGGAGATGATTTTGTCATTTTTGACTTTGGTTTTTCTTTGCTAGATGATAGTAAGAATGAAGAAGGTGTGAGGATGATCATGGTAAAACCTCTTAATTTATAGAAGTGAAAAATTATGGATAAATGTGTTTGATTTGATGTTAAACCATTGAAGAGACGAGGTTCCTAATGATTTGGAAGTGGGTTGAATGCTAGTCATATCACCCAAGTCAATCCATTCAAGAGAGATGGAGTGAAGAAGAAAAGATTTGCAATAAATGTGTTCTAATGAGTGGAATTTCCTAACAATCAGATCACCCACGGATTTGAAGGTACCAAAAATTTGGTTCATTCCTTTATGCCAAAGGGCTCCTTGGGTGGATTTTTCAAATTTTTAAATTTTGGTGGGAAATGGATTTCTTATATACCTAAGTGAAGTATACTAGTTCTAATAAGAGTATAAACTAGTTAAGATTGATTTATAAGTAATGGATGGTAATTTGGAATCACGAAAGAGTCGAAATTCAGAAAATTACCTGGAGGATCCACGACACCAAAATCATACACGGCTGGAACCCTAAAAAGGGTGCCGTCTGGTCCGCCTATACAGGTACGGCGGTACCATTTTACATAACGGACGGTACCAAATCGTTGGTGCCGTCTGGTCTGTGGAGTGCAGAAAACAAGACAGAGTATGTTTTTAGGTGTCGGGCACTTTTCCGAAACCTGAACTTTTTCTCAAAAGGTGTTATACTAAACATTTCTAGTTAGGAAAAGTAAATAATACATGTATAAACATAGTGGAGCAAAGATTTTGAGCAAGGCTTATTGATTTTCACATTATAGTGAAAATGGGTAAAATTTGATAGCATACTTGTGCTATCCCCCTGCATAAGATTGTTAGCATACATCAGTTTTAGAAGTTATATTATCATCCTACAAGATAAAAACAACTAAATAGTATCAAACATTAATGATAATGTATTGTTCCAAACACTCCTTAAAGTACCCTCATTTGTCCAACTTCTTGTAAATCTTGTTCATCATCCTACCAAGGCAATTGAACATTCCCTTAGTTTGCTTAAATTCCACTGATTCATTTTCAATCTCGGGAAGAGACGCATAATACTCGTGAGGTGGGAGACGAGAGCTTGGAAGACCATCCTCGGAGCTATTTGATGATGATGATGATGGAGTTGGAGGTTTTGCTCTCTTGCCTTTTGTCTTAGCAACTCGTTCATCACTCAAAGGTACAAAGATGTGAGGGATGAGTTCATAGTGAAGGTGCATCCCTTTTGGGGTTGGTGGAATTGGTGCAAAGTTTCTATAGAGACGGGTGAGAAGCATCCCGTATGGAAGAGCAACCGATCCTTGAGTTGGAATATCAATCATTCTCCTAGCTATGTAATAGGCTAAATTGAATGGTTGTCGGGTGGACAAGTTGTAGGGCATGTGACAAAGGCAAGCGTTTATGTGATCCCTATTTCCTATGGTGCTAATGACGTTGGACCTAAGCAGCTCCTCCCATTTCTTAAATTCGGGCTTAAGTTCATTTAGCTCCATTCCATATGGATCTCGGTTTACCTCTTTTCCCTTTCGGGTAACACGGGTTGTATCACCCTTTGGGTTAAATAGGTGTTCACGGATAACATCCTTATCGGCCAAACGGGTTTGGTAGGGAGAAGTGCGGTCATTGATTGCATCAAGAGCGGTGAGAGACCACTTATCCGTGTAGACACAAGTTCCTCGGTTGGGAATTCCTAGTACTTGAGCAAAGTTGCTTAAGGTGATGGTGTAGTCGTTTTGATTGATTATAAATCTAAGACAAAATTCATCATCGTCTTCATCACTAAAGCCGGCCACCCTAGCATAGAATTCTAACACAAACCTAGGACAAATTGGTTCATCGATGTCAAGAAGACAATTGAATTTAATGGCGGCTAGTTCTTCACGAATATTGGTATGTTCAAGGAAGGATGAGTGAATGGTTCTACCCTCATGGAAATACCTTGATTCTAGACCCTTAAATATTTCTACTTGATCCTTGGTAAGTCCTTTGGTTTTGTGGTGTTTGGGAATGTAGTTAAGGGTGTCTTTGTGATCATAGAATCTTGCGGCTACCATGGTTATTCCTAAGGACAAGAATTGATATGTTAAAAATGAGAATAAACTTTAACGTTTTGGTTCTAGTGTGTGCCTATATGAAAACAATTTGGAGTTGTGGTTATCTCGACTCATTTTATGCACAAAAATGGTTTTAGTAGGGTGTTTGGCAAATACCATGAGATAACCCAAATGCTCCTAATTCAATGTGGCTTCATTTGAATATACCCGGGAATGCATATTAGTTATGCAATACCTTTAGTATTCAAGAGCATGCAAGTGATGAAAGTCTAACGTTTCTATTTGTATTTAACAATGAAAAATTGTTTTCCTACAAGTGAGAAGCTTTTCAAAAATTTTGACATGGGGTGTTTGGTTATTTGAATAAGGCCTTATATTCATTATCTATTAATTAGTGGGAAACATGATTTGTTTATGCAATATGATAATGTAGTACCTAATTTCAATGACTAGTTATGCAATTTGCCAATTGAATTCATATTTAGTATAAAAGCATACATAAAACCCCATGTAATGATTTTTGATAGTTTTGTGCATAAATAAGAATCCTAGACTCAGAATTGAGAGATAAAATGTAGTTAGGATACTTACAATGATGTTATCTTCTGTGATTAGTGAGAGGGAAGGTGTCAATAATGAGCTTGGTTTAAGTTTTACACGTTTTGGTAAAGTGGGTTTTGAGGAAGAAGATGTTTTGTAGGTAGTATTTTTGCTTCTGTAGACACCACGGACCAGACGGTACCAAAATTTTGGTTTCGTCCTTGTTGTCGTTTGGTACCGTGTCTACAGTAGCAGATATAAAACAAAATTGTTTTGGTTTGACTATTCTAATGTTTTAGGCTATGTTTATCCTACATGTTTGGTTCCATTAACCCTAAACCAAGTCTAAGAATATTAAAAGGTTCTCGTTTAAGAGGCTTAGTTAAGATGTCGGCAATGTTGTCTTCAGAGGATACTTTCTCAATTGAAATGTTCCCTTTTTGAACATTGTCGCGAAGAAAGTGATGACGGATTTCAATATGCTTTGTACGAGCATGTTGAATGGGATTCTTGCTGAGATCGATGGCTCCTTTGTTGTCGCAATGTATCACAATGTCGTTGAGATGAATTTCGTAATCTACGAGAGCTTGCTTCATCCAAAGAGCTTGTTGACATGCCTTTCCGGCTGAGACGTACTCGGCTTCAATAGTTGAGATGGCTAAGGCCGTTTGCTTCTTTGCAAACCATGAGGTGAGACAATGTCCAACAAAAGTTCAAATACCACTTGTACTTTTTCTATCGACATAGTCACCGGCATGATCCGAGTCGGCATACACTATGGTTTCTACACCCGTTCCTTTGGGATACCATAATCCTAAACACGTTGTTCCCTTAATGTATCTAAAAACCCTTTTTAAGGCTTCTAAGTGTGATGCCTTTGGGTTTTCTTGAAAGCGAGCACATAGACAAACACTAAACATAATGTCGGGTCTACTAGCCGTAAGATAGAGTAGGCTACCAATCATTCCTCTATATTTAGTGTTATCTATGGATTCACCTTCTTCGTCCTTGGTGAGTTTGGTGTCCGAGGACATGGGTGTTTTAGTTGGTTTGGAATCTTCAAGCCCAAATTTCTTAAGCATGTCTTTTATATATTTAGATTGGTTAAAAAATATGCCATCTTCTAGTTTTTTAATTTGAAGTCCTAAAAAGAAATTTAACTCACCCATCATACTCATTTCAAACTCATCGTGCATGATTTTAGAGAAATCATCACATAGTTCTTGACAAGTTGATCCGAATATAATGTCATCAATGTATATTTGAACAATGATAATATGTGATTCCTTTTTCTTGGTAAAAAGAGTATTATCTACTAATCCCATAGAGTATTTGTTATCAAGAAGAAAAGTCTTAAGTCGGTCGTACCAAGCTTTTGGTGCTTGCTTAAGACCATACAATGCTTTCTTGAGTTTGAAGACATGATGTGGTTTCTCAAAGTCGGTAAAACCGGGAGGTTGAGCAACATACACTTCTTCGTTAATAAACCCATTAAGGAAGGCACTTTTAACATCCATTTGAAATAATTTAAAGTCATAAGCACATGCATAAGCAAGTAATATTCTAATAGATTCGAGTCTAGCTACCGGAGCATAAGTTTCATCATAATCAATACCTTCTTGTTGATTATAGCCTTGTGCAACAAGCCTAGCTTTGTTTCTAGATACTATACCATTTTCATCCATTTTATTTCGAAAAACCCATTTCGTTCCAATTATGGTTTGATCTTTAGGTTTTGGAACTAATTTCCAAACATCATTTCTAACGAATTGGTTTAATTCTTCTTGCATGGCAATTACCCATGATTCATCTTTTATTGCTTCATTTATGTTTTTCGGTTCTATGGTGGATACAAAACAAAAATAATTACTTTGATTTTGGGCTTGTGACCTTAAGGTTCTTTGATTAAGTTGTCCTATGACCTTTTCTAAAGGATGACTTTTAGATTCTTTGATGTTTATAATTTCCTTATTTAATGGTTCATCATCCTTGTTATCATTAATTTGACTTTCTATTATTTGACTTTCAACTAAGTCATCATCTACCAAAGGTGATGTCTTAGAGGGAGGTGGACTTTCATCAAATGTTATGTTCAACGATTCCTCGACTATCATTGTTTCTTTGTTAAGGACAATATAAGCTTTGCTAGTTTGAGAATAACCCAGAAATACACCTTCATAAGACTTTGGGTCAAACTTGGTGAGATAGTCTTTAGTATTAAGAATGAAGCATTTACAACCAAAGACTCTAAAATATCCTAAAGTTGGCTTTTTACCTTTGTAAAGCTCATATGGTGTTTTGTTTAGGAAAGGATGTATTAAGACTCTATTCAAAATATATGTAGAAGTGTCAACGGCGTTGCACCAAAACTTTTGAGGAATGTTTTGTTCATTAAGCATTGTTCTACTCATTTCTTGAATTGTTCTATTTTTACGTTCTACTACTCCATTTGATTGAGGTGTTCTTGGAGCGGAAAAGTTATGTGTTATACCATTTGTATTACAAAAGTTTCCAACTTGAGTTTCGTTGTCAAATTCACGACCATGATCCGTTCGGATCGACACAATTTTAATACCTAGTAGATTTTGAATTTTCTTGCTAAGAATTTCAAATTTATCAAAAGCTTCATTTTTGTTTTTTAAAAACAACGTCCAAGTAAACCTTGAGTAATCATCTACTATGACCAAAGTGTATAAGTTGCCTCCGTAGCTTCTTATAGCGGATGGTCCAAACAAGTCCATATGTAATAATTCTAGACACTTAGATGTGGACACCATATTTTTAGATTTGTGACTACTATGGGTTTGTTTACCAATTTTGCAAGCGTCGCAAAAGTGTTGGTCATATTTTAGTTTTGGTAAATTCCTAACTAGCTCTTTTGAAGATAGGTTTTGTATAAGTCTCATATTAGCGTGACCTAAGCGTCTATGCCAAAGAGATGAGCTATCATCTAATATTGTTAGACAAAGTTTGTTGTTATATGTTTTATCTATCTTCATGACGTATATGTTATTTTTCCTAACTCCTTTAGCTATGGTGATACCATCTTTTAGTATTTTACTACCATTTTCATCAAATAGTACTTTATACTTTTTATCACATAATTGGCTAATACTAAGTAGATTAAATCCTAACCTATCCACATGAGCAACATTTTCAATAGTTAGGGAGTTATGAGCAATCGAACCTTTGCCAATGATTTTGCTTTTGAGATTGCTACCAAAAGTGACATTACCTCCGTCATACTCTTGGTATGATGAGAAGAGACTTTTGTTGCCCGTCATGTGTCGTGAGCATCCACTATCTTTTATCCATTCATCAGGTTCCAATCCAACTTTCAAGCATACCTAAGAAGTAAATAACTCAAGCATTTGGTCCCCAATATCTCATGGGTCCGTTTGGGTTAAACATACCATTTATTTGATTCATGTATGGAAATGATGGGAAAGAGTTCCATGACATGTAATCTGGAGTTTGATATGGTCTAGGGAAGTTTTGATTCCAACCATTGTGTTGGTAGTTGGGTTGTACGTTGTGGTTGCTCTTAGGAAAGGGGCGTTTGGCAAAAGGTGCTTTATATCGTTGTTAAGTAGTTTTTGATCTAAATTCATTTTTAGCAAGTCCTACTCCTGATGTAACAGCTGGTTTTAGTTTAACACTATCCTTGGTTTTCTTTGTTACTTTGACAAATTCAGTACGGTCCGTATTACGAACATTCTGTCCTGCTAAAGTACCCACGGCACCATTTGTTTCCACGGACGGAACCCTTATTTTGGTTCCGTCTGGTCCGTGCTGTACTGCAGCAGTTTTGACATATTGTTCTTCTTTTTCGGCCATTTTGTTTTGACTCTTTGGAATTAATACTTCATTAAATCCTAGCCCATTCATGTCTCCTGGTGTTTTATGGATTTTAACTATTTCATCGGCAAGAGCGATGTTTTTGTTAAACCTTTTAAATTTAGAATTATTTTCGATTAAAACATCTTGTGTGAGTCGGAAAGTAAGAAGAGTCGGAAAGTACCTCATTTGACTCATGTGCCATTAGAGCGATCTCTTCTTTGCTTGACTCTTCATCGTCTTCACTATCACTCCAAGCACCACTTACAAAAGCTCGTTGAGTTTTGCTTTTAGGTGGCTTGGGACATTCTCCTATGAGATGATTTGCATCACCACATCTAAAACACTTTCTTTCACCTTTACCCTTTTTGTCATCCCGATCTTTTCGGAATGGCTTCTTTTCTTCTCGAGGTTGTCTTACGAACTTTCCTCTTCTTCTAAAGAACTTCTTAAAATCTCTAACGGCCATGGCATATTCCTCATCTTCACTACCGGAGCAAGATTCGTCATCATCACTTGATTCCGCCTTTGCTTTTAGAGCAACGGATTTGATCTTCTCCCTTTTTCCTTTGATGATCTCCGATTCTTTCTCCATCACCATTTCGTGTACTTTGAGGTTACCGATTAGCTCGTCTAGTGACATTTTTGAGAGATCTTTTGATTCTTCAATAGCGGTCACTTTAGCTCTCCATTTGGGATAGAGTGCTCTAAGAAATTTTCTGACAAAATTCTTACTACGAAAAGATTCATCAAGTGCTTTAAGTGATGTAATAATAGTATTAAAGCGAGCAAATCCACAATCAATGGTTTCATCTTCAGGGATAACAAATTGTTCATATTGTTGAACAAGAAGATTAATTTTGTTATCCTTGACTTGTGAATTACCTTGATGTGTAATAATCAAAGATTCCCAAATATCTTTGGCGGTTTCACACATAAAAATTCTTTCATATTCTTTTCTAGGTAAAGCATTGTAAAGCATCATTTTAGCTTCATTATTTTTAGCAACTAATTTCTTTTGTTCATCAACAGAAATGTCCTTTGTTGTAGAACCAAAATCCCCTTTAACAATAATAAACCAAAGATCTATATCTTTTGATTTTACATATGTTTCAAAACGGTTTTTCCAATAGATAAATCCATTGGTTTCAAAGAGTGGTGGTCTTTGCATAGATTGCCCTTCTTTAAAGTTTTCAGAATCCATGGATCGTTTCAATTTTATAAAATACAAGTTATTTTAGAAATTCTTAAGCAACGAGGATCTGGTACCAATTGTAGAAAACTAGAAGGGGGGTTGAATAGTTTACCAATTAAAAACTTTGTTTTGAAACTTATTGAAAGATCAATTGAAATTGATCTTTGGATATGTTGATGAAATATGCAAGTAATATGTAAAGAGTAAATAAGGAAAGAAATGATCAAACCACAACAAGTTGTTTATAGTGGTTCGGTCTACAAGGACTCTATTTCCTTGCCCTACTCCACTCCCCGAGTCTCACACTCGAGAGTTTAACTTCACTAGTCAACAAGCTCCTTTCACCGGCGGAGAAAACCTTTACACTTTGCTTACACAATTTCCGACACTAAGCTAGATGTCGAGTTCTTTCCAAGGGTACAACTACTCCCACACACAATGTATTTTGAGGACTAAAATACTAACCACTCACACTCACAAGATTATGATGGTTTAATACAACAATGAAGTATGAATCAACACTAGATCATACAACACTAAACAAACAAGACTTCTAACTTCTCGTTTGAAGCTTGAATGTGACTTGATCTTCTTTGCTACAAAAGAGATCACTACTATGATATGAAACTGAGTTAGAAAGGTTAGAGAGAAGATATGTATGAGAGTATAATAGAAAGGGATGAAAAACTACTTGGCTTGGCATTGCTATTTATAGCCAAAATGGACAGGAGCGTCCACGGACCGCGGAACCCTTAAAAGGGTTCCGCCCGTGTACCAATTTGGTACCGCCGGGTCTGACAGCCAAGATATCAAATCTTGCCAAAGTCAACTCTATCTAAGTGAGATTGTGCAAGATATGAAGAGTACAAATCTACACAAAATATCTAATGAAATCTTGCAATGATTTCCATGATGCATCACATGATGTCATATGTTGTATTTCTATTTTTAGAAATATGCAAGTACTTAAGTAGTGTTTGGTTTTAAGAACCTAACACATTCTAAAAACTACTATCATACATAATGATTAAAGTCATATCAAGATGTCACTAATCATAAATGTAAATGCTTGAATGATGAATATATTGTTTGAAAAAGCTTGTTTTAATATCTATTAAACTTGACAAGCTTTAAGCTTTTATACAAATTAAATTTACTTTTGTCGTTAACAAAACTTAGGTAAAGATCAAAAATATAAATAACGTTTAATGACGATATTTGTATTAACACGTCCTTTTCCCTCTTTTCTTTTACTGCCACACGAAACAAAACCCACACCCTTAGTGTTCCTCTTTGCGTAAGAAACAACCCAAACAAATGCAAGTGATATAAATTATTACAAATTTAACAAGAAAACTTATTCTTTTTACCTCCCTATATATATACGAGCATATACACCTAGTTGTTCACATTTCACATGCAACATTCACTCAAACTCTCACTATTGTCTCACTCACATTCATTGTTTGCCAAAGAAGAATAGTGATGAGTGTCTAAATACTCATCATTTTTGTACTATCTAGACTGCAAAAACATCTGAAAACACTCAGAAACACATCAAAATGATGAAAATATCACAAACAAGTGTTTTATATGTTTTAAATGCAAAAACATCAAAATTTGATGAAAAACGTATTAAGTTTGCATAATTGGCAGTTTTAGTCCCCCAAGTTACAAAAGTTGTCAAATCTAGTCCCTGGTAATTCAAAAACTTGTAAAATATCATTTAAGGTCCATGGGATTCAAAAGTTGTCAAAATAAACCCTTTAAAGTTTAAAAATCACAAAATGACAACTTTAGTCCCTCAAGTTTGGAAAATGTCAAATATAGTCCTTGGTTAATTTAAAAAGTGAAATTTATCAAAAATAAACCTTGTACTATTCATAAATGACAAAATTGGTCCTTATGGTAAACTTTTGGAAAATTACAAGTTAGGCCCTTAAAGTTTCAAACTTGGCAGTTTTAGTCCCTGAACTTATAAAAAATGGAATTTTATGAAACATTTGTCCTTGTACTAACCATATTTGGCAGGTTTAGTCCTTATTATAACTTTGGAAATGTTACAGGATCAGTCCCTATACTTTCAAGAATTACACAAATGGTCCTTGTGATTATTAAGCTACAAACGGACCCTTAGTTATTATCAATCCAAAATCCAACCCAAAAACAAAAACACAAGCCCAACCAAGCCCAACCAATACCCAATCCAGTGTTTAAAAGAAATAAAAACGCGCGTGCACTGTTCATCTTCCACCTCCCCACACCTGTTTCCACTCCAGTGTTAACACCTGTTCTACCACCTCATCACCACCTTTCCACCTGCTCCCTACCCACTCTCCACCACCTCTGCAAAACCTAAACACGCCACAATTAATGCATTTCCCACCCCATTTTCACTGCAATACCACTCCTACCCACGGTTTTGAGCAAAACCACCCCAACTTGGTCTAAACTTCACCAAACGTGTCCCTCCACCTCATGCTACATCCCAAGAATCCTTAATTATTCTCAAACCGCCTCATATCCACGTGGCTCATTTTGGCGCCAAAACTGATTTAAACGGACAAGATGAGTTTGACTCAATCAATGGCTGTGAAACAATGTGGGAAAGTATCTGGAAGCTAGTGGGATGCAAAAGAGTGATAAATACAGAAGAAAGGAGAAGAAGAGAATCATCATAATTTTAACTTAGTTTATGATCAATCGTAGTTAATCAAAGTAGTTTGTATCATTAGTGTAATTGTCATTTACTTTTCTCAGATGTTAATTACCTTTGCTAAAGTGTAATAAACAATCTTGGTTACCCAGTTTCAATCTATCTTAATGTCCAGTCATTTCAACTTTGTCCCATTTTCATTACTTGTCATTTAAATTCTGTTGATACTTGTTGATTAGAGGATCCTAACAAACACTACTTAGCTCTTTGTAAGCTATTGCAAGCTTGTAGAAACTCTCAACCAGCAATAATCAATAAAAAAGGAAAACACCAAAAAGAAATCAATAATTAAGGTATAAACTAGAAAGTTACTGTAGAAGAAGCTTGGAGCAAGTGCTATTCTGGATTGCCTTGGTTATAGTGCTTTGTGGAAAGCTATAGGTGTGGTACTCAGTTCTTGGTTCTCAGTTGTGCCTTGGATTCAAGTTGTAAGCTAATTTCTTGATTTTTGGCATTTACTATTCTTGTTCTTAATTTAGTATAATCTTTTCTGTTTCATGCTTAGTTGTTAGTAGTTAATAGTAATATAGAGTAAAATCAGTAGGTTGTTAATCAAAAATCATAGTTGCTAGTTGTTAATATTTTTAGTTAATATAGCTTAGTTGTGATTATCTTAGTAATAGTTGTTAAATCTGTATTATTTATGTTTATCTGATCTTAGTTCATCATAGTCAAGTGTTAGAATTCAGTTTCATGGTTTAAATCATTATTGAGTAACACTAATCAATAGAACAGTCCTTTCTAGGGGTGTTTGGATCAAGCTGCCATAGTGAGTTTATGCATGTTATTATGCTTTATTCTTGATACTGTATGTTTGTTTAGGTTTATATAGTTCATAATAGTCATAATAAATAGGTCTCATTAGTATAAAAGTCAAAATAGAACTCAATTCCATCTAGTTTGTAATCTGTTAAGTGATTCAGTCTCATATTCCACATATTAGCTTAGAATCTGATAACCTAGCTTAATTTCATCTTAGTATAGCTTAATACATCATAATAGATCATCTAGGATCATCAGAAGTTCATAAAAGTCAATCTTGTTCACAATTAAAAAAGTCAAAATTTCTTATATGCAGTTTTTGAATAAAATGAATAATTTTGTGTAAGATTCAATATTAGGATTTAGCTTAAATGCTTTTGGGATAGTAAACTTTAGTTGCTCTAGAAAATTAGAAAAATAATAGCTTACTCTTATTCAGCTTATTAATAGCTTTTTCATCAGCTTCTTTTGACCCCTTCTCTGAAATGATGCTCTGTGCATCTGTGCATCACCACCACAGTGGCCTTCACCACCACTTTGGTGGGTCCCACAGGCCACACCAGTGGACACCACTGGTGGTTCTTGGTTCCTTACCACTCACCACCCAGCTGACTATCCATTGCAGCCAAGCTTTTGAGCTTAAGCTCTGTGGACCCCACTCTTAGATCAGCCCCAATGTTGTCCCATTTCTGAATAAAGCTAGTTTTTGATTTGCTTAATCTTTGGCTTAAACTGCTTTTCAGAAGTTTAGGATGGTTGGAATAGGTTAGTATTTAGTTATTATAGCATAACCTAGCTTCTGTGTTTATTTGGTGGTCATTTGTGGCTTTTAGCTTATTTTGAATTGTTTATTTATAAGCAGTTGCTCTACAGTTGCATTTTCATCCACATAAGCATATGTTTTTATATTTTTTATAAACTTAGAATAATATTTTAGCATTTTCCTGAATTTTTCATATTTTTCCTACACTGTTTGCTATTTTTCTTTATTTAAACTAGTTTTTAATCCTTTTTAAATAGCTTTTAATACTAATAAATCAGAAAAAGCTTAAAAAAAATATGTTTTCAATTTTCCTAGATTAAGATAAATATAAAAGTCATAAAAATTATTTTTTTCACAATTTTCTTGGTTTAAATAGTATTTTCTAGCATTTTAATTAGTTTTAAATAGTATTAAATTAATAATAAATACATAAAAAGTCTAAAAAATATATTTTCAGTTTTAAAATAAGTTTTATCATATTTTAGATTTTTCTAAGTTATAATTTCATTTTTCTAAGTTAATTTTGTATTTTCTTATATTTTAGTGCATTTTAAATACTTAATAAATAGTTTTTAATTAATAATAAATAAATAAATAGTTGTAAAAATAATTTTCTTTTTCTAATAATTTTCTTTTATTATTAGGATTGTAAAAATATCATTTTCATATTTGTAGGCCTTTTATTTCTTTAAAACTCACGTTTTATTTTGTACGTTTACGTAATTTTATTTAAACGTACGTTCTAGGTTTTAAACGTTCATCATTGTAAAAATAGTGATAGCGTTTATTTAATATATTTTATCTTTTATTTCTTTTAATTTGCATTTAAGTCGCTGTAATTTATTAATTTTTTCTTTAGGTAATTATCCATTCAAAACCTTACTGATCACTATCCTTAAGTGATCATTCTATCATCTGATCAAGTGTTTATACACCAATTCATCCTCCGTGGGACTTAACGACCCAGGAATCCATTATATTCCTCTGATCTTAATTGCATTAGTGTTTGAGCTGTTTTAAGTTTGTTACGGTTGACCATTCACAAGTGGTTAGCTTGTGTAATTAAAACTTGACGGTTTAGCACCAATCAAAATTTTGGCGCCGCTGCCGGGGAGGCTGTAAGCGTGTTCTAAGCATTTTCAGATCCATTCTTGCACATATACCACCTTTTTGTAAACAGTTTTTTTGTAAAGTTATCAAAATCAAAAAGTTCGTTAACACTTTTCCTAAAGTGTTAACAACACCAAAAATATTTTCATTCTTTGTTTTTTCAAAATATTTATCCAAAAATCCAAAAATATTCATCTTTAACCTCTTACCCTTTTTGATTCTTTATCCCTTTACCCTCTATCCATTTGATTCTAACTTCTTCTATTCTAATGGAATCTCTCGACTACGACGAAATCTGGAACGAAGTTGAAAAACTTCCTATTTTCTCACAAATGTCAAGAATTCGTGTTGTTCGTGATGATCCATTGATTCTGCGTAGGGAAATGGAACGAGAAACCGGGGTGACAAAGGACCATGTACTTTCCTCTGATAATGGAGGTGCTAAATAAGTCCAACCTACGGTTATCCAAAGATCTAATCCCTCGATTGCTCCTAAGCCGTCTAAAATTGATCCTACACTTTCACGATTTACGGTTAAAAGCAAACATGCAGAATTTAGACCGGTGACTAGCAAGAATGACTTGCCTAAACTTTACGTTTCTCAAGAACCAGAACCGGAGACCATAACGGAAGTGGTGGAAATTGCTAGCTCTCAGAGCACACCACTTGTCCCACCTCCGGATTTTTCAAAATGTTCTTCTAATCTTAATAGTCATTCGGATCACCATGTTGATTTTGTTGATTCTTTGAATAAACCAATTCCTTCTCATAACTTTCAAATGGAATCGTTTATTCCTTGTGTCGGTTGTGGTGAGCCTCTTTTTGGTTCACCCTGTCGCTGGTGTACGTGTGTACAGTGTGGTAATGATATTCATAACGGGAGTTGTTTGTTTTGTGGTTCGAGGAATTCATTTGATTATGATCCTAATCCGAACTCATTTAACGACCCCTCAAATTTTTCTAATTACCCACCACAGCCCGACTTATCTTCATATAATCAACAATACTGCTGTGAATTTTGTGGTGGTCCTCACCAAGGATTTGAGTGTCAACCCGGAAACACGTTTGTCTATGAACAGTTTTCCAGTGATGCTCAGAACTTTGGCTATAACCAATATCCATATGATTCACCAATCCAGGCTCAACAGTTTTACTGTTGTGAGAACTGTGGAGGTCCCCATTTCAGCTCTGATTGTCAAACAGGGAATCCATTTCCTTGTAACAATTATGACTATCCATATCACGACCAACCTCCACAGTGCCAAATGACTCAAACTCCTCAGCAAACCCAACAAGACACTTATCTAGAGCTTCTGGAGTCAGTGAAAAGAACTGAGGAGTTGAGTAAAACAGCATTTCATAATGTTCCCAGTTTTTCTTGTGTATATTGTGGGGGTCCTCATGATGATTATAAATGTCAACCTTCCGGTTTTGACAAATCTCCACTCCCACAATGTCCCGTCATTCAAAATTCACATGAGAAATCCATGGAAGAATTGCTAGCTGAAGAGCAGGCTGCTAAAATAAATTCCCAAATTGCTTTTGAAAAGTCTATTAGGGAATTAATTGCAAAAGAAAAAGCAGCCAGATCTAGCTCTCAATTTCGTTTTATTCCTGATGACAGTGATGATGAGGATGCACTTGGTATCCTACAATTTTATAAAGATTCATCAAGTTCATCAGTAAATATCCCAGCAGTTGAGATTCATTCTCAAGCAACTGCCATCACACCCAAAGATCCCACTCACTCTCTGAACATGGGGGATGAGCATCTTGACACTGTTCCTGAAAAGGAATCGGACGAATTCATAAAGTCTAGTGTTGAGAACCTTGTCCCAATCCCGAGAGAGTCACAGGGAACTTTTGACCATGTGTGTGATATCCCTCCTCCTCTTGTCTTCCAAAATGATCATATTGAGATGTTCTCTGATTCTGATGAGGACCATTCTTTATCTTGTGGAGACATAAGTTATGTGGGGGAATTACCTTCTGAGCTTGTCAGCTTAGGAGAAGAGAATGATGAAGAAATAATCCAAGACGAAGCTCTTCGTCTTACATTATTGAATGTTAATCTTCTCATTTCTAGAATCGAGGCTTTTAATGAAAAGCCTACTTCATATCCTATCCCCTTTGAGGATAGTGAACTTTTGTTCGATGATTCTATTCCGGAATTGCAAACGTTCTATTTTGATAATATGGGAGAGAAGATTAGTGGTATTACCACTTCTCATTCTCATAATTCTCTCCCCGATTATGAATCATTCACTTTTGAGGAGTTCCCCAGTGAACTCACTCAAATCAATCCCGAATATGAATCATTTTCCTTTGAGGAGTTCTCCTGTGAACTCACTCATATCATATCTCTACCGGAGTATGATAACTTCTATTTTGATCTAGACACACCCGGGATATGTCTAGACCAATTGAGCTTAAAAGATGAAATTCATGCTATCATGAATTCCCTTTCTGATGATGATGAGTTAGTCAAGATTATTATCATGACTTTCTTTCTCTTCTTCACCTATCCCGTGGCTTCTCCTGTTCTTCATTCCTTCGGGAATGAAGACATTATTTTTGATCCCGGCATTTTCATGTATCATTTGTAAGCCGGTTCTATGTATATTTCATCGGTGTGGAACTTTCACGTACTTCAATGTTTATACAAACATCTTGAATGAAAGTCCGATGGAGATTGTTTCTTCCACTTTGCTTCCCCATGAACCAATTAATTCGGGGTCGAGTCAAGCTAGCGACTCGGTAATCAAAAACAGTAGCTAAACATGGGTTTTCACCCGTGTGTACCACCTTAGTGTGGGGGAGATGCCCCACATGTTGTATATAGACCTTAAAAATGAATGAAAATTGTAAATATTAAAAAAAGAGAATAAATGTTGTGTTTCTACACTTAGCTAGTAATGTTATCTTTTTACGTTCTAAGTTTCGGCATTACAGCCGGTACTTTGAATATTGAGGACAATATTCATTTCTAAGTGTGGGGGGGGAAATTCTGGCGAATTTGATCATAAATGTACCCTTTTAGTCCCTTTTTCCCCCAAAATGGCCAAATTTTAAAAAATTTTATTTAGTGGAAGTACTATGTACTAAACACAACAAATGGTAATCAGTCCACCATGTCTAACTCACATAAGGATTGGCTAATCCAGGAGAAAACGGCTCTTGGTAAAGATATCTCAAATCCGTTTATGGCTTGCAATTTGCCCAAAATTGTATGGTGTTCAGCTCACCATATCTTTAAACTAGTGAAAAGTTGGCTAGCCCGCAAGGTTATGGCTTGTGGTAAAGGAAGTTGAAAAACCATAATTGGTAATCGACTCACCAAAGATAATATTGATAATTTATCTAAGAGTTGGCTAGTCCAGAAGCAAACGGCTTCTGGTAAAGACAAATCAAACCCGTTGAAAGCTTATGATTTGCTCAAAATCATTTGGTTATCATTGTACCAAAGTTCTTACTTGAACTAAAACAATTGGCTACTCCAGAAGTAATGGCTTTTGGTAAAGAGATAAAATCCATTAACTTTTCATAAATCATTGCTAGGGACTAGCAATATCTTAGTGTGGGGGATTGATGAGTGTCTAAATACTCATCATTTTTGTACTATCTAGACTGCAAAAACATCTGAAAACACTCAGAACACATCAAAATGATGAAAATATCACAAACAAGTGTTTTATATGTTTTAAATGCAAAAACATCAAAATTTGATGAAAAACGTATTAAGTTTGCATAATTGGCAGTTTTAGTCCCCCAAGTTACAAAAGTTGTCAAATCTAGTCCCTGGTAATTCAAAAACTTGTAAAATATCATTTAAGGTCCATGGGATTCAAAAGTTGTCAAAATAAACCCTTTAAAGTTTAAAAATCACAAAATGACAACTTTAGTCCCTCAAGTTTGGAAAATGTCAAATATAGTCCTTGGTTAATTTAAAAAGTGAAATTTATCAAAAATAAACCTTGTACTATTCATAAATGACAAAATTGGTCCTTATGGTAAACTTTTGGAAAATTACAAGTTAGGCCCTTAAAGTTTCAAACTTGGCAGTTTTAGTCCCTGGACTTATAAAAAATGGAATTTTATGAAACATTTGTCCTTGTACTAACCATATTTGGCAGGTTTAGTCCTTATTATAACTTTGGAAATGTTACAGGATCAGTCCCTATACTTTCAAGAATTACACAAATGGTCCTTGTGATTATTAAGCTACAAACGGACCCTTAGTTATTATCAATCCAAAATCCAACCCAAAAACAAAAACACAAGCCCAACCAAGCCCAACCAATACCCAATCCAGTGTTTAAAAGAAATAAAAACGCGCGTGCACTGTTCATCTTCCACCTCCCCACACCTGTTTCCACTCCAGTGTTAACACCTGTTCTACCACCTCATCACCACCTTTCCACCTGCTCCCTACCCACTCTCCACCACCTCTGCAAAACCTAAACACGCCACAATTAATGCATTTCCCACCCCATTTTCACTGCAATACCACTCCTACCCACGGTTTTGAGCAAAACCACCCCAACTTGGTCTAAACTTCACCAAACGTGTCCCTCCACCTCATGCTACATCCCAAGAATCCTTAATTAGTCTCAAACCGCCTCATATCCACGTGGCTCATTTTGGCGCCAAAACTGATTTAAACGGACAAGATGAGTTTGACTCAATCAATGGCTGTGAAACAATGTGGGAAAGTATCTGGAAGCTAGTGGGATGCAAAAGAGTGATAAATACAGAAGAAAGGAGAAGAAGAGAATCATCATAATTTTAACTTAGTTTATGATCAATCGTAGTTAATCAAAGTAGTTTGTATCATTAGTGTAATTGTCATTTACTTTTCTCAGATGTTAATTACCTTTGCTAAAGTGTAATAAACAATCTTGGTTACCCAGTTTCAATCTATCTTAATGTCCAGTCATTTCAACTTTGTCCCATTTTCATTACTTGTCATTTAAATTCTGTTGATACTTG
This sequence comes from Chrysanthemum seticuspe, assembly GCA_019973895.1. Lineage (NCBI taxonomy): Eukaryota > Viridiplantae > Streptophyta > Magnoliopsida > Asterales > Asteraceae > Chrysanthemum > Chrysanthemum seticuspe. The sequence continues at coordinate 105,371,580 of BPTQ01000008.1, read as the reverse complement.
TTGATTAGAGGATCCTAACAAACACTACTTAGCTCTTTGTAAGCTATTGCAAGCTTGTAGAAACTCTCAACCAGCAATAATCAATAAAAAAGGAAAACACCAAAAAGAAATCAATAATTAAGGTATAAACTAGAAAGTTACTGTAGAAGAAGCTTGGAGCAAGTGCTATTCTGGATTGCCTTGGTTATAGTGCTTTGTGGAAAGCTATAGGTGTGGTACTCAGTTCTTGGTTCTCAGTTGTGCCTTGGATTCAAGTTGTAAGCTAATTTCTTGATTTTTGGCATTTACTATTCTTGTTCTTAATTTAGTATAATCTTTTCTGTTTCATGCTTAGTTGTTAGTAGTTAATAGTAATATAGAGTAAAATCAGTAGGTTGTTAATCAAAAATCATAGTTGCTAGTTGTTAATATTTTTAGTTAATATAGCTTAGTTGTGATTATCTTAGTAATAGTTGTTAAATCTGTATTATTTATGTTTGTCTGATCTTAGTTCATCATAGTCAAGTGTTAGAATTCAGTTTCATGGTTTAAATCATTATTGAGTAACACTAATCAATAGAACAGTCCTTTCTAGGGGTGTTTGGATCAAGCTGCCATAGTGAGTTTATGCATGTTATTATGCTTTATTCTTGATACTGTATGTTTGTTTAGGTTTATATAGTTCATAATAGTCATAATAAATAGGTCTCATTAGTATAAAAGTCAAAATAGAACTCAATTCCATCTAGTTTGTAATCTGTTAAGTGATTCAGTCTCATATTCCACATATTAGCTTAGAATCTGATAACCTAGCTTAATTTCATCTTAGTATAGCTTAATACATCATAATAGATCATCTAGGATCATCAGAAGTTCATAAAAGTCAATCTTGTTCACAATTAAAAAAGTCAAAATTTCTTATATGCAGTTTTTGAATAAAATGAATAATTTTGTGTAAGATTCAATATTAGGATTTAGCTTAAATGCTTTTGGGATAGTAAACTTTAGTTGCTCTAGAAAATTAGAAAAATAATAGCTTACTCTTATTCAGCTTATTAATAGCTTTTTCATCAGCTTCTTTTGACCCCTTCTCTGAAATGATGCTCTGTGCATCTGTGCATCACCACCACAGTGGCCTTCACCACCACTTTGGTGGGTCCCACAGGCCACACCAGTGGACACCACTGGTGGTTCTTGGTTCCTTACCACTCACCACCCAGCTGACTATCCATTGCAGCCAAGCTTTTGAGCTTAAGCTCTGTGGACCCCACTCTTAGATCAGCCCCAATGTTGTCCCATTTCTGAATAAAGCTAGTTTTTGATTTGCTTAATCTTTGGCTTAAACTGCTTTTCAGAAGTTTAGGATGGTTGGAATAGGTTAGTATTTAGTTATTATAGCATAACCTAGCTTCTGTGTTTATTTGGTGGTCATTTGTGGCTTTTAGCTTATTTTGAATTGTTTATTTATAAGCAGTTGCTCTACAGTTGCATTTTCATCCACATAAGCATATGTTTTTATATTTTTTATAAACTTAGAATAATATTTTAGCATTTTCCTGAATTTTTCATATTTTTCCTACACTGTTTGCTATTTTTCTTTATTTAAACTAGTTTTTAATCCTTTTTAAATAGCTTTTAATACTAATAAATCAGAAAAAGCTTAAAAAAATATGTTTTCAATTTTCCTAGATTAAGATAAATATAAAAGTCATAAAAATTATTTTTTTCACAATTTTCTTGGTTTAAATAGTATTTTCTAGCATTTTAATTAGTTTTAAATAGTATTAAATTAATAATAAATACATAAAAAGTCTAAAAAATATATTTTCAGTTTTAAAATAAGTTTTATCATATTTTAGATTTTTCTAAGTTATAATTTCATTTTTCTAAGTTAATTTTGTATTTTCTTATATTTTAGTGCATTTTAAATACTTAATAAATAGTTTTTAATTAATAATAAATAAATAAATAGTTGTAAAAATAATTTTCTTTTTCTAATAATTTTCTTTTATTATTAGGATTGTAAAAATATAATTTTCATATTTGTAGGCCTTTTATTTCTTTAAAACTCACGTTTTATTTTGTACGTTTACGTAATTTTATTTAAACGTACGTTCTAGGTTTTAAACGTTCATCATTGTAAAAATAGTGATAGCGTTTATTTAATATATTTTATCTTTTATTTCTTTTAATTTGCATTTAAGTCGCTGTAATTTATTAATTTTTTCTTTAGGTAATTATCCATTCAAAACCTTACTGATCACTATCCTTAAGTGATCATTCTATCATCTGATCAAGTGTTTATACACCAATTCATCCTCCGTGGGACTTAACGACCCAGGAATCCATTATATTCCTCTGATCTTAATTGCATTAGTGTTTGAGCTGTTTTAAGTTTGTTACGGTTGACCATTCACAAGTGGTTAGCTTGTGTAATTAAAACTTGACGGTTTAGCACCAATCAAAATTTTGGCGCCGCTGCCGGGGAGGCTGTAAGCGTGTTCTAAGCATTTTCAGATCCATTCTTGCACATATACCACCTTTTTGTAAACAGTTTTTTTGTAAAGTTATCAAAATCAAAAAGTTCGTTAACACTTTTCCTAAAGTGTTAACAACACCAAAAATATTTTCATTCTTTGTTTTTTCAAAATATTTATCCAAAAATCCAAAAATATTCATCTTTAACCTCTTACCCTTTTTGATTCTTTATCCCTTTACCCTCTATCCATTTGATTCTAACTTCTTCTATTCTAATGGAATCTCTCGACTACGACGAAATCTGGAACGAAGTTGAAAAACTTCCTATTTTCTCACAAATGTCAAGAATTCGTGTTGTTCGTGATGATCCATTGATTCTGCGTAGGGAAATGGAACGAGAAACCGGGGTGACAAAGGACCATGTACTTTCCTCTGATAATGGAGGTGCTAAATAAGTCCAACCTACGGTTATCCAAAGATCTAATCCCTCGATTGCTCCTAAGCCGTCTAAAATTGATCCTACACTTTCACGATTTACGGTTAAAAGCAAACATGCAGAATTTAGACCGGTGACTAGCAAGAATGACTTGCCTAAACTTTACGTTTCTCAAGAACCAGAACCGGAGACCATAACGGAAGTGGTGGAAATTGCTAGCTCTCAAAGCACACCACTTGTCCCACCTCCGGATTTTTCAAAATGTTCTTCTAATCTTAATAGTCATTCGGATCACCATGTTGATTTTGTTGATTCTTTGAATAAACCAATTCCTTCTCATAACTTTCAAATGGAATCGTTTATTCCTTGTGTCGGTTGTGGTGAGCCTCTTTTTGGTTCACCCTGTCGCTGGTGTACGTGTGTACAGTGTGGTAATGATATTCATAACGGGAGTTGTTTGTTTTGTGGTTCGAGGAATTCATTTGATTATGATCCTAATCCGAACTCATTTAACGACCCCTCAAATTTTTCTAATTACCCACCACAGCCCGACTTATCTTCATATAATCAACAATACTGCTGTGAATTTTGTGGTGGTCCTCACCAAGGATTTGAGTGTCAACCCGGAAACACGTTTGTCTATGAACAGTTTTCCAGTGATGCTCAGAACTTTGGCTATAACCAATATCCATATGATTCACCAATCCAGGCTCAACAGTTTTACTGTTGTGAGAACTGTGGAGGTCCCCATTTCAGCTCTGATTGTCAAACAGGGAATCCATTTCCTTGTAACAATTATGACTATCCATATCACGACCAACCTCCACAGTGCCAAATGACTCAAACTCCTCAGCAAACCCAACAAGACACTTATCTAGAGCTTCTGGAGTCAGTGAAAAGAACTGAGGAGTTGAGTAAAACAGCATTTCATAATGTTCCCAGTTTTTCTTGTGTATATTGTGGGGGTCCTCATGATGATTATAAATGTCAACCTTCCGGTTTTGACAAATCTCCACTCCCACAATGTCCCGTCATTCAAAATTCACATGAGAAATCCATGGAAGAATTGCTAGCTGAAGAGCAGGCTGCTAAAATAAATTCCCAAATTGCTTTTGAAAAGTCTATTAGGGAATTAATTGCAAAAGAAAAAGCAGCCAGATCTAGCTCTCAATTTCGTTTTATTCCTGATGACAGTGATGATGAGGATGCACTTGGTATCCTACAATTTTATAAAGATTCATCAAGTTCATCAGTAAATATCCCAGCAGTTGAGATTCATTCTCAAGCAACTGCCATCACACCCAAAGATCCCACTCACTCTCTGAACATGGGGGATGAGCATCTTGACACTGTTCCTGAAAAGGAATCGGACGAATTCATAAAGTCTAGTGTTGAGAACCTTGTCCCAATCCCGAGAGAGTCACAGGGAACTTTTGACCATGTGTGTGATATCCCTCCTCCTCTTGTCTTCCAAAATGATCATATTGAGATGTTCTCTGATTCTGATGAGGACCATTCTTTATCTTGTGGAGACATAAGTTATGTGGGGGAATTACCTTCTGAGCTTGTCAGCTTAGGAGAAGAGAATGATGAAGAAATAATCCAAGACGAAGCTCTTCGTCTTACATTATTGAATGTTAATCTTCTCATTTCTAGAATCGAGGCTTTTAATGAAAAGCCTACTTCATATCCTATCCCCTTTGAGGATAGTGAACTTTTGTTCGATGATTCTATTCCGGAATTGCAAACGTTCTATTTTGATCATATGGGAGAGAAGATTAGTGGTATTACCACTTCTCATTCTCATAATTCTCTCCCCGATTATGAATCATTCACTTTTGAGGAGTTCCCCAGTGAACTCACTCAAATCAATCCCGAATATGAATCATTTTCCTTTGAGGAGTTCTCCTGTGAACTCACTCATATCATATCTCTACCGGAGTATGATAACTTCTATTTTGATCTAGACACACCTGGGATATGTCTAGACCAATTGAGCTTAAAAGATGAAATTCATGCTATCATGAATTCCCTTTCTGATGATGATGAGTTAGTCAAGATTATTATCATGACTTTCTTTCTCTTCTTCACCTATCCCGTGGCTTCTCCTGTTCTTCATTCCTTCGGGAATGAAGACATTATTTTTGATCCCCGGCATTTTCATGTATCATTTGTAAGCCGGTTCTATGTATATTTCATCGGTGTGGAACTTTCACGTACTTCAATGTTTATACAAACATCTTGAATGAAAGTCCGATGGAGATTGTTTCTTCCACTTTGCTTCCCCATGAACCAATTAATTCGGGGTCGAGTCAAGCTAGCGACTCGGTAATCAAAAACAGTAGCTAAACATGGGTTTTCACCCGTGTGTACCACCTTAGTGTGGGGGAGATGCCCCACATGTTGTATATAGACCTTAAAAATGAATGAAAATTGTAAATATTAAAAAAAGAGAATAAATGTTGTGTTTCTACACTTAGCTAGTAATGTTATCTTTTTACGTTCTAAGTTTCGGCATTACAGCCGGTACTTTGAATATTGAGGACAATATTCATTTCTAAGTGTGGGGGGGGGGGAAATTCTGGCGAATTTGATCATAAATGTATCCTTTTAGTCCCTTTTTCCCCCAAAATGGCCAAATTTTAAAAAATTTTATTTAGTGGAAGTACTATGTACTAAACACAACAAATGGTAATCAGTCCACCATGTCTAACTCACATAAGGATTGGCAAATCCAGGAGAAAACGGCTCTTGGTAAAGATATCTCAAATCCGTTTATGGCTTGCAATTTGCCCAAAATTGTATGGTGTTCAGCTCACCATATCTTTAAACTAGTGAAAAGTTGGCTAGCCCGCAAGGTTATGGCTTGTGGTAAAGGAAGTTGAAAAACCATAATTGGTAATCGACTCACCAAAGATAATATTGATAATTTATCTAAGAGTTGGCTAGTCCAGAAGCAAACGGCTTCTGGTAAAGACAAATCAAACCCGTTGAAAGCTTATGATTTGCTCAAAATCATTTGGTTATCATTGTACCAAAGTTCTTACTTGAACTAAAACAATTGGCTACTCCAGAAGTAATGGCTTTTGGTAAAGAGATAAAATCCATTAACTTTTCATAAATCATTGCTAGGGACTAGCAATATCTTAGTGTGGGGGATTGATGAGTGTCTAAATACTCATCATTTTTGTACTATCTAGACTGCAAAAATATCTGAAAACACTCAGAACACATCAAAATGATGAAAATATCACAAACAAGTGTTTTATATGTTTTAAATGCAAAAACATCAAAATTTGATGAAAAACGTATTAAGTTTGCATAATTGGCAGTTTTAGTCCCCCAAGTTACAAAAGTTGTCAAATCTAGTCCCTGGTAATTCAAAAACTTGTAAAATATCATTTAAGGTCCATGGGATTCAAAAGTTGTCAAAATAAACCCTTTAAAGTTTAAAAATCACAAAATGACAACTTTAGTCCCTCAAGTTTGGAAAATGTCAAATATAGTCCTTGGTTAATTTAAAAAGTGAAATTTATCAAAAATAAACCTTGTACTATTCATAAATGACAAAATTGGTCCTTATGGTAAACTTTTGGAAAATTACAAGTTAGGCCCTTAAAGTTTCAAACTTGGCAGTTTTAGTCCCTGGACTTATAAAAAATGGAATTTTATGAAACATTTGTCCTTGTACTAACCATATTTGGCAGGTTTAGTCCTTATTATAACTTTGGAAATGTTACAGGATCAGTCTCTATACTTTCAAGAATTACACAAATGGTCCTTGTGATTATTAAGCTACAAACGGACCCTTAGTTATTATCAATCCAAAATCCAACCCAAAAACAAAAACACAAGCCCAACCAAGCCCAACCAATACCCAATCCAGTGTTTAAAAGAAATAAAAACGCGCGTGCACTGTTCATCTTCCACCTCCCCACACCTGTTTCCACTCCAGTGTTAACACCTGTTCTACCACCTCATCACCACCTTTCCACCTGCTCCCTACCCACTCTCCACCACCTCTGCAAAACCTAAACACGCCACAATTAATGCATTTCCCACCCCATTTTCACTGCAATACCACTCCTACCCACGGTTTTGAGCAAAACCACCCCAACTTGGTCTAAACTTCACCAAACGTGTCCCTCCACCTCATGCTACATCCCAAGAATCCTTAATTATTCTCAAACCGCCTCATATCCACGTGGCTCATTTTGGCGCCAAAACTGATTTAAACGGACAAGATGAGTTTGACTCAATCAATGGCTGTGAAACAATGTGGGAAAGTATCTGGAAGCTAGTGGGATGCAAAAGAGTGATAAATACAGAAGAAAGGAGAAGAAGAGAATCATCATAATTTTAACTTAGTTTATGATCAATCGTAGTTAATCAAAGTAGTTTGTATCATTAGTGTAATTGTCATTTACTTTTCTCAGATGTTAATTACCTTTGCTAAAGTGTAATAAACAATCTTGGTTACCCAGTTTCAATCTATCTTAATGTCCAGTCATTTCAACTTTGTCCCATTTTCATTACTTGTCATTTAAATTCTGTTGATACTTGTTGATTAGAGGATCCTAACAAACACTACTTAGCTCTTTGTAAGCTATTGCAAGCTTGTAGAAACTCTCAACCAGCAATAATCAATAAAAAAGGAAAACACCAAAAAGAAATCAATAATTAAGGTATAAACTAGAAAGTTACTGTAGAAGAAGCTTGGAGCAAGTGCTATTCTGGATTGCCTTGGTTATAGTGCTTTGTGGAAAGCTATAGGTGTGGTACTCAGTTCTTGGTTCTCAGTTGTGCCTTGGATTCAAGTTGTAAGCTAATTTCTTGATTTTTGGCATTTACTATTCTTGTTCTTAATTTAGTATAATCTTTTCTGTTTCATGCTTAGTTGTTAGTAGTTAATAGTAATATAGAGTAAAATCAGTAGGTTGTTAATCAAAAATCATAGTTGCTAGTTGTTAATATTTTTAGTTAATATAGCTTAGTTGTGATTATCTTAGTAATAGTTGTTAAATCTGTATTATTTATGTTTATCTGATCTTAGTTCATCATAGTCAAGTGTTAGAATTCAGTTTCATGGTTTAAATCATTATTGAGTAACACTAATCAATAGAACAGTCCTTTCTAGGGGTGTTTGGATCAAGCTGCCATAGTGAGTTTATGCATGTTATTATGCTTTATTCTTGATACTGTATGTTTGTTTAGGTTTATATAGTTCATAATAGTCATAATAAATAGGTCTCATTAGTATAAAAGTCAAAATAGAACTCAATTCCATCTAGTTTGTAATCTGTTAAGTGATTCAGTCTCATATTCCACATATTAGCTTAGAATCTGATAACCTAGCTTAATTTCATCTTAGTATAGCTTAATACATCATAATAGATCATCTAGGATCATCAGAAGTTCATAAAAGTCAATCTTGTTCACAATTAAAAAAGTCAAAATTTCTTATATGCAGTTTTTGAATAAAATGAATAATTTTGTGTAAGATCCAATATTAGGATTTAGCTTAAATGCTTTTGGGATAGTAAACTTTAGTTGCTCTAGAAAATTAGAAAAATAATAGCTTACTCTTATTCAGCTTATTAATAGCTTTTTCATCAGCTTCTTTTGACCCCTTCTCTGAAATGATGCTCTGTGCATCTGTGCATCACCACCACAGTGGCCTTCACCACCACTTTGGTGGGTCCCACAGGCCACACCAGTGGACACCACTGGTGGTTCTTGGTTCCTTACCACTCACCACCCAGCTGACTATCCATTGCAGCCAAGCTTTTGAGCTTAAGCTCTGTGGACCCCACTCTTAGATCAGCCCCAATGTTGTCCCATTTCTGAATAAAGCTAGTTTTTGATTTGCTTAATCTTTGGCTTAAACTGCTTTTCAGAAGTTTAGGATGGTTGGAATAGGTTAGTATTTAGTTATTATAGCATAACCTAGCTTCTGTGTTTATTTGGTGGTCATTTGTGGCTTTTAGCTTATTTTGAATTGTTTATTTATAAGCAGTTGCTCTACAGTTGCATTTTCATCCACATAAGCATATGTTTTTATATTTTTTATAAACTTAGAATAATATTTTAGCATTTTCCTGAATTTTTCATATTTTTCCTACACTGTTTGCTATTTTTCTTTATTTAAACTAGTTTTTAATCCTTTTTAAATAGCTTTTAATACTAATAAATCAGAAAAAGCTTAAAAAAATATGTTTTCAATTTTCCTAGATTAAGATAAATATAAAAGTCATAAAAATTATTTTTTTCACAATTTTCTTGGTTTAAATAGTATTTTCTAGCATTTTAATTAGTTTTAAATAGTATTAAATTAATAATAAATACATAAAAAGTCTAAAAAATATATTTTCAGTTTTAAAATAAGTTTTATCATATTTTAGATTTTTCTAAGTTATAATTTCATTTTTCTAAGTTAATTTTGTATTTTCTTATATTTTAGTGCATTTTAAATACTTAATAAATAGTTTTTAATTAATAATAAATAAATAAATAGTTGTAAAAATAATTTTCTTTTTATAATAATTTTCTTTTATTATTAGGATTGTAAAAATATCATTTTCATATTTGTAGGCCTTTTATTTCTTTAAAACTCACGTTTTATTTTGTACGTTTACGTAATTTTATTTAAACGTACGTTCTAGGTTTTAAACGTTCATCATTGTAAAAATAGTGATAGCGTTTATTTAATATATTTTATCTTTTATTTCTTTTAATTTGCATTTAAGTCGCTGTAATTTATTAATTTTTTCTTTAGGTAATTATCCATTCAAAACCTTACTGATCACTATCCTTAAGTGATCATTCTATCATCTGATCAAGTGTTTATACACCAATTCATCCTCCGTGGGACTTAACGACCCAGGAATCCATTATATTCCTCTGATCTTAATTGCATTAGTGTTTGAGCTGTTTTAAGTTTGTTACGGTTGACCATTCACAAGTGGTTAGCTTGTGTAATTAAAACTTGACGGTTTAGCACCAATCAAAATTTTAAGAAGGGTTTTACAAAAGGTTTTATAAGCTTAAAGAAACGGGTTCTCATTTTTGGAAGCAAACGGGTTTAAAGTTGGGAAGCTAACGGGTTGGTTTTTGAAACACTAGTCGAAGTGCTAGTTCCTTGGTCCTTCCTTTCCGTTCAAACACACTACACTCTTGTTTCGTGTTGAAGGCGTTGTCATATCGTACTTGCTATTGTTGTGCATTTCCTACCGTATCACTAAAGTGAGTTCATAGCCCCACTTTTACTCTTTTAACGGTTTTATAAACTCTTTGGGGGAGATACATGCTATAAACTAGAACACAAGTCTTTTCTTAAAATGCATGCTTGCATGATTATTATTATTATAGCATAAGTTGCCTGCCAAAAGTCCCCTTCATTATGAACCATTAATCACTTGCGAGTGAACGCAAATATTGTGGATAGTACTATGGGAATTGACGACCTCGACTCGGTTATCGGAAATAACCGGGGCGCACCATATTTGGTTATCTATGGAATTGGCAATTTCATCTGGGGGCAATTTTATTACTTACACCAGTAATTAGGTGTATGCAGTTAGTATTGGTGTCATGAGCTTAGTGCATAATAATAATCTTTGTTTTCTATGGTAATTGTCTTCGAAGCAATTATCATCTTTAACTTGTGTTCAACTATTTACTAAACCTATGAATATCACTCAACCGTTGTGTTGATCTTTTTAAGCATGTTTATCTCAGGTATTAAAAAGGCGATAGTTAACTCTGGAGGCGCTTGGGCATTGGCATGGCATGGTCATAGATGACTCTGATCTACGAATGGGGACCACATTTTGTTAATGAGTTATTTTTCCGCAACAATTCAACTTTTGTAAACTTTGTTTTACTACAATAAATGAAATATTTTACGAAAAAGCTATTATTTTTCACTTGTGTTATGATCCAACTGAGTAGCATCCCAAAAACTTTTTCTTCCGCTACAAACCATTTTTGAGAGTGTTACAGAAACACTAGCAAGAAGCTAGAAAAGATTACAAACTAATACAATTGGGATTTTTTAACCAAGAAACCCAATTATCTTAGATTCAGAACGGCTATTCATCCACATATAAGACATTTTCACTACATCGTCAAATAGAGTTTCCCGACTTGGATGAGAATGACCAAACAACATTTGGTTTCTAAACCGCCAAATAAGCCACCACATCACGTAACAAATACCTTCAAGAAACTCCTTCAAATGCTTAGGCAAACGAATATTGACGAGCCAATTAAGCCACTCATTATAAGAGTGAAAGACTGTATCATCGAGCTCCCACCAAAGTGATGTTGAGGTATTTGCAATGCTAACACACACCTCAAAAGTGAAAATATGATGAGGTATTTATAAACATAAAACCAAATGTTTCAACTCTTGAAACAACTTGCTCCCCTCGCAGTTATACAAGTGTTGCAAGGATACTAAGCATTACACAACAATGTATTTATTACACAACAACCTACCAACTATTACTTAAATACATAAAAGACCACACACTAATGATTTACACTTTTTATGCTCTTACATTTCAAATCGGGGTCTTTTTCCTTATTGTTCTTAGAGCACTAGGTACAGTGGGTGTCGTGAGAAAAGTGGTGCCACATTATCACCTTTTCCCATAACACCAAAATCCACCACAACACCAAAACACCCCTCCCTCATATCAAGTGGTGTCGTCATGCAAAAGTGGTGTCATCATGTTAAAAAATAGAGAAAAAGAAAAAAAAATCAAAAAAAAAATACCGGACCATTTAGCTGGTCCTGATGGCGCCAAAAATCGTGAGTTGTGGTGTGGTCTGGGCACCATCCCATGGCGTTTTCTCGATGGCTTGAGCCGTCCCGTCCCCATTCCCACTTGTTTTTCTTTGCATATGCTTTGTAATACTCATAAGCTTGCTCAAGAGAGTGATACATCAAACCAAAAAACGATTTTCAACAACAGGAACATCATGAACCCAAGTCTTATGACCCGCATTCTCAAACACAATACCAACAGAATACGAAACAGGTACATAATCATGATCTATAAAAAAATTACAAAGCTATCAAAGAATGATGAACAGTCATATATGAAATATGTACTCATTTAATTTATTGATGAACATAACAAAAAGCATTAAATAATGATAGAACAAAAATAACTAATGATCATCAACTAAAAACCATATAACAAAAAAAACATCAATTGATGATATAAGCTACAATAATATCAAGATGTACATAAACATAATTCATAGACTCCATATTGTTAAAACGTCCATCAGCAAAAAACATATAACAAAAAAATATTAATTATTGAACATCAGCAACGATAATAGCAAAATATACATAAAATCATTCATAGACACTAGATTGTTAAAATGTTTATCACATAAAAAGCATATAACAGAAAAGCATTATTTGATGAACAACTGCTAAATGTTCATCAAATTACTCCTGAAGATACATCAATAATCATTATGAATAAAAGCAATCACAACTAATTATCAAAAAAATATTAATAAAAATTGTCAAAATACCTTGATTAAACACTTGAGTATAATCAATCGTCATTGAAACCAAAATTTGACGGTTAAAACCCGATTGGATGGTTTAAAGCCATAAATTTGTATCTGATTAACCGGTTGGACAGTTAAAACACTAAATTCATAACCGATTTGAACAAAGAAGAAGTAACCGATATGATTGTTAAAAATTGAAAAATTATCGATTAGCTAGCAGAAAACCCTAATTTTGCAAAGTATGAAAAAAAAAATGAGATAATGATAAAAATGTGATATTTAATGAATGAATGAATGAATCGAATGGATGTCATTGTGAAAAAATCAGTTATATATCAAATGAAAAGAGAAAGAATCGAAGAAAATAGAAAGAATGGAACAAAGAAGTGAAAGAAAACAGGAAAGAAGAGAAGAAGTAAAAGAAAACGGGAGAGAAGAGAATAAGTTAAAGAAAACATGAAAGAAGAGAAAACGTATGTGGGTAGTGTAATTATGAAAAGAGATTATGACGAAGAATAGCAATGTATTTTTCAAATGTACCGATTTGGTACGTGATTTTTAAAAAAGTGTGTAAATGTAAAGAACTTTCATAAGTGTTTCAATTTGTTACGTGATAATGACGTGTCATACCTGAAATTTTGACATATGACACCATTTATAACGTGACACGTCATCATCACATAACAAATTGAAACACTTATGAAAGTTCGTTATATTCCTACAACTTTTTTAAAGTTCACATGTTGCAAACTGTTCACTTTTTATACTTCTTATTTTTGTGTCACTTTCAATTTGAGCGTAATATAACATATATAAATATTTATACTCGATGAATTTAAATTATGTTAAAATATAAAATTAAATTACATACCCAAACAATAAGTTTTCTAAACAAATTTGATCAGATTTTTAAATCCGAGCAAATATATGTGAAATATTGTTGTTAGTTTTAATCATTATATAAACTTAATCCGTATTTAATAACTCGTGCGTACAAAAGTTAAAAACTTGCTTTCAGAGAACCTCAACCCAGTTAAGTTGAATCTCTCTCGGTTTACATTCATAAATTATCATTTTTTTAATATATTTTGGTTAGTTATAGTGTGAAAGCTTAAGTCAACTGCGTGAATGTCATGGCCATGGTTCTTATTTAAATGATTGTCCAGCACATTCGTAATAGAGTATTCGAGTGCACATGTTACTTGTATAGATCACTCGTCTTCAAGTTTTTTAATAACGGGTAAACGGACAAGCTAGAAAACGGGGCAAAGAAATGAGGTTTGCCTTGTCGATATTATTTGGAAAGGGCAAACCTTTAATTCAAAGTACGCGGTTTTGTGCAATTTATTAGAATTGTAAACGAATTAAACGTACAGTAAACATTTTATGAACCGTTTGAGAAAAAAAGTTCGTTTATGTTCGTTTATTTATTAAATGAACGAACATGAACAATATTTTACGTTCGTTTAAATGAACGAATATGAACAAAAGACGTGTCCATTTATTTATGTTCGTGAACGTCCGATTACGCGTTTATTAACGTTCGTTTAAATTCATTTATTTGTTTATGTTCATATATCATTTTTTTATTGTATTTTTTTTTTTAATTTGATTTGTTTAAACAAAATAACACTTTTAAAACAAAATACTATGCATAATTTAATAACTTTTATGTTTATTTTTTACGTTTATTTATGTTCGGAGCGTCTTAATGAACGAATATAAATGAACATGAACAACTTATTTTCTTATAAACGAACATGAACAAGAAAATTCGTGCGTTTAAGCATTCGCGTCCATTTATTTGTCCGGTTAAACTAAACAAACGAACATGTACAAGGCTCCGTTCTTGTTCGTCATGTTCCTTTAAAGCCCTACAATTTATATAGTTTACCGAATAACCGTAGATTTATATGTATTAGATGAGAGTTATTTTACATACCAAACTTTTTTCACATACCAAGGGACTCATCTTCACCATCCATCTAAAAAGAAATCAATGGCTGAGATTAAAAGTATTTTATTATTTCACATATTTTTTATAATTTAAATATCTCTTAAACCGTTAATCGTTAAGTGAAAATATTTACACTATTGCGACGAGCATTTAATTATCTTTCTATAGACGGACACTTTGATATACTTTCGAAAAAAGAAAAAAAATTCGATTTTTTCACGTTTTTTCGTTATTTTACGATACTGAAATTTGCATGAAAAAAATCATATATGATAAAACACTAAATTGAATATCACATGTGATATTATTGTTAAATCATATATGATATGTAATATCACATGTGATATTACACTAATATCACATGTGATATGATATTACATATCATATATGATATTACACAAATATCACATGTGATATTCAAATTAGTGTTTTATCATATATGATTTTTTAATGCAAATTTCAGTAACGTAAAAAAACGAAAAAACTTAAAAAAAAAAAGGTGAAAAATACGAAAAAAAAAAATTGTCGAAAGTATATCAAAGTGCCTATCTATAGAAAGATAATTAAATGTTCGTCGCAATGATATATTTTTTTTCGCTTAACGATTAACGGTTTGAAAGATATTAATATTTGAAAAAATGATGAAAGTGGATTTTTTAAATTGTTGGGATTAATCTCATCTATTAAATCAAATAAAAATGGAGGGTGGAGATTGATCCCTTTGTATGTAAATAATCTTTTGTCCTCAAATGATCTTAAATCTATGTATTATATATATATATATATATATATATATATATATATATATATATATATTTGAAAACTAGATTTATATGTATTATATTAGATTTAAGATCACTTACATATCAAACTTATCTTACATACTAAAGGATTACTTTTTTTTTTTTTTTTTTTTCAAATATTAATATCTTTTAAACCGTTAATCGTTAAGAAAAAAAATATACTATTACGACGACCATTTAATTATTTTTCTATAAATAGGTACTTTGATGTACTTTGATATACTTTTGATTTTTTACGTTTTTTTTTTTGTTTTTTCGTTATTGAAGTTTGTATGAAAAATTACATATGATTAAATACTAATTTGAATATTTTAATAATATCACATGTGATATTAGTGTTAAATCACATATGATATTATTAGAATATTCAAATTCGTGTTTAATCAGATGTGATTTTTTCATGCAAATTTCAGTAACGAGAAAAAAAAATGAAAAACGTAAAAAAAAGTGAAAAAACGAAAAAAAGAATGTCGAAAGTATACCAAAGCGACCATCCATAGAAAGATAATTAAATACTCGTCGTGATGGTATAATTATTTTTTATTAATGATTAACAGTTTAAGAGATATTTAAATTATAAAAAATATGTGAAGTATTAAAATGATTTTAATCTTAACCATTAAATGATTTTAAATGAAGGGTATAGGTGAGTATCTTGCTATGTGAAAAAAGTTTTAGTATATAAAATAAGAGTTATGATTGGGATGACTAATTAATGGACCTAAAAACATGCCTAAACCGAGGTGTCATCCTCTGATTGGTGACATCAGGGGGACCCACTTCTTTACGTTTTATCTTTCCTCATCTTCACCCTTTATTTTTCTACTTGTCTTCATCCTCTTGTTATGCCTCCTTTTAGGCATACCAATTAGGTCCCTAAATCATTTTCCATAAAATAATTCTCCTCATTGAAAATGATTCATAGCTCTGACTCAATTGTGCGTCTAATAATACGCTTACAAGATTGTTCCATAAATGATTGAGAAACTTAAGACAACGGTGTGAAACTGTGAACCCATGATCGATCAAGGGAGCGCAGGTTGGCAGATGATTGGATTCAAAGAGGGTGAACCCTTTGGATGAAAGGTTAAGAGAGGTTGGATTAATATGACTTTTAAATGGATTTGAACAAGGTAAAAAGCGCAGTTTAAAGTTTATAAACTAAGCACTCTCAGACCATCCTATTCTACATTCCAGCTTTGTTTGTCCTCAGGACCAAAAGAACCTCCCATTAAAAGCATTTAGTTAAAAACATATATTAATTAAGTAATTATAAAATGAATGATCCGAATGACTTGAGGTATAAAGCCTAATCCTTTTTATCGTTCTATATTAGCATGAGATGTTTGACAAACCACAACTAATCTACAAGCATAAATCTATACACCTTGGCAAGGTATGGCACACCAAGACGCAAGTATGATCATGATTAAAGATCATATTAGATCTTCAACTGCGTCATATCAACTGCGTCATATAAGCACCTAAATACATGACTTATACGAGTTGTAGTGCTGTTGAAAATGAAAGGGTATAGTATACATGAATACTTGATCTAGATGGATGAACATTATCCATAAAACCCTTCATACCAGAATAGGATTGCATACCGTAACTTAAATTACAATGAAAACTATAAAAGTATAAAGTATAAACAAACAGTAAGAGGTATTACAACTCTATACATCACATCTGTATTCATAACTAAGATTAGCTCAATAAGCAATCCATATCACATATTTATTGTTTTATTTCTTATAATTACACTTTAGTTATTTCACCATAACTCATTAGCTTTGGGAATAATTTATGATTTCATTTTCAGGATCAATATCACTAAGTAGTAAGTACTGACTAGCAACATGAACATGGCATCTTAAGCTATGGCCTAAACAAAGGCTAAACGGGAAATTATCCAGATGAAGGTAATAAACAGAGGCCACCTTGTCAGCGAAGTAGTGTAATTATCCAGATAATGTGCTGTTGGTTGCTAAGAATCGCATGTTTAATCCTACGATAGAACGCAGTAAGAATAAGAAGTGTTTCTAATGGATCCAGAGAAAGATGATTTTAGTTGATCGGATTGGAAACATAAATGCATCTATGACTTGATCAGTAAGTTATATAAGGAGTGAAAAAAGTAAAGCATCCCTTGAAAGTAAGGGATAATATTAAGACACTTGACACAGAAAAAACCAAGAATAGTCGATGTGCTTGTAAACTCAGATAACATGACAGCAACAAACAACTGATAATATTGAGTAAATAGCAAACTAGCAAGTAGGCAAATAGAAAGGGAACATTGATATATAGTACCAAATACCCATTTAATTCCAGCAGCATTACATAGAATAAAAGTTATCATGAAAACTAAAATACTGCATATCCATAAAAAAGGTCAAAATAACATCAAAAACATTACTCTTTGTTCTGCAAGCAATAACCCCACAGTACCTTCTACTTAGACATGACATTCAAACAAAGATAAAACCATCAATCACCCTTCCTACGGAAAGAGCATCCCTCGGTGAGTCTTGCACGACCACCTGTTGGCTGGCACAACACAGTCTGGCAGTTTCCACACACCACAACTGTTTGCGAGTGGCTAAACACAGTGGTTCTGTAAAAACAACATCAAAAGGAAAACAGAGATATCAGTTAACAATGTTATTAGCATGAGAAAACAACAGAAATTTACAAACAGATTTAGAAGCTCACATGTTGAAACAGCCTTGGCACTTGACATCCTGCAACATTCAAATTAATCAAAGCAAGAGTGAGATTCATAAACAAATTGGAAATATGTTTGTAAATGCGATTTCTCGTTGTTATTTTTTCAATTTGGTGCTCATCAGTTTCAATCTGCAACTTTCCAAAAGCTTATTTTAGAGCTTAAAACTACCCCACAGTACCTTCTACATGAATGGCTTATCCAAGTGCTTTAGTTAAAGTGCTTAAAACTAACTGCTAGCTTTAAAAGCTTATTTTAGAGCACTAATAAGTTATAACTAACAGCTTATTTAAAAATGCTTATAATGCTAATAATCTAAAATTACAAATAAAGCAAACACCCCTAAAATTCAAAAGGGTATCAAATAACAAATTTCTAGCACTTTATTCATACCTCCAAAATAACTGATTCTAATATTTAACTAAATTCCCAAAGCACTAAAACAGCATCACTTATACACACACTATATTTACAGACAAAAACATTAGTTATAAATTTCCTAAACATAAACCATAAATTAATATATGTTAAAGAGTAGATAAAAAAAAGGTAAATACCATGAAAAAGGAGTTAGGAGACTGAACAAGTCTCTTGAGCTTATGCTTCCTCTTTTCCAACTCAGCTGGTGGGTTCAACAAATCAACATCATTTGGTAGAGTCTGTTCCAGAAAAAAGCATTTCATTATTTCATTAGCCGATCAAAACATATTACAGACAACACCATTAAAGAAATCAAAACATAGACATGAATATTATTAGATTGAAAGAACTAACCATCTTGTTTTGTTTTGGTTGGTTTTTGAGATATAAGCAGCCGCCTCCGAAAACCCTAGAACAGGAAACAGAAATATGAGAGAGAGGGTTCGATTGGAAATGTGTCTAGATGCTTATAAACATGAGAACTACTCATGGGCCTCGTGGTATTGGGCTGGGTTTTTGTTATTGTTTTATGGCCAACACACTATTTCTTAGGCCTCACTTTCAAATCAGATTAACAAAGTTTTGTGTACACTTAACTACTTAAGTAACCAAACAATAGCTTTCTTAACAAAAAACAAAACAAGCCAACTCGACAAAAGTTTGAAACGAGCCGAACTTGTTTCTCGAGATTAATACTTGAAACTTGATTATTCATATGTATATAAACGGTCTAAAATCAAGAAAAGACTTGAGCATGGTGTGCTTAATAATCAAGCTCGAGTCGAGCTTTCATTTATTTTGGTCCATCATATAAAAGAGTCGAGCTTGAGTTTGATAAATTATAAGACACGAGATGACATGAGCTCCAGCTTCACGAGTTTTAAATAAGACACGCTCAAACTCGGTTAGACTTGTTTAGGCCCTTAACAAGTTTGAAAAACTATCCGAACACCTCCAAAAGTGCAATAAACCACCAAACACCCCCCCTTTATCTTATCCTGGCTACATCTAAAACCATGGTTCTAAAAGGCGCGCAAGACCTCGCAAAGGCCCCACAAAAGCGTGAGGCTTGGTAATGCCACCACGCTACGCATTATGCCACCTTATGCCATGTCTTTTTGTAAACTCAATATATATGAAATACGATATAAATATATAAATATGTTCATATTTTATGTCGTCTTTTGTCACGTTTTATAAACGCAAAAAATTCGCCTTTGTCGCTAAGGCGTGAGGCTTAGTCATGTCGTCACGCCACACCTCGCGTTATTTATAACCTTGTTTAAAACATTAAAGCCTGTGATTTTAACGTTGATTTTTTCAGTAGCAAAAGACTATTTTTCCATTAGCTTGTCTATGATATTTTTTGTAAAATGTTGAAATATATTATCCACTTTTCTCACCACCTACCACAATGACACTAACCGCCATCACAACTACAACCTTAATCATCCTCATCACGACCATCATCCTCGCACCCACAAACTCACAAACACCAACAAAATGGACTGACCAATTCTACTCAATCCTAGTAATGAACAAATATGGAATTCTGAAACTAATAGACTTATGGTACGACTGGACCAACGGACGCAACTTCAACATAATCTAATACCAACTAGGAAACTTACGACCTTGAATGGAACAATGGCACATCTTTTTAGTACACGGTTGGTTCCGACAAAACATGTTCCTAGCCCCAATTGGAGGTTGGGATTCTGAGACCCAACTGGCTTGATGGAGGTGAATATGTTGGATAATAACATATATACTGCAAATACATGTTCGAATATTGATAGTATCCGAAATATAATATGCATTCATACATGCAAAATACATTTTATAATGATGAACTTATCAAATATGCAAGGACGATATTACGTGTACATGCAAAGTAATATTCATGCATGTGAAGCAAATGAAAATAAGTCCATAGATGACATACATGCTAAATGAATTACCTTCTAGAAGAGGCAATAAATGCCCCAATTGAGCCAGTTGTACAAGTAGCAAATATTTGGATAATGTCAGAGAATATGGCAGTAGATCGAATATATTCGAATGTGAGATATATTGTTCTTATCCGATCCCAAGATGTGATTCGTTACTCGCCTATAAAAGGGATGCAGGTAAGTTGTCAAAACACACAACAAAAATACAATACATTCATTCTCTTTCTATAGTAAATGCCTTCGATAATAATATTATCATCCGACTTGAGCGTCGGAGCTTAATCCCGGGTCAAAAACCCCGGGATAAGTTCTAACGTGGCTTTTCTTTCTTGAGTGATACAGATTTACATGTTCGCTCATTCGACTTCACGGACCCCACTCTCGGACCTGCTAATTTTGGTATCATCATTTGGCGCCATCCGTGGGACCGAAATAATTCCCACCAACTCTTAAAGCTAGTACCATATGCCGGAAGATACCCCATTTACTGTACCGGAAGAAAACTTGAGGGAGGGACCTAGTGAGCCCGAACCCAAGGAACCACCGGTGAGGCCGAACACTTTCCACCCCACTACTGAAAATCACACACCTAATCATATCCCCGAAAACACCTCCGAAAATGCTTTCGGATATCCAGTCATGCAGTTCGTAGTCCAGAATTTTGAACAAATCAATGCCATGTACTCAACGTTTTCCTCCAAAAGGAAATAGGCTAACCACACATCAATACCCAACAACGATGACCATCATGTCATAGAACCATGGCACTTAGACCTTAAAGGTTTGACCGAAGGAGCACCACAGGAGACTCCGGAAGATGCCATGCTGCCCAAAAACCCAATAAAGAAAGGCAAGGTGGCTACCGATGACCCAGAGGGGATCCTAAAACAAAAACATACGTCCTTTTTACAGCGAACCATTTATGTTCAAAGAGACGGAATGAAGCATACGCATTTTGGTGGCTTCGCCATTTACGGCACGAATTAGAGACTATGACATGCCAAATGGGCTGAAGATGCCGACCAACCTAAAGACGTACGATGGCACGACAGACCCAGACGATCATTTAACAATATTTATGGGAACTATGGACGTGTATAAACTTCCGGACCTGCTTGGTGTCGCTTCTTTCACATCACCTAAGCGGAGCAGCAAGGTTCTGGTACGATAACTTAACACCATGATGCATAAATAGCTTTCACGAGCTAAGAGACAAATTCCGAGCAAACTTTCTGCAGCAAAGACGGTTCCAGAAAACCCAGGTAGAAATTATGGGTATTCGGCAGCGTTCTGATGAATCCCTCAGGGGATACTTGCAAAGGTTCGGAAGAGAGACACTGCATATGACCAACCGTTCGGATGGGAAGATGACCGGGGCATTCATCAGTGGGTTACGACCAGGGAGGCTTTTCAAAGATCTCATAGCACGGCCACCGACGTCCATGGAGGATTTAATGGGTGGCAATTTCTGACCCGACACGAAATCCGACCTGAAACCGACACTAAAATTAACTGGTTCGGGTTGTGCTAAATAGATTTCGGGTCAGGTTTGGGTCGACTTATCTAACCCGTTTATTAAACAGGTCAGGTTCGGGTTGGGAATAAAATAAGCGGGTCGACCCGCCAACCCGGTTAAGATTTTTTTTCATAAACTCAAAATTATTTATATTTTATTATGCGGGTTAAATGTGTTAAACGAGTCGACCCGACAACCTGTTTAACTTGTTTAAATCTTGTATGTGCCAACTTTTGTATATAATGTGACAACCCGTACTTTCAGGTCATTTCTCGACACCATTCATGTCTCATTATTTCAACATTTATAGTAAACTTGGTTTACTTGTTTCAAATTCGCGTAACCTTGGAGGTTTAGCGGCGAATTCATGATCATGACATCACGAACATTTCATATGGACTAAGATTAGTCTACATTTCATTCACATCATGTGCACCTCATTAGTTCATTCACGACATTTTATTTCACATTCAACGCATAATTTTTATTTAAAAATCTTTATCGCGTGAGTTTTTATTTTGAGTATTTAACTCGTTACTTTCAAAAATGATCCCGAGGTATTTTTAAACTTACATTTAGTTTATAAAAACTATATTTTTAGTTTTTCTAATGTTTCAAATTTCTTTGGTACTTAAATCGTTAAAGTTTAATTATTACGTCGTTTTCTTAAAAATTTTACGATAATTATTTTATCACTCAATTTTCACAAGGAAAGTATTTTCACAATTTTTATCATCTCAATACAATCTATTTTGACTTATTAAAAACTTACTTGTACCAAAAATTTTCATTTACCTTTACTTGTACATTTTCTACACAATTACTTATACTTTTATCAATTATTACACAAAGTATACACAAAGTTTATATATTTAAAAAAAAAAAAAAAAAAAAAATTTGAGGACAATAAGCCCCTAAAAACCGGCCTATGGGTGATTGCATTTATTGTTGGGTAAAATTTTCTACATATTTGGTTCTACACTTCACCTCAAAAGTCATACTACACATTTATCATTCACAATCATTCAACTAGTCAAGCAAAGTCTCTCTTGGTATTTTTCTTCCCTCTAGAACCGGTTATACATCAAGATTTCAAGGGATCATCTTCCAAAATTTTCAAGATCAAGTGTGTTTATCAACCTAGATCATATCCTTTTTATGGTTTTGAAATAAAAACCAAGGATATTTAAGTTAATCCTTGTTACTTACACCTCTTCATTTTCACTAGTAAGCATATTCTTATCATTTTTAAGTTTCCTTATCATTTTCACATGTTTCTTTTCATTTTTGGAGCTTATATGCATGTTATGTGATTTATACCATTTATTTTATGATTTTAGAGTTATATATACATATTGGTCATCCTATAAATATTCCCATGGTATTCTTTGGTCTTGATGGTGATTAGGAACCCATGACACCCTAAGAAGGTGTATGGTAGGATTAGATTAGCTTTGGAGTTGATTTGAAGGGATTAGAATAGGTTTTGTCCGAGAAAAACTATTTTCGATAACTATATTTTGTGTTATGTCCTTAAAACGAATTTCTGGAAAAACCTACTGTTGGTACGACATTTTGGCCTTGATAATTAGAAAATATACTTTAAAACGAATCCGTGGCCTTTTGAACGGATAAAAACGGAGTTATAACGAAGCCGTGGTGAATTTTTAAAGTTTGACGACGAAACGTATTATTTTCAGGATTTTCAGCTTGCTGTTTTTAGTATTTTCGGGTCAAAAACGAGCCTTAAGCTTCACAAATTATTTCGACTTATCAAAAATATATTAGTTTACTTCGATACGAAGCTAAGGACATATTTTACGTAGAAAACGGATTTGAAACGACAAATATATGCACGTTTTCATAAAGTTGCCGTAAATATTATTATTTGAAAAAACTATATTATTTTTACGTTATAAGTATTTCATTAGCTGTAAGGGCTATGTTTGCGGCAGTTTTTAACCATGATGTGAAACTTTTTATAACGAAATGTCTTCTAGTAAAATCAAGTTCATCGGCCATATTTTCCAAAACAAAAAGCCGTTTGTCAAGCGGGGTCATAGTAAATTATTTACGGATGTTCAAACATTGGCCGAAACTTATTTTCTGCACACAATTAGCAAAAATCACCAACTTTAACCTTTAATATCTTTATGATCGAGACCTTTTGGACGAAAACTTCTGAACTGAAACTTTTAGATATCGATACAAACTTTCCAAAACCGTCGAGTTCGTTCTCTAACGATCGACGTACACCGTTTTACGACTACTTTTCCGGAGCCATTTTTGTTAATTTCATGATTTTTCCGACGACATTGTTTTGCGACGAAAAGTGGTAATTTCACCAAAAATCATTATAAAATCATTATAGGATGACATTTTGACGTAAAAACATGTAAAGTCATTTTTCAAGGGTCAAGACGTCAAAAGAGTATTTTTCGACGACAAGTAATATTTTCAAAAACTCGTAAATGGTATAAATAACATACGAAATGCATGCATAACATTACATTGCAACTCATTACATATCATATCATATCATTGGTACTAGGTCCCGGATAACGCATCACATTATACCTCAGTGTACTCACTCTTGTCATCTCGTCAGTTTACCAAGTGAGTTTTCGTAGCCCCTACTTTTACTTGCTTTCATAACTGTTTTGGGGGAGATGCATGCTTAACTATATTTTTCACAAGTACTTTATATTCTGAAGGATAACTCCTATCACGATTACATCATTTCAAAACCGAATGTTGTACTATATAAATTGTTCATGTTTGCGTGCTATGGTTCTACGTCGTATAACGTTCTAAATCAGTTGACTACTGATACATTGAGTTAGGTGCTATTGCTTATGTGCTATTGCTTATGTGCTATGGATTAAGTGCTAATGTTCTACGTCGAGTTGGTACTATTGTGAATTCATTTGACATCATATGTTTGGAACATAAACTATACACATTTTGGCAATGGGTTGTGAACACACAGGTTGCAAGTTTTGTATGGGCGGAACTTGGAACTGAGTGGATTTTCAATGCCTTTGCTGCATTAACGATTTTGAAAGGCTTTATATTTCAAAACAAACTCTATGAACTCACTCAACCTTTGTGTTGACACTTTTAGCATGTTTTAATCTCAGGTATCTAAGGCATTCACTTTATGGCACGCATTGGGACACATCATGGAGTCGTGATGACGACGCGTCTCACTTGGGTTTTACTTACTTTAAAACATCGTTTGAATTGTAACAAACTTATTTCCGCACAAGTTGATTTTCATTTGGGACCTACTTGTAAACTCTGATTGTTTTATTAAATCAAACGATGTTCTTTTCAAACGACACTTTAGGTCATTCAATATAACTGTGATTGTGATGCTATGACAGTCAATCCCCAGGAATTCCATTCCGCTGCAAAACAGGTAATTTGGGGGTGTGACAGATTGGCATCAGAGCTTCAGTTATAGAGAACTAGGTTGCATCATTGACCCTAGACTATAACTACATTATCTTAGCATCTCATCATTTCATCACAAGTACATGTTCACTTCACATGCGGTCATTACGTACATTTTTCGAGTTATTCACTTTCATTTCGCATCGATTGTCACATGGGTGCCCTTAAATGCCCATCCCATTATCTTTTCCCCATATTCTAACGTGGAGAATTCCTTGTCATTCCTTATCACAATTTTTTTTATATATCAGTTGATTCATCATCGATAACGACGAATGTCGAGATAAACCTTTATATAGGGCGAAATCACTCTCACTCCTTTGTTTCACCACTAACGTGTCGAGTTACACTTTATCCACACATTAAGTCACTAAACCATCATACATTGAAACACTTACAACACCTCATAACCCATTTCTTAGGAAACCGTCGATTATTTTGAATGATAACCCCAAACTTATCGTTTCTTATCGCATTTCTTTGGAGCGTTTATTATTATCGGGTTTTGCTACGTCTCACATTTCCTCTTGTTTTGAAGAAGATATGGCACCGAAGAAAGCTACAGTTGAAATGACCCAAGCAGCAATTCAGAAGTTGGTGAATGATAGCATTGCTAATGCTTTAAGAGTCGAAAGAGAAACAGTGGCTGCTGCTGCTGCTGAAGCCGCGGCTGCTGCTGAAGCCGCTAGGCTAGCTGCTGCTACTGGTAATGCCGGAGGATCTGGGGTTAAGAAATGTTCGTACAAAGATTTCAAAAGTGGTGAACCCACTAAGTTTCGAGGTACCGAGGGAGCAACTGCAATGGTACGATGGTTTGAAAAATTGGAATCGGTATTTTTGCTTTGTAACTGTCCGGATGATAGTAAAGTTAAATTTGCTACGAGCACACTACTCGATGGAGCGTTGTCATGGTGGAATTCATACGCTCAACCGATTGGTATGGAGAATGCCTTCAAGCTTACGTGGGAGGAATTTAAGAGTTTGGTGACTAAGAAGTTTTGTCCTCGAACAGAAATCAAAAAGTTAGAGACGGAGTTCTATGAATTGGTCACGATTGGGTATGATATTGACACATATATTCGGAGATTCCAAGAATTGGCTGTGTTATGCCCGTCCATGGTTTCTGATAACGAGAAGTTGCTAGAGGCTTTCATCGGGGGACTTCCCGAAATTATTCAAGGCGATGTGACTTCTTCTGACCCGCAAACGATTGAGGAAGCTATTCGATTGACTCAAAAGCTCATGGCCCAGATAGTGAAGAGAGGCAAGTACACCAACACCAACCAAAACAACAACAACCCCAACAACTGCACCAATTACAACAACAACCAAAACAACAACAACGACGATAACCAAATCAACAACAACAAAAGAAAATGGGAAAATGACCAGGAAGGTTATGATAACGACAACCAAAACCATAACACTAACCATCACCAACAATATAATAGAAGACAAGAAGTCGCCAGGGTCTATGTTGCTGCACCAACCAGGGGAAGAGCTTATGCAGGAAACTTACCACGATGCCGCCAATGCACGCTACATCATAATGGTCCATGTGGTATATGCTTTAGCTGTCACAAAGTAGGACACCTTGCTAAGGACTGTAAGGGCAAAGCCGTAGTCACATGCTTCGGATGTGGGGAGCAAGGACACTATCGGAATCAATGTCCTCAAAAACAAGGTCAACAAGTCGAAGGTGCTCATGGGAATGTATATATGTTAGAAGGAACTCGTCAAGGTATCAACGACGCGGAAGACTGAAGAAGTTCGGAAACTAGCAGTCTTAGTTCTCCTATTGTATTACGTTGTACTAAGTTTATGTCTTTCATCGTATTCGAAACTTTATAACCTAAGATGTACTACTTTTGCTAAACCACTTGTTGTAATATATTCCCATCTATCGTACTTTATTTCCTTTCGATTCGATATCATTTACGAGGATTTTAATTCTTTTTACCTTAACTATCATTTTAACGACACTTCTCCATGTCTTTTCTCCTCGATGTTCATCACAATTTTAACAACAGTTGACCCAACACCAAACAAACATATGAGTCGATTAGTCCAAGCATTGCATAGTTACTCCTAAATTATACATAGCCTGATCACCTATGTCTAATTCAGGAAGAATCATGCAATGAAGGGAGTAGTAGGCTTATATGTGTAAGCAATTCCGTAATCGAGCCAAATTTTCAAAAGAATTTTCTTCAAACCACTTGTTTCCAGTTTGATCCGCGTGACAGTTCTTGTTTGATGAGTTGCAAAGATCGAGCTAGAAACAAGTTGTTACCTAAACCGATTTAGCCTAATCTCATGACAGTTCTTGTTTGATGAGTTGTGAGATTAAGTAAAAATCGGTTACCAAAAAGTCTTTTGAGGGTTTTGCTCGGGAATGGGAAAGTTTGCCACATCAAACCCTAAACCCGTTAGACCTAACAACGATTGAATTCAGGGACTGAATTCCTTTTTGGATGGGCGAATGTGACAACCCGTACTTTCAGGTCATTTCTCGACACCATTCATGTCTCATTATTTCAACATTTATAGTAAACTTGGTTTACTTGTTTCAAATTCGCGTAACCTTGGAGGTTTAGCGGCGAATTCATGATCATGACATCACGAACATTTCATATGGACTAAGATTAGTCTACATTTCATTCACATCATGTGCACCTCATTAGTTCATTCACGACATTTTATTTCACATTCAACGCATAATTTTTATTTAAAAATCTTTATCGCGTGAGTTTTTATTTTGAGTATTTAACTCGTTACTTTCAAAAATGATCCCGAGGTATTTTTAAACTTACATTTAGTTTATAAAAACTATATTTTTAGTTTTTCTAATGTTTCAAATTTCTTTGGTACTTAAATCGTTAAAGTTTAATTATTACGTCGTTTTCTTAAAAATTTTACGATAATTATTTTATCACTCAATTTTCACAAGGAAAGTATTTTCACAATTTTTATCATCTCAATACAATCTATTTTGACTTATTAAAAACTTACTTGTACCAAAAATTTTCATTTACCTTTACTTGTACATTTTCTACACAATTACTTATACTTTTATCAATTATTACACAAAGTATACACAAAGTTTATATATTTAAAAAAAAAAAAAAAAAAAAATTTGAGGACAATAAGCCCCTAAAAACCGGCCTATGGGTGATTGCATTTATTGTTGGGTAAAATTTTCTACATATTTGGTTCTACACTTCACCTCAAAAGTCATACTACACATTTATCATTCACAATCATTCAACTAGTCAAGCAAAGTCTCTCTTGGTATTTTTCTTCCCTCTAGAACCGGTTATACATCAAGATTTCAAGGGATCATCTTCCAAAATTTTCAAGATCAAGTGTGTTTATCAACCTAGATCAAATCCTTTTTATGGTTTTGAAATAAAAACCAAGGATATTTAAGTTAATCCTTGTTACTTACACCTCTTCATTTTCACTAGTAAGCATATTCTTATCATTTTTAAGTTTCCTTATCATTTTCATATGTTTCTTTTCATTTTTGGAGCTTATATGCATGTTATGTGATTTATACCATTTATTTTATGATTTTAGAGTTATA
The DNA here is from genome assembly GCA_019973895.1 of Chrysanthemum seticuspe. Lineage (NCBI taxonomy): Eukaryota > Viridiplantae > Streptophyta > Magnoliopsida > Asterales > Asteraceae > Chrysanthemum > Chrysanthemum seticuspe. The sequence goes on along the minus strand of BPTQ01000008.1, from coordinate 105,342,729 downwards.
TATACATATTGGTCATCCTATAAATATTCCCATGGTATTCTTTGGTCTTGATGGTGATTAGGAACCCATGACACCCTAAGAAGGTGTATGGTAGGATTAGATTAGCTTTGGAGTTGATTTGAAGGGATTAGAATAGGTTTTGTCCGAGAAAAACTATTTTCGATAACTATATTTTGTGTTCTGTCCTTAAAACGAATTTCTGGAAAAACCTACTGTTGGTACGACATTTTGGCCTTGATAATTAGAAAATATACTTTAAAACGAATCCGTGGCCTTTTGAACGGATAAAAACGGAGTTATAACGAAGCCGTGGTGAATTTTTAAAGTTTGACGACGAAACGTATTATTTTCAGGATTTTCAGCTTGCTGTTTTTAGTATTTTCGGGTCAAAAACGAGCCTTAAGCTTCACAAATTATTTCGACTTATCAAAAATATATTAGTTTACTTCGATACGAAGCTAAGGACATATTTTACGTAGAAAACGGATTTGAAACGACAAATATATGCACGTTTTCATAAAGTTGCCGTAAATATTATTATTTGAAAAAACTATATTATTTTTACGTTATAAGTATTTCATTAGCTGTAAGGGCTATGTTTGCGGCAGTTTTTAACCATGATGTGAAACTTTTTATAACGAAATGTCTTCTAGTAAAATCAAGTTCATCGGCCATATTTTCCAAAACAAAAAGCCGTTTGTCAAGCGGGGTCATAGTAAATTATTTACGGATGTTCAAACATTGGCCGAAACTTATTTTCTGCACACAATTAGCAAAAATCACCAACTTTAACCTTTAATATCTTTATGATCGAGACCTTTTGGACGAAAACTTCTGAACTGAAACTTTTAGATATCGATACAAACTTTCCAAAACCGTCGAGTTCGTTCTCTAACGATCGACGTACACCGTTTTACGACTACTTTTCCGGAGCCATTTTTGTTAATTTCATGATTTTTCCGACGACATTGTTTTGCGACGAAAAGTGGTAATTTCACCAAAAATCATTATAAAATCATTATAGGATGACATTTTGACGTAAAAACATGTAAAGTCATTTTTCAAGGGTCAAGACGTCAAAAGAGTATTTTTCGACGACAAGTAATATTTTCAAAAACTCGTAAATGGTATAAATAACATACGAAATGCATGCATAACATTACATTGCAACTCATTACATATCATATCATATCATTGGTACTAGGTCCCGGATAACGCATCACATTATACCTCAGTGTACTCACTCTTGTCATCTCGTCAGTTTACCAAGTGAGTTTTCGTAGCCCCTACTTTTACTTGCTTTCATAACTGTTTTGGGGGAGATGCATGCTTAACTATATTTTTCACAAGTACTTTATATTCTGAAGGATAACTCCTATCACGATTACATCATTTCAAAACCGAATGTTGTACTATATAAATTGTTCATGTTTGCGTGCTATGGTTCTACGTCGTATAACGTTCTAAATCAGTTGACTACTGATACATTGAGTTAGGTGCTATTGCTTATGTGCTATTGCTTATGTGCTATGGATTAAGTGCTAATGTTCTACGTCGAGTTGGTACTATTGTGAATTCATTTGACATCATATGTTTGGAACATAAACTATACACATTTTGGCAATGGGTTGTGAACACACAGGTTGCAAGTTTTGTATGGGCGGAACTTGGAACTGAGTGGATTTTCAATGCCTTTGCTGCATTAACGATTTTGAAAGGCTTTATATTTCAAAACAAACTCTATGAACTCACTCAACCTTTGTGTTGACACTTTTAGCATGTTTTAATCTCAGGTATCTAAGGCATTCACTTTATGGCACGCATTGGGACACATCATGGAGTCGTGATGACGACGCGTCTCACTTGGGTTTTACTTACTTTAAAACATCGTTTGAATTGTAACAAACTTATTTCCGCACAAGTTGATTTTCATTTGGGACCTACTTGTAAACTCTGATTGTTTTATTAAATCAAACGATGTTCTTTTCAAACGACACTTTAGGTCGTTCAATATAACTGTGATTGTGATGCTATGACAGTCAATCCCCAGGAATTCCATTCCGCTGCAAAACAGGTAATTTGGGGGTGTGACATATAAAAAGGGTTAAATGGGTCAACCCGAAACCCACTGAACCGATTCAACCCGTTTAACATATTCAACCCATGTAACCTATTAAACCCGTCAACCCAAGTATATATACGGGTTAAATGGGTTAGGTTCGGGTTATGTCTAAACAGGTTAGGGTTGACATAGCTGACCCAATGATTTAAATGGGTCAGGTTTGGGTTGGGATTTTTTGACCCGCCAACCTGACAACCCGAACCCGACCCGAATTGCCACCCCTCATTTATTCACACAGGCGCACAACTTCATAAGAGCCGATGAAGCAAATACGATAAACCGGCTACGGGACTCAAGATGGGCAACTAATGATAATAAGCCCGGCCAAAGCTACAAAGATGCCCCAAGGAGACAAAAAGACAAATATATCCCTCGCCCCAACGCAAGACCTAATGAATGTACAAACGTACATAAACCATCCTTCACAACTCTAATTAAATCTCCAGCAGAGATATATGCCACTTCAGAAGGAAAGGCGGTTCTTCGACCTCCACCGCGGATGTTCGCCCCCGCTCATCGGAGAGACCGTACAAGGTACTATGAGTTCCACAACGACCACGGGCATGACACCAATGATTGTATCGACCTGAGGAAAGAAATTGAGGCATGCATAAAAAGTGGTCGTCTAAGCCATCTTGCAAAGGGAGCAAGGGCCCAAAGTAACAATCAAAGTCCAAGCCCTTCAGGAGCCCCAGAAAGAGTGTGAAGAATCAAATTGACTGAAATCAAAAGACAGTCGAGCCTAAAGAAGCGAATGAAATACTGATGACATTCACACAATGGCCCTCACAACATCATCAACCAGAGGCGTTGCCACCAGGCACCGCTATCGCTTTCACGCCTGAGGATCCGATTCCCGAGGATTGTAACAGTGAGGACCCACTCGTCATCAAGTCCTACATTGGAGAAAGTGTCGTACACCGCGTCTATGTGGACGGAGGGAGCTCGGCAGAAATAATGTACGAACATTGTTTCCAACAACTAACCAGCGAGGCAAAAGCATCAATCGGACTGCCAACATCACCTCTAACAGGATTTGCAGGACAGGTACTATGGCCGCTTGGAGTTTTAACCATCCCCTTAACCCTTTTTGATTGCAGTGGAAAAGGTAGCAAGACAATCACCATGGATTTCATGATCGTTCGGGCCCCGTCGCCTTACAACATAATATTAGGACGGCCAGGAATGAGGCGTGATCCGCGCAAAACCGTCAAGTTCTCTCACGCAAGCGTAAGAAAACTTGAAACAGCTTAAGCACGAAATCAATGAAGATCTGAGGAGTACAATGTTTCCCCGGGTCGTTATGTCCCAGCGAACTATGCAATGATTTATCAAACGTACAGTGATCGAGGAGTTTGAACGGAAAAGGATTTGGTTATGATTATAACTACGGAATAAGCCAACAAATAACAAAGGCTTAAATGAAAATTAAAGGAAATTAAAAAGATAAAATCTATTAAATAAACGCTATCACTATTTTTACAATGATGTTTTTGTTTTTATGTTTTTAAAACTGAAATTAAAATCTACGCGACGAACCAATTAAAAAGTGAAACTTTCACAATATTAACCCTAAAAATATGAAAATGGTATTTTTACAATCCTAATGATAAAAGAAACTTTTTAGAAAAAGAAAACTATTTTTATCACTAATTATCTAATTATTATTAATTAAAAACTATTTTTAACTATTTAATAATTATCTAAAATACAAGAAATTAGGAAATAAAGCTAGAAAAATAAAATTATGAAATGGAAAAGTCTAAAATATCAAACTAGAGATTTCAAAACTATTTTTGTATTTTTCTGATTATTTTTCTATTTTTTATGAATTTTAAACTATTTAAAACTAATTAAATTACTAAAAATTACCAAATAAACTATGAAAAATCTGGAAAATTACTTTTTTTACTTTTTATATTTATCTAAACCTAAGAAAAATGAAAACTTATTTTTTTTGAACCTTTTCTGAATTTTTTATATTAAAAGCTAATTAAAAATTGATTAAAATCTATTTAAATGAGAAAAATAGTAAATAAAGACCAAAAATTATGAAATTTTCAGGAAAAATCTAAAATGATAATAAAAATCTATTAAAAATGAAAAACAAGCAGGTTATGTGTGAAATATGGAAGATGTAGTGCAACTGCTATTGAAATAAGCTAGGAAAATAAGCTAGTAAGCTAAACAACCAACCAAACAGTAACAGAAGTTATAATCTACCAAAATAAGCTAAAAGCAACTAATATTATCTACTCCTAACAAGTCTAAAGCTCAGAACCTACAATTAAGCCAACTGCTTATATGAACCAAACAGTGGTTTAGGACCACTGTTTGAGCTTATGCACAAGCTCAGCTAATAAGCTAATCAAAAATCCACTAATGCAGTTCTAATAAGCACCTGGCCAGCTACAATTGTGCAAAAATCCAGGTCCTAACTCACTGAATTGAAGCAGATGCAACAGAAACAAAGTGGCCTGTTTCACACTCAAGTGTGAACAGGGCAGATTTAAGCTAAAGTACTAGCTTATTAGAACCTTAAAATGACCAAACCAGATTTCACCAAAAGCAGTTATCAAAATGAGACCAGTTGAAGTTTTAATATCCAAAGTTTCAAGCTCTAAAACTCAGTAATGAATTAGAAATTTGGTTCACAAGTTTTGTGAAAAACTGCTTTAACAACTTTGACAGATTTTGACTTATGAAGAATACTTATGAACTTTGACCAAACTCAGTTTTAATCCAATCTAATGAACTGATTATGATGTTTAAACACTAAGAATGATTACCAAAAGCTAGATATACCAGTTTCAAACCAAATTGCAGCTTATGATACCTACTGATCTCAACAGATTCAGATCCTAAATCAGATTTACTGTGATTTTGACTATTTTATCTAAACTGCAATCAACAAGACCTCAAATGACTTCCAATAACCTATTTTAGTATGTTGCAACTAATCCTAACAGTTTAGCTATCCTCTATCACAGATTAATGATTACTGCCAAACACTACTTAGATCACTGATTTGCAAACTGAGACAAATCCAAACACATAACCAGTGTATTTTATGATCAAATCAACTTAATATGACTTCATTACTGCTATTTGAACAAGTTTTAACAAATTTAAACCACAAGAACTAATTATGCTAAGAAACTTATAAATTTGACTTACAAATGTCCAAGCCACAATGGCTAGCCAAATGTGAAACAAGAACCTCTAACCTATATAATCCAACCCAATAAGCTATAATTCACCCCATTCCATGCCTGCATCAACCCATATCCATTTCTGCTTCAATTTTGTACCCGTGTTGACTTTTGTTGACCAAGGTTCACAAGTGAGTAAAAATGAATTGTGAGCTTATGGAAAGCTTTTATGAGCTTGTATAAGCTTATTTGAGATTGATAATGAGTTGTTAAAAGCTTAAGCAAGTGAGTTTGAACTTTGAAATTTCAACAGTTAACAATGATTATGGAAATTTAACATGAACTGAAATTAATACTTGAATCAAGTTAAAATACACTAACAAGGTTTACTTAAGTACAACAGGACTTGAAAATACAATTGTAAATCTAATTTTGACTAAGGAAATACAAAACGACATTTATTGCTAAAAAAATAAAAGCTAACTATCTCCTTGATGCTTCTCTTGGCCTTTTATACATCCAAAGCTTCATCTCTCACTTATTTGGACATATCCCACCACGAATACTGACCCTTGGATGTGTAAAATCAATCTTGTCCGTTTAAACCTTTTTGGCGCCAAATCCTTTTTAACAGCTGGGGAAGCATAGGTAGGTATAAAGGGTGCATTTAATGATCCTTGGCTCTTAGTGTTTGGAGGGGGGGTGTAGGGATGATTATTAGTAGAGATGGAGTGTTATCAGAAGGTTGCAGGGGGGAAATGATGGTGAAGGTGTATCATGTGAAGGAGAGAGGGAAGAGATGGGTCAAATGGCTAAATGGCAGGGTCACAATAGGTTTAGGAGTTAAATAATGACAAGGACCTCATTTGTAATTTCTGAAATTCAAGGGGCCTGAACTGCCAATTCTGCAAAGATGTTTCAGGGGCTGAATTTGACAAGTGTTAATAGTACAAGGACCAAAGTTGCCATTTCCACATTTTCCAGGGACCAATTTTGCCATTTTTCAAAGTTGAAGGACCAATTTGTAATTTTCTCAAAACTTTTTATATTTTTCACCAAAGGACCAAATTTGACAAGTTATGATTTAAAAAGGACCTTTGATGATTTTTCTTTTGAAATTTTGACTCAGGGACTATTTTTGACAATTTTAGAAACTTGGGGGACTAAAACTGCAATTTTTGCAAATTTGATATGTTTTTCATCTGATTTTGATATTTTTGCATTTAAAACACATAAAACTCTGATTTGTGATATTTTGATCATTTTGATGTGTTTCTGAGTGTTTTCAGATGATTTTGCAGTTTATATTGTACAAAAATGATGAGTATTTACACACTCATCAATCCCCCACACTGAGATATTGCTAGTCCCTAGCAATGATTTGAGAAAACATAATGGATTTTAATCTCTTTACCAAAAGCCATTACTTCTGGAGTAGCCAAATGTTTCAGTTCAAGTAAGAACCATGGTACACCGATAACCATGTGATTTTGAGCAAACCACCAGCTTTCAACGGATTTGATTTTGTCTTTACCAGAAGCCGTACCCTTCTGGACTAGCCAACTCTTAGATAAATTATCAATATTATCTTTGGTGAGCTGATTACCAATTATGGATTTTCCACTGCCTTTACCACAAGCCATAATCTTGCGGGCTAGCCAACTCTTCACTTTTTAGGATATGGTGAGCTGAATACCATACAATTTTGGGCAAATTGCAAGCCATATAAACGGATTTGAGAAATCTTTACCAAGAGCCGTTTGCTCCTGGATTAGCCAATCCTTTTGTCTTACAGACATGGCGGACTGATAACCAAATGAGTAAGTGTAGAACACTTACTCCAAAAAAAAAATTTTTGGCCAAAAACGGGGGAATTGGTATAATTATATGATAAAATTCGTGAGAATTCCCCCCCACACTTAGAAATGAATATTGCCCTCAATATTCAAAGTACCGGCGGTTATGCCGAAACAAAGAACGTAAAAGAGAAATACTATGGCCTTTATTTAGAAAGTTTTTTTTTTTTTTTTTTTTTTTTTTTTTTTTTTTTTTTGAAACATGTGGGCAACCCCCCCACACTAGGGTGGTAGAAAGAGGTGAGAAGACAGAAATATGGGTGAAAACCCATATGGCCTGCTACTGTTTTTGATTACCGAGTCGCTAGCTTGACTCGACCCCGAATTCATTTGTTCATGGGGAAAGTAACGTGGAAAACCAATCTCAATCGGTCTTTCGTTCACAATGTTAATAAACATATGAACATCAGAAAGTTCCACACCGAGGAGATATAACCGCGGTATTGTTAATAGTAGAAACTATAAGGGATGATACCGGGGTCAAAGATGGTGTCCTCATTCCCGAAAGAGAAAAGGGAAAGAGCAACCACACCATCTGTGAAGAATGGAATAAAGACGTACATGAGAATGCAAGTCCATTCCTCAGCAGAGAGAAGCAAATCACCAGTTTTGACATCTTTAAGCTTAAACTTGAAGCTTAGATGGTGATTGTCAAGAAGATGTCCGGGAGGGAGGGTGGGAAACGGTTCTTCAATCAACAAACTTTCCAGAAAAAGGATGTCTCCCTCCGGATCAAAGTAAGTGTTATCAATTCCCGTTGGAATTGACTCATCACAAAGAAATGCATCGACCTCATTCCAAAAGTTGTCATCTTCCTCATCAGGAGTGAGAAAAGGGATGGAAGAGTCGGGAATAAGACTAGAAGATGATGGATCATTTTTGAGCAATTCATCAATGGGAAGAATGTCTCCCATTGGATCACAAACATCATCATCCAACTCAGATGAAACTGAAGAGAGATTAGTTTCATCCACAGAGTTAACAATCTCGATGCGACAAACTGATGCCGGAGGTGGGACAAGTGGTGTGCTCTTAGAGCTAGCAGTTTCCACCACTTCCGATGAAGTCTCCGATTCTAGATCATCGTCATCATCAAGAACACTCTTGACTTCCCTGGTACAGTTTTCAAACCATTTGTTTGAACCAGGGGTAATTTTCAAAGCTTTGAGCTCAGCACGTTTTTGGTGAACACTCTTAACCGTGAAATTTGAGAGTGTTGCATTGATTCTTTCAGATTTTTGATCAATTGTGGCAACACTCTGTTTGTACAGAGGTTTAGAGTTCTGGTTGATATTTAACGTGAGCTCTTCGTTGTCAACCCGTATGGTCAACTCTTCAGCAAACACATCAATCAGAGCACGACTCGTTCTCAAGAAAGCTCTCCCTAAGATGAGGGGAACTCTAGGATCTGCATCGAAGTCTACTACAACAAAGTCAGCATGAAAGTGAAATTTTCCCACTTTCATCACGACATCCTCGGCTATCCCAAGTGGACGAGTTACGGTACGATCCGCTAGCTCGAGTGTCATACGAGTGGATGAAAGTTCAGGAAGAGACAGTTTCTTCCATACTGAGAGTGGCATGAGGTTAATGCTAGCGCCAAGATCGGCCAAGGCGGAGCATTGAAACATCCCCAAGAAATCACACGGGATTAGAAACCGGCCAGGGTCTTCAAGCTTTTCGGGAAGCTTATTAAGAATGGCTGCTGAGCATTGCTCATTGAGAGGAGTTTTAGCCATCTCTGATAGCTTGTCTTTGTTGGTGAGTAAGCCTTTAAGCGTGGATGCAAATTTAGGCATTAGAACGAGAGCATCAACGAAGCTTATATCAAAGTGAAGCTCATTGAAGATTTGGAAAAATTTCTCCATTTGCTCTTTGTTTTTGTCTTTGAGCTTCTCATCATTCATTCTTGATGGGTAAGGAAGCTGACTAGACTTTTGAGCCGGGATGGAAGTGTTTTCTGGCTCAAGATTTTTCCTCGGAACATCGGGTTCCGGACTTAAGGCTTGGACTACCGAAGGTGGGACGTGTGCGGTACTTCGTGGGCTTGAATAATGCACCTTGTCCGTTGTCTCCTTGGTAACTTGACTAAATGCCACAGGAGGAGGGGGCATTGGAGTCTTAGGTCCATTGTGCGTCTTACCACTACGAGTGCTGACGGCTTTCAACTCGGCATTGGGATTAGGAATAGTATTGCCTGGGAGTCCTCCAGAAGATGGTGAAGCTTTGTTCATATTCATGTTCATGAAACTGCTCATCATATTCTTTAACTCATTTGTCTGCCGAGACATTGTGGTATCAATTTCCCTTTTAAGCTCAACTCTCATGTTATTGATCTGAGTTTGCATAGAACGCATGTTTGACTCAGTCATTTTCATGAAGTCATTTGGCATGGGAGCTTGAGGAGGTGGTTGATAACTTTGATGATTTGGAGCTTGATATGGTTGAGGTTGGTTGAAATTGTTCCGGTTTTGATTGAAATTTTGAGAGTTATTGAAATTTTGTCCTTGATTCGGAACAAAGCGATTTTGATTTCCATGGTTTTGATTGCCATGGTTTTGCACAGGAGGAAAACCAGGTGGTGTCATACCGCTAGGTGCACGGTAGTGAGGATCTGCCTGTGGTCGGTATTGATTGTGGTTTACCGAAGCTACGGGAGCTTGGTAAAAGGAAGCATCGGTTGCTTGACAATCATAATACGCATGTGGACCACTACAAGTTTCACACACCTTGTTTACGGCTTTGATTGGTTCCGGCTTATGAATTTCGCTTTTGATTTCCTTTACCTCTTTTATCATACAATGGATGATGTCCGTTAGAGCGGCTAACGGAGCGGCTAACTCGGAAGAGTTACCGGATGAAGAAGCAGGAGTGTTCGGAACATTGACTTTGTTGCGAGAAATAGGAACTTTTGATTTTTGCTCGCAAATCTCAATCACATCTTTAGGTTTACGATTCAAGATATTGCCGCCTGCGGCTGCATTCAAGGAATCTTGATCATTACCGTTCAACCCATTGTAAAAGATATTGACTTGTTGAAGCTCCGTGAATTCATGATGGGGGCATTTCCTGAGGAGATCTTTGAATCTCTCCCATGCCTCTCCAAAATTTTCATCGAAATTTTGACGAAATCCAGAAATTTCATTTTTAAGATTAGTCGTCTTTGATGGAGGAAAGAAGTAATTTACAAACTTTTGAACAAGATCCTCCCAAGTTTCGATAGATCGAGGGGGTTCTTTTTCCAGCCAAATCCGGGCTGTCCCCTCAAGAGAGAATGGAAAAAGCATCAACTTGATGACTTTTTGTGGAACATCCTTGAAATTGATAGTTGATGTCAACTTGTTAAACCAACGGATGTGTGCATACGGGTCTTCTCGATCAGACCCGCGGAATTGATTTGTAGACACAAGTTGGATCAAATGTGTCTTCAATTCGAAGTGATCAGAATTGATAACGGGTAAAACGATGGCATCTCCATAACCCTCGGTGGGTGCTTGGAGCATTTCCGCCATAGTACGTTCGTCTGCCATGTTGTTGCTTGAAATAGTACGAATCTCGGGTTTGACTATTTGGGCAGCACGTCTACGAGAACGTCTTCTAGGAATTTCTGCTAGATCACGCAAAGGACTCAATGATCTAGAAGAACGAGTGCGCATGCACTAGAGTTAACTCTAAGGACTCTCAGAGTTAAGGAGAGAAATGGAATTATGAAGATATTTCAGATGAGAATGAGAATTATGAAGACGTTTTATAAAAATTGGGTGAGAAGAATCTTTATGAGTTTTCTGGTTCTGAAACGTCGATATCACAACAAAATCAATTAACACAAGATCGAGGCAAAACAACAGTGAACTTAACCAATAATCCAAGATGAATGGCTTCTTTGAAAAAGGTACACCACTCACAAGGACACAAAGGCAAGTTTTATATCTTTAGTTCGGGAACTTATTATGGTCGCACCCCCAGTTAGGTAGTGCACTGCCTTGGTTTTCGGTGGTAATCTTTTAAGTTGTTTATTATTAAGAAAACGACGAATCTTTTTGTATTTTTATTTTTTTTGATACATATATATAAACAAAAGAAAAATATTTTTGTGTTTTATACGTTTTTGGCTGTTTTTGGGGTTTTGGATTTTTTATGAGAAAATATGGATATATATATAGATGGATAGATGGATGGTATAAACAAATGAGTGAGTATTCAAACAACTAATCTGCTAGACGTAAGACAAATAGCACAGCTCCCCGGCAGCGGCGCCAAAAATTTGATCCGCGCAAAACCGTCAAGTTCTCTCACGCAAGCGTAAGAAAACTTGAAACAGCTTAAGCACGAAATCAATGAAGATCTGAGGAGTACAATGTTTCCCCGGGTCGTTATGTCCCAGCGAGCTATGCAATGATTTATCAAACGTACAGTGATCGAGGAGTTTGAACGGAAAATGATTTGGTTATGATTATAACTACGGAATAAGCCAACAAATAACAACGGCTTAAATGAAAATTAAAGGAAATTAAAAAGATAAAATCTATTAAATAAACGCTATCACTATTTTTACAATGATGTTTTTGTTTTTATGTTTTTAAAACTGAAATTAAAATCTACGCGACGAACCAATTAAAAAGTGAAACTTTCACAATATTAACCCTAAAAATATGAAAATGGTATTTTTACAATCCTAATGATAAAAGAAACTTTTTAGAAAAAGAAAACTATTTTTATCACTAATTATCTAATTATTATTAATTAAAAACTATTTTTAACTATTTAATAATTATCTAAAATACAAGAAATTAGGAAATAAAGCTAGAAAAATAAAATTATGAAATGGAAAAGTCTAAAATATCAAACTAGAGATTTCAAAACTATTTTTGTATTTTTCTGATTATTTTTCTATTTTTATGAATTTTAAACTATTTAAAACTAATTAAATTACTAAAAATTACCAAATAAACTATGAAAAATCTGGAAAATTACTTTTTTTACTTTTTATATTTATCTAAACCTAAGAAAAATGAAAACTTATTTTTTTTTTGAACCTTTTCTGAATTTTTTATATTAAAAGCTAATTAAAAATTGATTAAAATCTATTTAAATGAGAAAAATAGTAAATAAAGACCAAAAATTATGAAATTTTCAGGAAAAATCTAAATGATAATAAAAATCTATGAAAAATGAAAAACAAGCAGGTTATGTGTGAAATATGGAAGATGTAGTGCAACTGCTATTGAAATAAGCTAGGAAAATAAGCTAGTAAGCTAAACAACCAACCAAACAGTAACAGAAGTTATAATCTACCAAAATAAGCTAAAAGCAACTAATATTATCTACTCCTAACAAGTCTAAAGCTCAGAACCTACAGTTAAGCCAACTGCTTATATGAACCAAACAGTGGTTTAGGACCACTGTTTGAGCTTATGCACAAGCTCAGCTAATAAGCTAATCAAAAATCCACTAATGCAGTTCTAATAAGCACCTGACCAGCTACAATTGTGCAAAAATCCAGGTCCTAACTCACTGAATTGAAGCAGATGCAACAGAAACAAAGTGGCCTGTTTCACACTCAAGTGTGAACAGGGCAGATTTAAGCTAAAGTACTAGCTTATTAGAACCTTAAAATGACCAAACCAGATTTCACCAAAAGCAGTTATCAAAATGAGACCAGTTGAAGTTTTAATATCCAAAGTTTCAAGCTCTAAAACTCAGTAATGAATTAGAAATTTGGTTCACAAGTTTTGTGAAAAACTGCTTTAACAACTTTGACAGATTTTGACTTATGAAGAATACTTATGAACTTTGACCAAACTCAGTTTTAATCCAATCTAATGAACTGATTATGATGTTTAAACACTAAGAATGATTACCAAAAGCTAGATATACCAGTTTCAAACCAAATTGCAGCTTATGATACCTACTGATCTCAACAGATTCAGATCCTAAATCAGATTTACTGTGATTTTGACTATTTGATCTAAACTGCAATCAACAAGACCTCAAATGACTTCCAATAACCTATTTTAGTATGTTGCAACTAATCCTAACAGTTTAGCTATCCTCTATCACAGATTAATGATTACTGCCAAACACTACTTAGATCACTGATTTGCAAACTGAGACAAATCCAAACACATAACCAGTGTATTTTATGATCAAATCAACTTAATATGACTTCATTACTGCTATTTGAACAAGTTTTAACAAATTTAAACCACAAGAACTAATTATGCTAAGAAACTTATAAATTTGACTTACAAATGTCCAAGCCACAATGGCTAGCCAAATGTGAAACAAGAACCTCTAACCTATATAATCCAACCCAATAAGCTATAATTCACCCCATTCCATGCCTGCATCAACCCATATCCATTTCTGCTTCAATTTTGTACCCGTGTTGACTTTTGTTGACCAAGGTTCACAAGTGAGTAAAAATGAATTGTGAGCTTATGGAAAGCTTTTATGAGCTTGTATAAGCTTATTTGAGATTGATAATGAGTTGTTAAAAGCTTAAGCAAGTGAGTTTGAACTTTGAAATTTCAACAGTTAACAATGATTATGGAAATTTAACATGAACTGAAATTAATACTTGAATCAAGTTAAAATACACTAACAAGGTTTACTTAAGTACAACAGGACTTGAAAATACAATTGTAAATCTAATTTTGACTAAGGAAATACAAAACGACATTTATTGCTAAAAAAATAAAAGCTAACTATCTCCTTGATGCTTCTCTTGGCCTTTTATACATCCAAAGCTTCATCTCTCACTTATTTGGACATATCCCACCACGAATACTGACCATTGGATGTGTAAAATCAATCTTGTCCGTTTAAACCTTTTTGGCGCCAAATCCTTTTTAACAGCTGGGGAAGCATGGGTAGGTATAAAGGGTGCATTTAATGATCCTTGGCTCTTAGTGTTTGGAGGGGAGGTGTAGGGATGATTATTAGTAGAGATGGAGTGTTATCAGAAGGTTTCAGGGGGGGAAATGATGGTGAAGGTGTATCATGTGAAGGAGAGAGGGAAGAGATGGGTCAAATGGCTAAATGGCAGGGTCACAATAGGTTTAGGAGTTAAATAATGACAAGGACCTCATTTGTAATTTCTGAAATTCAAGGGGCCTGAACTGCCAATTCTGCAAAGATGTTTCAGGGGCTGAATTTGACAAGTGTTAATAGTACAAGGACCAAAGTTGCCATTTCCACATTTTCCAGGGACCAATTTTGCCATTTTTCAAAGTTGAAGGACCAATTTGTAATTTTCTCAAAACTTTTTATATTTTTCACCAAAGGACCAAATTTGACAAGTTATGATTTAAAAAGGACCTTTGATGATTTTTCTTTTGAAATTTTGACTCAGGGACTATTTTTGACAATTTTAGAAACTTGGGGGACTAAAACTGCAATTTTTGCAAATTTGATATGTTTTTCATCTGATTTTGATATTTTTGCATTTAAAACACATAAAACTCTGATTTGTGATATTTTGATCATTTTGATGTGTTTCTGAGTGTTTTCAGATGATTTTGCAGTTTATATTGTACAAAAATGATGAGTATTTACACACTCATCAAGGCGACTAGGTGCAATTGCCTCTACAATACACTCTCTCCTCAAATTCCCTATTCCATCAGCAACCGCCATTGTCCGAGGAGACATACCCCGTTAAAACGAACTAACCGCCATTGTCCAAGGAGACATACCTCGTAAAAACGAATGTCTCCAAGTTTTACAAAAGAAAGAACGGGAGCCGGAGGAAGTAACCACACCCACACCATAGGGGAACGAAAGCGAGAAGGAAGAAGTGGAGATAAACTCCTGTTAGGAATTAGAAATTCCCAGTATTAAAGAGTCGGTCACCTCAAGTATATGTAATCGTTAGAAAGCTCGTAGTCGTAGTTCTTTTAAGTTAAGTAGTAATTTAGTTAAGTAACACCGTGGAGGACGGACGGGTCTTTACCCACTGTATGCCTGATCCACAGCCCAAAGTGTGGCGAGTTATGTAAGACTATAAATACTCTCTACCTTCCAAGGTAGAGAGTTGGAGCTCATAATAATATCTTTCACTTTCTCTCACTAAGTTCCCTAAACCTCTAACTTTCTCTCTCTAGAATTCCATCTTATTCGCCACCTTGTGTTATGGTTTGATGTGTATGTGAAAAGTTATATCTTACAATTGGTATCAGAGCCATGGTTAGATCATATCTTGCACATCTTTGGATTTATAGTGGTTTTTAGGTGGTTTTTGAGTTTGAAAAAGTTTAGTGGTTTTTGCATCATTTGGGTGATTTCTTGTGTTAAAGTTTGAATTTTGTTGGTACTTTTATGTTTAGAATCATCAAAAGTGTTTAGGTTTTCATTTGGTAAGCTTGAATCATCTTGGTTGGGTTGTTTTTGGATTGAAAAGTGTTGTTTATATGGTTTTTCAAGCTAGCGACTTAGTTCACGGAATAGTTTCTTGGTAGCGACTTGCTTCACATTTTTGTAGCGACTTACAGTGTTGGTGGTAGCGAGTTAGATCTAGCGAGTTAAAGTACAAGTAGTGGAATCTCCACTACGGGTAGCGACTTGTGGTAGCGACTTGGTCAGTAGCGAGTTGCTCTTTAGCGACTTGTGTTTCTAGCGACTTGTGTAGCGAATTACTGCCAAAATTTTGCTAGCGACTTGAGGGGTAGCGAGTTACTACTTAGCGACTTGCTTTGTGTCTAGCGACTTGGGACTCTAGCGACTTAGTTGACTGGTGTAGCGAATTAGTTGTTAGCGACTTGGTTCAAGAATTCGTAGCGACTTGGTTGATTTTTCCCGTCAAAACTTCAAACGGCCCTAACTTTTGAACCGTAACTCCGTTTTCAGCGTTCTACCCATCAAAACGACCGTGAGAACGAGGAGAATGGCACGCCGAACGAACTGTTCATTCGGGTCAATCTTCAAGGTCTAAATCCGCTCAGAACAGAAGTTATTGAGGTTTTTAAGTTTTTAGACCTTAATTTCTCAGGAAAAACGGGCATAAACCAATCCGAATCACAACCAAACAACATCTCTGCTAATCCTACAAACAATCATATGTCCTAACACACAATTGTCTATCATTCCTTTGGTCATTGCTTAACGGTTTGGTCTTGATTTTAGTAAAATCCCGCGAAAGATTCTATTTCTCGGTTTGAATCATAGACTTGTAAAATCCCGTGCATTCTACCACATCATGTCTTACTCTACTGACCAAGTGATTTCAGAAGTGCTTAAATTGTATGATGATGTAGTCAACCCTGAGAATGTTAGCTACACTGAACGATTAAAGATGATTGAATCAATCAATGAGGATGTGATATCTCCGGGTTCAGACTTTGAAAAGACTGAAATGCACCAGTCAATGCTACAAAATGCCATGCTAGAGGAATGTAACATTGAGCCCTTTCAACTACTTTATCAGCACCTCAAACTACTTTTATCTACAACTATGGATCGAACAAGCAGTGCTCTCCTTCGTCAGGATTTTCCCATCTTGACAAGAACTGTGCTACTAAACTTAGAACAACTGAGGTTTCAAATTACTAAAGAGAAGTTCTCAACTGATGAATCTAATGCAGCTCTTCAAGTAATCTTCGATCAATTTCAGCCATTTATCCGGGGGGAATATTCCTCAGATTTTGATGATGAAATGACTGAAGTGTCTTTCAAGAAACACACTGGAATGGAAATTAGCGTGTTCATTGAGACATTCATACAACTCATGGATAATGTGGAGAAGTACATTGAGGAAGTTACACAAAAAGATGAAAACGTGAATGAGTGTCAGGTGCAGTTGAGAAATAGTTGTGATAAGTTGGGTAATGTATCTGTTAAAGAATCGGGTGTTGTTGAATGCAGAATGCCAGAGTCAACATATAATGATGAGTCGGGTAAAACACCAGATGATGGATCAGTTGGCACTGAATACAGAGGCTCAGAGATTGATAAGCTTGACACATCCAGCGGTCCAGTGACTCTGGTTACACATGTTGTGGATGCAGATAACAGACCAGAAATTGAGCAGGTGTCATGTAATGAGGTACCCTTTACTGTTCAACATAGTGCATCTGCTAAAGCACTTAAACTAACTGATCATAATGTTGAACATGTCTTTCATAAATGTTCTGTTACTGAGGCTGAGTCTGAGATTAAGTGTTTCAAAACAAAAGATTTGGTTGATAAGAAGGCTTTTGATGAACTTTCAAACAAATTCTCAAATCTTGAAAAATATTGCATTTCACTTGAAATCGCGATTCAGAGTAAAGAAGAAAGTTTTCAACTTAACAAACCATGTAAAAAACCGGAACTTCCTGAATTCCGTGAACTTTTTGAAATTAACACTTTGAAAGCTCAGCTTCAAGACAAAGAGTCAACCATTTACAATCTGAAGAAACATATTTCTGTCTTGAATGAGAAAAGTAATTTAGTCATGAATACACAAGACATTGATGCTATTATAACAAGAAATAATGAACTGTCAATTTATGTGGCTAAATTACTAAAGGAAAATGAGTCTTTGAGAAAGCATCACGTAGAACTTAGTGAGTCTGTCAAAGAAGCTAGAACTAAGTCAATGGAACAAAACTCTTTGATAGCAAAAATTGATGAACTCAAAGCTCAACTTCAGGAAAAGAGTTTCGCTATTGTTGCCTTAAAAAATGAGCTTAGGAAAACTCTAGGGAAAAGTGTGAACACTAAGTTTACAAAACCATCAACCTTGGGGAAACCAGTTTCTCATCCCATTAGAAACCGGTCCATTGTTAGGCAGCCTACTGCGTTTATATCCGAAAGACCAAAATTTTCAAAAACACGGTTTGCCTCCCAAGTTGATGAGAAACAAGTTTTGTCAAAACCAGTCACTTCACCTGAGTTGCCTAAGAATTATGCTTCTAGTTCCTCTAAACCTCAACAAGCATCTAATTCTACTCCCAGCACCTCTAGGATTAGTTCGAAAACAGTGTCAAAATCAAGCATTAAAACCCAGAATTCATATGATATTAATGACTTGTGTAAGAACTATTATCTAGAAAAAGCTCGAAAAAAGGCACAGATTCGAAAAGACGGAATTTTAGGTGCAAGACCTAGGGTGATGAATTCTACGAGATTTCAAGGCACTGCTAGTAGTTGTAAACCACTACCTAGGAACACTCAAAAGACTAGGGATTGGCGTGCAGCTAAGAGTAGTTATTTGCATAAGAATGCTAAGCATGTAGAAAACAAAACTAGAAATTCTGAGTCTTTTCCACATAAGAAACAGTTTCCTAATTCACATGCCAAGGTACTATCCACTAAGACCACTAACGCGACTAAGGTTCAACATGTTGTGAAACAATACAAACCAAAAACTTCGCCTAGATGGATACCAACTGCTAAATCTTTGGAAACTAGGATCAAGGATAAGTCTTCCACTGTGCATAAGAAGCCTTACAATCCTAGACCTTGCCATAAGTGGATACCGTCTGGTAGAATGTTTAAGGATGCTGGACTTAGGTGGATTCCTACCGGAAAGCTGTTTTCTGATGAAAAAATCAAGGTTGACCGTGAAACCCCAAAGAGTTTGGATACTAATGTCACTAACCCATATATATGCAATCAAGCTTGTAATGTTAGTACAGGTACTCCTTACTCAGTTGCAGATACTTCGATCCTTCAATACATGGACTGGCTTAAAGTATGGATTACAAATGGATTGATATCTCATAACTCACGGGCTCAAGTTTCTCAACATTGATACTCAACCGGTTATGACGTCTGTTCACTTCAGTTCAGGCCTCGTACTTCATCATTATGGCGTCTGCAGATAACACTTCAGGCCCCGTTCCTCACAGAAAAGAAAGGTGTACGCTTCAGTGCGCTTTATCTTCTTAAGAAGAGAAATCTTCATGTTTATGACCATTCTCATCGACATTCTTCATCAACATGCTTCATGCTTTTTCCATGCGCTTCAGTCATCAAGTGAACCGGACTACTGATAATTACTCTTACTCCTCTTGCTCAATATAATGAAGATGGCGACATCATGTGCTAATTTTGTGGGGGAGAAGTGTGAATATAATACATTTGGATGATAATCACTTGGTTAATCAAGAATGGCATCTATGTATGCAATTCTTGAGGGGGAGAAGAAGCGTGAATTTTTTGCATGGTTGACTGATATTTGAGAATATATGGTCAAACGGCTCCTAACCCATGTAAGAACCGAGATTCTTCTTATCGGATCATCTTCACATGTAGTTTCTTCTAAGAGCCGTTGGTTGACATCTTCACACGGGCTGATATGATTAAATGACAAAGTGCTTCTAGTTGCTGGGCTGATTTCTTTGATGAACATCTTTCTGTTCTTGTTTGATTGGGAGGGATTTTAATTAAGGGGATTTGCAATTTACAAGTTAACGGGAATGCCTTTGGTGTGAAGAAGATGTTAACTGTCTATTTCCCCATTCGGATAATCTTGAAGAAGGTCGAGTCTACAGTCTAATCTACATTTGAAAGCTACATGATTAGAAGACTAAAGACGAATTGCATTTGATAATCTAAAGACTTCTTCTTAATCCGGGCTGAGAAGAACACTTGAAAATCTTCGTCAGTTTAGGGGAGAGCACTAATTGGGGGAGATTGAAAAGCCAAAATTTAATCCCCAATTAGACTTGCTCAGATTCTTTAGCAATGATTCATTGCTTGATTTTTGATGACACTCCTCCAACGCCTAATGCTTCAATTACTAAGGATAATTGGGATTCATTGTTTGGGATTCATTGTTTGGGATTCATTGTTTTTCAAAGATATGTTTGATGAGTACTTCCAACCTCTAACGAATGTTGATCATCCAGCTTCTGAAGCTCATGCTCCGGTTTCTACTGACTCAACTAGTTCACCATGTAAGAAGTACTTCTCAGAACTCTCAAGAAACCCAATCTCCAGTTACTCCTCAAGGCGTTGATAATGACTATCATAATATTGTTGTTGCACTCATGAATAATGATCCGCTCTTTGGTATTCCTTTACCAAATCTTCACGGATTATTGTTCATGAATAATGATCCACTCTTTGGTATTCTTTTGCCAAATCTTCACGGATTATTGTTCCTCTCATGGTGCACGTTATAAATCAACCACATGAACATTAAGGAAAATGACTACCTCATCCGCTCGAAAACATTATTGGTGAATCTTCCAGATCAGTTTCTACATGTATACCCTAAGGAAGAATGCATTGATGTTGAGGAATCATTTGCTCCGGTTCATTCAGTGGGACAATGTACATCCGATTGTATGTTTGTTCACGTGTTGGACATTTGACACAAGTTGATTACTTCAGAGTTAATCATTTATCACTTATTTGAGATTGAAGTTGTCCTTCACAAAGGCGTGTTCTTATTTGATAACTTGCTCGGGCTTAAGAATTTGAGTTGAAGGCTTGATTTATCTAGTTACCAGCAGTCGGAGGGGATGGTTGAAGACCTGGTTAACTATCACTATTAGGAGTTACGTTGTTTTACTCAGTGTCACATGCAGATGACGATGTGGATAATATCAAGAGGTGTTAATGTCTCATACTTTGTTTGAGTAGTGAGTACTTAGAGATTTACTTGAAGCATAGATTCTCGACACCGTTCTTCCATCTTTAAGTGCAAGCTTAAGACACAAATGCGGGGAATTCGACTTCAGTTTCAAGTTTGGTATATCGGGTTTTTCTTCAACAGTGGTCACTTCAAATTGTCTACATATGGGTTGATAAAGATAGTCAGAGAGAGTTTATGTAGCAGTTGATTCTCACAGGATTCACTTGGGCTATTTGAGTTCTTCTCACAAGATTTCAAGTTTATGGATTGATTATGTTTTGCTGATTCTGAGGTATCAAAACTATTTGGGGGAAGGATATATTATTCCAACTATCTGGGGGAAGTGGTCTATGGACACCTTTGGTTTTTTTGTTAGTTCAGTGTTCAGTTGGAAGAAATGTGAGAAGAATATTTGGAACGTGAGATGATACTGCCTATCGACATCTTATATATGGTTTATGATAAAGTGCTTCCGGTTATATGCACAACATGTTCACTTGATCGAGCTAATTCAGTTATTTCAGAGTTGACATCCACAGAGATGATTAGTGACTCAACATGTTACATGGATGTCATCGTCTCTACTCTTGTTGGGTACATGTGTACATTATGTGCTGATTGGTTATATGTTATATAACTGGAATGCACTTGGTAAAATGAAGATGTTGATATATTGTTCCCCTAACATGACAACTGGTCAATCTCGAAGAGTAAGGTGTACATCGGGGATGCACAACAGGTTCATGTGATCGGTCGTAATCAGTTAATCCGGATTTGATAACCACTGAGACGATCAATGTTTCAACTTGTTACTTCGTTGTTCTCGTGTTCTTCAGGGTGCTGAGCTTCAATCAATGAGACCGCTTTGTATTCAACTCTAATTCTTAGGGAAATGGTCTTTATTCGATGTTTGTCAGTTTGGGGGGAAGCTACCAAAGATTCAAATTGAGAAGGCTCATGTTCAGACGATTTTCTTAGAAGCCTCGGATGCTTTGGTGGCGAAAGTTTAAGAGATGTTGATTCCTTTCTTCTACAACGTGCTGAACGATATCTTTATCTCGGTACTCATTTCATCATTCTCTTAAACTAATTTATCTCTTGTATATATCTATTCGAAAAACAAAATACAAAAATATAAAACTTTCAAAATCCATAAAAATTTGAAAAATTCGAAAAATCTTCAAAAAATATTGTCATTTTGTCATGTTTCTCTCGATTCGATTATATCTACGGTCTTGATGTTGTCATTCAAAGAATGACACGGGACTTAAGATGTTGTTCGAATTTTTATTTAAAAAAAAAAAAAAAAAAAAAAAAAAAAAAAAAATCAAAAATATTTTTGGGAGAAAGAGAAAAGATGGTTTATTGTCATCTTCAGGCAATAACCCGGTTTTAAAGAAAGAACAGAGCCATGTTTTACCATGTTTTCAAATCCTATGCTCTGATTCTATAAACTCCTATCTGCTGAAAACTAAATGCTTTGAAAAATAACTCAATCTCTATTTTTGATAATCATCAGGACTTATTTGTCAAAATCTCTATCTCTCAATCAACAACCTACGTCATTGATTGAGGGGGAGAATGATTTCAATTAAATTAAAAAGTTATTTGGCATTAAATTGTTTTCAAAAGATATACATGCATGTTTTTATAAATGGAGTTTAAAGTCTTAAAATCCGATTCTTATCAGTTCAAACGCTTTCACAATCAAGTCACAATTCTCCCTAAAAGCTTTCAAAATCAATTTAAATCTATACGAGATCACAAATCTCAAATGATTTGATAATTGTGATCGGGGGAGAATGTGTGATTTAAATTAGATTTAAACTGATATTAAGGTAAATGGTTTCACATGAATGAACATGCTGTCCCTCCCACATGTGACAAACGATTTCAATTTTTCAATGCACATGTTGAGGGGGAGCACCTATCTTAAACCTATGATTTGAAACGTGATCATTTATCCCAATGTGCAGGTTCCCTCTAGTATGTGCAAAACTCTTTTCAAACCTCAAGGCACATATTGAGGGGGAGCAAAATTCATGGAAACCTCATCCTTCCCGGAAATGTTATACCCACTTGATCTGTTGAGGGAAGTGATGTTGATATCTTTTAGAAAATTGTAATCAAAGAAGTTAATTCTTTCTCTTGCCTCCATGTGCTTAACATTTCTCAAATACTTGATGCACATGTTGAGGGGGAGTTCTCGTTCTAAAAATATCAAAAACAATTCAGGTACAAAATGCTTTGATAATATATCACAAGTATCTGAATTGATTTTCAAATGGTTTTCAATTGGATCCAATGGCAGATGAACAATACCAAATTGACCGACCAACTTTACTTTATGTACGGTGATATAAGGATGATAAGGTTAGGTATTGGTTCCCATGATCCGCCAGAACCGGAGGGATCTACCCAGGGACAATCCACTAGTTAGTGTAGAAGTCCTTAGGTATGATGATAAAAGGAGAAAAGTGAGATATGGGAAGAGTGCGGACTAAGACTGAGCTAGTACTGGAATAAACCCAACAAGGTAATAGCTATGAAGTCTCGGTAAGCACTGAAGGGGTTGAAGAATTAAAAATAATTGAATGAAAATAGGGTGAAAACAAATAGCCCTCCATTAATTCAACCTTAGGGCAGAAACCGGGTTCACTTCATATGCTACTGATGGTAACATCGGTATTGAAGACAAGACGTCATGGACCCAGTGACGCACTGCACTTCAACTTTCCAAACCACTCAAGTTCCTCTTAAAAGGGCTTGTTTCATTCTCACGGGGAACCGACATTATCTATCGACTTTCTCTTAGTGATGGTTGATATTGAAGAAGGAGACCCTCTCCCTAGTCTCCGTTATAGGATCCAAAAATGCACTAATTGAGTCTAGAGCCACGAGATCATCAATTAATCTCATTAGGACACTTTCAATGAAGACTCTCTGTTTCACACAATGTGGAAAGAGAGATTATATCTTGAGTCCTACGCATTATCCTTGTGGTATTGCCAGAACATCTGAGTGATGTGTTTACACATTCACAATGAAGATGGAAAGCCTTCTGGAGCCAACATCAAACAAGCTCCTGGTAGGTGGCATGTGAGATCTATCATATAGATCAACCATGTGACAACTGAACAGAAACAATGGGGCGATTCAATTTCTTGAATCAATCCTGGTTCAGGTTAGGGATTGACGGATACCTTTGAAAAACCAGTCTTTGTGCTTAAAAACTCTTTTCTTTAGCACATCGACTGTGTACTCATTTTTCAAACCAAAAGGTATTTTTATGATTGATAATTGATTTTCAATAAAACCTTCGTTGTATTGCAAAAACAATTTCTATTGAGCAATACACGATTGTTTTTCAAATCTCTTTTCTTCAATCAGTGGACTTAAAATTCGCTGGTTCACTCACTCCGTGTTGTCTTCTTTGAGATGTTCCGGTTTGAGAACAGCTAGAACAGCTGCGAAACCCTGTCAAGGAGATTCTTAGGAATCCTACCTGATCACAGGCAGTACTTGTACTGATCAACGGGGAACCGTGGGCCGTGTACCTCAATTCATCGAAAGTGATCAAAGACACTTTCGTGCGATTTGTTGCTAACTGTTGTATGCAGGTACGCCCGACGTTTGCAGCTGATCAGAATGAAGCGGTCAATCCATAGCCGCATGCTCACTTAACACATTCATCTCAAAAGAAATCATGATTAGTGCATCAATGACTCTGATATTTTCACACCAAGCTTCTGCTACGCTGCAGCCAATATCGTGATTCAACAAATGCTTCCGCTACTCTGATGAGAAGATATCATGATCCAGAATGTGAGCATGTCGGTCCCAAAGTCACAACACCACAATGGATGTCTCAGAGATTTTTGATAGTTGATGATCTCCAAAGATGGCTCAAACGTATCATCACGTGGATCAGTAAAAGACCTCCACTTGGAATAACCAAACATGCATTGTGAAGAATCAATGACTACGAGCTTAGGAGCAAAGGACTACATCAAGAATGCAAGATCAATTGTTAAATGTTATATCTATTTGTATTCTATGTAATTTTGGTACATTGTTGAGGTGACCTCCCTTAGGGGGAGATTGTTAGGAATTAGAAATTCCCAGTATTAAAGAGTCGGTCACCTCAAGTATATGTAATCGTTAGAAAGCTCGTAGTCGTAGTTCTTTTAAGTTAAGTAGTAATTTAGTTAAGTAACACCGTGGAGGACGGACGGGTCTTTACCCACTGTATGCCTGATCCACAGCCCAAAGTGTGGCGAGTTATGTAAGACTATAAATACTCTCTACCTTCCAAGGTAGAGAGTTGGAGCTCATAATAATATCTTTCACTTTCTCTCACTAAGTTCCCTAAACCTCTAACTTTCTCTCTCTAGAATTCCATCTTATTCGCCACCTTGTGTTATGGTTTGATGTGTATGTGAAAAGTTATATCTTACAAATCAGAAAGTCATGGTCGGCACAAACCTGCCACCAAAACTAAAAGAAGAATTACAAAAGTTGTTGCGTGCTAACCACGACATATTTGCATGGTCGCCATCAGACATGACTGGAATACCAAGAGAACTCGCAGAACACAAGCTAAACATACACCCACGAACCTTTCCAGTTAGGCAGAAGAAGCGCGTGTTGACTAAGGAACGCAACAACGCAATCAACCAAAAAGTAATCAAGCTTGTGGAAGCATGTTGGGAATAATACTAACAGTTACAACTGACAGACTTGTGGTTAAGACTACTAAAGATTACACTAGCAGTGGAAACTCATTACCACTGCCAGTAAAAATATTACCACTGCTGTTAGGATAATTGTTAAGTATCCGTGTATTGATAAGTATAGAAAAGATCTTGTGTATATTCTATACTAGACTATAGACCCGCGGGTTTCGCGGGTGGCGATAAAAAATTTCAATAAAAAAAAACTTTCTTTAATGGTTAGGGATTTAAGTAGTTCAATATTAATTGTAACTGAGAAAGATAATAATACACACAAAATTTACGTGAATTAAACGACAAATACACAAGTTGATTATGATGATGATACAATATTAAACAACTTAATCATAAATTATTAAGTTTATAACGTCAAACAGCCATGAATTAAGATCGAGTACCATCGAACAGTAACCACACAATAGCAACATGAGTGAGAGGAAGATCGAAAAGAGGCTCAAAGTGTTTCAAGACATCGTTCTAATGGTTGTAGAGTTAGTTTCAGTGGTGGTAAAGCAAAGCTTAAAAGTATTTGTCTCCACAGTATAGCCGCGAGTCTAAATAACATTTATTAATAAGAGAATGTAATCAATTTTTATTTATTATTAATGCAAATCTCCATGAGAATTTGTGTTTATGCGTATGTTCTTTTCCAATACATCAAGTTTAACTCAAATCAGGTGCTTGTTTTTCAAATACATCAAGTAACCGAGAACGACCACATTCGCAGCAACAACTCCCACACACTTTGTGCCAATAACGCAACATTCTTTATTTATTAAGTCATTCTAACAAACATGTGTCGGGACACAAACATTTAGAGCGTTAACCAAAATATAGATAGCATCCAAAACGTCAGACCCACTATATGAGAAGAAAAATGTGGCTTCTCGTTAATACAAACAATATTAATAACTTCATAAAAAACCATACATTACAGAATATTTAACAAAATCTTTACACGTAAACATGAATCTTTAACTTTTGGTTTTAAGCTGAAAAAAATCATTTTTCTCATAGAAATAACGTAATCAAAGTAAATGGGTCAAAATCGCGGCTCAAATGTAAGAACTTTACATAACAAAGTTAGACACTTACATCCCCAATTGTTCCAAGTTTATATCCTTGCAAGTAATAGAAAAGGATGAAATTTAAGAAGGAATTCATTTTTGGCAAATAATACATGTCGTTATTTTTGTATATAATGACAATAAAACTGACTACTTGTTAGAATATATAAATTTACCGGTATCAATACTTGAATTAGATTGTAGCCCAGCAACTGAAACATCATCCCAACATATGTGTTGAAAATCCTATCACAACAAATCAAGTAGCAAACAAACACACACTCTCAAATCAAAGAATAGCTATCATTAGTTTTTAGCGTCTCACGAGTAGTGTTTTTTTGTAATCTGTTGTGAATCCATAAAGAAGTAAATGAAGAAGAGACATGATCAAAAGTCAAAAATGCATAAAAATATGAATAAGAAAAAGCATAATCATAAACAAAAGCAACAAAAAAAAGTGAACAAACAAATTTACCTGTGATTCGAGTTTACCCAAACTGGAAATTGCATACCGTTAAACCGAACTGCAGTTTATGACACAAAAACAATGCAACATAAATCAATGTTAGATAGAAAAAAAAGTGAAAGTTTGTGTGAACAATATTAGTGTACATTCGTAAGAATATTGGAAATCGACATTTACACGAGTAAATAATAGCGGCTATATGCAAGCATAACACTTAAAATTTATTTTACGTCCATCAGTGAAGACTTTACCTTTTGCCTCCTCAAGTAATCTTGAGTAGGGTATGAGTTTATTAACAAATAATAAATCAACATAAATTAAACCAAATAAAAAATACTATAGCAAAACATTCTATCAATATACCCTATAACTTAAAAACTTGTCAGGCACTAAAACTGTTATAGCACAATATTGTCATAATCCTAGAGTGATCTCAAGTGCTGTATAAATTGAAGCCCCAAGGGAACCACTTCATAAACACTCACTTACACATGTCTATGCTTGAGTATTGAATGAGGCTTTCATCTAAATCTTGATCACCTCGTAGTAAAGCATTCGACTGTTTTGACCCATTGGCTAGAACCGACATAGTACATTTTTATAACCAATATACTTTCTACATAATTAAGCGCCTGATATAGCTAAACTAAACTGAATCATTTCTACAGAATTATGCTTGTGAAAGTCATAAAGTTTGGTTTTAAAACAACAATTTTCATATCGAACCAAAGAATATGTATGGCTACGAATTTACCTAACAAAGAACATAAAGAATCCACAGTCTTGCTTGACCAAGCACAAGTTCCTGTTCAACAAAAAATGCATAATCATATCCTTACATCGAGCTAATCTTTACCAAAAAAGGGTGGGGCTGGCGAATATGTCCACACATTGACATAATTAAAAAAGGGTGGGGCTGTCCAATTAAATAGACCCATCAAAAAATATTGCTCAAACTTGCCTGTTGTTAACTAAGCAATGTGTGAACTGAGCTCAAAATTACCTGCCCCTACACATAGATAAAAAGTTAAAAACCAAAGTTCAACAAATAAATAAAAGAAGAGACTAAAAGTTGTATGAAGTGGTGGGTTTTAAACTTTTAATCTTATTAAAAATTTGTATATCAGTGTACCTTCACAACCCATATTATAGCAAAAATCCTAATTCTATATTCAATTTTTACATCAAAAGAAAGATCATAGTTTGTCTTCTATATTCTAATATATCATGATCCTTGATAAGATCATGAAAGCCTACATTGTATAAGGCTTTTCGTAAAAGACTATGTTTAGAGTAACCTAGTTTTTAAGTTCGTGAATAACCATACAACTTTTTCTAAGTTAGGCTATCAAGTAATTCATCCAAAGAGCAAGTAAGCTGTTGAAATAAAGCATCCTATACGACCTTTAGAATATGCGACCCTTGAAAAGACTTCTAATCATGCTTATTTTACCCTGAAATTAACACTATTAGATACTGCGGTTGCTTCAATGACGAAAGAGAAACATGGCTATATTTTTCCAGTTCATGTCCTAGTCTTGACCAAAACAGATATGCCTTTTGACTATTAGAGTCAAGAATTCTACTTGTTAATTAAGATTCAAGTAAGTGTTGTTATAATTCTTTGCAATGATTTTAAATTTTCGACATTAGTTATGAGGTTGTATGCACTCATTTCACCTATATTGATCCAAGTAGAAAATCCATTCCATATCTTTATCATATTGCACTAATCTTTCAAGTTACATATTTTGTGGCATTTTAGGAAGTATCTTTATTCACTATCATCTTAATGTCTTATGGCTTAACACTATCATCTTAACACCATTAACACCTCAAACACCTACAACTCATAGATTTAAGATATTATCTAACTTAAATCTTATTATCAACTGAGATATTGAAACCACAAATTCTCATCACATCATAAAAGCTAAGCTATAAACCAAAAACTAAAAACCCATGACAAAGTCTTATGTTATTGTTTAAATCTTTGATGATGCCTAAAGCAGTTTATAATTTGAGATTAAAACCAAAAGCGAAACTTAATACTTAAACAAAGAGGGTAAACACTTGGTATCACGTTCTCTCATCGAGTTATCGAAAGTCGTCTCATCAAGTTAAGCGGATCAGAATTTATTTTCTTTTTTTTTACTGTTATTTTTTTATTTTTTTATAACATTATCTAGTACAAATGAGGATAAATCAGATATGTATAACACTTCTTTTATATTATAAACACCCAAATTAAAACACATAATCACACAAATTAAAATTAAGATGCAAAATAAGAACAAATTAATTCCTATTCACAAATAACATGAATCATCACAACAAAACCCCTTAATAGCAATCGTGATAATAAAAACTCCCAATATGATTCGAGTATAAACAAATAAATTATTTACCTTGAACGAACTAAACTCGTGCATCACAACAAAACCCCTATCGTTTCATGATGTTTGTACAGATATGGATAAACATAAATTGAGATGGATTGTGATTTTTGAATAGCAGATTTGAAAGTATAGAAACTTTGATTTTATCTTTGAATAAATAAAATATAAAACCTTATAAAAAAACATGAGGTAGTGGAAAAAGTCGGTTAGAAGGCTAAATGGTATCAGAAGGCGACGCGTGTCTTTATGACGTCAGAATTGGGGGGTTTGACATTCAAAAAAGTTTTCATTTATTATATATAAAGATTGTTAGGTTTATACTTATCCTGTAAAGGACTCCTTGTGCTATAAAAGGAGATCCTAGGTCATTGCTTGATAAAAAAAAGAATTACATACGTATTATTAATATTAGCTTCAAGGTGTAACCCTAGTGATAAGCAAGATCACTCGTATTATTTCTTAATAATATTGGAGCTTTGTGTTTATTGTTCTTACTTACATTACATCATATAATCTGTCTTCTAAGTATTACTAAGTATATTCCGCGTGCTTATTAATATAACTCAAAATATCACTAACACAAGGTGTGTGTTTAGATCCATCAAGTGGTATTGAGGTAGAAAAGGAAGACCTCAATTTGAAGTTTCTAAGAAGTTTGCCTTCAGAGTTCCATACTAATGTTACAGTCTGGTAAAATAAACCAGATATTGAAACTATGAAGCTCAATGATCTTTACAATAACTTCAAACTCGTTGAACAAAGATTGAAGAAGGCTGGGAAACTTAGTACAAGCTCAAGAAGCTTGGCTTTGATGTCAACCTCTGTTGACAGTGATGATTCTGAAGATGACTGTGATGATGATATTGCCACTGCTAGTTCTACAGTTTCCACTGGTAATGTTAGCGTTACCACTGCAGGTTCAAAGAAGAAGATTGTTGGGATTGGAGATCCTACCTTTTATGCTTTTATCTCCACTCAAGTTAATGGCTCTATATTAACTCATGAAGACATAGAGCAAATTGATGAAAATGACTTGGAGGAGATGGACATAAAATGGCAAATAGCTCTTCTTAGCATGAGGGCTAGGAAATTCTACAAGAATACTGGCAAGCCAATTCACATCAATGGTGGTGAAACTGCAGGGTTCGACAAAAAGAAAGTAGAGTGTTTCAATTGTTACAAGTTGGGGCATTTTGCTAGGGAATGCAGAATACCAAAGATGAAGGACAACATGTCTACTTGGTACAAGCAAAAGAAAAAACCAACTGTGGAAGAACCAAAGGCAATGTTGGAAATTGATGGTGTGAGCTATGATTGGAGTTTCATGGCTGATGAAAAGGAGGAAGAACCTTTAGATGCTGCTCTTGTGTTTACTGAATTTGCTCTCATGGCTTTCTATGACTCTAAGGTACAAAACTTTGAAAGTTGTTCTAAAACATGTAGGGCTGCTAGAGATGTTTAAAGGCTTAATGAATCTTATGAAAGTCAAAGAACAGAGTTGTTTACTGCTAATTATGCTGTGTCAAACCTTAGGAGAGGTATAGCTGTATTAGAAAAACAAATAGAGCACTATAGAGAAAATGAGTCAAAATATAATGATGATATGATTCTTCTTAGAAGAGAGGTAGATCATAAGACAACTGTGAATGAGGCTTTCCAAGAAGAGTTTGAGAAACTTAAAAAGATAAATGAAAATGTCAATTTAACTGTAGACACCTGTTATTATCAGTCTAAGTCAATTGATAAAATTTGGAATGCTCAAATCACTAGTAAAGTTAAGTCTGGTATGGGTTATAATATAGTTCCTCCACCACTAAGGGGTGTTCATTCACCTCCAGGTATAGATTTAGCTCATACAGGTCTAGAAGACTTTCAGGAACCTATTCGTGAATATGGTCCTCCCAAAATTGTGAAATGTGAGGAAGAGGTTAAGCATGAAACTAATGTTTTTGAAAGTGCTAGTGACTCATCAGTTGTTGATGAGAATGTCAAAAAGAATGTAGAGGCTTCTATCCCAAAAGTTGTTAATACTATTACAGAGGAACCTAGGAGACAAGCTAATAAACCTAAATCAACTGTAAGGTATGCTGAGATGTATAGGAACAAGTCATCAGCTCCTAGGGGTAACCAAAGGAGTTGGAATCATGTTAAATCTCAACAACTAGGTAGTGACTTTGTGATGAACAATAAAGCATGCTATATCTGTGGTAGTTTTGATCATTTACATGCTTATTGTGACTATCATGTTAGGAGAAGGGAAGTCCATGGGAATAAAAGGGTGGAGTCTAACAAGTTTCAAAATAATGTGCACCCTAATTCTCACAACAGAATGGTCCCAAGAGCAGTTCAATTAAGAAGTGGTCTTAAAACCTTTGCCACTGCTAAAACTGTTAACACTGCTCACCCTAAATTACCTGTTACAAGTGCAAAATCCAAAACAACTTTTGCAAAATCTGCACAAACAGGGAAAAGAACTTTTCAAAATAAAAAGGTTCGTTATTACCAACAGTGGGTACCTAAAACCAAACCAGCAGTTACCATGGCTCACTCAAAAGTTCCCACTGCAAGGGTTGTAAACAAGAAAATAGGGGACATGGGCAATGCTGTGAAGGCCTCAGCACGTTGGGAATGGAAACCTAAAGGAATTATCTCATCAACCAATCCCAATGGTGTATCAATGACCTTTGATAGATATAAATATATTGATACACGAGGCAGATCCAAGTCTATCATGGCTTGGGTCCCCAAAAGAATCTAACTCTTTACTTTTATGTGCAGGAACATCCAAGGACAAAAAGATCAGATCAAGGCTACACAGATAGTGGATGTTCAAGGCACATGACTGGCAACAAGTCCTATCTCTCAGATTTTAAACATTATGATGGACAGTATGTCAGCTTTGGAGGTGGAGTTAATGGAAAAGTTGCCGGTAAAGGTGTAATCAAAACTGGTAACTTGGACTTTGAACCTGTGTACTATGTAAAAGAGCTTAAGTATAATCTTTTTAGTGTGTCACAAATGTGTGACAAGAAGAACAATGTTCTTTTTACCAAAGATATGTGCTTTGTTCTCTCTAAGGATTTTAAGATGCTTGATGAAAGTCAGATTCTTCTTAAGATTCCTAGAAAAGGCAACTTATATAGCTTTGATATGAACAACATTGTTGCTAAAGATGATTATGCTTGCTTGCTTGCAAAGGCCACAGTGGATGAATCCATGTTATGGCATAGAAGACTTGGTCATGTTAACTTCAAAACCATTAATAAGATTGTCAAAGATGGTTTGGTGAGAGGCTTACCTCAGAAAAGATTTGAAAATGATCAAACCTGTGTGGCTTGTCTTAAAGGCAAACAACACAGAGCTTCTTGCAGGTCAAAGCTGGTTAACTCTATTGCTCACCCACTTCAAATGTTACATATGGACTTATTTGGTCCTACATTTGTGAGCAGCTTGAATCTAAAGAAATATTGTCTTGTAGTGACTGATGATTTTAGCAGGTTTACATGGGTTTTCTTTCTTAGAACCAAGGATGAAACAACTAGCATCCTTAAGATCTTTATCACAGAAGTTGAAAACCAATATGATATGAAAGTTAAAATCATTAGGTGTGACAATGGGATATAATTTAAGAATAGAGTTATGGATGATTTTTGCAGAGATAAATGTATTAAAAGAGAATTTAGTGTTGCTAGAACTCCTCAACAAAATGTTGTTGCTGAGAGGAGGAACATGACACTTATAGAGGCTGCTAGAACCATGTTGGCAGATTCAAAATTGCTAATCACTTTTTGGGCTGAAGCAGTTAATACTACATGTTATGTGCAAAACAGGGTTTTAGTGGTAAAAACAAAGAACAAGACACCTTATGAGTTATTTAGGGGTAGACCACCTATCCTTGACTTCATGAGACCATTTGGATGTCATGTATCTATTCTCAATACCATAGATTATCTGGACAAATTTGAAGAGAAATCTGATGAAGGGTATTTTGTTGGGTATTCCATGGTCAGTAAAGCTTTTAGAGTATTCAACCTAAGAACCCAAAAGATTGAAGAGAATCTGCATGTTGAGTTTCTGGAAAACAAAGTAAATCTCAAAGGAACTGGTCCAGAAAGGCTGTTTGATCTTGATACTCTAACCAATACTATGAATTATGTGCCTATCTCTACAGGTACATCTTCTTTTGATTTTGCAGGTTCAGAAGAGTTTCTTGATGATGATGAACCAAGCAAGGATCAAGCAGATGATCAAGATGATTTTAGTCTGCCACTTTGGGACTATGCAGATAATGAAGATATACCTAAGACTAGAGATGCTCAACCTTCTAATGATTTTGGAAAGGAAGGAAGTAGCAACTTGAATGCTGAAAATTCTGAAAGCAGTGGAAATTCAGATTCCACTGTTAGGCCAGATGTTTCCACTGCAACACCAGAAGTGGATGTAACTCCAGTTACAGAGGAAGCTCAAGCCAATGATGTTGAAATCTCAAATATGCCAATTGAGATTGCAGTTCCTCAGATTCCAAATCACATCCTCTTGAAAATGTGATTGGGGATGTCCATTCACCTGTAAAGACTAGAATACAAACAAAGCTGCCTGATATTCATGGATTCATTAGTGAAATATATGAATCTAAGACTCATGAAGGCATGAATGAATGTCTCTTTATGTGCTTTCTGTCACAAATGGAGCCAAAGATGTATACAGGGCACTTGAAGATGAAAGTTGGGTGGAAGCAATGCAAGAAGAGTTGCTCCAATTCAAGCTTCAAAAGGTTTGGGTGCTTTGTGATTTGCCTTCTGGCAAGAAGGTAATATGTACTAAATGGGTGTTTAGAAATAAGAAGGATGAAAGAGGAATTGTCATCAGGAACAAAGCTAGGCTTGTGGCTCATGGATACACTCAGGAGGAGGGTATTGACTATGAAGAAGTATTTGCCCCAGTTGCACGAATTGAAGCAATCAGGCTGTTCTTATCCTATGCCTCCTTTATGGGCTTTAAAGTCTATCAAATGGATGTAAAGAGCGCTTTTCTATATGGGCAGATTGATGAGGAGGTATATGTTTCACAACCTCCAGGCTTTGAAGACCCTGAATATCCCAACAAAGTATACAGGGTGGTTAAAGCTTTGTATGGCTTGCATCAAGCACCGAGAAAATGGTATGAGACCTTGACTACTTATCTTCTTGATAATGGGTTTCATAGAGGCAGAGTGGATCAAACTTTGTTCATCAAGAAAGACAAGAATGATATCTTGTTAGTTCAGGTATATGTTGATGATATCATTTTTGGATCTTGTGACAACTCGTATTTTCAGGACATTTCATATAGACTAAGTTAGTCTACATTTCATTAACATCATTTTTATCATGTTAGTTCATTCATGATTTTGCATTTCACATTAAACGCGTAAATTTCATATTAAATAAACGTTATCGTGTAAGTTATTATTTTGAACATTTAATCAGATACTTCCAAAAATTATCCCGACATATTTTTATACTTACATTTAGTTTATAAAAATAATATTTTGAGTTTACCTAGTGTTTTAAATTTATTTTGTATATAAATTGTTAAATTTATATTATTACGACGATTTTCTTAAAAACTACACGATAATTATTATATCACTCAAATTTTTCAAGAAACATATTTTTACAATTTTTATAACTACAATATATTTTACTTTGGCCTATTAAAAATTACTTTTAGCTAAAACTACTCTAATTCCACAAATGTATACACAAGTTACCATTTATCTCTAATATACTTACATTTTACTTACACCATTTTATACATAATACATAATAATAATAAAAAAATATATATATTTGTGAAACACTCCCCCTAAAATCCGGCCAAGGGGGGGGGGGGGTTAGTCAAAGTGGGTGAACATTTTCTTACACATGAATATTTACACTCAATCTTACACATACACACTTCATTTATTCACAAATAATACAAGTTCAAGTCAAGATTGCTTTTCTCCCTTTTTCTTCTCTCAAAAACCGGCCACCCCAAGGTGGAAGAAGATTTCATCAAAAATTTACCAAGATCAAGTTTTTACAATCTAGTTATACTCTTATTAAAGGTTTTGAAATAAAAACCTAGAGTGTTTAGGTATAATCCTTGTTCTAATCACCTCATCAAGTAACTAGTAAGCATATCACTTTCATTTTACATCTTTCATTATCATTTCATATGTATTTCATCATTTTTGAGCAAAACATGCAAGACTTATGGATATTTATACCATTTTTACATTGTTTTTAAGAGTTATATATATATAAGTCATCCTATAATTTATCCCTTGTTATATATTAGTCTTGGTGATGTTTAGGAACCCATGACACCCTAAGAAGGTGTATGGTAGGATTAGAATAGCTTTGGAGTTGTTTTGAAGGGATTGGAATAGGATTAGTACGAGAAAAACTCTTTTCGACAAGTATAAATAAGGGTCTGATCTTATTTTGTATTTCTGGAAAATCCGACTGTAGACACGAAATTTTGGCCTAGATATTTAGAAAATATACTTTAAAACGAATCCGTGGCCGCTTGAACGGATTAAAACGGAGCTATAACGAAGAAGTTATGAATTTTTCAAGTTTAACGACGAAATATATATTTCCTGAAATTTCAGCAAACTATTTTTGTTTTGTACGAGTCAAAAACGAGTCTTAAGCGTTATAAATTATTTCGACTTATCAAAAATATATTAGTATACTTTGATACGAAGCTAAGGACGTATAATACGTAGAAAACGGATTTATAACGACTAAAATATACACGTTTTCATAAAATTGCCGTAACTTTATTATTTACGAAAAACTATATTATTTTTATTTGACAAATGTTACGGTAAACAAAGTGACCATATTGAAGGCTATTTTTAACGTTGACGTAGAACTTTTTGTAACGAGATGTCTTCTAATAAAAGTGAGATTATCAAGCATATTTTTCAAAATGACCAACCGTTTGAATAGCGGAGTTGTAATGAATTAACTACGATTGCTTAAACTTTGCCGAAATTCACTTTTAACTACATTTTGGACAAAATCACCATACTTAACCTACATTTTTCTCTATGAACGAGACCTCTAGGATAAAAACTTAAATGCCAAAACTTCGAGAGTATGATACAAGCTTTCCAAAACCGTTGAGTTCGTTTCCTAACGTTCGACGTACACCATTTTACGACTAGCTTTTCGAGGCCATTTTAGTCACTTTCATGAAATTTCCAACGACTTTATTTTACGACGAAAAGTTATAATTTCACAATAAATCATTAAGAAACTATTCTAGGATGACATTTTGACGTAAATACTTGCAAAGTAATTTAAGATTGGTCAAGACGTCAAAAGAGTATTTTTCGACGAAGAGCATTTATTTTCAAAACTCACAAGTGGTATAAATAACATACGAAATGCATGCATAACATTACATCATAACTCATTACGTATCATATCATTCATAATAGGTCATTTTCGAGATTCACGCTACATTTCAGTGTACTCACTTTTGTCTTCGCATCATTTCATCAAGTGAGTCATAGCCCCTACTCTTTTAATTGTTTTGAATTACTTTTGGGGGAGATACATGCTCAACTATTTCTATGACAATCATGATTAATTGCAAACTATATGTTTATCTGAACTGAATGTTTAGTAATATTCTATATCATAATCATGGAACTAAATGTCTTGGTATTATCATGGAACTAAATGTCTTGGTATTATCACGGAACTAAATGTCTTGGTATTATCATGGAGCTAAACGTCTTGGTATTATCGCGGAACTAAATGTCTTGGTATTATCATTGGGCTAAATGTCTTGGTATTATCATTGAGCTAAATGTCTTGGTATAATCATTGAGCTAAATGTCTTGGTATAAACATTGGAACTAAATGTCTTGGTATAATTAAGTCAAGTAACTGTTGATACATTAAGTCATGCACTATTGTGAATTCATTTGACATCATGTGTTTGAACATGAACTATACACATTTTGGCAGTGGGTTGTGAACACACAGGTTGCAAGTTTTGTATGGGCGGAACTTGGAACTGGGTGGATTTACAATGCCTTTGCTGCATAAACGATTTTGAAAGGCTTTACATTTCAACTCAAACTCTATGAACTCACTCAACCTTTGTGTTGACACTTTTAGCATGTTTTATCTCAGGTATCTAAGGCATACACTTCATGGCATGCATGTGGACTTATCATAGAGTCGTGGTGACGACGCGTCTCTCATGGATTTATGCACTTTAAAAACATCGTTTGAATTGTAACAAACTTATTTCCGCACAAGTTGATTTTCATTTGGGACCTACACTTTGTAAACTCTGATTGTTTTATTAAATCAAACGATGTGTTTTCCAAACGACACTTTAGGTCGTTCAATATAACTGTGATTGTGATGCTATGACAGTCAATCCCCAGGAATTCCATTCCGCTGCAAAACAGGTAATTTGGGGGTGTGACAGATCTACAAAGACAGAGACGTGCAAAGAATTTGAGAAGCTAATGAAGGAAGAATTCAAGATAAGTTCAATGGGAGAACTCACATTCTTCTTGGGACTTCAAGTACAACAAAGGCCAGATGGTATTTTCATCAATCAAGATAAATATGTGGCTGAGATACTAAGGAAGTTCAAGTTCACTGATGCAAAGTCATCCAGCACCCCTGCAGACAAGACTACACATCAACTCTTGAAGGAAAATAGTGGTGAAGCAGTTGATGTACACATGTACAGGTCTATGATTGGTTCTTTGATGTATCTTACATCATCTAGACCAGATATTATGTTTGCAGTGTGTGCCTGTGCAAGGTTTTAAGTCACTCCCAGGTTCTCTCACTTGACTGTTGTGAAGAA
The DNA here is from genome assembly GCA_019973895.1 of Chrysanthemum seticuspe. NCBI lineage: Eukaryota > Viridiplantae > Streptophyta > Magnoliopsida > Asterales > Asteraceae > Chrysanthemum > Chrysanthemum seticuspe. The sequence goes on along the minus strand of BPTQ01000008.1, from coordinate 105,304,496 downwards.
GATTTTTAGATATCTTAAAGCATTTCCCACTCTGGGATTATGGTACTCTAGAGAATCTCCTCTAGATTTGGTTACTTACTCAGATAGTGACTATGCTGGAGCTAGTCTGGATAGAAAATCTACAACAGGTGGATGCCAATTTCTTGGCAACAGATTAGTGTCATGGCAGTGCAAGAAACAAACAATGGTGGCTAATTTATCAACTGAGGCAGAGTATATGGCTGCTACAAGTTGCTGTGCTCAAGTTCTATGCCTTCAAAATCAACTTTTGGACTATGGGTACAATTTCATGAATACCATCATCCATATTGACAATAGCAGTACCATTTGCATTATTAAGAATCTAATTCAACACACAAAGACTAAAAATATTGAAATTAGACACCATTTCATAAGAGATTGTTATGAAAAAGGACTAATTCAAGTTGTCAAAATCCATACTGATGACAACTATGCTGATTTATTAACAAAAGGACTTGATGTGGGTAGATTTCAGTACTTAGTAACAAGTATTGGAATGCTAAATCCATAAACTTTTTGTGTCTAATGGTCTTTGATGTTGAGTGGAAGTCTCTGGGTACTAACATTGTTGTATAAGTTTGTATATGTTTTTGTGCTTGTGTTTTTGCTTGTTCAATCACGTTTATGCAGCATAAATGGGAGTTGATCTTAAAAGGTGTGTACCTGAGACACACAACAAATGCTTATTGATTCACCATGTCTAACCCACATAAGAATCAACTAGTCCAGAGCAAACGGCTACTGGTAAAGACTTGACAAATCCGTTTATGGTTGATAGTTTACCAAAAACTATATGGTTATTAACTCACAATATTCTTTATGATTAAGAGTTGGCTAGTCCATAGCAAACGGCTCATGGTAAAGACATATCAAATCCATTGATAGCTGGTAGTTTGCTAAAAACTATGATAAAGAGCAGTCCAATTTTCAATGTTTTTCTTTACCACTGCTCTTTGAAAATCTTTGTGAAAAATTACCACTACTAGTTCACAGTTTCCACTGACAGTGTTATTTTTACCACTGTTGATCTAGCCGTTACAACTGATTGTGTCAGTAACTAATTTTTTACTAGCCGTTGAAAGAAAACATTGTTTCCATATATATAGGGTAAATTTTTGGGAAGATTATCTACTTTCCTAATTGCTATTTATCCTCTAAAGATAAATATTTTCCAAAGATAGTCTTTCTTGCGCAAAAATCTTAAACCCTACCCCTATATATCTTTATCTCTCAATTGGCGAGTTATTCATTCAATTCATACTGACACAATATATTTTTCATCAAAAGATTCTATGGCACCTATCACTTTTGCAGATGAGCACAACCAAGTGGCCTACTTACAAAAGTCAAACGAGAAGAGTGGCCCTGTTTTTCATCAGATTGTAGACTTTCTTAATACTACCCATATAAGGTATGCTTTACTTCTTAATCCCACAATCTATATCTCTCAAATCAAACAGTTTTGGACTTCTGCTCAGTCCATAACCATTGAAACTAGAGATACACATGAAACAATGGATGCTCTTAGAGCCACTGTGGACGGGGTAACTATTGATGTTACTGAGGCATCTTTGAGGAGAATTCTCCAATTGGATGATCTCAATGGTATCATCACATTACCTATGCCCGAAATTCATACACATCTTTCATCCATGGGGAATGATACCACTGAGAAAAAGGCTACTTTAAAAAAGAGTGGTTTTTGTCCCCATTGGAGATTTTTGATACATACTCTTTTACATTGCCTAAGTCCTAAGAAAACTTCTTATGAACAATTCAGTTCAACCATGGCTTACCCTTTGGTTTGTCTAGCTTTAGATAGGACTTTTAATTGGTCAAATTATATTTTTCAAAGTATGCAAGGCAATGTAAAGAGTTCAACAAAATTTTTGATGTATCCAAGGTTTGTGCAAGCAGTGTTAAATGAGTTTCAACTGCAACCCCATACAAGAATTTATAAGATTCGTTGCCTTAAGCCTAAAGTTCTTCAAAACATGAACAAAGATGGCAATAGGACTATTACACATCTTTTTCCTCAAATGCTTGCAAAGATTTCACAGGTACAAAACTCACCCATAATCACTGTTCCAAACATTGATTATACTCCACCAGTTTCTCACACCTATAAGAGGAGGTCAAAACAGCCAACTTCTCTCATTACAACACAGCATGTCCCTGATCCTTTTGGTTTAGGAACAAGCAGTGGTGGTTCTAGACTTCAACCTAGTCCAACTAGGGAGGAATCTGAGCCATTGCCCCATGATTCACCTCTCCCAACAGGTCACACAGTTGGAAGTGTTGAGGGCAGTGTGCAACAAATGGAATTGATGGATATGTGTACCAAATTAGCCAAGCAAGTTGAATCTCTACAAAAAGACCTGGCACAAGTAAAGAAGCAGCATGCCAAGGATATTACACACTTAAAAGAGGAGATTCAGACCTTGACAGATGAGTTGCAGGGGTTGAAAAACAAGAGGAAAACTGCAAAGATTGTGATATCATCTCCATCCTCACCTGATGATGGTGATTCAGCTGATTTTAATCAAGATTTGGGAAATTCTCCCAAACAGGGGAGGAAAACAGATGCTGAAACTCAGGGGAGGAGAATTGATTTTGAAGATGAAGGTGTTTCTAGTAAAGGTTCAGAGGAAGTTGATACTCAAGAAGAGCAACTAGAGAAAAATGTTTTTAGTACTGCAACTGCTGATTTTACCACTGATCTAATTTCCACTGCAGAGCCAAATATTCCCACTGCTGGACATGATATTGCCACTGCAAGTGAAGAAATTGATATACAGAAGAAAGACAAAGGTAAAGCTGTTATGCAAAGCAAGGAGCAAACAAGAAGAAAGATTTCAAAGAAAGAACAAATTCAGATTGCTCATGATGAAGAAGTTGCAAGAAAGATTTATGAAGTTGAAGTTGCTGAAAAGAAAAATCTTGAAGAATTAGAGATTGAAAGCTTTATGGAGGCTAAAAGGCTGGATAGAATGGAAGATCCACTTTCCACTGTTCCACCTACAAGATTCAGAGAGAAGACTCCAGAGTTCAGCTATGTACCTACTGAAGAAGAAATTGATTTCTTGATTGCAAATGATCCAGTGATCAAGAAGAAAGCAATTGATCTAGTAGCTGATAAGTCTTTAACTGAAGATCAAAGAACATTACAGTTAAAGGACTTTATTCAGATGAAGAATAATCAAGCACTTCAAGATGTAATTGGTTCAGTCAGAAAAGGTCAAAAGAAACCAAGGCAACCAACCAAGGCACAAGTTATTGCTTACATGAAGACTTATTGTTGCAATGTTGGTGGCTGGAAAAGACATCAATTTAAAAGAATGCCTGATGATAAAGTTGAAAGTATCTACTACAGAGTTCAAAGACAAGATAAAGATTTTATTCCAATGGATTCTGAAGAAGAAGCAAGAAGGTATCCTAATTTGAAGAGAAAGGCCAAAGATAGTGAATCTCAGACATTTAAGAAGACAAAGTTTGTTGAAGAACAAGAAGTTCCAACTGAGAAATTTACTGAAGAACAACTGACTGAAATGATTATGATAGAAGAAGAAGATTTTTATCCAGAACCACTGCAAGTCAGACATCCTATCATTGACTGGGAAATGTTTACTGCTAGAAATTTTGCTCCAACATGGAAGATTACAAGGCTAGGTGGTGAAACTTCATCATTCATTCAATTTGAAGATCTCATCAAAGCTTGTGACAGAGATGATCTTGACACATTATGGAAATTAGTTCATGAAAGGTTTGATGATGAAGATCTCAAAGATATGAAGGAGATGCAGTTATGAATTAATCTTAGAAGGCTCTATGAACCAGATGTTAATGATGATTTCTGGAAATTCTCATGTTCATGTCCTGGTACTAAATGGTTCTACTATGATTCATGTGAAGTTCATCATGTTTCTACGGCAAATGGAGTAGATGCATTTATGCTTGCTGAGAAAGAATATCCACTCAGAACTGGAACTCTCACTGTGATGCTGTGTACTACTATAAGAGTTCATGAAGATAATGAGAAGGTCAGAGAATTGTTACTCAGGCTTCAAGATCAATGTTCAAGAGCTATTCAAGCATTGAGAAGAAGATGAAGTGTTTGAAAGAATTCCCCAAATCATTGAAGATAATGAAGATTGAAGAAACTTATTGATTTGCAGAGAAATCATAAGTTTAGGGGAGGATTGTTGGGAATAATACTAACAGTTACAACTGATAGTCTTGTGGTTAACACTGCTAAAGATTACACTAGCAGTGGAAACTCATTACCACTGCCAGTACAAGTATTACCACTCCTGTTAGGATAATTGTTAAGTATCCGTGTATTGATAAGTATAGAAAAGATCTTGTGTATATTCTATATTGTTAGGTTTATACTTATCTTGTAAAGGACTCCTTGTGCTATAAAAGGAGATCCTAGGTCATTGCTTGATAAAAAAAAAGAATTACATACGTATTATTCATATTAGCTTCAAGGTGTAACCCTAGTGATAAGCAAGATCACTCGTATTATTTCTTAATAATATTGGAGCTTTGTGTTTATTGTTCTTACTTACATTACATCATATAATCTGTCTTCTAAGTATTACTAAGTATATTCCGCGTGCTTATTAATATAACTCAAAATATCACTAACACAAGGTGTGTGTTTAGATCCATCAAAGCACGAACCCTCAAGGAAGTATACTTCTGATGGGTGTCTAAATACTCATCATTTTTATACCTTTTAAACTGCAAAATCATCTGAAAACACTCAGAAACACATCAAAATGATCAAAATATCACAAACAAGTGTTTTATGTGTTTTAAATGCAAAAATATCAAAATCAGATGAAAAACGTATCAAATTTGCAAAATTGGCAGTTTTAGTCCCCCAAGTTTCAAAAGTTGTCAAAAACAGTCCCTGGTAAATCAAAATAAAGAAAAATGTCATTTAAGGTCCATGGGATTCAAAAGTTGTTAAAACAAACCCTTCAAAGTTTAAAATTTGCAAAATTACAACTTTGGTCCCTCAATATTGAAAAATGTCAAAAATGGTCCTTGGAAATTGGAAATTGTCAAGTTTGGTCCTTATACTTTTGGAACTTGTCAATTTCAGCCCCTGAAACAACTTGGCAGAATTGACAGGATTGGCCCCTTAATTTTCAGAATTTACACTCTAGTCCTTGTCATTAATAACCTTTTAAACCCCCTTGGACCCTATCACAACCACTATGGACCCTGTCAAACCCCTTTTGGACCCCCTGTTTTGACCCCCCTTGATTATTAATATCTGGTCAAATCCCATGGTCAAACCAAACACCCCGCGCCATTTTTTCTTCTCCTTCACCTGCTTCTGCCTGAAATTCCTCAACCTCCCTATCCCTCCACTTCAACATATCACTTTCCATGTCCCTCCACCTCACCTAAACTACAAAAACCATTAAATGCCCCCCCCCTCTTGGCACTCAACCTCCTCAACTGCTTAATATCTTTTTCCCGCCAAAAATGGAATGAATGGTCATGATGACTTTAACTCATCCAATGGACATGATAGAAAGTGGGATTTGGTCAGAAAGTAGAGAGAAGGTGATTGGCATATAAAAAGAGCAAGAAGAAGCAATGAAGGAGAGTAGTTAGTTTTTTTAAGTTTTTCTTAATGTCGTTTTTTTTAATCAATGTTTTATTTAAGTTCAAATGTTGTAATTTAAGCTTTTATGTATCACACTCAAAGTAACTCTTAATTGTAAGGTGTTTTTGAAGTTCCAATCCTAGTTTTATATAAATTTCAAGTTTGTGGTTAACTGTTGAAATTTTTCAGTTTTAAATTACATTGTCCAAGTTTTCAGTAGCTTATTTTAAGCTTTAATAAGTTTGTTTAAGCCTTTATAAGCTTTTGATAAGCTTGTAATTCATTTTCAAGTAAATTCCATGGCTGGTCAACTAAAGTCAACTGTGATGCAAAATGGGGCTTGGTAATGGAAAATGGGAGATGCAGTGGTGAATTTGGGTTGGATTGGATTAGCATAGAGTAGGATTGGGTTTGGTTTAGCCTGCAATAGCAGTGGACTCATGTGAGTAAGATTTTCCACCTTTCATTTTTAAGCCATTTTTTTGTATTTCTTGCTTATCTGTGTAACTGTGGTTATCATTAGTATAAACTTGCTTAAATAGTTGTAATTAGGTCAATATAACTCAGTATAATCAATGGCTTTAGCTGGTTCAGTGTTCTTTTTAGTTTAAGTTTGCATAGTAGTTTTATAGGTGTGTTTGGATTTGGTATTTAAACTGAGATATAGGTTTATGCAGTGCTTAGTACCTGTTGTCCCATGCTTGTGAATCTGTTTTATGCTCATTTGATTCATTCCTTTGAGCCTGCAACCACTCAAGTCAAACTTTTCCATATCTGTCTATACCAGTTGTCTGTTGGAATTTTTACAAGTTCATAGGCTCATTTTGTGTTTAAAATTCATAGGTCTAGCCTACATTAGTGTTATTTCATCATATTACTTCTATTTCAGTCCTTAAATTGATCCCAAAACTCAACAAAGTCAACTTTTCAGTTTTGATAAAAAGTCAAAATAGTGCAAAACTCAGTTTTAGTCTATCTAAGATGAATTTTATTGAACTCATTTCTTAGCCAATTTCAATGAAACTAGTGATTTTAAAAAGTCATCCTGGTCTAATTTCTTATGGGTATTTTATCAGATTTTTGTAATTTTTTCTATAAGCTCAAACTAGCTTATCCATATGGTGCTAAGTGCCCTGTGCAGGGCACTGTTGACTGCACAGGGCTTGAGCAGGTTTTGCTTGGCTTGTATAAAGCTTAGTCTAGCTTCTCCAAGTCTGAGCTTTGGTTTGCATGGTCTTACCCAGGTCCTCTAGAGGTTCCAATTTGTAGTTTTCCTTTTCAGCTTATTGTAGTGCTTATTATTCAGCTTAAAGTAGACACCCTAGATACTGTTTTTAGCTTATAGCTCTTACATCAAATCTGTACTAGCTTGATATCCAGAGGTTAGGGCTTGTTGAATCTTGTTGCATTTTAGTTCCTTTAGCTTATAGTAGCTTCTGTTTTGGTTTGGTGCCTTTTGGATTCCATTTGCTACTTCAAAGTGCTTATTTATAAGCACTTTGGACATCAGTTCCTAATTTCTCCATTCAAGCCCCTGTTTTTCTATTTTTCCTAGCTTCCTAATAATATTTTAGACTTTTCCTGAAAGTTTCAGATTTTTCTAAGTTGATTTGCTATTTTTCTTAATTTAAAGTAGTTTTTAAGCATTTTTAATTAGCTTTTAATACAAAAAATTCAGAAAAGGTTCAAAAAAATAATTTTTCATTTTTCTTAAGTTTAGATAAATATAAAAAGTAAAAAAAGTAATTTTCCAGATTTTTCATAGTTTATTTTGTAATTTTTAGTAATTTAATTAGTTTTTAATAGTTTAAAATTCCTAGAAAATAGAAAAATAATCAGAAAAATACAAAAATAGTTTTGAAAATTCTATTTTGATATTTTAGATTTTTCTAAATCATAAGTTTATTTTTCTAGCCTTATTTTGTATTTTCTTCTATTTTAGAGTATTTATTAAATAGTTAAAATAGTTTTTAATTAATAATAATTAGATAAATAGTTTTAAAAATAATTTTCTTTTTCTATAAATTTTCTTTTATCATTAGGTTTGTAAAAATGTATTTTTCATATTTTTAGGACCTTTATTTCTTAGATATCACTTTTTATTTTGTACGTTTACGTAATTTTATTTTAAACGTAAGTTTTAAGTTTTAAGTTTTAAACGTTCATCACTTTAAATATAGTGATAGCGTTTATTTAATATCTTTTATCTTTTTAATTTCTTTTAATTTGTATTTAAGTCGCTGTAATTTATTAATCTTTTCTTTAGGTAATTATCCATCAAAATCCTTACTGATCACTATCCTTAGTGATCATTCTATCATCTGATCAAGTGTTTACACACCATTGAGTCTCCGTGGGACTTAACGACCCGGGAATCCACTGTATTCCCTGATCTTCATTTGCATTTGTGTCTGAGCTGTTTTAAGTCTGTTACGGTCTGCCATTCACAAGTGGCCGGCTTGTGTGAGGTAGCTTGACTGTAGTTCAGCACAGATCAACTTCCCCCGCTGGGTCTCCAACCCAGTGATGGTAAGAAAAAATGATGGAACCTGGCGCATGTGCATCGACTTCACTAACCTAAACAAATCTTGTCCAAAAGACAGTTACCCTTTTCCCGAGATAGACCAAAAGATTGAGTCCTTGGAAGGATTTAGATTCAAGTGTTTTCTCGATGCATAGAAGGGTATCATCAGATACGTATGGCAGAGGAGGATGAGGAGAAGACAGCTTTCCACATGGAGCATGGGACATTCTGCTATGAGAAGATGCCCTTTGGGCTTAGAAACGCATGGGCAACATATCAACGGTTGGTAGACAAAGCGTTCTCCAGTCAAATCAGCCGAAACATCGAAATCTATGTCAATGACATGGTGATCAAAAGCATAAACGTAGGGAGTCTAATTGAAGACATTGAAGAGACCTTTCATACTCTGCGACGCATGAACATGAAGCTAAATCCAAAAAAATGTGTGTTTGGTGTTGAAACAGGTCAATTCTTGGGGCATATGATCACCAGAGAAGGAATTGAAGCTAACCAAGAAAAAGTCAAGGCCGTTATCGATATGGCCTCCCTTCGCACAGTTAGGGAAGTCCAAAGCCTCAACAGAAAGCTAGCAGCCCTTGGTCGTTTCCTATCTAAGTCAACAGAAAGAGCATTGCCCTTTTTCAAAACGCTTAAGGGATGTATGAACAAAAGTAACTTTTTATGGACACACGAAGCCGAGCTAGCATTTAAAGAACTCAAGCAACACCTACAATCCCTCCCCTCCTTAACCATACCGACACCGAGGGAAACGCTAATACTTATTTAGCAGTGTCTCATGAAACAGTAAGCTCGGTACTTATGGCGAAAATGGAGAATATCCAAAAGCCAATCTACTTCGTTAGTAAAGCCTTGCAGGGGGCTGAAGTGAATTACCCCCTCTCGAGAATTTAGTACTTGCGCTTGTACACACCGCGCGTCATCTACGTCGATACTTTCAAGCACATACAATATGCGTGCTAACAAACCAACCGATCCGACAAGTGTTGCTAAAGCAGAAAAACTATGGCCGATTAGCTAAATAGGACATCGAGTTAGGAGAGCATGATATAAAATACAAACCGCGCACGATAATCAAAGGGCAAATAATTGCAGACTTCATAGCCGAATCCCCAAAGAATAGCGACTCTGAAATGTTGGGAGGAACGACGACAATGAAGCAAAAAACTCAAGAAGAAACACCTATATGGACACTGTACATTTACGGGGCGTCAAGCGAAGAAGGTTCAGGAGCAGGTCTTATTCTGACAGACGCGGACGGGAAAGAAGTTACGTACGCTTTACGTTTTGAGTTTTCGGCATCCAATAATGAAGCTAAGTATGAAGCCCTTATAATGGGACTGGAACTGTCTATTAAAATGGGGGTTCATCGCCTACAAGTTTTTAGTGACTGGATGCTCATGACAAACCAAATAAAAGGGACGTACGAAGCACGGGAGGAGTCAATGAAGCGATACTTAGCTAAAGTTCAGTATATGTAAAAAAAAATTCAAAAGTTTCTCGATCACGCAAATTCCACAGTCCAAAAATAAACATGCAGATGCCCAGAGTAAGCTTGCTTCATCCTCATTTTCGCATCTCACCAAAAAAGTCTTAGTTGAAGTCATCCCATGTCGGAGCACTGAAGCCACAATAATAAACACAGTAGCTGAGCCAGGAGAAACCTGAATGGATCCCATTATTGATTACCTGAAGGACAGAAAGCTCCCGGACAACCCAAGCCTTGCAAGAAAGATTCGAATCAAGGTGCCACAATACTCTCTAGAGCAAGGTATTCTATATAGAAAGGTTACTTAATGCTCTGGTTAAAATGCATTGGCCCGAACCAAGCACAATATATTCTCCAAGAAGCACATTTGGGATCTTGTGGAGCACATGCGGGAGCCAGGACCATTGCTCAAAAAGTGGCACAACTAGGGTATTATTGGCCGACCATGTACCGGGATGCAATGCAAGTCGTTAACACATGCCGAAACTGTCAAGAACACGCCCCTATATTGTGAAAACCGCAATATGATATGACAAGCATCTACAGTCCGTGGCCATTTTATCAATGGGGAATTGACATAGTCGGCCCTTTTCCTGAGGCGCCGGGTAGAGTAAAATTCTTAGTCGTAACAATTGATTACTTCACAAAATGGGTGAAAGCTGCACCGCTGGCGACAATTACCGGTAATAACATTCTTAAATTTGTTTGGTCCAACATCGTGTGCTGTTTTGGAATTCCACGTGTCATAATAAGTGTTGGGAATTCTACTAAGTAAGAATTATGCTGAAGTTACTGCTGAAGTGTTGTGGAATCTGCTGAAGAAGTAATTATGCTGAAGTTATAAAACCATGTAGTTGGTTTATGCGGAGATAGATATTCCGCGTATTTTATATTTAGTTAGGATATGCATGATCTTTATTAGGAAGTGATAATGTATATCTTATTTAGTTTTATGTTTATACGTTTCTTGGGAAACGGTTTAGGGTTCCTTGTCTATAAAAGGAACACATTAGTATGAATTATGTACGAGTTGAAAAACAAGTATTAGTATTATTAAAAGATCCATAGAGGATCAAAGTATTCTTAGTTATCTGTGTTGATACTTGTCTTTGATTTCCGCTTTAGAATACAAGTATTAGAGACTTTCTATTAGTGTGTTTGTGATTACATAAGCATTACTAACGATTCAAGAGCACTCAAAGATCTATCAAGGTCTAAGGTTCAACAAGTGGTATCAGAGCCTCGGGAGAGTCTCTGTGATACTAAGAACATTCTTTTCGTTACACCCTCACAACCAAAACAACATTCACCATGCCTGGATCAGACGATGAAATTGAAGTCACCAACAATCAAAACAACACATCTCTGCAACAACTCAATCTCTCAAACAGCAATGCAAAGTTCCCATACCTAAAGAAGGAGGAGTATGATTTGTGGGCTATGAAGATGCATAATTGGATCTCCAACATTGATTAGAATCTTTGGGAAGTTGTGAAGAAGGGGAACAGTTTGAAGAGGCATGTCACAGATCCTGATGGTAAGGTTACCATCGTTGGTCCCAAACCTGCTAAAGAGATACTAGCTGTTCAGAGATAGAACAAAGTTAGAACTATTCTCCTTCAGGCTATACCTGATGATCACATGGGTGACTTTCACTACATGCAGGATGCTAAGGACATCTGGATGGCTATCAAGGCTCGGTTTGGAGGGAACGAGGAGTCAAGGAGAATGAGGAAATTGTTAATACAAATAAGCCGTAAAAACGTTTATTTATTTTTTACGATCTTCTAATGTTTTGTCGATAAAAAATGTAAAATCATTTTAACGAAACAAATAAAATACGTAAATGGTTTGAACTAATAGTTTCTAACATATTCACATTTTCACATAAAACACTAAAACAAGTATAAGTGATTTTATGATTTAATATTACATATGTACAACAACTAGTGTTTACATATTTGGGTAAAATATACACATAACTAGTATGTAGTATATTGGGTAATATAAATGGGTAGAAACTTAAGTATCATAACCCATTGGGCAAATACATTGAATGTAGTTGGGTACAACCCAAAGCCCATGACCCATTGAGCTTGACCCATAACCCATTGCATGACATCATGCTTATATCATATATGGATAATATCCATAACCCATGGTATTGACCCATACCCAATGTCTAGATACATTGAACCCTTGGTGAGCACTCAAGAGAATGTCTAGCTACATTGAACCCTTGGTGAGCACTCAAGAGATACATTGTATCTAGCCAAAGATCCATGGATCAACCCATGACCCATGACCCATAACCAAAAACCCATGGGCAAAGAGGAGCATTCCACGGATCCCTAGCTTTGTGCTAGCCGGATCCCTTGTGGTAGGGATCCGTGGGATCCGGGGAATAGTAGAGAATTTTCTCTATAAATAGTGAGCCATTTCTTTCCTTTTAGCTCACCACTTTACATATACTCTCTCCAAGTTTTATATCTCTCTAACCTCAGATCCAAGAGATCTATGTAGTTTGTCTTTTGTTTTTGTGTGATCTTCTAGGTTCCTCTTAAAGGCAAGATCACCACTTCTTGAAGTCGAGCAAGCTCAAGTCCATGAGTTGCCATGCTTCGTCATCATCAAGACAACTGAAGTTCTCTTGTTGATAGTTCTTTCCTCCTCCATAGATGTTGAAGGCATTAGTGAAGGATGCCGAAAGTGTCAAGACGAAAGCATTAGTGAAAGGTGCTTATCGTTCGTGTCAAGAGCATTAGTGAAGAATGCTATAGGTGTCAAGACGAAGGCATTAGTGAAGGGTGCCAAGCGTTGTGTCAAAGGCATTAGTGAAGGATGCCGAAGAATCAAATCAAGTAGCATTTGGGAAGAATGCTTAGGTCGTATAGTCGATGAGGTGCATCCTTATAATTATAAGTATTTGTTTATTTCCAAGGATGGTGATATCCTTGATGGTGTTGTAACAAGGAGAGGATCTCCTTGATATTAGGTGTTGTGTTGTGAAGGGTAGTAGTTCCTCTATAGTAATGGAACTAGGTGCTTAGCCTAGTACCTAATAAAGGGTAGGCGACGTTGTGATAGGATTAGTTCTCCTTGGTGTGAAAGAACTCGGTGATTAGCCTAGCACCGTATAAAGGGTAGGCGACGTTGTGTTAGGTGTGGTTCACCTTGGTGTGAAAGAACTCGGTATTTAGCTTTGTACCGGAAAAAGGTTAAGCGACGTTGTGAAGGCTTCTCCGCCATAAGGAGATTGGTGTAGTGCTTACGAACTCTCGAGTAGGTGACTCGGGGAGTGGAGTAGGGCAAGGAAGGTGTCCTTGTAGCCGAACCACTATAAATACTTGTGTCGTGGTGATGTGCTTCTTACTCTTTATCTTTCATTACACGTTTATATATCTATCTATCAATGTCCAACATAAACAACCAAATAGATTGACATAAGTTGATCTAAACATTTAAAAGGAAGTTTTAAATTGGTAAAACTATTCAACCCCCCCTTCTAGTTTTCCACAATTGGCATCAGAGCTTCGTTACCAAGTTTTTTTTTGTATATTGTACTTTGAAAACTTGATACGATCCGTGTATGTTTGAAAACCACAAAGAAGGGAATTTCTTAAAACAAAAAGTCATGTTTTTAGAAATCATCATATGTTGGATAGTGATAGATCATTCTAACATTTTCCTTTGAGAAGTCTTCATACTAGGATTTGGGTATCTTAGAAGATCATGAAGTATTTCGCGTCTTTGGTTTCTAAAACCATAAAAAGGTAATATAGCAAATGATTGGGGTATCTTAGAAGATCATGAAGTATTTCGCGTCTATGGTTTCTAAAACCATAAAAAGGGGATATAGCAAAGGTATGTTTTCTTAGTTACATTTTTTTTTCAAAAATGTGCTAAATTGCTTGTGGACAAAATGGTGATATATGCTTCTATCTTATAATAAGCATAATATGAAAAGTGTTTTAGTGATTTTTTTTCTTTGAAGTTTTGTTGTTAGATATCTTGTTAATCAAGCTTGAATAAAGGTAAAAATGGGTAATATAACTTCACTAAAAAGTCTACAAAGACTAAACCTTTTCGTCGGGTCAAAACGTACATTTTTGTAATTCTGTGTCAGATCCGCGGATCCCTCAGGTTACACTAGACGGATCCCTCAAGCAAGGGATCCGTGGTACAGAAGACAGTTTTGGTCTGAATTTCAAAAATTCATAACTTTTTAACCGTAAGTCATTAGAAGTCGTGCCACCTATCGTTTTAAAGGTATTTGAGTCTACTTTCATTTAAAAATGATTTCATAAACTGATTCAAAACAATAATTTAAAGAATCATTGATTTATAATAGAAAGTCATTTTTCGGTCATAACTTTTGCACAAACTTTTGATCTAATAGGAGACGGATGTTTTCGCTTTTGAATAAAAATATGTCTTCTATTGAATTTAAGGTTTTGATCATATTTATAAATATAAAAGAAACTAATCAAGCTTGGTATACATGTTTATATTTAACAACAAAGCGATGAAAAGAACTTTCGTATGCTATGCTAAATGATAAATTGTCTTCTTTGCATTACTTGATTATTTGCTTATCTCAAATAGCTTTTGTGCTTGTTTGATTGAATAGCATATGTGGTTTCCTTACATTGCTATTCATTCTATTGTTTGTCGATTTAGTAATATTCTACTAATCAATGTGCTATTTGAAGGAGTGTTTGGGATAACATCTAGTTGTGTCGAAAATGTTAGTTTAGATATTTAGATAAGTCACATAGGTTGAAAAATGTTCACAATATATAACACACTAAATGAATTTTTGATTGAGTTTGTCATATGTGCTTATATGATTTCCTTTGTTCTTGTATCATTTTCTAAAAACAACAAGAATATACATCGGATCATAACCTACACTTGTGTTGATGATGTACTCTCCCATTTTCCTTTTCATGATCGCTCTCCAAGCTTCATAGTAGGATTGACAATGTGATTATTTCATCCGATATACTCAAGTAAATTATTTTGCAACGCAAATATAATTGTTCATATCCGAAAGTCCAAACTCAAAGCTTTCCAACAACATATGTTGAACTAGCTCATCCAACCATTTTTTGTTGTTTACCATATGGACAACTTTTAAACTTATTTTTAACATAACGCCTTCGTCACCTTAGTTGTCTCAAGTATAATATTAATATAAACGAAGCAAAGTATCATCATTGTTACTCTTCGATAGGCCATTGTAGGAATATAAATTTTCCTAACTTGAGAATGAATACTGGAGAATTTATTGCACTAGAAACTCAATTTGACCTAACGGTTGAATTGCTTCCTTGAGAAAAGTTGGGTATGTGGAATCGCCCGTAAAAATGGTCGTGTTTAGCCATAATTGAGCACCGCTAGTAATAGTCTCATATTCATTCTCTCACTTGAGAAATTTATACTCCTATGTTTTGCTAAAGTAAGTTTACAATGGAAATACTTTGCATTGTCTTAGGATTACTAATCAAACAAGTTGTATAATTGATTTATCTTTTGGTTAAACACAACCACTTGCCTCATCAAGCAATTATCTTGCTTTGATCAAGAAGAGCTACATGACTTCATGGACGAAGTTCATTGTATGCTAATCACCATCCGAAATGACTATACATAGTTCATTGCTTCCGTTGGCCAAAACAACCCTATTGTCTTAAACACCATCATCTACTCTGCACGCCATTGTTAATACAAACGATTTACTAATCTCGATCGTAAATCTATTTTGAGCCTCTTGAATAGCGGTTGTTAAGTTTGATAAACCTATGTGTTACTTGTGAGCTATATCTCATTTAATTGCTTATGTGCTATTTCTACATGCTACTTAGTATGTTTTACTTGTATAAATGTATGCTTTCTGTAGAGATCATTAGCTTCTAAGTTCGATACTTAGAACAAATGCTCACTGTTAAGTAAAACTGTCCCAGATGCCGAATCCCTAGTTTGTAACTAGCCGGATCCCTAAAGTGAAGGATCCGTGGGATCCGGGCAAATAGAAGTGGAGTTTCAATCCTTTATACCTCAAACCATGTTCCTAGATTACTTCACACTAGCTGAAATTAATACTTTAGGATGTCTTAAGTCCTTCTCAAGCTTAGTAAGCTTCACACTCACTCATAGCTCATTAAGGATCACACTCAAAGTGCTTTTCGATCTATCGTTTCACCTAAACTCATTACTCTTCCGCTCTCTAGATCACTCATTATTTCTCACATGATCCCTCACATCTAGACTTAGAAATCTTTCGATTATGGCAAAATTGATCTTAATCATCCTTACCTCTAAATTGGTCGAAATAGATCAAATTGTAGTTCTTCCACCTTAAAACCTTTAGGATCTTCTCCAAGACATTATCCTAAGTCACTATCTGATCACTAGGATCATTTAGCTCCATTTGACACTCTCAAGATTTTAGTGTCATCTTTGTTCATTCATTGGTACTCACGAAAGTTCCAATTTCTTCCATATAAGGCAATCATTAGCTACATCACTCATTGCCCTTGAACATTTAAGTACCCTTCCGTTTAAAGACACTTAGAAGAACTGAAACACTCAAAAAGGTATAGGCTTTAGACATTTCAAACATCACTTCTATCCTTTCCTAGCTGTTGAGAGCCGGATCCCTAGGATTAGCCTAGACGGATCCCCCATTGGTGGGAACCGTAGGATCCGGGTGACAGATTTATGTCAACTCTTGCTCGAACAGTCATTTCAAGCTCATCTTGCTAACTTGAACACTCCACCTCATCCTAATTAAATACCTAGATTAGTAAAACTCTGAAGTTGACTCTTGTGCATGCTAATCATCACATTCCAAAGGATATTAGAGACTTAAGTCTTGAATGCACTTGCCAAATCCTTCCCTTTATAAGTCATCTTGCTAGAATCCCTTAGTCATCAAACACAACATAATTCTCAGCATTTAGAAACCTTTTCCTTAGTCATTTCATCATGAGGAAAGCTCCTAGTGCTAACTCATCCAACCAAGAACCACCCAAGAAACTTGCTCGTATTGTACACGAAATTTCCTCAACCGAATCATCTCCTGTTAAACCCACAAATGGTAGGATTTCCCATCCACCGAATCATCATCCGTAAGAGATAATAGTGCTAGAATCTCACCTCAACAAACCCATTCAACAATTGCCAAGAGAACCGAAATAATTAGCATTAAACCTTTTTGGTTAGAAAAGGGATCATCGAGCTCTAAACCAAACGTACCTAGTTCTAGCAAAACGTCTAAACATTCATTCCTAGAGCATGGACTTCACCAAGCCTCTCTCTATTCATTAGAGCATTCACCACCGAAAACTTCCCATTCACCAACCTTCTCGTTAAAATAGGAACCACCTACATCACCAACTAGTCCATCGTTGGAAACAAGAAACCACCAAGGACTTGATCATATGTAGGAATTTCCATTACCACCACTCTCATTCCTAGTAGAACCTCATCCTAAATTGCTCAATGTACCTCCACCATCATTTGTAGAACCTCCTCAAAACATCCTGTTCCTAATCAAGACAATAATTGCTCTAATTGTCTAATCACCCAAGGACTTGTTCAAGAAGTACAAAATGAGTTGCATTTCATGTTTAATCATCTTCTTGAAAGATTGGACCAAATCAACAAGTCTACTCATCCCTAGACTCAAGCACATTGTTGCTTCTTAAGCTTTGGTCACTTATCAGTATTAGTAGAATATGGCTAAATCATTCTCTTAGTTTTTAGAGATTTGTTGATCATCTCTTATGTTTTATTGAATGATAGTTTACTTGCCATATTACATTGAGTATATGTTTGTTGGTTGAATACATATCTCATTTTGATGTTAACATTACTTGTTACATCACCATTGCTGAATTTAATCATCAGCTATACGGATCCCTCAAAATTTCCTAGACGGATCCCTACTAGGAGGGAACCGTGGGATCCGTGAGACAGAAAACTATTTTTCTACTAACTTGGATCACATATGCAGGAAATTGTGGATTATACTTGTTTTCTAACCTTTGTTTTGTAGTTATTCAATCTACACTTGAAGCCTTTGACACCCTAAAGCTAGGGGGAGCTTTGTGTCAAAACAATACATTGCAAATTACTTGCAATATTAGGATTACATTTCTCGACATCCCTTTGCAAAATTGGAATCATCAAGGGGGAGCACATTCGTCACTTAGACGAAATCTTTTGCAAACTTAGTTGCAAACAAACTAGCTTAGTATTACTTTCTTCACGCCCTTACATAGGGATAGACTCGTCAAGGGGGAGTAAAAGACGAGATTCGTTCCCGTTACTTGCTCTCTATTTTTTTTCTTTCACATGTTTTTCCTAAAAACAATGTGTTAGTTTCCTTTCGAAGCTCTTTTTGTTTCGACAAAAAGGGGGAGAAGAAAGTAAAAACTACAAATTCAAACTCTTACGAATTTTAGCTTTTCCTTAAAATAATTTTATATTTTGTCATCAACAAAAAGGGGGAGATTGTTAACACAAATAAGCCGTAAAAACGTTTATTTATATTTTACGATCTTCTAATGTTTTGTCGATAACAAACGTAAAATCATTTTAACGAAACAAATAAAATACGTAAATGGTTTGAACTAATAGTTTCTAACATATTCACATTTTCACATAAAACACTAAAACAAGTATAAGTGATTTTATGATTTAATATTACATATGTACAACAACTAGTGTTTACATATTTGGGTAAAATATACACATAACTAGTATGTAGTATATTGGGTAATATAAATGGGTAGAAACTTAAGTATCATAACCCATTGGGCAAATACATTGAATGTAGTTGGGTACAACCCAAAGCCCATGACCCATTGAGCTTGACCCATAACCCATTGCATGACATCATGCTTATATCATATATGGATAATATCCATAACCCATGGTATTGACCCATACCCAATGTCTAGATACATTGAACCCTTGGTGAGCACTCAAGAGAATGTCTAGATACATTGAACCCTTGGTGAGCACTCAAGAGATACATTGTATCTAGCCAAAGATCCATGGATCAACCCATGACCCATGACCCATAACCAAAATACCCATGGGCAAAGAGGAGCGTTCCACGGATCCCTAGCTTTGTGCTAGCCGGATCCCTTGTGGTAGGGATCCGTGGGATTCGGGGAACAGTAGAGAATTTTCTCTATAAATAGTGAGCCATTTCTTTCCTTTTAGCTCACCACTTTACATATACTCTCTCCAAGTTTTATATCTCTCTAACCTCAGATCCAAGAGATCTATGTAGTTTGTCTTTTGTTTTTGTGTGATCTTCTAGGTTCCTCTTAAAGGCAAGATCACCACTTCTTGAAGTCGAGCAAGCTCAAGTCCATGAGTTGCCATGCTTCGTCATCATCAAGACAACTGAAGTTCTCTTGTTGATAGTTCTTTCCTCCTCCATAGATGTTGAAGGCATTAGTGAAGGATACCGAAAGTGTCAAGACGAAAGCATTAGTGAAAGGTGCTTATCGTTCGTGTCAAGAGCATTAGTGAAGAATGCTATAGGTGTCAAGACGAAGGCATTAGTGAAGGGTGCCAAGCGTTGTGTCAAAGGCATTAGTGAATGATGCCGAAGAATCAAATCAAGTAGCATTTGGGAAGAATGCCTAGGTCGTATAGTCGATGAGGTGCATCGTTATAATTATAAGTATTTGTTTATTTCCAAGGATGGTGATATCCTTGATGGTGTTGTAACAAGGAGAGGATCTCCTTGATATTAGGTGTTGTGTTGTGAAGGGTAGTAGTTCCTCCATAGTAATGGAACTAGGTGCTTAGCCTAGTACCTAATAAAGGGTAGGCGACGTTGTGATATGATTAGTTCTCCTTGGTGTGAAAGAACTCGGTGATTAGCCTAGCACCGTATAAAGGGTAGGCGACGTTGTGTTAGGTGTGGTTCGCCTTGGTGTGAAAGAACTCGGTATTTAGATTTGTACCGGAAAAAGGTTAAGCGACGTTATGAAGGCTTCTCCGCCATAAGGAGATTGGTGTAGTGCTTACGAACTCTCGAGTAGGTGACTCGGGGAGTGGAGTAGGGCAAGGAAGGTGTCCTTGTAGCTGAACCACTATAAATACTTGTGTCGTGGTGATGTGCTTCTTACTCTTTATCTTTCATTACACGTTTATATATCTATCTATCAGTGTCCAACATAAACAACCAAATAGATTGACATAAGTCGATCTAAACATTTAAAAGGAAGTTACTTCTAGTTTTCCACAAAAATCAATGCTGAAACAACAGTTTCAAGAATTCCAAATCTCTGAAGAAGAAGGTATTCACAAGGGGTATGACAGGTTTCATAAGATTTTGAGTCTATTGAATCAGCTGAAGGCAAGGCCAGACAATGATGATTGCAATTCAAAGTTCTTACGATCTTTACCTCAATCTTGGTTGCAAGTAAGCATTGCACTCAAAGCTAAAGGTGGGCTAGATATGCTCACTTTTGATGAACTATTCAACAGACTTAAATCTCTTGAGCCCGATGTCAGAAGTCCCTTTCGTCCATCTACTCCTAGTCACACAACATTTGTTAGGGCCTTCTTAAATAAGATGACTTATGCTCCAAGTCTAGTTTCCTCAGCATCATCATCCTACATTACCACTCCATCAAATTCTCAACCTAAATCCAGTGGTGTATTGGAAGATGTACTTCACTCTTTTGTTGCTGATTATGACACTCAACAACAACTAGCCTTTGTGGATTTTGAACAGGTGGATCCACTTGATATGGAAGAGATGAACTTGAAGTGGCAACTGGCCATGCTTTCAGTGGACATCAAGAGGTTTGAGCGTAAGTCTGGGAGAAAGTTTGGTTTCCAGGGAAGAGATCCAGCAAGATTTGACAGAAGGAAAGTCAAGTGCTATACTTGTGGTCAGATGGGTCACTTCTCAAGAGAATGCAAGGATAGGAAGACTGTTGATGAGGTTAGGTATTCTTCCTATCAGCAAGAAGCTGGAAATTCAAAGCTGGATCCTCAACTGCTATGGTCACTCTGGATGACCATGTCAACTGGAAGGTGCATGAGCCTGAGAATGATGAAGCTCCTGGTTCTGAGAATATTGGATTGCTGGCAAGCTGTACCTCAGAGGATAAGCATGATCAAATTGCCTTAATGGGCATCTCTCAGGTACATAATTGTGTGTTTGGTTGTAGTGAAAGATATAATGAACTTAAGGAAGCCTATGATGAATTGAAACCTAAATATAATGAATGTTATGTCGAAGTTGAGGCTTATAAACAGGCTTTAAAAACATTAGAAAGACAAAAAGTTTGGTTTCAAAAGAATCAACTGGCTTATGATGAAAAGATAAGGGTGTTAGAAAGTGATTTAGAATGTGCTAAAATTGATTTAAAACGTACTGAGAAAGAAAAAGCTGATGTAGTTTCAGAAAACCAAGTGCTGAAAAAGAAACTAGATGAGGAAGTAGCTAGACATAAAGAATGGTTAATGTCAGGTGACAATTTAGCTAGCTTAATCTATAGCAGTCAATCTCCTAACTCAACAGTAGCTTTAGGTTTTAAGAAGTATGTTGGCTTAGAAGCTAGGAATGATATACGTAAATCTACACCAGCAGGATTAGCTAATTTTGTAAAAGAAGGTGTATTACATGCTGTACCTAGACCTATAAGAGGAGAACATATGCCCATTGACCTTTCCATCACAGTTGACTTTGATGGATCACACCATCTTTATGGCAAAAAGTCAAGAGACTTGCCAGACCCTAATTCTTCATCTACTGACTTTGTCTCTTATGTTGACAGTGACAAGTCCTCTGACCAAGGGTCTACTTCTACCAGTTATGATTCAAATGAAAAGTCAGACCTTCCCAAGACCTCACCCAAGCCTACACACAAGACTCGCTACAAGCCTTTTAGAGTTGCTGCTGAGGAATCAACTTCCAAGACAGTTTCTTCTGAAGACTTGTCTTTTAATTCGTTGCAAAACAATAATTCTGTTAAAAACAATTCTGTTCATGTTTATGGTTTGAATGCTTTTGCTTGTGATGAAACTGTAGAAAACTAGAAGGGGGGTTGAATAGTTTACCAATTAAAAACTTTGTTTTGAAACTTATTGAAAGATCAATTGATATTGATCTTTGTATATGTAGATGAAATATGCAAGTAATATGTAAAGAGTAAATAAGGAAAGAAATGATCAAACCACAACAAGTTGTTTATAGTGGTTCGGTCTACAAGGACTCTATTTCCTTGCCCTACTCCATTCCCCGAGTCTCACACTCGAGAGTTTAACTTCACTGGTCAACAAGCTCCTTTCACCGGCGGAGAAAACCTTTACACTTCGCTTACTCTATTTCTGACACTAAGCTAGATGTCGAGTTCTTTCCAAGGGTACAACTACTCCCACACACAATGTATTTTGAGGACTAAAATACTAACCACTCACACTCACAAGATTATGATGGTTTAATACAACAGTGAAGTATGAATCAATACTAGATCATACAACACTAAACAAACAAGACTTCCAACTTCTCGTTTGAAGCTTGAATGTAACTTGATCTTCTTTGCTACAAAAGAGATCACTAATATGATATGATACTGAGTTAGAAAGGTTAGAGAGAAGATATGTATGAAAGTATAGTGGAAAGGGATGAGAAACAACTTGGCTTGGCATTGCTATTTATAGCCAAAATGGACAGGAGCGTCCACGGACCACGGAACCTTTAAAAGGGTTCCGCCCGTGTACCAAATTGGTACCGTGGGGGTCTGACAGCCAAGATATCAAATCTTTGCTAAAGTCAACTATATCTAAGTGAGATTGTGCAAGATATGAAGAGTACAAATCCACACAAAAATATCTAATGAAATCTTCCAATGATTTCCATGATGCATAACATGATGTCATATGTTGTATTTCTATTTTTAGAAATATGCAAGTACTTAAGTAGTGTTTGGTTTTAAGAACCTAACACATTCTAAAAACTACTATCATACATAATGATTAGAGTCATATCAAGATGTCACTAATCACAAATGTAAATGCTTGAATGATGAATATATTGTTTGAAAAAGCTTGTTTTAATATCTATTAAACTTGTCAAGCTTTAAGCTTTTATAAATTAAATTTACTTTTGTCGTTAACAAAACTTAGGCAAAGATCAAAAATATAAATAACGTTTAATGACGATATTTGTATTAACAATCTCCCCCTTTTTGTTGAGGACAAAATATAAATTTTATTTTTATAAAAGATACAAAGTTTGTGCAAGAGTTATAAAAATATTAGTTTTAGAACTTGAAAAGAGAAAGATAATGCAAGTGTATGATGTTTGACTTTTTATGAAAGTCAAAGTATTCACTAGATGATGCATGATGTTGAATTTTTCAGAAAGTCAAAGTATGCAGTTGACTTTTTAAGGAAAAGTCAAGTATTACCAATGATGTATCCTGTTTGACTTTTTCAGAAAGTCAATGTCAGTTTGACTTTTTCAGAAAAGTCAAAATATAATCAAGTTCCTATATTTTCTCCCCCTTTTTGTCTCAACAAAAAGAAGTGGCGATGCGGAATGTAATGAGCCCGAGCCATTATCTCCCCCTTGATCAAAGCTTCCCCTAAATTGGGTGCTTAATGGGAAGATACATGGATTGTGAAAATAAAGCTACAAAAAAAATGTTAGTAATAATGATCATTCACAAGCATTTGCAAACACTATGTAAAAGCACCAACATTATAAAAAACACCATTCATTTGTTAAAATTTTCATGAATAAAGATCATGAAATGGGAACACAATGATGTGTTTTAGTACAAGAAAAAAAATAATCCTAAAAGAAGAACTAGAAATGCTAATCTATGACCATCCTAGTTAGATGGTGGATGAGAAAGAGCGTTGAGGCGCTCAAGGATATGATTGAGGATGAACCTCATTTCCTCTTGGAAGTCATGGACCATAACCTAGGTCCTTTCCACGGTTTGGGCCGTTTGCTCACAAGTTGAGCAACCATGCCTAGGAGGATAGAATGTTTGGGGAGGTTGTGGTGGTGGAATGGTAGATGTGTTGGGGATGTTTGGGGTGGTCATGATGGATGCAAGCAAAGCATTTTGCATTTGCATAGTCTCACTTAAGTGAGAATCCACCATGCCTTTGAATTGGTGGAGGTTGTGGAGTTCCGCTTGAATCTCCTCTCTAGTGGGATTGGCATCCCACATACACTCCTCAATGTCCTCAAGATGAGGGGACATTGATGGGGGAAGTGGATGGTCCCCATACAAAGGACCATGAATGTCTTTGTGAATGGGGTGGAAGAGAAGAGGTTTAGGCGCTAATGGGGCGTTTGGGTCAAGGGATGACCGAGGTGACTTATGAGCAATCCGCTCAATTGTGCCAAATGATGGCAATGGTGGTGGATGATTTGGCCTAGGAGGCAAGTCATCCAAGTCCTCTAGGAAAGGATTTGGTGAAGTTGGTGGAGTTGAAAATAACTCCATAGGGATGAGAGTTGGAGACCTTGGTGGTGAAGGTGGTGAGGGTGTTTTGGATGTTTGGATGGGTGCCGGAGGAGGTGAAGTTGGTGTTTTTGTAGGTGGTGGAGTGGTGATCACAATGTGTGATTGATTTGGTGTAGCCAAGGTGAGGCTTGTATCATCTCGGATGGGAGATGAGATTGTAAGTGGAGAAGACTCGGATGAGGAGCTAATGTTAACGAAGCAACAAGGCCTAACGCTAATTCTAGCGGTCTTCTTGCAAGGTTTTGGAGAGGATTTTGTCATTTTTGACTTGGGTTTTACTTTGCTAGATAATAGTAAGAATGAAGAAGGTGTGAGGATGATCATGGTAAAACCTCTCAATTTATAGAAGTGAAAAATTGTGGAGAAATGTGTTTGATTTGATGTTAAACCATTGAAGAGAGGAGGTTCCTAATGATTTGGAAGTGGGTTGAATGCTAGTCATATCACCCAAGTCAATCCATACAAGAGAGATGGAGTGAAGAAGAAAAGATTTGCAATAAATGTGTTCTAGTGAGTGGAATTTCCTAACATTCAGATTACCCACGGATTTGAAGGTACCAAAAATTTGGTTCCTTCCTTTATGCCAAAGGGCTCCTTGGGTGGATTTTTCAAATTTTTGAATTTTGGTGGGAAATGGATTTCTTATATACCTAAGTGAATTATACTAGTTCTAATAAGAGTATACACTAGTTAAGATTGATTTATAAGTGATGGATGGTATTTTGGAATCACGAAAGATTCGAAATTCAGAAAATTACCTGGAGGATCCACGGCACCAAAAGCATACACGGCCAAAACCCTAAAAAGTGTGCCGTCTGGTCCGCCTGTACAGGTACGGCGGTACCATTTTACAAAATAGACGGTACCAAATCTTTGGTGCCGTCTAGTCCGTGGAGTGCAGAAAACAAGACAGAGTATGTTTTTAGGTGTCGGGCACTTTTCCGAAACCTGAAATTTTTCTCAAAAGGTGTTATACTAAACATTTCTAGTTAGGAAAAGTAAATAACACATGTATAAACATAGTGGAGCATAGATTTTGAGCAAGGCTTATTGATTTTCACAATATAGTGAAAATGGGTAAAATTTGATAGCATACTTGTGCTATCCCCCTGCATGAGATTGTTAGCATACAACATTGTTTCAAGTTATATTATCATCCTACATAATAAAAACAACTAAATAGTATCAAACATTAACGATAATGCATTATTCCAAACACTCTTTAAAGTACCCTTATTTGTCCAACTTCTTGTAAATCTTGTTCATCATCCTACCAAGGCACTTGAACATTCCCTTAGTTTGCTTGAATTCTGCTGATTCATTCTCAATCTCGGGAAGAGATGCGTAATACTCATGAGGTGGAAGATGAGAGCTTGGAAGACCATCCTCGGAGCTATTTGATGATGAAGATGATGGAGTTGGAGGTTTTGCTCTCTTGCCTTTTGTCTTAGCAACTCGAGCATCACTCAAAGGTACAAAGATGTGAGGGATGAGTTCATAGTGGAGGTGCATCCCTTTTGGGGTTGGTGGAATTGGTGCGAAGTTTCTATAGAGACGGGTGAGAAGCATCCCGTATGGAAGAGCAACCGATCCTTGAGTTGGAATATCAATCATTCTCCTAGCTATGTAGTAGGCTAAGTTGAATGGTTGTCGGGTGGATAAGTTGTAGAGCATGTGACATAGGCAAGTGTTTATGTGATCCCTATTTCCTATGGTGCTAATGACGTTGGCTCTAAGTAGTTCCTCCCATTTCTTAAATTCGGGCTTAAGTTCATTTAGCTCCATTCCATATGGATCTCGGTTTACCCCTTTTCCTTTCGGGTAACTCGGGTTGTATCACTTTTTGGGTTAAAAAGGTGTTCACGGATGACATCCTTATCGGCCAAACGGGTTAGGTAGGGAAGAGAGCGGTCATTGATTGTATCAAGAGCCATGAGTGACCACTTATCCGTGTAGACACAAGTTCCTCGGTTGGGAATTCCTAATACTTGAGCAAAGTTGCTTAAGGTGATGGTGTAGTCGTTTTGGTTGATTCTAAACCTAAGACAAAATTCATCATCGTCTTCATCACTAAAGCCGGTCACACTAGCATAGAATTCTAACACAAACCTAGGACAAATTGGTTCATCGATGTCAAGAAGACAATCGAATTGAATGGCGGCTAGTTCTTCACGAAGATTGGTATTTTCAAGGAAGGATGAGTGAATGGTTCTACCCTCATGGAAATACCTTGATTCTAGACTCTTAAATATTTCTACTTGTTCCTTGGTAAGTCCTTTGGTTTTGTGGTGTTTGGGAATGTAGTTAAGGGTATCTTTGTGATCATAGAATCTTGCGGCTACCATGGTTATTCCTAAGGACAAGAATTAATATGTTAAAAATGAGAATAAATTTTAACGTTTTTGGTTCTAGTGTGTGCCTATATGAAAACAATTTGGAGTTGCGGTTATCTCGACTCATTTTATGCACAAAATGGTTTTAGTGGGGTGTTTGGCAAATACCATGAGATAACCCAAATGCTCGTAATTCAATGTGGCTTCATTTGAATATACCCGGGAATGCATATTAGTTATGCAATACCTTTAGTATTCAAGAGCATGCAAGTGATGAAAATTTAACGTTTCTATTTGTATTAGCAATGAAAAAAAAATTGTTTTCCTACAAGTGAGAAGCTTTTCAAAACTTTTGACATGGGGTGTTTGGTTATTTGAATAAGGCCTTATATTCATTATCTATCAATTAGTGGGAAGCATGATTTGTTTATGCAATATGATAATGTAGTACCTAATTTCAATGACTAGTTATGCATTTTGCCAATTGAATTCATATTTGATATAAAAGCATACATGAAACCCCATGTAATGATTTGTAATATTTTTGTGTATAAATAAGAATCCTAGACTCAGAATTAGGAGATAAAATGTAGTTAGGATACTTACAATGATGTTATCTTCAGTGATTAGTGAGTGGGAAGGTGTCAATAATGAGCTTGGTTCAAGTTTTACACGTTTTGGTAAAGTGGGTTGTGAGGAAGAGGATGTTATGTATATAGCAGTTTTGCTTCTGTAGACACCACGGACCAGACGGCACCAAATATTTGGTTCCGTCCGTGTTGTCGTTTGGTGTCGTGGCTACAGTAGCAGATACAAAACAAAATTGTTTTGGTTTGACTATTCTAATGTTTTAGGCTATGTTTATCCTACATGTTTGGTTCCATTAACCCTAAACCAAGTATAAGAAGATTAAAAGGTTCTCGTTTAAGAGGCTTAGTTAAGATGTCGGCAATGTTGTCTTCGGAGGATACTTTCTCAATTGAAATGTTTCCTTTTTGAACATTGTCGCGAAGAAAGTGATGACGGATTTCAATATGCTTTGTACGAGCATGTTGAACGGGATTCTTGCTGAGATCGATGGCTCCTTTGTTGTCGCAAAGTATTACAATGTCGTTGAGATGAATTCCGTAATCTACGAGAGCTTGCTTCATCCAAAGAGCTTGTTGACACGCTTTTCCAGCTGAGACGTACTCGGCTTCAGTAGTTGAGATGGCTAAGGCCGTTTGCTTCTTTGCAAACCATGAGGTGATACAATGTCCAACAAAAGTGCAAATACCACTTGTACTTTTTCTATCGACATAGTCACCGGCATGATCCGAGTCGGCATACACTATGGTTTCTACACCCGTTCCTTTGGGATACCATAATCCTAAACACGTTGTTCCCTTAATGTATCTAAAAATCCTTTTTAAGGCTTCTAAGTGTGATGCCTTTGGGTTTTCTTGAAAGCGAGCACATAGGCAAACACTAAACATAATGTCAGGTCTACTAGCCGTAAGATAGAGTAGGCTACCAATCATTCCTCTATATTTAGTGTTATCTACTGATTCACCTTCCTCGTCCTTGGTGAGTTTAGTGTCCGAAGACATGGGTGTTTTAGTTGGTTTGGAATCTTCAAGACCAAATTTCTTAAGCATGTCTTTTATATATTTGGATTGGTTAAAGAAAATGCCATCTTCTAGTTGTTTAATTTGAAGTCCTAGAAAGAAGTTTAACTCACCCATCATACTCATTTCAAACTCGTCGTGCATGATTTTAGAGAAATCATCACATAGCTCTTGACAAGTTGATCCGAATATAATGTCATCAACATATATTTGAACAATGATAATATGTGATTCCTTTTTCTTGGTAAAAAGAGTATTATCTACTAATCCCATAGAGTATTTGTTATCAATAAGAAAAGTCTTAAGTCGGTCGTACCAAGCTTTTGGTGCTTGCTTAAGACCGTACAATGCTTTCTTGAGTTTGAAGACATGATGTGGTTTCTCAAAGTCGGTGAAACCGGGAGGTTGAGCAACATACACTTCTTCGTTAATAAACCCATTAAGAAAAGCACTTTTAACATCCATTTGAAATAATTTAAAGTCATAAGCACATGCATAGGCAAGTAATATTCTAATAGATTCTAGTCTAGCTACCGGAGCATAAGTTTCATCATAATCAATACCTTCTTGTTGATTATAGCCTTGTGCAACAAGCCTAGCTTTGTTTCTAGATACTATACCATTTTCATCCATTTTATTTCGAAAAACCCATTTCGTTCCAATTATGGTTTGATCTTTAGGTTTTGGAACTAATTTCCAGACATCATTTCTAACGAATTGGTTTAACTCTTCTTGCATGGCAATTACCCATGATTCATATTTTATTGCTTCATTTATGTTTTTCGGTTCTATGGTGGATACAAAACAAAAATAATTACTTTGATTTTGGGCTTGTGACCTTAAGGTTCTTTGATTAAGTTGTCCTATGACTTTTTCCAAAGGATGACTTTTAGATTCTTTGATGTTTATAATTTGCTTATTTAATGGTTCATCTTCCTTGTTATCATTAATTTGACTTTCTATTATTTGACTTTCAACTAAGTCATCATCTACCAAAGGTGATGTCTTAGAGGGAGGTGGACTTTCGTCAAATGTTATGTTCAACGATTCCTCGACTATCATTGTTTCTTTATTTAGGACAATGTAAGCTTTACTAGTTTGAGAGTAACCAAGAAATACACCTTCATAAGACTTTGGGTCAAACTTGGTGAGATAATCCTTAGTATTAAGAATAAAGCATTTACAACCAAAGACTCTAAAATATCCTAACGTTGGCTTTTTACCTTTATAAAGTTCATATGGTGTTTTGTTTAAGAAAGGACGTATTAAGACTCTATTTAAAATATATGTAGAAGTGTCAACGGCGTTACACCAAAATTTTTGAGGTATGTTTTGTTCATTAAGCATTGTTCTACTCATTTCTTGAATTGTTCTATTTTTACGTTCTACTACTCCATTTGATTGAGGTGTTCGTGGAGCGGAAAAGTTATGTGTTATACCATTTGTATCACAAAAGTTTCCAAATTGAGTTTCGTTGTCAAATTCACGACCATGATCCGTTCGGATCGACACAATTTTGACACCTAGAAGATTTTGAATTTTCTTGCTAAGTATTTCAAATTTATCAAAAGCTTCATTTTTGGTTTTCAAAAACAACGTCCAAGTAAACCTTGAGTAATCATCTACTATGACCAAAGTGTATAAGTTGCCTCCATAGCTTCTTATAGCGGATGGTCCAAATAAGTCCATATGTAATAATTCTAGACACTTAGATGTGGACACCATATTTTTAGATTTGTGACTACTATGTGTTTGTTTACAAATTTTGCAAGCGTCGCAAAAGTGTTGGTCATATTTTAGTTTTGGTAAATTCCTAACCAACTCTTTTGAATATAGGTTTTGTATAAGTCTCATATTAGCGTGACCTAAGCGTCTATGCCAAAGAGATGAGCTATCGTCTAGTGTTGTTAGGCAAAGTTTGTCATTATATGTTTTATCTATTTTCATGACGTATATGTTATTTTTCCTAACTCCTTTAGCTATGGTGATACCATCTTTTAGTATTTTACTACCATTTTCATCAAATAGTACTTTATACTTTTTATCACATAGTTGGCTAATACTAAGTAGATTAAATCCTAACCTATCCACATGAGCAACATTTTCAATAGTTAGGGAGTTATGAGCAATCGTACCTTTGCCAATGATTTTGCTTTTGAGATTGCTACCGAAAGTGACATTACCTCCGTCATACTCTTGGTATGATGAGAAGAGACTTTTGTTGCCCGTCATGTGTCGTGAGCATCCACTATCTTTTATCCATTCATCAGGTTCCAATCCAACTTTCAAGCATACCTAAGAAGCAAATAACTCAAGCGTTTGGTCCCCAATATCTCATGGGTCCGTTTGGGTTAAACATACCATTTATTTGATTCATGTATGGAAATGATGGGTAAGAGTTCCATGGCATGTAATCTGGAGTTTGATAAGGTGTAGGGAAGTTTTGATTCCAACCGTTGTGTTGGTAGTTGGGTTGTACGTTGTGGTTGCTCTTAGGAAAGGGGCGTTTGGCAAAAGGAGTTTTATATCGTTGTTGAGTAGTTTTTGATCTAAATTCATTTTTGACAAGTCCTACTCCTGATGTAATAGCTGGTTTTAGTTTAACACTATCATTGGTTTTCTTTGTTACTTTAACAAATTCAGTACGGTCCGTATTGCGAACATTCTGTTCTGCTGAAGTACCCACGGCACCATTTTGCACAACTGACGGAACCCTTATTTTGGTTCCGTCTGGTCCGTGCTGTACTGCAGCAATTTGACAGAATGTTCGTCCTTTTCAGCCGTTTTGTTTTGACTCTTTGGAATTAATACTTCATTAAAACCTAGCCCATTCATGTCTCCTGGTGTTTTATGGATTTTAACTATTTCATCGGCAAGAGCGATGTTTTTGTTAAACCTTTTAAACTTAGAATTATTTTCGATTAGAACCTCTTGTGTGAGCTTTAGTTTTTCTATTTCAAGATTAAGCTCTTGACATGATTTACAATCATCGTCATTTGGTTTTCCTTTTTCAAGTCGTTTTGCTTTTTCTTTCAACTCATATACTTCATTTTCCAAAAATTCCTTTTTGGTTTTTAAAAATTTATTTTTAGTTATGATTTTTAGACTTAGCTCACACAATTGATTATATTGTTTTTGCAAAGTATCATCATCTATAGAAGAATAAGAAGAGTCGGAAAGTACCTCATTTGACTCATGTGCCATTAGAGCGATCTCTTCCTTGCTTGATTCTTCATCGTCTTCACTATCACTCCAAGCACCACTTACAAAAGCTCGTTGAGTTTTGCTTTTAGGTGGCTTGGGACATTTTCCTATAAGATGACTTGCATCACCACATCTAAAACACTTTCTTTCACCTTTACTCTTTTTATCATCCCGATCTTTTCGGAATGGCTTCTTTTCTTCTCGAGGTTGTCTTACAAACTTTCCTCTTCTTCTAAAGAACTTCTTGAAATCTCTAACGGCCATGGCATATTCCTCATCTTCACTACCGGAGCAAGATTCATCATCATCGCTTGATTCCGCCTTTGCTTTTAGAGCAACGGATTTGATCTTCTCCTTTCTTCCCTTGATGATCTCCGAATCTTTCTCCATTACCATTTCGTGAACTTTGAGGTTGCCAATTAGCTCGTCTAGTGACATGTGACGACCCGTACTTTCAGGTCATTTCTCGACACCGTTCATGTCTCATTATTTCAACATTTTAGTAAACTTGGTTTACTTGTTTCAAATTCGCGTAACCTTGGAGGTTTAGCGGCGAATTCATGATCATGTCATCACGTACATTTTATATGGACTATGATTAGTCTACACTTCATTGACATCATGTGCATCTCATTAGTACATTCACGACATTTCATTTCACCCTTCAACGCGTAATTTTTATTTAATAATTTTTATCGCGTGAGTTTTTATTTTGATTATTTAACCCGTTACTTTCAAAAATGATCCCGAAGTATTTTTAAACTTATATTTAGTTCATAAAAACTATATTTTTAGTTTTCCTAGTGTTTCAAATTTATTTGGTACTTAAATCGTTAACGTTTAATTATTACGTCGTTTTTCTTAAAATTATACGATAATTATTTTATCACTCAATTTTCGCAAGGAAAGTATTTTTACAATTTTTATCATCTCAATACAATCTATTTTGACTTATTAAAAACTTACTTGTACCAAAAATGTCTATTTGCATTCACTTATACATTCCCTACAAAAATTCTTACATTTTCTTACAAATAATGCAAGTAATACATGTGACAAGAAAAAAAAAAAAAAATAATATTTTGAGGAACAAGATCCCCCAAATCCGGTTTGGAGGGGGGGGGGAAGTCAAGGTGAGTCTTAAATGGATGTATGGTACATGTTTTCTCATAATTCATTTACTTAAAGTCTTCTACTTAAATTATTTCACATACATATCATCTTCCTCAAAGTGTTAAACACAAAAACTCTTTCTTCTTGGGTTCACAAAAACCGGCCACTCATCATAGCTCCAAGGGATCAAAAATTTTCTTCAAGATCAAGTGTATTTTCAACCTAGAACATATCCTTTTCATGGTTTTGAAATAAAAACCAAGGATATTTAAGATAAACCTTTGTTACCTACACCTCTTCACTTGCACTAGTAAGCATATTCTTGTCATTTTTATGTTTCCTCTTCATTTTCATATGCTTCTTATCATTTTTGAAGCTTATATGCATGTTATGTAGTTTATACCATTTATTTCTTGATTTTTAAGTTATATATACAATATGGTCATCCTATAATTATTCCCAAGTTATTCTTTGGTCTTGATGGTGATTAGGAACCCATGACACCCTAAGAAGGTGTATGGTAGGATTAGATTAGTTTTGGAGTTGATTTGAAGGGATTAGAATAGGTTTTGTCCGAGAAAAACTATTTTCGTAAACTATATTTTGTGATCTGTCCTTAAAACGAATTTCTGGAAAAACCCACTGATGGTACGACATTTTGGTCTTGAGATTTAGAAAATATACTTAAAAACGAATCCGTGGCCTTTTGAACGGATAAAAACGGAGTTATAACGAAGCCGTGGTGAATTTTTAAAGTTTGACGACGAAAAGTATTTATTTTCTGAAAAACAGCTTGCTGTTTGTACATATTTTGGGTCAAAAACGAGCCTTAAGCTTCACAAATTATTTCGACTTCTCAAAAATATATTAGTTTACTTCGATACGAAGCTAAGGACATATTTTACGTAGAAAACGGAGTTAAAACGACAAATATATGGCCGTTTTCATAAAGTTGCCGTAAGTATTAATTTTCTGAAAAATTATATTATTTCTACGATTCAAGTATTTCATTAGCTATATCGTCCATGTTTGCGGCAGTTTTTAACTATGATGCAAAACTTTTTATAGCAAAGTGTCTTCTAGTAAAATCAAGTTCATCGGCCATATTTTTTCAAAACAAAAAGTCGTTTGTCATGCGGAGTTATGGTGAATTATTTTCGGACGTTCAAACATTGGCCGAAACTCATTTTCTGCACACGATTAGCAAAAACCACCATCTTTAGCCTTTGCTATCTTTATGATCGAGACCTTTTGGACGAAAACTCCTGAACTGAAACTTTTAGATATCGATACAAACTTTCCAAAACCGTTGAGTTCGTCCTCTAACGATCGACGTACAACGTTTTACGGCTAGTTTTCCATAGTCATTTTTGTTGATTTCATGGTTTTTCCGACGACATTGTTTTGCGACGAAAAGTGTTTATTTCACCAAAAATCATTATAAAACCATGGTAGGATGACATTTTGACGTAAAAACATGTAAAGTCATTTTTGATTGGTCGAGACGTCAAAAGAGTATTTTTCGACGACGAGTAATATTTTCAAAGACCCGTAAATGGTATAAAGAACATACGAAGTGCATGCATAACATTACATTGCAACTCATGACATATCATATCATTGATAATAGGTCCCGGTTGACGCATTACATTATAAACCTCAGTGTACTCACTTTTGCCGTTATTCCAGTTTATCCAAGTGAGTTTCGTAGCCCCTGCTTTTACTTGTTTTCATAACTGTTTTGGGGGAGATGCATGCTTAAATATTTTTCACGAGTACTTTAGATTTTTGAGGCTAAACCCTATCATGATTACCATTGTTTCTAAATCAAAGGTTACACTATATAAATTGTTCTTGGTTGCGTGCTACGGTACTTCGTCGTATAACGTTCTAAATCAGTTGACTACTGATACATTGAGTTAGGTGCTATTGCTTATGTGCTATTGCTTATGTGCTATGGATTAAGTGCTATTGTTCTACGTCGAGTTAGGTACTATTGTAAATTCATTTGACATCATATGTTTGGAACATAAACTACACACATTCCGGCAGTGGGTTGTGAACACACAGGTTGCAAGTTTTGTATGGGCGGGACTTGGAACTGAGTGGATTTACAATGCCTTTGCTGCATAAACGATTTCGATACATTGAGCCATGCACTATTTTGGTGAATTCATTTGACGATTTCTGTTTGAACATAAACTTTACACACTTTGGCAGTGGGTTGTGAACACACAGGTTGCAAGTTTTGTATGGGCGGGACTTGGAACTGAGTGGATTTACAATGCCTTTGCTACATAAACGATTTTGAAAGTCTTTACATTTCAACGATTTACAATGCCTTTGCGACATAAACGATTTTGAAAGTCTTTACATTTCAACGATTTACAATGCCTTTGCGGCATAAACGATTTTGAAAGACTTTACATTTCAAACCAAACTCTATGAACTCACTCAACCTTTGTGTTGACACTTTTTAGCATGTTTTAATCTCAGGTATCTAAGGCATTCACTTCATGGCACGCATTGGGACATATCATGGGGTCGTGGTGACGACGCGTCTCACTTGGGTTTTACGTACTTAAAAACATCGTTTGAATTGTAACAAACTTATTTTTATACAAGTTGATTTACATTTGGGACCTACTTTGTAAACTCTGATTATTTTAATTAAATCAAACGATGTATTTTCCAAACGACACTTTAGGTCGTTCAATATAACTGTGATTGTGATGCTATGACAGTCAATCCCCAGGAATTCCATTCCGCTGCAAAACAGGTAATTTGGGGGTGTGACATGACATTATTGAGAGATCTTTTGATTCTTCAATAGCGGTCACTTTAGCTCTCCATTTGGGATGAAGTGCTCTAAGAAATTTCCTGACAAAGTTCTTACTACGAAAAGATTCATCAAGTGCTTTAAGTGATGTAATAATAGTGTTGAAACGAGCAAAGCCACAGTCAATGGTTTCATCTTCAGGGATAACAAATTGTTCATATTGTTGAACAAGAAGATCAATTTTGTTATCCTTGACTTGTGAATTACCTTGATGTGTAACAATTAAAGATTCCCAAATATCTTTGGCGGTTTCACACATAAAAATTCTTTCATATTCTTTTCTAGGTAAAGCATTATAAAGCATCATTTTAGCTTCATTGTTTTTAGCAACTAATTTCTTTTGTTCATCAACGGAAATATCCTTTGTTGTAGAACTAAAATCCCCTTTAACAATAATAAACCAAAGATCTATATCTTTTGATTTTACATATGTTTCAAAACGGTTTTTCCAATAGATAAATCCATTGGTTTCAAAGAGTGGTGGTCTTTGCATAAATTGCCCTTCTTTAAAGTTTTCAGAATCCATGGATCGTTTCAAGTTTATAAAATACAAGTTATTTTAGAAATTCTTGAGCAACGAGGCTCTGGTACCAATTCTAGAAAACTAGAAGGGGGGTTGAATAGTTTACCAATTAAAAACTTTGTTTTGAAACTTATTGAAAGATCAATTGATATTGATCTTTGTATATGTAGATGAAATATGCAAGTAATATGTAAAGAGTAAATAAGGAAAGAAATGATCAAACCACAACAAGTTGTTTATAGTGGTTCGGTCTACAAGGACTCTATTTCCTTGCCCTACTCCACTCCCCGAGTCTCACACTCGAGAGTTTAACTTCACTAGTCAACAAGCTCCTTTCACCGGCGGAGAAAACCTTTACACTTCGCTTACTCTATTTCCGACACTAAGCTAGATGTCGAGTTCTTTCCAAGGGTACAACTACTCCCACACACAATGTATTTTGAGGACTAAAATACTAACCACTCACACTCACAAGATTATGATGGTTTAATACAACAATGAAGTATGAATCAACACTAGATCATACAACACTAAACAAACAAGACTTCCAACTTCTCGTTTGAAGCTTGAATGTAACATGATCTTCTTTGCTACAAAAGAGATCACTAATATGATATGATACTGAGTTAGAAAGGTTAGAGAGAAGATATGTATGAAAGTATAGTGGAAAGGGATGAGAAACAACTTGGCTTGGCATTGCTATTTATAGCCAAAATGGACAGGAGCGTCCACGGACCACGGAACCCTTAAAAGGGTTCCGCCCGTGTACCAAATTGGTACCGTGGGGGTCTGACAGCCAAGATATCAAATCTTTGCTAAAGTCAACTATATCTAAGTGAGATTGTGCAAGATATGAAGAGTACAAATCCACACAAAAATATCTAATGAAATCTTCCAATGATTTCCATGATGCATAACATGATGTCATATGTTGTATTTCTATTTTTAGAAATATGCAAGTACTTAAGTAGTGTTTGGTTTTAAGAACCTAACACATTCTAAAAACTACTATCATACATAATGATTAGAGTCATATCAAGATGTCACTAATCATAAATGTAAATGCTTGAATGATGAATATATTGTTTGAAAAAGCTTGTTTTAATATCTATTAAACTTGTCAAGCTTTAAGCTTTTATAAATTAAATTTACTTTTGTCGTTAACAAAACTTAGGCAAAGATCAAAAATATAAATAACGTTTAATGACGATATTTGTATTAACAGAAACTTCTTTCATTTTGAATAAATCTTCTAAAAGGAAGACATGTTTTGTTTGTGGAAGTAAATTTCATTTGATTAAGGATTGTAATTTTCATGAAAAAAGAATGGGTGTATGTGATAATCAAAAGAAATCTAGACCAATGTGGAAAAATGTTAATGATATTCCATCTTTTGTTCCACAAGCCACTTATAAACAAAATTCTGCTGAAAAACAATTTTCAAAATGGGGCAGATCTGTTGCTCGACCATATGTGAGACCAACAAGTGCATATTTTCAAAATGGTTATTGGCCTGGATGTTTTGACTCTATGTATGTTGGCAAGGGATATAGGGATACTGTTGTGAAGCCCTCAGCAGGTTGTTCTAGGATTAAAAAGGGACCTAATTTTCAATGGAGGTCCAAGAACAATGGTGGATCTTTTACTTCTACATGGCCTAAATCTTATGATCCACAAGGCAGGCTCAAGTCAGTAATGACTTGAGTCTCCATAGTGTACTAATATTTTGTATATATTTTTGTTGTTGTTGTAGGATCATCCCCTGAGGAGTAAAGATGTTGGCATAGTAGATAGTGGTTGTTCCAGAAGCATGTCAGGAAACATTGATAAGATGCATGATTTTGTATCCATAGCAGGAGGAGGAAGTGTGACTTTTGGTGGAGGAGATGGTAGAATCACTGGGAAAGGCACTATTAGAACACCTCACTTGGATTTTGAGAATGTGTACTATGTAAAGGAACTGCAGCATTTCAACTTGTTCTCAGTATCACAAATATGTGACACCAAGAACAAAGTATTATTTACTGGGGATGAATGTCGTGTGCTTTCTAAAGAATTCACACTTCCAGAAGATACTTCAATTCTGCTCAGAGTTCCTAGAAGCCCCAATTTATACACATTCAATTTAAATGATGTTCAACCAGAAGGTAACATAACATGTTTGGTGGCTAAAGCATCCCTGGATGAGTCTACAAAATGGCATAAAAGGATGGCTCATGTGAACTTCAAGACCATCAACAAGCTTTCTAAATTGGGTATAGTTGAAGGACTTCCTTCCAAAGTCTTCACCAATGAACACAATTGTGTTGCCTGCAACAAAGGAAAGCAACACAAAGCCTCGTACAAAGCCATTACAGCTGTGAGCACTATCTCAGAACCTCTTCAGTTGCTGCACATGGATCTTTTTGGTCCAACCCAAGTCAGGAGTATTGATCACAAGTATTTCTGCCTGGTAATCACTGATGAATATAGCAGGTTTTGTTGGGTATTCTTTTTGAGAACTAAAGATGAAACATCTCAAGTTTTAAAATAGTTCATTACCCTTGTTGAAAATCAGCTGAACAAAAGGGTTAAAGGTATTCGATGTGATAATGGGACAGAGTTCAAAAATGCTGTATTGATAGAACTCTGTAAGTCTAAAGGGATAAAAAGGGACTATAGCACTCCAAGAACCCCACAACAAAATGGGGTAGCTGAAAGAAAGAATAGGACCTTAATAGAGGCAGCAAGATCCATGCTTGCAGACTCTAAATTACCCACTATGTTCTGGACTGAAGCAGTTAGCACGGCTTGCTATGTACTAAACAGGGTATCCATTACTAGACCTCATTTCAAGACACCTTATGAACTTCTCACTGGGAAGGTTCCTGCTATACATTACCTCAAACCGTTTGGATGTCAAGTGACCATTTTGAACACAAGTGATCCATTGGGGAAATTTGATGAGAAAGCTAATGAGGGGTATATTGTGGGTTATTCAGCTCATAGTAAGGCTTATCGGGTATACAATTTAACTGCTAAGAAGATTGAGGAAACTCTGAACCTGCGATACCTAGAAGATAAGCCCAATGTTCAAGGACAAGGTCATGTTTGGTCCTTTGACCTGGATTACTTAACTGATTACTTGGGTTATTCTAGACATGTTGCTAATCAATCTGTAGGTACACAAGAGTCTCCCACTGACAATGCAGGTACCCTGGATGATGACTCAGAGAGTGAGTCTGAACATGATGAACAACCAATTCTTGTACCTTCCTTCTCCCCTAACCATTATGCAGGTGATCCTTCTAAAGTAACTTCTGATGCGCATGAAGATGAGTCACACTATGCAGAGGATCTTGCTAGACTCAAGAAGCAAGAGTATGCAGCCAATCTAGAAGCTGAGGGGTTTGGTGGAGAGTTTGCTAGAGACACAGTCAGTGGAAACCATGATTCTCCTGACAGTTCTTCTATTTCTCCTGACATCACCAAATCTGCTGACAGCCCTGCTCCATCTACTCCTTTCCTACTAGTGTGTCCACAGACTTTGAAGAACCATATACACGATTTCCATGTCCTTCAGATATTGGTAATCATCAACCCAAAGATGGCATCTTCACCTCACCTTCCTATGACAGTGATTTTGAACCGACTGTGAACAATCTTGACACCACAATTGATGTCAACCCCTCTGCTACAAAAAGGATCAACATTGCTCATCCTCAATCTAATATTATTGGTGATCCTCAAGCACCTGTTCGAACTAGAGGTACTGTGTCAAGTTCTAAATATGGTCAAGTTGCTTTTCTTTCCTATGTCTTAAACCAGCAAAGGGACAATCACACAGACTTTAAGCATTGTCTGTTTGCTTGCTTCCTTTCTCAAGTGGAACCAACCAGTGTTACTCAAGCTCTTGAAGATTCAAGTTGGCTTGAAGCAATGCAAGATGAGATGCAACAATTCAAGAATCAGCAGGTTTGGATTTTGGTACCACTACCTGATGGGAAGTTTGTAATTGGAACAAAATAGATCTTGAAGAATAAAAGAGATGCAAGGGGTATAGTGGTTAAAAACAAAGCAAGATTGGTGGCTCAAGGGTTCAGGCAAGAGGAAGGAATTGATTATGATGAAGTATTTGCACCTGTAGCTAGAGTTGAGGCCATTAGAATATTCTTGGCTTATGCATCATAAATGGGGTTCATGGTTTATCAGATGGATGTGAAAGGTGCTTTTCTGTATGGTGAGATAGAAGAAGAGGTATATGTCACTCAACCCAAAGGCTTTGAAGACCCAAATCATCCACAACATGTTTACAAGGTTGTGAAAGCTCTCTATGGCCTTCATCAGGCACCAAGAGCATGGTATGCTAGGCTATCTGCATTTCTGCTGAAGCATGGTTACAGACGCGGTGCCATTGACAAAACACTTTTCCTAAAGAAAAATAACAGAGACATCATTCTTGTGCAAGTTTATGTGGATGACATTATCTTTGGCTCCACTAAAGAAGCTTGGTGCAGGGAGTTTGAGGAGTTAATGAAGGGAGAGTTTCAGATGAGTGCTATGGGGGAGCTTACTTTCTTTTTGGGTTTACAAGTTCAGCAGAAACCTGATGGTATTTTTATCAGTCAGGATAAATATGTGAGAGACATCTTGACGAAGTTTGGTATGGAAAATGTCAGAACTGCCACTACACCTTATGAAGCTCCAAAACCAAAGAACAATATTGAACCAGATCCAGCTGTGAATGTTCACTTATACAGATCTATGATTGGTTCATTAATGTATTTAACAGCTTCTAGGCCTGATATTACCTTTGCTGTAAGTGCTTGTTCTAGACATCAGGTCACTCCACTTACTTCCAACTTGAATGCAGTCAAAAAGATCTTCAAGTATTTAAAAGGCCAACCTAAGTTAGGTCTTTGGTACCCAAAAGAGTCTCTTTTTGTATTGTAAGCATATAGTAATAGTGATTATGCTGGTGCGAATCTAGATAGGAGATCCACAACTAGAGGTTGCCAATTTCTTGGAAGAAGATTGATTTCTTGGTAATGCAAGAAACAAACTATTGTGGCTACCTCCACTACTGAAGCAGAGTATGTTGCTGCTGCCAATTGTTGTGGTCAGGTACTATGGATCCAAAATCAATTGCTGGATTATGGGTTTAATTTCATGAACACCACAATCTTTATTGATAATCAGAGTACCATATGCATAGTTAAAAATCTAGTTTTTCATAATAGAACTAAGCATATTGTGATCAGGCACCACTTTATAAGAGATGCATATGAAAAACATTTGATAAAGGTGGTTAAAATTCACACAGATGATAATGTGGCAGATTTATTGACTAAAGCTTTTGACGGACCCAGGTTTCAACACCTTGTTGTCCATATTGAGATGCTTAGCCCTTAACTGCAAAGTTTGAGGGGAGGCATTGGCCTCAGGGGAGGATTTTAGTTGTATATTTTGTAAACTTTGTAGATTTTTGGTTATCTTTTTGTTTGCTAACACTAACCTGCTAATGTTCTTTCAGTTTTGTTTTAGTTTGGTGTGTTTGCTACTTTGTGTCTGTTTTGCAGAATGCATTTATGAGCAGTTTTAATGGGAATATGGTCAGGGAAGCTTAAAGTTTGTTTCTACTGAAGGAAAGTACTGAAGTACAGATTAAGTGCTAATGATTGAGAGATAAAAGACATGTTGATCATTCATTCAAGAAACAGTTTACAGCTTACAATCAACTTCAAATGAAATACAAGACTATTCCTATACAAGTTCTACCAAACATATACTAGTTCCTATCATCTATTACAAAAGCTGGTGGAT
The DNA here is from genome assembly GCA_019973895.1 of Chrysanthemum seticuspe. NCBI lineage: Eukaryota > Viridiplantae > Streptophyta > Magnoliopsida > Asterales > Asteraceae > Chrysanthemum > Chrysanthemum seticuspe. The sequence goes on along the minus strand of BPTQ01000008.1, from coordinate 105,262,869 downwards.
ACACTTGTCAAGTATGATGAAGCAGCTGAAGATGAAAATGGAAAGGATGGATTGATGAAAACGACGATGAAGATGCTCAAGAACCTAGTTTTATATCTTTGGTCCTTGACATGATGGATGCATTTGTGATATGAAAAATATTCAGTTGTTCCATCTACTCGTTCCATCATAAAGCATCACTCCACCTTCCTTTTTCCCTTTCCCTTCACCTCAGCCATCTTGCCCTTTCCCTTGCTTCCATAGTATGAAGCACCAGTTCCTGGAGTAGGAAGGGCAATCACCACTTCTCTTGGCTCTAGAAGCTCTGTGGAGTCATCAGAATCACTAGATGAATCACTTGGATCCACTACACTATCATCTTCAGAAGAAGGGAGAAAGGGGGACTTCAAAGGTCGCGTTTCATCTTGATAAGGATACCGAAATAATGGGTGTGAATCATCACTAGATGAGGATGATGATGAGGAGGAAGTTAGATTGATTACTTCTGGTTTGGTATACATGGCTATTGTTGATAATTATGGAGTTTTTGGAGAAATTAGGGTTTTTGAAGTTATTTGGGGGTAATTGATGTGTGTTAAGTGTGCATTGGGATTATCTTATAGGCGGAGTCAAGGCTTGATGACCATTAGTGCGAGTTGGGTGGTACAGTAAAACTCAAGATATTTACTGAAGATACTTAGTCAGTTGAGTTGTTTCTGCTGATTGACCTCCTTCAGCATATTGACCATCTTTTCTGCTGAAGTGTTGATTTGAATTTGGTTGGAGTTACTTTACACATCAGATATGGTCAACGATTTGTTCCTATATTTTTTTTACTATAATTGGGTAACTTCTATTAATAACCCACTTCGCATATATTCGCCCAATATAATTTGATTCCCTCTTCACTCGATTTAAACAAACTTCCAGTTGCGTGAATCATAACCCTCTCTAAAAATTTCTCACATGGCGCTTCAATTTAAGAAGGATCATAACAAGGTTGCTTTTCTGGAAAAAGCAAAGGGATATGAACTCTATGAACCAATGGTGGATTTCTTGAAACGGTCCAAGATTCAGTATGCTCTAACGCACTCTCCAAACGTGATATATGAATCGTTGGTTGAACAATTTTGGGTATCTGCTACGAAACGAAGTGACACAGAGATTGTTGCTATGATTGATGAAACAGAGTATGTGGTGACTGAGGGTCTGATAGGGAGACAACTTCATTTGGATGATGAAGATGGGGTTTATCACTCTAATAATGGGGAGATACTTGCTGGGCTAAGAGCTATTGGATACCAGAGTACGAACACAGATATGTGGCACAAGAATAAGCTTTGCCCCATGTGGAGGTTTTTGGTACACGCTTTACTTCAATGCATAAGTAATAAGTCAGGCGGATGAGACCAATTCTCTACTCAATTGGGTTGTGGTATTGTATGTCTTTCACAGGGTTTAACTCATAATTTTTCTAAGTATATTTTTGATAATATGGTTGAAAATGTTCAAAAGAAAAAGCATAAGTTTCTTATGTATCCCAGGTTTTTACAAATGATTTTAGACATAACAACCCAAGATAGAGTCTTTTGTCCCATAGGAGCTCTAAGTGCTAAATTATTTGCTTCAATGAAGACTCATTATGTTGGGGCACATCATCCTTTGCTAGAAGCTATGTTGCCACAAGGCGATGTGGCTGCTGATGAGGGTAATGTTGCTGGTGTTCCACCCTCTACTAATGTTGCTGCTGATGGTAATCCATCAGTTGCCATTGATGAGGGCCCTTCCATAACTGCTGAAGCATCACATGTTTCTCCTGACCAACCTCCACCTACACCTTTACCTCTGTCACCTAGTCCACCACCTACTCATGTTACTCCTGATGAGTTTGAGCCTGAATTTTATAGAATGCCCACACCTAGTCCTGTTAGAGAGCCATTTGTTGAAAGCTCTCCTGTTCTTGAGCATGTCCATATTTCTCCTGAAAGGTCCAATGAAGCTCCCATTACCACTGAGCAATCTGCTGGTGGAGCTGAGGCCCCTATTACACTTACATCTGTATATGCTCTGCTGAGCAGGTATGTGGAAGAGGTTGCTGATCTCAAAAAGGAGCTTGCTGAGACTAAATCTTCACTTGGTGATGAGATTGTGGGGTTGAAGAGAAAGGTTCAGGATTTAGAGGAACAACTTGGGAAACACAGCAAAAGGAAGGTTGTGGTTACTTCTGATGAAGAGCAAGATGATACTCATTTGGATTCACTTGAAATCTTGGCTGATGTTGCTTAAAAGACTCATGCTTCTTCTCCAATTGTTGCTGAATCTTCAAAGAAAAAGGAACCTATTCTGTTTACTAGAAGAAAGAGAAGACAATATTTGAGCAAGGATTCCACTGAATCTTCAAAGGTGCCAAGTTTTGCAACTGCTGATGATCATGTGGTGGATGTTGCTTCTGAACATGGTCAACATTTTACTTCTGATATTTCAATGGGTGTTTCTTCTGAAGTCCCCATTGTTAATACTCATCATGCTGATTCTGCTCATGAATCTGCTGATAAAGAAAAAGGAGTTATGGTTGATGAGGAGCTTGGTTCAGATCTTGTGAGTGAACAGGAAAGGCTAGAGCAAGAAAAAATGCTAGCTGAGTATGCATATTTGAAGAAGAGTCAAGCATTGGCTCAAAAGCTTTCATATCAGTTTAATTCCAATTTGCCTCTTGAAAGACAAAGAGAATTGGATGAACAATCCACTCAGTTTACTGATGAGCAATGGGATACTTACACTCTTCAAGTTGCATCAAATCCTACCCTTGCTCAGAGCATTTTAGGAGCTGATTTTGATAGTGAAAACTTTGCTGCTCAAATGATGGCTCTTGGAAAACAAAAGAAGCTAGCTGCAGCTGCAAAGAGAAAAGCCATTGCTGCCCAAAAGGCTCAAGCTAAAAGGGAGAGACCACAAACTACAGCTCAGAAGAAAACATATATGAGGAATGTGGTGTATAACCAAAGTACTACTATCTATCAGTCTGTTTTGAAGAAGAAGCAAGTCTGGGCTTTATCTGATTCTGAATTGAATAGCATGTATACTAGGATTATGAAGCATATTACACCTGTTTTGAATTTGAAAAGGATTGCTGGTAGTGCAGATGCTCCAAAGGCCAAAAGAATCAAGAAAGTTGAGATTGTGGATTCTTTTGATGATGTTCCATCAAAGATGAGCTTTCATGCTATTTCTGCTGAGGCATCTACTAACGATATAAATTCTACTGACAAAGGTCACTCTGCTGAATCTCTTGTTGATTCTTCTGAAGCATTACCTAGTGTGGCTAATCCATCTCTGGATTCAAAGGGTATGACTGCTCCTATTCCACATGTTGCATCTGTTGATAAAGAAGGAGCAAATATGGTTAGGAAAGCTGAACACGCAACTACTAAAGATAAAAGGGACAGAGAGGTGCTTGATAAATTGTATGCATTGCGTGGTGCTGTTCCAATTCCTTCTACTTCTACTTTTTCCATTCCTACTGAAGCTGTCCTTGGTGCTTCTGCGAAGGTACCATCTTCTGTCTCTATGGGGATTTATATACCAAGTAGGAGGGGGAAAAGGATGTCTAAAAGGAGACACATTGCTCTAAGGAGATCTGTGAGATCAGCTGGGACACACACCTCTAGGGTTCATAAGTTTCACAGGGGTAGTTCTTTGGATCTAAAGGCTGCTGATTCAACTTTCATTAAAGAGGGATCTGCTGATGCTTTTCTTGAGGGGTCTCATGGTGTGTTGACTTCATGGACATTGACTGATGCACAACTTAACACCATCTTTAGATTGGATAACTCTTCTATGCAGTTTACCTTCTTAAAGGACATACTTCATATGGTGGATAGGCAAGATTTAGTTACTCTCCATGGCCTTGTTACAAATTATTATGATACTCATACTCCACAAGGTTCTGGGTTGTACTTATTGGGAGATCTTCAAGTCCTTTTTGATTCTGAATCTCCAAATGGTAAAGGGTATTCTATTTGGAAGGATTCACATAAGTGGAAGGTTGAGACATGGAGATTTTATCCTATCCCAAGTGTGCATGTGGTGGAGACAAAGTGTGGGATGGTTGTGTGTATGTTTTCTGATAAGTTTTATCCTTTGTCTGTGAAATTGATGCAACGAATGCTTAGAAAGACGTTGGAAGTTCCTCCTGATCCAGTTGGGAATGATATGCTCCATGATGAACAATTGATTGGATTGATTAAGACTCAGCTTCTGCAACACCAAGCATCTTCTTGATTCTGGTATCTTGTATTATTTCTTTCTTTCTTTCTTTCATTAAAAAAAAAAAAAACTATGTATATTCTTTGTTTGTCTAACTTTTCTTGCAGGTTTGTGGTACATTACCCTGTTGTTGGTTATCAACTCACCAGCTGTGCCTTGTTTACATCAAAGAGTTGGCTAGTCCAAAGGGTACAGCTTTGGTAAAGACACATCAAATCTGTTGATAGCTGTAATGGTTTGCTCAAAATCATAGGGTATGCAACTCACCCATGCTTAATTGTTGAGGGTTGTATGGTCATCAATTCACCATGGCTTATTCCTTTTTGGAATCCAAGAATTGGCTAGCTCACAAGTATATGGCTTGTGGTAAAGGCAGTGGAATACCATATTGGGTTCTCAATTCACCAAAGGTGATTCTTTCCCCTAAGAATTGACTAGTCCTGAGCAAACGGCTACAGGTAAAGACATCTCAAATCCGTTTATAGCTGCTGATTTGCTAAAAATCGATGGTTATCAGTGTACCATAGTTTTCGAACTTAAACATTTGGCTACTCCAGTAGTAATGGCTATTGGTAAAGAGACATCAAATCCATTATTTTCCATGATTCACCTCTTACAAGAGTTAACACACCTGGATGTGATGAGAATAGTCTGAAACTAATATGTTTTGATGTACATTTTGTCATTTGTTGTTGCAAAGATCTGGAGTTTCAAAGTTTTGCCATCGTAGAGATGTGATTGTTTTGGTTCTTTGCTGCTGATGTTTGTATACAATCCTCTTGTACTACAGTGTTAAAGATCTATCAAGAAACTGGAACTTAACCTCGTCAAATTCCAGTTTAGGGGAGGATTGTTGGGAATTCTACTAAGTAAGAATTATGCTGAAGTTACTGCTGATGATTCTGCTGAAGTGTTGTGGAATCTGCTGAAGAAGTAATTATGCTGAAGTTATAAAACCATGTAGTTGGTTTCTGCGGAGATAGATATTCCGCGTATTTTATATTTAGTTAGGATATGCATGAGCTTTATTAGGAAGTGATAATGTATATCTTATTTAGTTTTATGTTTATACGTTTCTTGGGAAACGGTTTAGGGTTCCTTGTCTATAAAAGGAACACATTAGTATGAATTATGTACGAGTTGAAAAACAAGTTTTAGTATTATTAAAAGATCCATAGAGGATCAAAGTATTCTTAGTTATCTGTGTTGATACTTGTGTTTGATTTCCGCTTTAGAATACAAGTATTAGAGACTTTCTATTAGTGTGTTTGTGATTACATAAGCATTACTAACGATTCAAGAGCGCTCAAAGATCTATCAAGGTCTAAGGTTCAACAATAAGCAACAACGGGAATCAGTTTTCAAAAAATCCATTTCGTGATTGGTGTAGCGAGCTCAATATCAAGCAATGATTTACCTCAGTGGCACACTGATTCGCGCCGAACCAGTCAAGTTTTATCACTCAAACCGGCCACTTGTGAATGGCCGACCGTAACAAACTTAAAACGGTTCAGACACGAACTCAATGAAGATCTGGGGAGTATAGTGTTTCCCCGGGTCGTTATGTCCCAGCGAGCTATGCAATGGATCACCAAACGTATAGTGATCGAGAGATTTGAACGGAAAAAGGGATTTGAATGATTATAATTACAGAAAAAGGACATAAACTACAAGGGCTTAAATGCAAATTAAAGAAAGTTAAAAAGATAAAAAAAAATATTAAATAAATGCTATCACTATTTTTAAAATTGATGAACGTTTAAAATTTAAAACTTACGTTTAAATAAAATAACGTAAACGTACAAAATAAAAAGTGAGATCTAAGAAATAAAAGTCCTAAAAATATGAAAATGACATTTTTACAAACCTAATGATAAAAGAAAATATTTAGAAAAAGAAAATTATTTTTATAACTATTAAATTAATTATTATTAATTAAAAACTATTTTTAACTATTAAATAATAACCTAAAATACAAGAAAATATGAAACAAAGCTAGAAAAATAAAATTATAACTTGGACAAATCTAAAATAACAAAATAGAATTTTCAAAACTATTTTTATATTTTTCTGAATATTTTTCTATTTTCTATGAATTAAAAACTATTAAAAACTAATTAAATTATTTAAAAATACAAATTTAACTAAGAAAAATCTAGAAAAATATTTTTTTGGCTTTTTATATTTATCTTAACTTAATAAAAATGAAAAATTATTTTTTTGAACCTTTTCTTAATTAATTGTATTAAATCCTAATTAAAAATGCTTAAAGACTAATTAAAATCAAGAAAAATAGCAAACTAGCTTAGAAAAATCTGGAAAATTCAAGATAAGCTTAAAATAGTACAAGGAATCTAGGAAAAAGATAAAAAAACAGGGGTTGTGTGTAGGAATTTGAGACTGCTATACAAGTGCTTATTGAAATAAGCACTTGAATAAGCCAAAGGGACACAACAAGTACCAAACTGAAACAGAAGGTATATATAGCTAAATGAACCCAAAAGAAATTTAAAACAACTGTCCTAAACCTATGAATTGCTAAAAACCAAGATTCGATGAGTTGAGCAATTTGAGCTAAAAACAGTTTTAGGTGCTCACTTTGGGCTTAAAAATAAGCACTTAATTAAGCTAGAAACTAAAAAACAATTGATGGAACTTAAAGAGGACCTGGCCAAGTTTGTCTAAACCAAAGCTGAGCTGCTCACAAGCTCTTATGAGCTTTTCCCACTATCTGCAAGTCCCTGTGCAGACTCAGCTTTCACTGAGTCAATGCACAGGGCAATTGAGCCTATGTTGACAGGCAGTTTTGGAACTTATAGAAAAATGACAAAATTCTCTAAAAATAACAATAAGAAAGTAGACCAACAGAAGTTTAAAAGCCCAAAGTTTCATTGGCATTGACCCAGAAATGAACTCATGAAAAATCCTTCTAGTTAGGCAAAAAACCACTTTTCCAAATTTTGACTTTTTAGACAGAGTTGAAATGCTGACTAAATGGAACTTTGATCTTGATTTCTCAACTGAATATGATGTTAATTGATGAAATAACACTAATGCAAGCTAGCTCTAAGATTTCTAAGCACAAAACAAGATTTTGTTTTTCAAAAACTCTAACAGATAGCTAATTAAGACAGTAGGGGTGTAATTTTGACTTTCACTACTCTAGTGTGCAAATGAGTGACTAAACCAAGCCTCATGATCCTAAGGTATGCTATTGTGACAGAGCTTGACCACAAACTCAACCTCTAACTTACCTAAACCAGCTGATCCAAACACAACTTTAAGTGGCATAAATGGTATTTTACAAAGCATGTGACTGATTCAAAGCATGCAGTCTATAAAGAAACTCAAACTAACTCAAATCAAACTGAAACTATCATAAATAAGCAATCTTAAACAGTAAATGACAAGGAAACTAATTTCACCAATTTTATACTAAAAACTTGAAAATGAAAAGAGCAAATTGAGAACCTTATATTTTGAGCTGAATAAGATATACACAAGATCATATATGGCCTGCAAGCACTTTCAGGTCTAATCTAATATCCAAAGTACAAGAATCCCCCTCCTTTGACTTTCGTTGACCAGCATCCAAAATTACTTGGAATTGATTTGTGAGCTTATAAAAAGCTATAACAAGCCTGAATAAGCTTATTTGAGAATGAAATTGAACTTTTGAAAGCTTGCAACTGAGAAATTGAAACTGACTTATACCACAGTAAGCATTAAACTTGGAATTTAAATAAAAACTTGGATTGGAACTCAAAAGCACCTTACAATGAAGATTTAACTTAAGTGAGATACAAATAAACTGAAATTACAACATTTTTAATTAAACTAAGACATTAATTTAAAAAAACGACATAAGGAAAATTTATAAAACTAACTACTCCTTTTCTCTTCTCCTCTTGCTTCCTTTTTATACCCAAACTGCTTCTTTTCTCTCTCTAAGCTAATCCCACCTCTTCTTTAAGCCATTGGATGAGTTTAGTTGATCTTGGCCATTCATTTCATTTTGGCGGGAAAAAGTGTTTTAGCAGTTGGATGAGATTGAGTGTTTGGAGGGAAGCATTTAATGTTATTGGCTGTTAGGTGAGGAGGGGGGGGGGAACAAAACATGGAGTAGGGTGGCTGGAGGTGAGGGGAAGGGGACATGGTGGTCGGGGAAGACAGGGAAAAAGGAGGCGGGCGGTTTTATTTCAAACGTGGGTATTTGGGTTGAATTCGGGTTGGGGGATGGGCTGGACCGGGTAAAAGGGTAATGGGATTTTGGGCTTGGGCTAGTTTGGATAATAACAAGGGTTTAGGACTAGTATTGGATCCAAGGTGTATTTAGGGACCAAACATGTAAAATCAGAAACTGCAGGGACCACTCATGTAACTTCTGAAATTGTTATCCAAGGGCCTGTTTTGTCAATCTCCAATATTCCAAGGGACCAAATCTGTAATTTATGAAGTTCCAAGGACTAAACATGACAATTCTGAAAATCCAGGGACCAAAACTGAAATTTCTCAAAACTTTTGGAATTTTTTTCACCAAAGGACTAAATATGACAACATATGATTTCAAAGGGACCTCTGGTGACTTTTCTTTTAAAATAAATGCCTAGGGACTGATTTTGCCATTTTCTGAAAGTTGGGGGACTGAAACTGCCAATTATGCAAATTTAGCTCATTTTTCATCTGATTTTAAACATTTTGCATCTGAAACATATAAAATGCAACTTTGAGATATTTTCAGTATTTTGATGCATTTCTGAGCATTTTTAAACGTTTTGCAGTTCAGATTTAACCAAAAATGATGAGTATTTACACACTCATCAATCCCCCACACTAAACTATTGCTAGTCCCTAGCAATCTTTTGAGAAAAACTTAATGGATTTGAATCTCTTTACCAAAAGCCATTACTTCTGGAGTAGCCAAATGTTTCAGTTCAAGTAAGAACCATGGTACACCGATAACCATGTGATTTTGAGCAAACCACCAGCTTTCAACGGTTTTGATTTGTCTTTACCAGAAGCCGTTTGCTCTGGACTAGCCAACTCTTAGATAAATTATCAATATTATCTTTGGTGAGCTGATTACCAATTATGGTTTTTCCACTGCCTTTACCACAAGCCATAAACTTGCGGGCTAGCCAACTCTTCACTTTTTAGGATATGGTGAGCTGAATACCATACAATTTTGGGCAAATTGCAAGCCGTCAACGGATTTGAGATATCTTTACCAAGAGCCGTTTGCTCCTGGATTAGCCAATCCTTTTGTTTATTAGACAAGGCGGACTGATAACCAAATGAGTAAGTGTAAAACACTTACTCCAAAAAAAAAATTTTGGCCAAAAACGGGGGAATTGGGCGGTATAATTATATGATAAAATTCGTGAGAATTCCCCCCCCACACTTAGAAATGAATATTGCCCTCAATATTCAAAGTACCGGCGGTTATGCCGAAACTGAGAACGTAAAAGGGAAATACTACGGCCATTATTTAGCAAGATTTTTTTTTTTTTTTTTTTTTTGAAAAACTTATATATATATAACATGTGGGGCAACTCCCCCACACTAGGGTGGAACACATGGGTGAAAACCCATGTTTAGCTACTGTTTTTGATTACCGAGTCGCTAGCTTGACTCGACCCCGAATTAATTTGTTCATGGGGAAGTAAGTGGAAGAGACAATCTCCATCAGACTTTCATTCAAGATGTTTGGACAAACATTTGAAGCGCGTGAAAGTTCCACACCGATGAGATATACATAGAACCGGCTCAAAAATGATAAATGAAAATGCCAGGGTCAAAGATAGTGTCTTCATTCCCGAAGGAGTGAAGAACAGGAGAAGTGACAGAATATATGAAGAAAAGAAAGAAAATCATGATAGAAATCATGACTAACTCTTCATCCTCAATAGGAGAATTCATAGTTTCGTGAATCTCATCAGTTAAGCTTGCTTGATCAAGACATATTAAGGGAGTGTCTAGATCAAAGTAGAAATTATCATACTCCGGCGAAGATATGATATGAGTGAGTTCATCTGAGAACTCCATGAAGGTGAATGAATCATATTCAGAATTGATATGAGTGGGTTCACTGGTGAACTCCTCCAATGTAAATGATTCATAATCGGGGAGAGAATTATGAGAATGAAAAGTGGTACTGCCACTAATCTTCTCTCCCATATTATCAAAACAGGAGGCTTTCATTTCCGGAATAGAATCATCGGAAAGAATGTCACTATCCTTAATGGGGATAGGAGATGAAATAGGTTTCTCTTTGAAAGCCTCGATTTTAGAAATGAGAAGATTGACATTCAATAATGTAAGACGAAGAGCTTCATCTTTGATTTCAGTGTCAGTAACTTCATCATTCTCTTCTTCTAAGCTAACAAGCTCAGAAGGTGAATCTTCCACATAAATGATGTCTCCACAAGATAACGAATCATCATCATCAGAATCGGAGAACATCTCAACATGATCATTTTGGAAGACAAGAGGAGGAGGGATATCACACACATGATCAAGAATTCCCTGTGACTCTCTTGGGATTGGGACAAGGTTCTCAACACTAGACTTTATGAATTCGTCCGATTCCTTTTCAGGAACAGTGTCAAGATGCTCGTCCCCCATGTTTAGAGAGTGAGTGGGAATATCGAGTGTGATAGCAGTTGTTTGAGAATGAATCTCAACTGCTGGGATATCAACTGACTGAGGGAGTTGAGAAATATTATCTTTAAAAGGATAAAAACTCTCCTCGTCATCGTCATATAGAGCTGCCTTGAGAAATTGGGAACGCCTTAGAGCTGCATGCTCTAGGACTAATAATTCTTCCCTAGATTTACGGGCCTCTCGTTCTTCTCGTTCTTCGGCCAGCAATTCTCCTATGGTCTTTTCACCACTCACTTGATTCTTAAAGTTACTAATCATATCATCAAGTGTTTTCATTGTGGTTTCAAAATCTTGGGAGATTTCTTGAGATAACAGCTCAGGTGGAGTTTGAACCGTATGGTGCTGTGGAGGTTGGAAATTTTCAAACATGTGAGTCATGATTGTTACAAGGAACTGGGTTCCCTATTTGACAATCAGAGCTGAAATGGGGACCTCCACAGTACTCACAACAGTAAAACTGCTGAGTCTGGATTGGTGGATCATATGGATTTTGGTCATAACTAAAGCTCTGAGCATTACCGGAAAACTGTTCATAGACAAACGTGTTTCCGGATTGACACTCAAATCCTTGGTGAGGACCTCCACAAAATTCACAGCAGTAATGTTGGTTATATGAAGATAAGTCGGGCTGTGGTGGGTAATTGGAAAAGTTTGAGGGGTCGTTAAATGAGTTCTGATTAGGATCATAATCAAATGAATTCCTCGAACCACAAAACAAACAACTCCCGTTATGAATATCATTACCACAATGTACACACGTACACCAACGACAGGGTGAACCAAAAAGAGGCTCACCACAACCGACACAAGGAATAAACGATTTCATTTGAGAGTTATGAAGAGGAATCGGTTTATTCAAAGAATCAACAAAACCAACATGGTGATCCGAATGACTATCAAGTCTCGAAGAACCTTCAGAAAAATCAGGAGGTGGGACAAGTGGTGTGCTCTGAGAGCTAGCAATTTCCACCACTTCCGTTATGGTCTCCGGTTCTTGAACGGGTTCATCGGGTTGTGGCGGATGGTCGGAAAAACTTGGAGAATCATCGAGAGAGTTATCAGATAATTCGCACCAATAACAATATTTTCTTGCACCCATCCTTCCACATCGCTTGCATAAACAATCCGGATTCTGACAACAGAGCTGATCCTCTTCCATACGGCTTTTGCAGTGGAAACAACGAGGATAATCGATCGTCGCCATGAGAATTAAACATGTAGAGGGTCAAAGAAATAGAATTAAACGGTTATGAGGTTAAAGAAGAGTAGAATCAAACGGTACGAGGGGGTAAGAGAAATAGAATCATACGGATAAGAGGAATGAGAAGAGTATTTTTGTATTTTTATAAGAAAATATAAATATATGTAGATGGATGGTATGAACAAAGAGTGAATATTCAAATCACTAATCTGCTAGACGGAAGATAATCAGCACAGCTCCCCGGCAGCGGCGCCAAAAATTTGATTCGCGCCGAACCAGTCAAGTTTTATCACTCAAACCGGCCACTTGTGAATGGCCGACCGTAACAAACTTAAAACGGTTCAGACACGAACTCAATGAAGATCTGGGGAGTATAGTGTTTCCCCGGGTCGTTATGTCCCAGCGAGCTATGCAATGGATCACCAAACGTATAGTGATCGAGAGATTTGAACGGAAAAAGGGATTTGAATGATTATAATTACAAAAAAAGGACATAAACTACAAGGGCTTAAATGCAAATTAAAGAAAGTTAAAAATATAAAAAAAATATTAAATAAATGCTATCACTATTTTTAAAATTGATGAACGTTTAAAATTTAAAACTTACGTTTAAATAAAATAACGTAAACGTACAAAATAAAAAGTGAGAGCTAAGAAATAAAAGTCCTAAAAATATGAAAATGACATTTTTACAAACCTAATGATAAAAGAAAATATTTAGAAAAATAAAATTATTTTTATAACTATTAAATTAATTATTATTAATTAAAAACTATTTTTAACTATTAAATAATAACCTAAAATACAAGAAAATATGAAACAAAGCTAGAAAAATAAAATTATGACTTAGACTAAAATAACAAAATAGAATTTTCAAAACTATTTTTATATTTTTCTGAATATTTTTCTATTTTCTATGAATTAAAAACTATTAAAAACTAATTAAATTATTTAAAAATACAAATTTAACTAAGAAAAATCTAGAAAAATATTTTTTTGGCTTTTTATATTTATCTTAACTTAATAAAAATGAAAAATTATTTTTTTGAACCTTTTCTTAATTAATTGTATTAAATCCTAATTAAAAATGCTTAAAAACTAATTAAAATCAAGAAAAATAGCAAACTAGCTTAGAAAAATCTGGAAAATTCAAGATAAGCTTAAAATAGTACAAGGAATCTAGGAAAAAGATAAAAAAACAGGGGTTGTGTGTAGGAATTTGAGTCTGCTATACAAGTGCTTATTGAAATAAGCACTTGAATAAGCCAAAGGGACACAACAAGTACCAAACTGAAACAGAAGGTATATATAGCTAAAAGAACCCAAAAGCAATTTAAAACAACTGTCCTAAACCTATGAATTGCTAAAAACCAAGATTCGATGAGTTGAGCAATTTGAGCTAAAAACAGTTTTAGGTGCTCACTTTGGGCTTAAAAATAAGCACTTAATTAAGCTAGAAACTAAAAAACAATTGATGGAACTTAAAGAGGACCTGGCCAAGTTTGTCTAAACCAAAGCTGAGCTGCTCACAAGCTCTTATGAGCTTTTCCCACTATCTGCAAGTCCCTGTGCAGACTCAGCTTTCACTGAGTCAATGCACAGGGCAATTGAGCCTATGTTGACAGGCAGTTTTGGAACTTATAGAAAAATGACAAAATTCTCTAAAAATAACAATAAGAAAGTAGACCAACAGAAGTTTAAAAGCCCAAAGTTTCATTGGCATTGACCCAGAAATGAACTCATGAAAAATCCTTCTAGTTAGGCAAAAAACCACTTTTCCAAATTTTGACTTTTTAGACAGAGTTGAAATGTTGACTAAATGGAACTTTGATCTTGATTTCTCAACTGAATATGATGTTAATTGATGAAATAACACTAATGCAAGCTAGCTCTAAGATTTCTAAGCACAAAACAAGACTTTGTTTTTCAAAAACTCTAACAGATAGCTAATTAAGACAGTGGGGGTGTAATTTTGACTTTCACTACTCTAGTGTGCAAATGAGTGACTAAACCAAGCCTCATGATCCTAAGGTATGCTATTGTGACAGAGCTTGACCACAAACTCAACCTCTAACTTACCTAAACCAGCTGATCCAAACACAACTTTAAGTGGCATAAATGGTATTTTACAAAGCATGTGACTGATTCAAAGCATGCAGTCTATAACGAAACTCAAACTAACTCAAATCAAACTGAAACTATCATAAATAAGAAATCTTAAACAGTAAATGACAAGGAAACAAATTTCACCAATTTTATACTAAAAACTTGAAAATGAAAAGAGCAAATTGAGAACATTATATTTTGAGCTGAATAAGATATACACAAGATCATATATGGCCTGCAAGCACTTTCAGGTCTAATCTAATATCCAAAGTACAAGAATCCCCCTCCTTTGACTTTCGTTGACCAGCATCCAAAATTACTTGGAATTGATTTGTGAGCTTATAAAAAGCTATAACAAGCCTGAATAAGCTTATTTGAGAATGAAATTGAACTTTTGAAAGCTTGCAACTGAGAAATTGAAACTGACTTATACCACAGTAAGCATTAAACTTGGAATTTAAATAAAAACTTGGATTGGAACTCAAAAGCACCTTACAATGAAGATTTAACTTAAGTGAGATACAAATAAACTGAAATTACAACATTTTTAATTAAACTAAGACATTAATTTAAAAAAACGACATAAGGAAAATTTATAAAACTAACTACTCCTTTTCTCTTCTCCTCTTGCTTCCTTTTTATACCCAAACTGCTTCTTTTCTCTCTCTAAGCTAATCCCACCTCTTCTTTAAGCCATTGGATGAGTTTAGTTGATCTTGGCCATTCATTTCATTTTGGCGGGAAAAAGTGTTTTAGCAGTTGGATGAGATTGAGTGTTAGGAGGGAAGCATTTAATGTTATTGGCTGTTAGGTGAGGAGGGGGGAACAAAACATGGAGTAGGGTGGCTGGAGGTGAGGGGAAGGGGACATGGTGGTCGGGGAAGACAGGGAAAAAGGAGGCGGGCGGTTTTATTTCAAACGTGGGTATTTGGGTTGAATTCGGGTTGGGGGATGGGCTGGACCGGGTAAAAGGGTAATGGGATTTTGGGCTTGGGCTAGTTTGGATAATAACAAGGGTTTAGGACTAGTATTGGATCCAAGGTGTATTTAGGGACCAAACATGTAAAATCAGAAACTGCAGGGACCACTCATGTAACTTCTGAAATTGTTATCCAAGGGCCTGTTTTGTCAATCTCCAATATTCCAAGGGACCAAATCTGTAATTTATGAAGTTCCAAGGACTAAACATGACAATTCTGAAAATCCAGGGACCAAAACTGAAATTTCTCAAAACTTTTGGAATTTTTTTCACCAAAGGACTAAATATGACAACATATGATTTCAAAGGGACCTCTGGTGACTTTTCTTTTAAAATAAATGCCTAGGGACTGATTTTGCCATTTTCTGAAAGTTGGGGGACTGAAACTGCCAATTATGCAAATTTAGCTCATTTTTCATCTGATTTTAAACATTTTGCATCTGAAACATATAAAATGCAACTTTGAGATATTTTCAGTATTTTGATGCATTTCTGAGCATTTTTAAACGTTTTGCAGTTCAGATTTAACCAAAAATGATGAGTATTTACACACTCATCACACACCCCCAAGAGAACGGACAAACAGAGGTGACTAACAGGACCCTCCTCCAAGGACTCAAAACAAGATTGGGAAATTCAAAAGGTTAGTGGGTCGAAGAACTATCAAATGTGCTCTGGGCATACTGCACAACGGCAAAGGCATGTAACAATTGTACCCCATTCAGCTTGGTTTATGGGTCAGAAGCTGTACTTCCCCCAGAAATAGGGATCCCAACCTACCGCATATCTTCGTATGACGAAAGTAAAAACAATGAAGAACTCCGATTAAATCTAGAGTTTTTATAAGAGAGAAGGGAACTAGCAGCGCTACGCGAAGCCAAATATAAACACCATATGGAACAATACTATAACCCAAAGGTCCGTCATCGACACCTCAAATTTGGGACCACGTGCTCCGAAAAAATGAAGCAAGTCGTCAACAGGGACAAAAGAAACTCGACCCCAACTGGGAAGGGCCATGCAAAGTTATTGAGGCCAAACGTCCAGGAAAGTATGTACTTGCGGACATGCACGGGAAAACGATACCGATAACGTGGCACACTAGCAACTTACGCAAGTTTTACTTCTAGCCGATGAATCGCCATATCTCGTACCAAGCATACCGTGTAAAGCAATATGTGTATAAATAAAATGTGCAATCGCATTATTAAATAAATTTCTTATCAAATAAAAAAGTACTTTAGTACAATATTTGTGCGTTATAAAGCATGACTAATAAATAATTGTGTGTTCCGTAGCACGCAATGTTCCAAGTATCCTGAAAAATAAAATATAAATACAGAGCGAAAGCTACATAAATCAAGCTCAAAAAAGAGCAGCATGATTAAATCCGGATAATATCCTGCCATTAAAAGGGATGAAACAAAATTGGGCCTAACAAATTATGTTAAAGCGGAAGCTTGCAACAAGATAATTCAACGCCACTCGTTGACAAAATAAGTGAATGCAAATATACTACATATCACTCTTTTTCATGAGTTATGACTAACTTTGAAAATAAAATTCACTCGCCAATCTCCGTAACATAACTCTTGTCTTTTTCTTTTTTATTTTTATAACCAAAGCTAATTATATAATAAAATAGCAAAAACAAAAAGGGAATGAAAGGTACAAACAAATTATATAAGATGCGGTCACAACACACCTTAATACATATAGGTACCAACAATTTAATGGCGTTTATGTACATCACCACATCATAATACACATATATAATGATTACATGCTACACACCACTTAGTGTAATTTGCACACATGACACAAATTACAGTTTCATTACATGTAAAAGTTACGACAAAATTAACATTACATATGTAGTACACTACAATACAAAAACTTTATTAATTAACAAATACAAGCATGATTAAATATTATCTTAAAGTACATTACAATAAACTTGGAACAACTTCAAATAACAATATATTCCAACAGTGGCGCTTGCATATTAACTTCAAAATAGTACAGAGCATGGATAGTCCATTCTTAAAATAGAGCAAGCTTATTTTACAACAAGGGAAATTACATATATGAAGTAGCCTATTATATTACAAACATCAAAATTTGGCCACTAAAACCGCTAATAGCAAGCCGAAATACATCCGAAGCAAAACGAACATGAACTTAAGCCTTCAAAGGATATCGCGAACCACCACAAACTCAGGAAACCTGACTCGGACCCTCACCACCGTCACCATGTCAAAGTACGTAACGTAGTAAGCCATATGACAACTCAGGAGCTTTGATTATGTCATCCATAACAGCCCACTTTTCTTTCTTCAACCCCGAAACAGCTCGCGATATTTCCTCCATCATGGTGGGATCAAGGTCTATATAACCTCCATCGTTAGACATAGATAGACTAAGACATTGGGCCTCCTGCCTTCCCAACTGTCGACCTAGCTCAATCATAACCTCTTGGACTTTCAACATCTCCTTGTCAAACTCCTCGCTTTGTAGAACCCTAGCAATCATCCGGGGGATTGCCTCACGCATAACCCAAGCTAATTCATTGTCCAAACGATCCTTCTCTCCTTGAAAGAGTTGTAGCGTATTGATCATGCTTGCCTCTTGCTACCTATACTTCTCAAGCTCTTCCGCTACATGAGTGTAGCTGGAACATGCGCTAGAATACTTGCCTTTTAAATCACTGATTTCATAGCGAATGACAACTAACTCTTGAGCCTCAGCGGAGGGGGTACCAAGAGGCCCCATCGTATACTCAGGAAGCGGGTTATACACCCAGTTAGGATCACTAGACATGTTTCTACATATTTATGGCTAAGAATTGCACTGGTGGATAAATATGGAGGAAGGATTGGCTGGTGTGCAAGTATATATAGGGTGGATATCTTAGTTGTAAAGGAAGTGATAGGTAGCCTTATGGAAATGAGTCAATGATGCGCATATAATGCGTTCAGGGTCAAAGGAAACTTCCTTTTCGTGGAGCAAGTTTTTTAACACCCTAGGTAGTGAACCTAATCGTTTTAGTGTAGTATTGGGTAAGCCTCGGGTATTGATATCGTTCTCTAGGGGAATAGGAATGCTAGTGAGAGATGTATTACGCTAAGGTTTGAGGTTGAGGAAGATTATTTTTTTTATCTTTTTATATTTTTTATAAAGCTAAGGGTAAAATCTAGGGGTTTGGATTTGGGGGTTGGTACTTCTACCGATTACTCTACTTATCTAATTATCTAAACTAAGGGGTAGTCTATGTCTATTGATGTGTGCTCGTATGATGATTAAAAATATGTCTACCTAGATACTATTACTCCCTAGTTATCTTTTATTGGTGGTTGAATTGTCACGTCCTTATTCTTAACGCGATGTGTTTTATAAGGTCGTAGGGTATGCTTTTATCCCTAACTCTTTGAGACTACCTTAAGGTTATTGCCTAAAAAATCTCTAGGATTCATAAACTAACTCTAAGGTTATCTTTGGATGCTTAGTCTACAATTACGCTAGGTGGTTATAAACTAAGGTTCACAAAGATTACTCAAGCATTAAAAACACAATAATGGCCTATTACACTCCTAAGCCAATTACAATTAAGATAAGAGACAACCAATCAATAATTAATAACTAGGTTTCATAGATCTAAGCAAACACACAAGAAATTTACCCGGACATGTTAAACATGCAAGCATACACACATAGAATCGAAGACATAATGAAATCAATGAAGTAAATTACCTATCTTGATGTAAAATAGGGTATGAGAACCCTAAGATACTGTCCAAACCGGACCAAAATCGTTTTAGGTTTTTACTCCACAAGTCTACCTCTCTAAAGTTTGAAAATTCGCTTTCTATATATAATATTACATATGCGACGGCGTCACCTTATAATTGGGACGTCGTCGGATCGCCATCATTATGGTTTCGTCTTGGCCAAGTCATCATTGGGACGGTGTCACGTTGTGGTTGTGATGCCGTCAGTCTTCAGTAGTGACGTCGTCTGAATCTGGATCTAGGCCGTCTGAGAAGAAAAGTCTTCGTGACGCCCTTACTCTTTAAAGCTAGACGCCGTCAGGTGCAAATTAGCAAAACCGCTACTGAGTCGTCACAAATTCAAGGACGGTGTCGCCCTCTGTTTGGGACACCGTCAGGTGTAATTCTAGCAGGTTGAGTGTCTTGATCTTGACTTAGCCATTTTCTTCAAATATTCACTCTTTTTCGTCCAAAAAATGCATCATTCCAGCATTTTGCTTCCAAGAGACCAAAAAAGTGAAAAGGAACGAAATTAAGCAGTAACGGATATAAAAGTGGGCGATTAAGGGCTTAAATAACTCCTTAAAAGTGTACGTTTTAAATCCTTATCAAATATCCCTACACTTGGTATTTGCTTGTCCTCAAGCAAATGTGCTTTTGGCCAATCAATTTATTAGTTAGGGGGCATAAAGCATTGGTTTAACATAATTCACAACAAGTAAAAGCACCGCAATAGTCATAACAAGCACGGAAATTATATACTAGCACCTCACAAGTGGTGTTTGGATTCTCTCATCTCTCGGATGTATATGAAATATAGCAAATGGAAATGGAAGATAAACACTTATTAACCGGTCATAGTACATAGATTACCATAGGCTTGAGACTACATCAAACCTCCACCGCTTTGGCGTAAGCACCCAGGAGCAACTATCTAAGAGGTCTTTTAAAGGGTTGTAACGTTAGACTTACGGTTAGGGAAACAAAGGGTTTGGTTGGATAGGCGATTTAGTGGTGGCAACATAGTTGTCAAAATCGCGCCTAAGGCGCGCGTAGGCGCTAAGTCGCTCGAGGCTCTAGCCTTTGGGATTTTTTTAGATCGAGGCTCGCGCCTTGGGGATTTTTGCGCCTTGGGGATTTGTGGGAAACTAGAAGGGGGGGGTTGAATAGTTTTGCCGATTTTAAGTTAGTTTCAAAAACTTTAGATTCGGTATTATGTGAAATCGTATGGATGTTGAGAAAGTATATATCTAATGATAAAGCAAGTAAATAAAGTAAAGCAAGGGATAGAAATGACACAACCGATTTATAGTGGTTCGGCTACAAGGACACCTTCCTTGCCCTACTCCACTCCCCAAGTCACCTACTCGAGATTTCAGGCACTATGTCAACAAACTCCTTCAACTTGGCGGAGAAGCCTTCACAACATTGCTTACACCTTTTTCTGGTACAAAGCTAAATACCGAGTCCGTAACACGGTGGACCAAACCAACACGACTATTACACAACAAATATGTGAAATATCAAATACAAGATCTTTGCTACAGAAATCTTGCGGAGGAACAAATCAATCAAGGACCCCTTGCTTGTATGACTTGTAGAATGCTCGTGATCTCGCCTTAGAGAAGGACCTATATGAGAATCACTAAAGAAAGAAAGAAGAAAGTACTCTCTAGATCAAGTGATCTTTTGTTAGAAGAGAATGAGAGTATATGAGAGAATTCGTAAGAAGAGGGATGAGTTAGAATGAAGAAATGACTCTCTATTTATAGGCAAATTCTGCCACTGTTCCCCGGATCCCACGGATCCCTCCCACAAGGGATCCGTCTAGTGTAATCCTAGGGATCCGTGGGATGCTCCTCTTTGCCCATGGGTTTTTTAGTTATGGGTCATGGGTCATGGGTTATGGGTTGGTCCATGGGTATTCTTTTAGATTCAATGTATCTAATGAGTACATTGTATCTATTCTTGTGGGTATGGGTCAATGCCATGGGTTATGGATATGATCCATGGGTTGTGATTTTTACCCATCCTAATAAACTATTACAACAAATGATTAATTACAACATTTTGTATTAGATGGCTATATGTAAATGCTTTACAACAATAACATGTATCCTTATAATTGTACTTAAGATAACATTATATTTGTTATCAACAAAACATAAAGAGATCTCAAAATATTAATAAATGTTTTTACGGTTTATTTGTATTAACAATCTCCCCTTTTTTTTATGACAAAACATAATGTTATGATGAGTAAAACTTAAGAATAGATGTATGTTTTGAAAGCCCCTAAGTTTTACTACTTCTCCCCCTTTTTGTCAAAACAAAAAGTTAACCCATCGAAGAAATAAAATGTGGAAAAATGGTCCACGTATCGCTTACTCCCCCTTGACGGTAGCTCCCCCTAGTTTGGGGCGTCAAGTGAAAAAATAAAAAAATCCTACAAAGAGAAAGGTTAGTAACATTGATGAGTGTGTAAATACTCATCATTTTTGGTCAAATCTGAACTGCAAAACATTTAAAAATGCTCAAGAATGCATCAAAATACTGAAAATATCTCAAAATTGCATTTTATATGTTTCAGATGCAAAATGTTTAAAATCAGATGAAAAACGAGCAAAGTTTGCATAATTGGCAGTTTCAGTCCCTCAACTTTCAAAAATTGGCAGAAATAGTCCCTGAGCACTTATTTTAAAAGAAAAGTCACCAAAGGTCCTTTTGGAATCATAAATTGTCATAATTAGCCCTTTGGTGAAAAGTTCCAAAAGTTTTGAGAAATTACAGTTTTGATCCCTGGATTTTTAAAATGATCATGTTTAGTCCTTGGAATTTCACAATTGGCAAAAATGGTCCTTAACTTATTTGAGATTTACAAGTTTAACCCTTGGACTACAACTTCATAATTTTCAGTCTTGGTCCCTACATTGTCAGTTTGGCAGTTTTAGCCCCTAAAGTATTAAATGGGTTTATATCTAATCCTAGTCCAAATCCACTAAACCACCTAAGCCCAACCGGTCCTAACTACTACCCAAAGCCCAAGTCCACAACCCGTTCCAATCCCTTTGTTATTAACCCACCCAAACCCACGGTTTGAAATAAAACCCGCTCACGGGTTTCCTTCTCCTTCACCCACTTTCACTGCCACACCCTGCAACACTCCAACCCCCATCATCACAACCACCCTATTCCTACCCTCCAAACACCCCAAGCCAAAATACATTTATTACACCTTTCCCCTGTCCAAAATCACCAGTACCCATTTGCACAAGTTTTGGCGCCAATTTAAGGAATCAAGGGTGGAGATCAAAAGAACAAAATCAATGGCTATGATTGAGAAGAGAAACCCTAATGAAGCTTATAAATGAAGAAAGAAGACACAGAAATGGATTGTCACTGTTTTTAGACCAATTACTTAAATTCATATGTAATCGTTTTAATTTTTAAATGTAATCTTTTAGCTGGGTTTCAAGTTTTTATGTAAGGAACAAGTAATTTGTGTATCAATTCATCAGTTTTAGCAATCAAATTCCAGTTTTATGTTTTCTTTATGTTTCCCGCCAAAATCATGTTTTGTCAAAATTAAGTTTTAAGCTGTTTGAGTGATTCAAGATAATTTGTTTTAGCTTCTTAAAAGTCACTTAAGTTAAGTGGATCAACTTCTGTGGGTATTGCATAATTTTCATAATTGGTCAATGAAAGTCAAACTGGTCATTGTGAGAAGCATGAATTCAGCTTACTGATTTGGATAAGGAAATGGTTTGAAACTAGAGTTACTTGGGTAGTTATCAGTGGAACAGTGGTGAATTGATCCAGTGTGAGCAAAGCATTGTAGCAGGACTTGGGTGAGTACTAGACCTCTTCTTTATTACTTGAACAAATAGATTAGCTAGCTGTCATACTTTATCATTTATCTTGTGATCTCAGTATTTTGATAGTTTGCTTGACTTATTGGTTCTACTTGGCTTAATTAGTATTTTCAAATTCTGTCATCATGTTCTAAGTAGTAAACTGTATAATTTGCACCTAGGATTTTCTTGCATTAATAGATCAGATATAGTTTTAAGGTTGATTCATTTAGGAATAAAAATGCAAACCTGAGATTGATATAACAGTATTAAAGAACAGATAGTCGATTTGGTGGGTTAAGCTTCAAATTACTATCATTAAGGGGTGTTTGGATGCAGTGAGTAATCTGATCCAGAGGTTAGTAAAGTGGTCAAGTTGCATTGTAGTAGTTCCTAGTAGGTCTGTTAGAGTCTTTAAGTTCATCTATTTGCACATTAGAGCAGTGAAAGTCAAAATTTCATTCTCACTGATTTCACATGCATTACAGTTAGGTTAGAATGGAGTAGACTTGCATTTTAGGTTTATATTCCTATAAGTTAGCTTATTTAGGTCTCATTGCATCTACATTCATCATCATGTTCCTGTTTTTGAAGATCAAACCTCAAATAAGTCAAAGTTCTAAAATCTGTTACAAAAGTCAAATTGCACAAGTCAGTTTGAGCCCATCTAGGGTGATTTTTCATGGACTCATTTTTAGTTCAATTCAAGTGAAACTTTGGTTTTAATAACTTCAGTTGGTCTATTTTCTTATTACCATTTTTGTAGATTTTTGTAAATTTTTTACAAGCCCCAAATCAGCTTGTCAATAAGTGCTTATTTGCCCTGTGCACTGACTCAGTTAATACTGAGTCTGCACATGTTTTAAGCAGGGCTTGTAGCAAGCTCATAAGAGCTTATCTAAGTCTGGTCTTTGGTTTATAAGTAGGTAGCCAGGTCTACTTTAGGTTCCTTCTTTTGGTTTTGAGTTTAGCTTATCTGAGTAGCTTATTCTTAAACTCCAAAGTAGGTCCAAAACTGATTTTAGCACTTAAAATTAAACCATCAAATCTGTGCATTTTGTATTTCAGAGGTTTAGGATAGTTGTAACTTGTTTCATTTGAGTACTTTTAGCTTACTATAGCTTCTGTGCAAGTTTGGTGCTTATTTGTAGCTTTTGGCTTATTTAGAGTGCTTATTCATAAGCACTTGTCATTGCAGTTGCATTTTCTTACACACAACCCTCTGTTTTTATATTTTTATTAGATTCATAATATCATTTTAGACTTATCTTGAATTTTTCAGATTTTTCTAGGTCAGTTTGCTATTTTTCTCCATTTAAATCAGTTTTTAGGCCTTTTTAATTAGCTTTTAATACAATTAATTCAGAAAAGCTTCAAAAAAATAAGTTTTCATTTTTCCTAGGTTTAGATAAATATAAAAAGTTAAAAAAATATTTTTTCAGATTTTTCTTAGTTAAATTTGTATTTTTAAGCAATTTATGTAGTTTTAAATAGTTTTTAATTCATAGAAAATACAAAAATAATCAGAAAAATATAAAATTAGTTTTGAAAATTCTCTTTAGTTATTTTAGATTTTTCTAGGTCATAATTTCATTTTTCTAGCTTTATTTCATATTTTCTTGTATTTTAGGCTATTATTAAATAAGTAAAAATAGTTTTTAATTAATAATAATTAGATAAATAGTTTTAAAAATAATTTTCTTTTTCTAGAAATTTTCTATTATCATTATGTTTGTAAAAATGTCATTTTCATATTTTTAGGATTAATATTGTGTAAGTTTCACATTTTCTTTTGTACGTCACGTAGTTTTTAATTTAAGTTTTATAAAAGAAAAAATCAAAAACATCATTTTGCAAATAGTGATAGCGTTTATTTAATATATTTTATCTTTTTAATTTTCTTTAATTTGCATTTAAGCCTCTGTAATTTATTCACTTTTTCTTTAGTTATAATCATTCAAAAACTCTTTTCCGTTCAAATCCTCTCGATCACTATTCGTTTGGTGATTCATCGCGCAGCTCGTTGGGACATAACGACCCGGGGAAACCCTATACTCTCCTGATCTTCATTGCATTTGTTTCCAGACTGTTTTAAGTTTCTTACGGTTAGCCATTCACAAGTGGCTAGCTTGTGTGAGAAAACTTGACCGTCTGGGATTGAATCAAACATGCTTAAATAATCTTGTGATTGACGAGAATCAAGATTGGGAGCCAAGGTATGTAAAAAAGGCCTTGTAATAAAACAACAAAGTGTAGTAGTATTTATGCCACTTACAAGCATGTAAAAATAAGAACAGGACTTGTTCTTGAAAATGACTCAAAAGAAAAAGTACTAAAAATAGAAAATAGTAATAATGATTCCTTCCATGCTTGCATAAAGTTATGGATGGAGGTTTGGATGAGTAATAGTATTTATGCGCTCAAGGATGAGGTTGAGTATGAATCGCATTTCTTCCCTAACTTCTATTGCAATTTCCCTAGTGGATTGGCAATTTTCACAATGTAAGTGATGTGGGTAATGAGTGCGGAAGTTTTTCGGATTGTTTTGATTTGCGAGTTGCGGAATATGTGGTGGAAAAATAGGAAAATACGGATCAAAGTCCGGAATGGTTGGAAGTGGTGGTGGAAAAGAACCTAGATGTTCTTGTAGTTTAATGGGAGCTAAGGGTGGTAATGTTTCAAGATCATTAAATATTGTGTTTGGAGAAGTGGGAGGTGTCAAAAAGGCTATTTCTTTTTGTTTTGGTTGTTGAGATCTTGTTGAAGTCGTAAGGAGTTCCAAAAAAGTGACTTTAGGTGATGAAGATGGTGTACTTGTTAGTGATGAAGGAGGTGCTATAATGGAAGCATCTTGTGGTGAGTTATTTGATGGTGATGAGCCATTTGATAAAGGTGTTGCTAAGCAACAAGATCGGATGCTAATCCGTGCGGATACCCTAGAGTTTGATTGTGGTATTTTGGAAGGTGGTAGTACAAAATTTTGGGTTTCATGAAGAGGATTGTTTGTACTAGGTGATTCATCTAAGTTGTAAGAGCTTGTGAATGACATGGTGTTATTTGTTTGTGAAGGTGAGATGAATTATGCAAGCATTTTGGGAGTTCTATATATAGAAAAATATTGCATTGTAATGAATGCTTGACCGAAAATGTGGATTAAAATCTAATGATTAGATATGAATTTAAGACATGTGATCATGAGAACACAAGCATTTAAGAACATACTCCAAAAATGAAAAAATGTTTGATTTTTCATCCAAAGTGAGAAAAATAGAAGATAAAACCAGCTTCTGTCTCACGGATCCCACGGATCCTTCCCTTGAGGGATCCGTCCAGCATTAAGGCTGGGATCCGTGGGTCTGGTGATTCAGGTAGCACAAAATTTTCCTTTTGGAAACATTTTTTCCTAGTGTGTGCCTATATGCAAACTATTTGGAGTTGCGGTTGTCTCGACTCCTAAGAAGAAAGGAAAAATAAACAAGAAGTGAAAAAGCATACTATTATATGAGATAACCCAAGAACACATATTTAGTACTTGAGTACGTAAATCAGTGCTACCAATGCTCCTAATTCATTGTGGCTTAAATGAATGTACCCAAAAACACATATTAGTTATGTGTCCCCTTTAGCATTCAAAAGACATGAGATGCAATGAAAACGGGTTTTTACTTTGTATTAATAATGAAAAAGTGATTTGTCCTAGATGTGAGAAATTGCTTTTGTGAAATTGATACGGGAAGATGTATCCTTTTAGAAAACAAGAAAGATTTCTAAAAATCGTTTTATCCTTTGAAAAGAGGATGTGTATGTAATTATGTGTTTGCAATTGGTACTTATTTTTGAAAGAAAATAAGAAAAACTATGAGTTATAAGTGAAAAACTTATCTTGGGTAGTGAAAATTCCCGTATTGTTTGTGAGTTGTGCGTGAAATAGAGATCCTAGACTCAGAAAGAAGAAGGCTAGTGTTTACATACCTTGTAGAGTAAAAAATAAATTACGACGTTTGTTCCATGAGACCAAGACCAAGGTGAAGTAGGTTGAATTGTTCCTGCTTCAACGGTTTGGTGAAGACGTCGGCTATGTTGTCTTCGGATGCTACCTTCTGAATAGAGATGTTCCCCTTTTGAACATTGTCTCTTAAGAAGTGATGACGAATCTCTATATGCTTTGTGCGAGAATGTAATACCGGATTCTTGCTTAAATCTATGGCACCCTTGTTGTCACATAGAATTGCTATGTCGCTTAGATGAATGTCGTAGTCAACTAACGCTTGTTTCATCCATAGTGCTTGTTGGCATGCTTTGCCGGCGGAGACGTATTCGGCTTCGGTTGTTGATATTGCTAATGCCGTTTGTTTCTTTGAAAACCAAGATGTTAAACAACATCCCATAAAATTACATACCCCACTTGTACTTTTTCGGTCAACATAATCACCTGCATGGTCAGAATCTGCATATACAATTGTTTCTACTCCCGTGCCCTTAGGATACCATAATCCTAATTGTGTTGTACCCTTAATATATCTAAATATTCTTTTTACAGCTTCTAGGTGTGATGTTTTAGGGTCTTCTTGAAACCTAGCACATAAGCAAACACTAAACATGATATCCGGCCTACTAGCCGTGAAGTAGAGAAGACTACCAATCATGCCACGATATTTAGTATTATCTACGGATTCTCCGTCTTCATCTTTAGTGAGTTTGGTGTCGGATGACATTGATGTCCTAATTGGTTTTGACTCTTCTAATCCGAATTTCTTTAACATCTCTTTTATATATTTAGATTGATTAAAGAAGATACCATCTTCTACTTGTTTGATTTGTAGACCAAGAAAGAAACTAAGTTCTCCCATCATACTCATCTCAAACTCGTCATGCATGATTTTAGAGAAATCATCACACATGTCTTGACAAGTGGATCCGAATATAATATCATCTACATATATTTGAACTATGATTATATGTGACTCTCTTTTCTTAGTAAAAAGTGTGTTGTCAACTAACCCCATGGTATAGTTGTGTTTAATTAAAAATGACTTGAATCTATCATACCAAGCTTTTGGAGCTTGTTTAAGACCGTAAAGGGCTTTCTTTAACTTATACACATGTTTAGGTTTTTCAAAATCGATAAAGCCCGGAGGTTGAGCTACATATACTTCTTCATTAATAACACCATTTAGAAAAGCACTTTTGACATCCATTTGCTAAAGCTTTAGATCATTAGCACAAGCATACGCAAGAAGTATTCTTATAGAATCTAATCTAGCCACGGGGGCGTAGGTCTCATCAAAGTATATTCCTTCTTGTTGGTTATACCCTTGGGCAACGAGGCTAGCCTTGTTTCTAGACACTACTCCGTTTGCATCTAATTTGTTTTTATAAACCTATTTGGTTCCTATTATGGTTTGATTACTAGGTGGAGGGACAAGTGTCCAAACATCATTAGAAACAAATTGATTTAATTCTTCTTGCATAGCCATTACCCAACTTTCATCTTTTATGGCTTCTTGTGTATTCTTAGGTTCTAAGGTTGAAACAAAACAAAATAAGCTACTTTGGTTTTGAACTTGAGACCTTAATGTTCTTTCATTTAGCTTTCCTATGACCTTATCTACGGGGTGATCTTTGGACTCTTTAATGTTTATGATTTCATCATTTAAGGGTTCTTCCTCTTCATTTATCTTTTTCTTTATTACTACAGCTTCGCTTTCTACAATCTCGTCATCGACAAGAGGTGGAGAGGGTTTGGGTGGACTTTCATCAAATTATACATTTAATGATTCTTCTACCTTCATTGTTTCTTTATTAAGTATGACGTAGGCTTTGCTATTAGGGGAGTAACCTAGAAAGATACCTTCGGTTGATTTAGGATCAAATTATGTAAGGTAATCTTTAGTGTTGAGAAGAAAACATTTGCTACCAAAGACTCTAAAATGATTTAACGTAGGCTTTTTGCCTCGAAGTAACTCATATGGAGTTTTACCTAAGAATGGTCTAATTAAGACTCGATTAAGTATGTACGTTGAAGTATCAACGGCATTGCACCAAAACTTTTGAGGTATTGATTGCTCATTGAGCATTATGCGACTCATTTCTTGTAGGGTTCTATTCTTTCTTTCAACTACCCCATTTGATTGTGGAGTGCGTGGAGCCGAGAAGTTGTGAGTAATACCATTAGCGTCACAAAAAGCTCCAAATTGCACTTCATTATCGAATTCCCTACCATGATCCGTTCTAATAGACACTATAGGATTTCCTAGTTGTCTTTGGATTTTCTTGCTTAATATTTCAAAATAATTAAATGTTTCCGTTTTGTTCTTTAACAATTTTGTCCATGTGTACCTAGAGTAATCATCCACTATGACCAAAGTGTAGTAGTTGCCTCCATAACTTTGGATAGCGGATGGACCAAATAAATCCATGTGTAGTAATTCTAGACACTTAGTTGTAGACACCATGTTTTTGGCTTTATGACTAGAATGAACTTGTTTTCCTACATTACAAGCATCACAAAAGTGATGTTCATATTTTAACTTAGGTAGATCTCTTACTAGATCTTTAGATGATAGCGATTGAATAAGTCGCATATTGGCATGACCCAATCTTCGATGCCATAAGGTCGACGTATCATCCATAGAGGTAAGACACAGTTTGTCTTTAGGTTCATTACCGATTTTAATGACATAGACTCCATGTTTCCTAATTCCTCTTCCTATGGTTATGCCATTTTTTAATATCTTACTACCGATTTTGGTAAAAAGTACATTGCACTTTTTATCACAGATTTGTCCTATACTTAAGAGATTAGAGTTTAGGTTTTCTACGTGACACACATCGTTAATGGTTAGAGATTTGTTAGAAATCGTACCTTTACCGATGATTTTACTTTTGCTATTTCCAAACACCACATTACCTCCATTGAAGGATTCATATGTAGAGAATAGATCTTTATTGCCGGTCATGTGCCTCGTGCACCCGCTATCCTTGACCCATTCATCCGGGTCTAGGTCAACCTTTAAGCACACCTAAGAAAACAATTAACTCAAAAGTTTGGTCCCCATTTGTTCATGGGTCCATTAGTGTTAAACATTCCATTCATGTTAGACATGTATGGATAAGGTGAATATGCATTCCATGGTGCCAAGTTTTGAAAAGGAAATCCATTTTGCATATTTGGGTTCCATCCCATTTGATGGTTACTTCTCGGGTAAACATTATTAGGTCTCCTAGATGGGTTAGGTTTTGAAAAAGATGGAGCCTTGTTTCTTGCAAAAATGGTATTATATTTTGGAGGTGGTTGTCTAGTGGTGAGATGAGTTGGTTTCTTCTTATTAACGATAACAAAATCAGTTCTAGATGAAAAAGCTATGTTATTACCACTGTTTGCTACAACAGACCCACAGATCCCTGGCTTAACACTAGCCGGTTCCCTTTTAATGGGATCCGTGGGATCCGCCACAATAGTGGCTGGTTTTTCTAGTGCCTTAACAAATTGTGTTTCTTTGTGTTGATGGATCAAGTTGTTGAATGCCTAAGACTTTTTGGTTGTTACCGGTTTTAACACTATCTAATATCATATCTAAAGTATTCGTACTCATTCTAGCAATTTTAGAATCTAGTTGATCAACTAGTGTTTGAAGTTGAGCGCAAAGTTCACATTCACCACTTGCTATTTTACCCTTTTCTAGACGTTTCAATTTTTCTTTTAATTCTATGACTTCTTTATCTAAATGTTGGTTTTGATTTTTTAAAAGCTTGTTTTTGTTGATTAGTTTTAAGCTAATATTGCACAGTTTGTCATATTCATTATGCAATGAGTCGTCATCTAGTGATGAGCTACTATAGTATTCGTGACATACCTCGTCATTTGCCATGAGACAAATTTCTTCGTCCTCCTCGTCTCTCATTCCCCACGTGCCGCTCACGAACGCCTTTTGATCATCCCATTTGGGACACTTACTAATAAAGTGGTTTGGGTCCCCACATTTAAAGCAAGCACGATCATCCCTTGGCTTCTCGTCCTCTTTGCTTTTCCGGAATCCTTTCTTGTCGTCATACGGTTGTTTGACGTATCTTCCCTTCCTTCTAAAGAACTTTTTAAAGTCCCTTACCGCCATAGCATACTCCTCGTCGTCACTATCCGAAGAGGAGTTCTCTTCATCGCTTGAAGCCTTTTTGGCTTTAAGGGCAAGAGATTTGTGTTTCTCTTTCACCTTTGAGGCTTCGGAATCTTTAGCAAGGACAAGCTCGTAGACTTTCAAGTTGCCTATGAGTTCATCAAGGGTGAGGATTGTCAAATCTTTTGACTCTTCGATCGCCGTCACCTTGGATCTCCACTTGGATGGAAGTGCCCTTAGATATCTCCTAACATGGTTACGGCTAGAAAAAGATTCATCAAGTGCTTGTAAAGATGTAATAATAGTATTAAAATTAGCAAATGAATGATCTATAGTTTCCTCATCCGATATTGAAAATTGTTCATATTGTTGAACAAATAAATCAATTTTGTTATTTTTAACTTGTTGATTACCTTGATGAGTTACAACTAAAGAATTCCAAATTTCTTTAGAGGTTTTAAGCATAGAAATTCTTTCGAATTCCTTTTTAGGTAAAGCATTGTACAAAACCATTTTAGCTTCACTATTTTTAGAAAGCTTTTTCTTCATTTCATCATTTAGTTTATCATGAGGTATGTTAACTAAATTTCCTTTATCATCTTTTGAGGTAGCCTCAAAATCGCCTTCAACAATAATGTACCAAAGATCAATATCTTTAGACTTCACATACGTTTCGAATCTATTTTTCCAATATATAAAACCATTAGTTTCAAGTAGTGGTGGTCGTTGCATATATTGCCCTTCCTTATAATTTTCAGAACCCATAGTGATCGAAAAGTTTTTAAAATACGGTTTACTTTAAAACTTTTATAAACTTAGCTCTTGATGCCAATTGTGGAAAACTAGAAGGTTTAGGGTTTAGGGTTTAGGGTTTAGGGGTTGAATAGTTTTGCCGATTTTAAGTTACTTTCAAAAACTTTAGATTCGATATTATGTGAAATCGTATGGATGTTGAGAAAGTATAGATCTAATGATAAAGCAAGTAACTAAAGTAAAGCAAGGGATAGAAATGACACAATCGATTTATAGTGGTTCGGCTACAAGGACACCTTCCTTGCCCTACTCCACTCCCCGAGTCACCTACTCGAGAGTTCAAGCACTATGTCAACAAACTCCTTCAACTTGGCGGAGAAGCCTTCACAACGTTGCTTACACCTTTTTCCGGTACAAAGCTAAATACCGAGTCCGTAACACGGTGGACCAAACCAACACGACTATTACACAACAA